>CM067360.1:86655454-87287954 GCA_034401795.1 Chaetoderma sp. LZ-2023a | reverse complement strand
TGGAGCAGTCATAGCACTACCCACTAAGGTGAGAGTTGGCCAAGTCTTCACTAGCCTTGAATGCATAGGTCATTAACCACAAACCATTCATTAGTATATTATATTTATAACCCCACCCCACTCCCATCCCGCTTCTGGAGGTCTATATATATAGTAATCGCGTTGTCCGTGCGTGCATCCGTGACCCCCATCCGCCTGTGCCTCTGCCCCTGATGTTTTTGTCAGGACCGTACTTTCAAGGAGTTTTCACGTATAGTCAGCAATCTTGGCATATGGATGTATCATAGACTAAATGCGTGTCATGTATCAAAAGTAGGTCAGCGTGACCAAGTATTCACGGTTCACTGAACACTATAGTTTATTCTTGTCCGGACTGAAGTTTCAAGAGTTTTTTGTACACAGTAACCATATTTGGTGTATGGATGCATCATCGTCTAAAGGTGTATAATATACCAAATGTAGGTCAATGTGGTCTACTTTTCATGGTTCACTGAACAGCAGATATTGTTTTTGTCCGGTCTGTAGTTTCAAGTTTTTTGTATACACTATCCAAACTTGGTATATGGATCATAATGGCCTACGGTTATGTCATATATCAAAAGTAGAGTGACCTAATCTATTTCCCAGGGCTCCCTGAACATCAGAGATTATTCTTGTCCGGGCTGTGGTTTCAAGGTTGTAATTTTTATAGTAACGAAACTTGTATGGATGCATTGTAGGTTATTGTTGTGTCGCATATCAAAAGTTGGTCAATCTGGTCTGCTTTTCACGGTTCATTGAGTGTGATAGATAATTTTTGTCTGGGCATTAGTTTGAATCCTTTGTATACATTAACCAATCTGGGCGTAATGTATGCATTATACTTGTAAGTAGCATCAATTCATATTTCACCCTAATTCAAGATTAATTGCATGCGTTCAGCGAAATGTGTGGTGTCTGCGGAAGGTTTTCTGCACTAAAACTCTAGTTATAATTATTATTATTATTATTATTATTATTATTATTATTATTATTATTATTATTATTTATTTATATTTATTATTATTATTATTATTATTATTATTATTATTATTATTATTATTATTATTATTATTATTATTATTATTATATTCATAGAAAGTTTTGGACGGGAATGTTGTGTCGTTCGAATCTCAGTACCCACGTCGTGAACCGGGTGGTAGAATTCGTCTACACTTCAAGATGACGAGAACTACATCCTATAGCTTCCTGATGCAACCGGCTAGCATGACTCTGCCTAAGGCGCCTATTTTGGGTGGACACGCCCCTCTTACAGCCCACGTGTCGTTGATCTTTGCTGCGCTAATCACGTACATCTACGCGTTTCTCTTCTAAACTGTATTTTGTCTAAAGCTGAGCTTCCACAATCATATATAGAGTGTACGTATACTAATGCCTTTGGCTCGTACACCAAATCATACAATATATCTGATCATAGAAGCCCAGGTTACTCCTTTAACCCTCAAATTTGTTCAAGAAAATTTAAATTTCCTCATAAAAAGAAGGCCATTTTTGAAAATTTATCACTGGAATGACTGGCTCGATTATCGAGCCAGTCATTCCAGTGGTAAATTTTCAAAAATAATCTTCTCTTGGTCTGCAAATGGACATTTCTCAAGACCACTGCAGAAGCCGTTTAGACTGATACGAGTGTTAACGGGTTAAAAGCCAGGGAGAGACGAGGATCAAGCATCGTTACAGTCTTGATTAACCTACATATAACCAACTATGTACAACACCATATTAGGAAATATACCAGCACGAGACTTGCCTGCAGCTGCCTTGTGTTCAGTAGGGAAACGTTTCAAAACGTTTTTCTAAATCTGCAAACTATTGACAATCTGCTGTTTTCGCATTAATTATATAATACACAAACCGAGAAAAGCCGGTTTTGCACGCGCTGAGCGCTCTGGGACGTTTTCCCTACTGAACACAAAGCTGGTTTACGGAGGGTGAAAAACATAGCTCGTTATGGGCTCACAGGTCACAACTGAACACCTATGCTCCACTTGAGCGGATAACAAATAATCGATAATTACTACGTGCCTCGAGCTTGCTACTAAACCCTAACTCCCTCTGAGTGATGGGTATTTATGTTTTTCCTCTACTTATCTTACTTATCGATCTCTGAATCTAAGCATATAATTATAGTGTATCAATATTGTCATAAATGTTATTAAAGTACTAAAATACCAGTAAATATAAAGAATAAACTTATTATTTAGTTGTTTTTATTTTGTAAAAAGTACTGTTCTACTTCAAGTCGCTGACTAGAATGAACACACAATGGCCTACCAAGCGATATCTGCACCACTCTCTGCGCATTAATATGCAAATCGCAGCACGCCAGGGGCATATTAGTTAGACTGAGAACATATCTGGATCTAGATCTGAATTGTGGACAAAATATTGAAAATATTCGCTGGCTAGATTAATACTGGCGTGGGCATATGGCTTTGTGGCGTGTTATACAGACACGCACATTGCAAAGCCACATCACCACCAAATCTTTATTTATCCTCTTTAATTAGCGTAACGTGACAATATAATATTTAGCAAATGTGGCATCGTTACAATAAAGAGATCTTCGCCCATCAAATATAAGAAGTATGCTGAAAGACATTAATAATTTTTTGACATTTGATGATGCACACAACTGGGTCATTCTCTACTGAAACACGGTATTTCCTATCACGACATTTATAGTATAAACAAATCTGTTTACGCTGGACAGGTTTAATAAGTACATAATGACAAATACCTCCTTCCACGCCACCCCACCTACCCCCCCCCCCCCCCCACCACCACTCCCCAAGGAGACCTGGCAGGACTGATTCGCTCTACCTTCCATTGACGAAACCATACTTCTCTGAAGCTGCCTCTGCTATTGATTTTTGAGAGATGATGGTAATTCACCAGCAAGTTGATACAGGGATTGATAAACTAGCGTGCAACAGTCAATTCACTAGTAGTGTACCTAAACGAAAACCGTAGAAAAATACATAACAAGTACACATATTGATGCAAGGTATCAATGGTATATAGCGTGCCCGGATGTTATTATAATTCTGAGAATAAACTCAACTGAATATACCTATAGAATACACCTTCCGTATCCTCTGCGTGTCGTAAGAGGCGACTAAAGGAGGTAAGGGTGAGGTAACTCTGACAGAAACCTCGAGTGCTGAAGACGGAGGTTCCAGGCCGCACGGCGCACTCTAATAAACCATGGATCCACGCACTTAACGCTTATGATCATGGCGATAGTCACTTACAGGACTGGCGGTATGATCAGCGAACGAAAAGAAGAAGACGAACTCAACTGTTTCATGAAAAAATGAAGTTATATAAGCCACTCATGACAAAAATTTAGGCGGACAATAAACACAAAAGAAGGAATATTTCTTGCAAAAAGATATGGGCAGTATTAGCTATGGGCTAGGAAAAGCAGCTTATATTTTGGTCAGTCCAACAATTTTTCCATCCTTTTTCTCCAGGCCAAACTCCTTAACAGAGAGAGGAACAGACAAAATTAAGAGCAGCCAGTGATGAGAAAATTGCACTATTGCATCAACAGAGCGTAACAGATCAAATTTGGGTCATTAGATATCAACAACTTGTAAAGATAAAGAAATCAACAGAACTGGCAACCGAGTCAGTAGAAAATCGGCGCAAGAAGCAGTACATACCCTGACACCCATTCGACCATATTAAAGAAGACTGTAAAGAATATTTTAAACCTAAATCTTTATACCTTCTTAAACAGACGTGAAGAGCCTTATTACCCGGAAATATATTTGTGAAATATACACTGCAATGCTAGTGAAATGCACAAAGCAAGTATATTTTTGATGCAATACAGGACCCCTATCTGTACCGACAGATAACCTTTTCAACAAAGATAAGTGGCCAGGATAGAACCAATATCGTGAACCAAGTTTTCTCCAACGAAAATGATATAGTAGAAAACATTCTGACTGAAGACCCAGTGGGAAACAGCCACGACATCGTGATCTGTTTCATTTAGCTATCGTATCTATGCCACCTATTAAACAATATCTTTACTGGAAACAGTGACAAACTATTAAATCAAATATTTTTGCTCGACAAAAAGGCCAAAATCGGTCTCGACCGTTGTAATGATGACGATCTTGTTGACCATATGTAAAAATGTTAGGGTATTAGCCTGATAAGTCAATTTCTACCAGTACACGTGGCTAATAATATGGGATATATAGAAATATTTTCACATTACTATAATAAATATTTGGTGGTAGAATTATTACAATATTTCGCACAGCACGAGAATATAGTGAGTTCTACATGTCCGTATGTTCGAAAACTGGCTACAAGGCATGTAGAGATATTCTGGTACCGAATACAGTACATTATTGGAATTTAACAATGGTGTGCCACTACTAAATTGCATAAAGACGAAATTACTGTATAGTAAACATTTTTTAAACCTTTGATACTTTATTAGCGTATTCATATAAGTATCTAACCATATGGGTGAACTTCTGTGGTCGAACGTATTGCAAACAGTGCGGTACAGAGAGTCGTTGATCTGACGGAATTTGCGCCAATTTTCGGTATGGAATTGTGTACTATGAAATTACGTTCCTGTAGAATTTTTTTTAAATTCAGAATACAACTAGCATATTTCCTATAAGTATTTGTAGGTGAAATTCTGGGGGTGAACGTGTTGCAATGAAAACCATGAATTAGCCTAAGTTTGAGCTTATTGACGTTACGAATTTTTTTTATCTCACTACGTCGTGAACTTATGCCTATACATATCTAAACACATGGGTGATATTCTGGGCCGAACCCATTATGAGCGATATGTCAGGACGTATCGGCACCTATCTGATTGTGGTGAATTTGAACCAACCATATTACAATGGGGCCATATGGCGAATATGTAACTACATATTACCAAATTACTTGATGGTAGAATCGTGCAAAAGCAGTAGTACATATTCAGTTTTATACAGCTATATGTAAAAAATTATTACAAACCGAGAACTGAGATTCTAATACTGAATATAGTAAATTGTTGGCATTTGACAACTGTCCGTGGCTACTAAATTCAATATTACGAAATTACTACGTGGTAGAAACCTCAAGATTCATTAGTGTATTCATATCCCTATCTAACCATATGGGTGAAATTATGTAGCCACATATATGGCAGACGGGAGGGTATTGAAACCCGCAGATCTGCCAACATTGGAACAAATTTATGCGATGAAATCGCATACTACGTAATACTTCACGTTCGAATTTTTTTAAATTCACAATGTAACTAGTATATTCAAACTCCTATACGTCTATGTGAGCGAAGTTCTGGAACCGACCATATTACGGAAAGTAGGGCACCGAAAACCACGAATACACCATCATTTAAGCTAAATTTTGTGTATTAAAATTACTTCATCTAGAATTTGTTAGATTCGGAATATAACTAGCATATTAAAGCTCAAGTCTATGTGGGGTAAATTATGGGGCTGAACATACTACAGACAATTGGGCACCGAAAACTGCGGTGGTTTACTAATAAAATGAACCTTTCCAATTTAGCTATGCCCCGCCCATCTCTAGCTAAACTCCACCCATACCACTCTCGAGTTGGGATCGATGGATTTCTGAACTTCTAGACGACAAATTTCAAGAAAACTGTACAGGTAAGCCGTAGAATATTTTGACACTAAATTGACTGGGTCCTGTTGCTGCCTATGGCAGCAACAGCGCCCAGTCAAATTACTTTCAAAATATTCAACAACATTTTTATTAAATAACAAAAACATACAATTCGTACAACGTGTCAGATTATTAAGCATTTAAGATGGACTAAATCGAGTCAGTCATGACGTCATTATGATGACGTTATCCTACGCGTCACTTAATTAATTACGACGTCATATGACGTAATATGATGGATAGACAACATGAAAAGGCCCATTAGCAAGTGGTATTAATTACCCTCGCTCCGTCAGAGGATGAGTGTATTGTATTCGGGTCTACGTGCGTTCGGGATGGCAAGGGTCTACAATCTATGATTGGCCTTGGTAAAATATGTGACCTATAAATACAGGTGCTCTCTTAATACAAGTGGTTAATATTGTGTGGACCACGCATTAACAAGTGGTATTAGCCCTGTAATGCTCAATTTGCTCATGCCAATTTCAATAGAGGGATCCATTTTTAGGTATGCCACGCCTATTTCTAGCTAAGCTCCACCCCTTTTTTGCGTGTTGGAATTGATGTATATATATACGCTGAATAATGAATTCCCAGACTTTCAATTTCAAGGTAACTATACAGGTAAGCTGATGACTATTTTGAAACTAATTTTACTGGGTGAAACGAAAACCGTGAATCGGCCTAAATTTGAGCCGAAATTATTTCATGGTAGATAGTTTTAAATATCACTACTCCGTAAGCATATGCCTATACCTATCTAAACATATGGGTGACATTCTGGGGCCGAACCCATTATGAGCGATATGCCAGGACATACCGACACCTATCTGAATGTGGTGAATGTGAACCAACCATATTATAATGGGGCCATACGGCGAATATGTAACTACCTACGATGAGATTACTTGATGGTAGAATGGTGCAAATGCCCTAGCTCATATTGAGTTATATGCATCCATATATAAAAAAAATTATTACAAATCGAGAACAGATATTCTGATACCGAATATAGTAAATTGTTGGCATTTGACAACTGTCAGTGTCTACTAAATTGAATATTACTAAATTACTACATGGTAGAAAACTCAAGATTCATTAGCGTGTTCATATCGCTATCTAACCATATCGGTGAAATTATGTGGCCAACCCTATTGCAGACAGGTGATAGTAGGGCATTGAAAACCCGTAGATCTGCCAAAATTGGAACGAATTTACGCGATGAAATCGTATACTACGAAATTACTTCACGGTCGAATTTCTTTAAATTCCCAATATAACTATCGTATTCAAATCCCTCTACGTCTATGCGAGCGAAGTTCTGGAGCCGACCATATTACATACAGACGATAAGGCACCGAAAACCACGAAAAGCCAACACTTAAGCCATTTTTGCCTAATAAAATTATTTCATCTAGAATTTGTTAGATTCGGAATATGCCTAGTATATTAAGGCTCAAGTCTATGTAGGTGAAATTATGGGGCTAAACATACTACAGACAATAGGGCACTGAAAACTGTGAATCACCGGAGATTTAGCAAATTTTCGGTATGAAATTGTGCACTACGAAATTACTTCATGGTAAAAATTTGTTTAACCTCAATCCATTACTTCACTAGCGTATTGATATACCTATCAAACTATATGGTTGAAATTCTGTGGCCGAATTTCCTGTAGACGTTCTTAACTTAGCACATGCATAGGCCTACACTTTCGATTGATTTCTGTATTCAACAATCTGCTGCAATATTATTGACAGCAGTTTTGACTGGAAATGTGGAACATTGGTAGTCTATCAATACTGCTACATAATCGCATTGATCCTACATGTATTTATTCCTACGGATGGATCAAAGACAAAACGATACTACTGATAATAACACATCCATTATTCATTCGTATCCCGCGAGTTCTCTTTCGATACGAGATCGAGAAATGTATCTCGTATGTAGGGGCCTATTGAGTAGCCATTGACGTAGTGATTTCACGATCCACAGTGTTACTTTTACAGTCCGCTACGAGATAGACTGGGTTCCGGTATGTCTGGTATCCGAAGTTGAGTCTGTGTAACAGTCTAGTCGTGATAACGTAAGAAGATGACAAGTCATTACATTAAAGGTGTAGTTTCGAAGAAGCCAAGCCTTTATTTTTAGATGGATCCATCATTGTTAGCCAACTCTGTCTACTTTTTCGCCCTCTACAATATTATTATGCATGTTTTTCTTTTGAAATTTACCACACACATAGTTCACCTCAAGACTGTCTGTAACAAGTCTGTAATTTTTACCCTATCTCGAACGCAACAAATGTGAATCATACTATAATACAATACGGGAAAGGTTAAAGAGACATCGTCGTCCTCATAATTTATTAACCCTGTATTACCTAAATTGAGTCAAAAATATAAAATAAAAATATTTGGTTATTGAGTGCCTATTTGCAGGCCAATAGACTGTTTTGAAGAGTTACTATTGGAATGACTGGCTCAATTATCGAGCCAGTCATTTCAGTGGTGAATTTTCAAAAACTATCTTCTTTTGACCTGCAAATTAACATCATCAAGATCACTGTAGAGGCCGGTGTTGGCGGCCTCCTCATGAAAGGGTTAAAATACAATAAGAGAAGATGATAGGCTTACATGGACAGTCGTTGTCGTTGCAATACTTAATACAGGTCTATGATAGCAACAAGTAGGTGGGTAGGGTGGGGTGGGCTACCAGTCAAAGTATTAAAAAGGATATTCGTATAGGTGTCTTTATCTGAGATATTGAAATTTCGGTGTTAAACATTCTAAAGGATTTTGTTAGAAAAACACACAATTGTGCCAAAGTAAGTCACATCTTGGTAGCGGTTGCTTGAAATGACTTTCATAGGCCTAACGTTAGTCAATCGGTCACTGAATCCGGATGGTATTTTAATACATTAATACCGCGCTCGTGTTGGTATCGATGGATCTCTGCGCTTCTTGACTATCAATTTCCAGAAAACTATACAGGTAAGGTGTTGACTATTTTGAAACCAATTTGACTGGGTGATGTTGCTGCTTGTAGCAGTTGTAGCAGTAACATCGCCCTGTCAAATTAGTTTCAAAATATTCACCAGCATGTTTTGTAAATAACAAAGACATACAATTCGTACAACGTGTCGGACTATTAAGCATTTAAGACGGACTAAATCGAGTCAGCCATGACGTCATGATTATGACGTCATCATATATGTCACGTCGCTGATTATGACATCATATGACGTAATCTGATGGATAGACAACATGAAAATGCCCATGAGCAAGTCGTATTAATTATCCTCGCTCCGTCAGAGGACGAGTATATTGCATTCAGGGCAACAATCTATGATTGGCCTTGTTAAAATATGTGACCTATAAATATGGGTGGTCTCTTAATACAAGTGGTCCATAGTGTGTGGGCCACGCATCACCAAGTGGTATTAGCCATATAATGCTCAATTTGCTCATGACAATTTCAATAGAGAGATCCATTTCTAAGTATGCCACGCCTATTTCTAGCTACGCTCCACCCCTTTTTTGTGTGTTGGAATTGATGTATATATATACGCTGAATAATGAATTCCCAGACTTCAAATTTCAAGGTAATTATACAGGTAAGCTGATGACTATTTTGAAACTAATTTGACTGTGTGCTCTTAAAGGTTTGCTGCCTCTGGCCGCAACTACGCCAGGTCAAATTAGTTTCAAAATATTCAACACGTTGTTGATTAAACAGTAAAGACATACAATTCGTACACTTGCCGGACTATTTAATGTTCATGACTGAGCTCGATACCCATTCATTTACACATTTTGGATTGTGACGTCAGCCTGTATATGACGTAATTGATTATGACGTCATACCATTCAGTTACAGATCGAACCCAGCCATTATCATAGAAAATGACTGTTGAATAAATAGCAAAGACATACAATTCGAACAGCATCTAGTCAAATTAGTTTCAAAATATTCAACAGCATGTTGATTAAATAGTAAAGACGTGCAATTCGCATACTTGACTGGCTATTCAATGTTCCTGATGAAGCTAGATACGTCATTCATTACACATTTTGATTGTGACGTCCAGTTACATCTGACCTAAATAATTATGACGTCATATACTGCAGAAACAGATCAGAAAAATCCATTATCATAGAAAATGTCCTATGTCCAAGAGACCATTGTGGTTTTTCTTTTGCAATTTACTACTGGAATTATAGGATCGGTTATCCAACCAGTCATTCCAGTGGTAAACTTTCAAAACAAGTTCTCCAGCGAGTAGCTAATGCAAATGGACATTCCTCACGATCACCGCAAGAAGCCATTTGTGGTCAGTTTGATAGAGTGCTAAAGTGGACATATAAGAGACGCCGCGAGTGGGCGTGTGCTTGAATACTTTCATTTGCAGAAGGAATGATAAACATGTTTTGTACGCAGTCCTCCAGCAAAAGAAGAGTACTTATTTAGAGTAGTTATTTGGAGTTCCGTTGGCTGTTTATTAAAATAATTAAGCGGTCATCACCGTGCATACTCTATTACAGTCGGACCAGAACAAATAAGAGAACTCGCCATGAATCACGCGCATGAAGATAATAATTATGAGATATCCAGCAATCCAAAAATAATTACCTATCTAGAATTAAATTCAATTCATAACAATGGATGGGCTGGGGTGCGGTGGGCGTTAGCGAATAGAGAAACTAGCCCAGTTGTTGCCAACATTGTCTTTGGTGAATAGCAAGCTTGTCTACTCAAATCATTATGCTTTTTTGTCATGAGGGCGAAAGTACGGATCGCTATAGTGACCTGAGAGTTTTACTTCAATCTTGTTAAACCTGTGTTAGCGATATATATAGCAAATTTGAATATCGGTAATACGTGTGCCTAGCGATTTCCAGAAAACTATACGGTAAGCTGTTGAATATTTTGAAAGTAAAATGACTTGGCGATGTTACTGCTTATGGCGGAAACACTTCCCAGTCAATTTAGTTTCAAATTATTCTACATAATGTTTATTAAATAGTAAAGACATACAAATCGTACAACTTGATAGTCTATTAAGCGATTATAACGGAATATCTGATTGCCCTCAGCACGGTAATGGATCTTTCCATTTCTAGCTATGCCCCGCCCAGCTCTAGCTAAGCTCCACCTCCAACTTCGGTCATGTTGCGTTTGCAGACCGAGAGAAGACCAGCCGCAGACCTTTAACCGTGAAATGACTTGCTAGATAACCTAACCAGTCATTCCAGGGCCAATTCACAGGGAGGGAGGGAGGGAGGGAGGGAGGGAGGGAGGGAGAGACGATAGTAGAGCTGCGCGATATACCGATCTTACACCGTAAACCGGTTGAGTATGGTGACGGTTTGCAAACCTCCGTAATCATGCTCAAACAGATAAACCGGGTTTAATTAAATTTTCGGTATATGCATTACTGATTAATCCTTTTTAATTACAAATATTGCTGCTAAGTCAGCCGCTGTAGTGGTCTTGAGAACTGCCAATTTTTCGAACTAAAGAATTCTATTTTTGACATTTTGCCACTGCAATGACTGGCTCGGTAACGAAACCAGGCACTCTTGATAAATTTTCAAAAATAATCTTCCTTTGTGTGCAAATTCCATGAGAAAATTATAAATATATTGACTAAATTTGTGGATTAAATGATTAAAACGCAGACCCATTTGAATATACAAAAGTCTACATTTTCGTTATTTTCTATTCTCAATAAATTGCTTATGATGAATTGCACTCTGTCTGTAAACTTTACGATATTTTGAAACTAATGTGACTGCAAGATGCAGCTGTTGTTTGTAGCACCAAATCTCAGTCAAATTAGTTTCTAAATATATAACATAAACGATAATATTTATGAAATTGTAAATGATTGACTCTCGATTGGTCTTTCGTATTCCATGTTAACATAATCTAATTGGTTACAAAATGATTTCTCTCCTTAATTCTTGTGTGCATGATTGACACGTGTTCGGTGGTAATGAATGAGCCTCGTGCTTCATTATCACAATTCCGTTATAATCACACGATTACCTATATTGTTCGAGACTAATTGTTCAAACCCGCTAATCGAAACAGAGGGATTTTTAAATTGTCGCAATTCGGATACAAACTAAACATGTTTATTTCCTCTGTATTTCTGAGAGAACGAGTTCTCTAAGCATGAGGTGGGTTACTTAGCTTTGTTGTGATAAGTCTTTAAAGCTAAGATCACAAGTTAACGACAACCTTGACCAGTGGTGTCAGTTTGAGCTATATATCGGTAATAATCTTAATTCAATAGGCGTATGCACTAATCACGCCCACCTCTTGTAACAGCACAAAATCATCATTACCGGGATGTCTAACCAATGTAATATAGACGATATGACTCGATGGCTCCTTGTCATCAGAATGTTAAAATGAGAGTAATTGATTGAAAGTGTATGCTGTCTGTGACAAGAACATTTTCCAACAAACAGTATAAGAATAATAGCATATTCTTTAAGTGATTAACGAAAATTAAGGTATATATCCCGTTGTTCAACACGTGATGGTTAAATAAACTATAAATTTCGCACATTAGAATTAATCGATTGTAAATGGAACACAAATTATTGTTAGTAGTTAAGAAACTAGAGTTTAACAATTACTGGCATAATCTGAAATGCATTTTATATATCCTATTCCGTGCTTATAAAGAAAGTTAATCGTGAGCGTGTATTTTGGGCTGAAGGTTCCAGACAACACATGTATACTTGTTACACGCTTATCGAAAAAAACCAACATTACATACAATAATTGTACCCACTAATCCTTGGCCCCGCCCCACCCCATAACACCGATATACGGTTCAAACCGGTTTGAAAATTGACATCGTCACCGGTTTGACATTATGCCATACCGTGCAGCCTTAGACGATAGGTAGATGAAGTATGCAGCAGTTTGAGATATAAACTACTGTGGTAGAGCTGTTAGACCTTTTTCAAGGACAAAATCGCCGTGTCATAATTTCAGGTTACGCAAACAGGAAAACGATTAATGTTTGGAATAGACCTGAACCATTCCATTTTAGCTATGCACTGCCCATCTCTAGCTAAGCTCCACCAACACCTTGGTCGTGTTGGAATCGATCGACGTCTGAGCTTCCTGACTAGCAGTTTCCAGAAAACCATAAGTGTAAGCTGTTGAATGTTTTGAAACTAATTTGACTGGACGATGTTCCTGCTTATAGCCGCAACAACGCCCAATCAATTTACTTTCAAAGTATTTTGCATAATGTTTATTAAATAGTAAAGACATACAATTCGTACAACTTGACGGTCAATTAAGCGATTAGAGCAGAATAACTGTTGAACACTGTGTGCTAATAGACCGTTCAATTTTACCTATGCTGGCCCATCTCTTGCTAAGCTCCACCCATACCTCGATCGTGTTGGGATCGATTGATCTCTGAACTCCCTGACTAGCAATTTCCAGAAAACTATAAGTGTAAGCTGTTGAATATTTTGAAACTTATTTGACTGGTTGATGTTGGTTTAAACATAATTTTTTTGTTCTAATGGAAGTACGATAAGATATGCGTCTTATAACCACGTCTCCCATATGCATAGATATCTAATACATTGAAAACTGAAAGAATCATCGTCTATAACGCGTCCACACCCTGAGTCAAGTTAGACTGGAATTTTTTCCCAATATTGTGTGGCCGCTCGAGGCCAGTTAAAAATGTAATATGTTGTTGTTATTAATCTAACATGATTAAAAATTGAATCACTGAACTTTGTATGACTCTGATGATCACCCGGTCGGAGCTGTTTTAAAGCTCGACTAGTTAATTTTAATCTGTTGGAATAATAACTAACAGATTGTCCTTATGCGATACATCGACTCTTGTACATTGTCACGGCTAAAAATGGTGAGGTTCAGAAATTTAATGATCAATCCATTAGTCGTCTTCCACAATTGTCCTTATGCTATAGCTCGACCATTTAGAATTAATCTCCGATCTCCCTCAGAAAAAAGATGTGTCCAGACATGCAACCTGGAAATCATTCTTAATTAACCTTAAGCACACCTCATTGGATGCCAGAAGACACGTGATTTAATGATGGGGTGGGACTTCATGATTGAATAAGTTCTTAGGAAAGGACGAGGCCAGACATACACCCTGTCAATCAAACTTATGCTATACATTAATGCTTGACAATCAGCATTGCGCTAACTACACTTAAGCTCACCTCGTTGGATGCCAGGTGGCACGTGATTTAACTCTCTCTCTCTCTCTCTCTTTCTCTCTCTCTCTCTCTCTCTCTCTCTCTCCCTCTCTCCCTCCCTCCCTCCCTCCCTCTTGAACAGATTGCCTCTACAGTTAAGCTAGGATTCCATAAGCGCGAATGTTGATGCGGATGCGGTAGGCGTGTCCATTTTTGTGTGCGGATTACCTGCGTCGTTTGCTTCCATATAAGCTGCCGGATATGTGTTTATTCTTTCACTTCGCGGGGGATAACGTTCGAAACTTCATCTCCGTATGTTGATTATGGGATTTGGAAGAAACATATTATTTGTTTAGTCAGCTCGCTCATCCTTTAAAGGTGCATATTCACACCAGAATGCTTGAAAATTATCTAAATTGTATAATTTTAGAGGCTTAAACTGTGGGCCTAGATATAAAGAAACGAAATAAATGTTAACATATGATGATTTAATTCCATATAAATTAATATAATATTTTGAGTTGTGAAATTGAATTAGAGGCTCGTACGTGCCACTAATTCAATTTCACAACTAAAAAAATTATATTAATTTATACGGAATGAAATCATCATATGTTAACATTTATTTCGTTTCAATACATCTAGCCACATAATTTAAGCCTATAAAAGTATACAATTTAAAAAATTTAATTTTCAAGCATTTAGTGTTCATACGCACCTTTAATATAACAATGCATATTCTCCCATAGTCTGCTACTACAAAGCGTACTCATTATTCCTACACGTTCCGTGCGCGCGCATGTGTGCTTTCGCGAGTGTGTGCGCATGTCCGTAAATGTGCGCGTGCGTGCGTGCGTGTGTATACATGTGCGCGTACATGCGTCATTCCTATACGTATGCGTTGCATACTCTGTTACAGTAAGCTAGTCCTGCTCAGTCGAACCGCTTTATCGACTATTACATTTCTATTGTCGGACTACTGGTGTTTTTTTTATATAAAACTTATTCTGATGAATAATTTAAAATAAATTTCACTGGATGCCGTTGTTGCCGAAGGCAGCAACGGCTTCCAGTCCAATTAATTTCAAAATATTTGACAGTTTTCCTGTGTGGGTGCCTTGAAAATGAGATATTGGGAATTGATTGGTGAAAGGGTTAATAATATTGGCTTAACCTGCAATAGACTCATCAGATAGACATATTAAAATTATATTCTGTTTACAATCCTAAAATATAGGTCGAAAAATTTAGGCACACCCGAGCTAGTGAATTTAAAATTCTGGTAGCCCAGCATAAAATGTAGTTGTCTTGGGCTACTGGGCAACTGCTAATCGTCATCACTGGCTGTTGGACTACTGACACTAGCCCTGAATAAGCAAGCATTAGAATTCAACAATTTAAATAACGATTCACATTATTTTTTAACTTATTTGATGCCTATATATGTTATCATTTTCAACAATGCGCGGTCTCAAACCAGACCTTGGTCTAGTTCCATAATTAGGGTACACGAGAGGACGCGATTATTGCTAAACCCGTGTCCTCGTGTACGGATGGTGCGCGTTTAAATCGAGGGATCAATTCAATAGCTCCTAGAGTATTGCTTTACGGTCTAGTTACCATCGCGTGTCCGAGAGCGTTGGATTTTTCCTTAATTATCGTCGTTCAAGCGAGACATCGAAATATGACACTACAGGTCTCGCCGCTCTGGTTAATATAAGTTACAAGGACAAGATGGTAAATAAACTAACTTCCTTTAAAAATATCTGACACGCCTCAATATGACGTCACGTTGAATGACAGCTGTCACGTTGGCGAGGCAAACATTACTATTTCAGGCACTATTCTACGCGATAGGATTCCCACAATGAAATGTTAACTTTTGTTAACAAACACTATTCCGATAGAGAAGCGCAAGTCGATAGATCTATCCGCCAAAATGCTCACCCCTCTTTCGTTGTGCCTGGTGGCTCTCGTTTGGCCAGCGCTGGTCACCGGCCATGACAGATATGTGGACACAAATGGTGTGTTTTTGGCAATAGGTGGCCATTCTGGTGAGAGTTTCTTAGGTCGCAATCCGAATCGCAGTCCCCGCTCCGAAGTCAGACACGTAAGCATCGGCTACAAACGGATAGGAGAGGAGACAAGCAGCGGCCAGCGAGTGGACACTGAAGGACATCAGATCACAGCATTCTCATACAAATATACCTTCGTCAACTTTACTGAGACAAGTCGTGATGACACCGGCGTTGATGCCGTGGGTTGGGAATTTACGTCCACCATACCTGCAAACAACGCCACTGTAAGCGTCGAGCACCACTTATTCAAGGTAAGGAAAATTATTAAATTCAATCTGCACACTATTTCTTCATGGCCACACATCGCAGATTTAGTTACCTCAGTAGGTGTTCTCTAGTTATTATTATTATTATTATTATTATTATTATTATTATTATTATTATTATTATTATTATTATTATTATTATTATCATCATCATCATCATCATCATCATCATCATCATCATCAGCAGCAGCAGCAGCACTAATGAATAATTAATTAATTATAGGCTAACGGACCAATCAAGTTCGACGATGGCTTCACACATGCATACGATGGCAATCTTCTGCTTCGTGTCCGAATCAAGAACTGGCCATTTGTGACGACAGGCAATTCTCTCCGCCTTGTTTGGACAGTTGAAGGTCCGTATATGTCCAAGCCTACTGAGAAGCTTACGAACAAAAGGTCAAGAGGACAGGAGTTAGAGTTTCTAGAAGGAGCCGAGATGATCCTCCCTTTAAAGGTAGGTAATCATAACCACTCTCATATTATCTTATTGCTGCAGTATAAATTTTGCGGGCACATCGTCCAAGATATAAAAAAGAAAATGAATATCACTACTCGTGCGGTCGGCTGTCATCATATGGCGGCAACAGCTACCAGTCAAATTAGTTTCAAAATATTCAACAGAATGTTTATTAAATTGTACATTCATGCAAGGTACATAATTCATACAGGTTCGATCCCGACAGAGAATCAGAGATAACAATGCGATGAAGTAACATTTTTGGACCTAGTTTTTAGCTTTAGTATGGGCTTGTTAAGTATGGCGTCACTGCGCGTGATTCGCAACCCGGAAGTGTGTATTTTGCTTTATTACATCATAAGTACGTCTTTATGACATCCTCATTTGTTGTTAATCAAAAACATTGTTTTGTGTATTTAACAATCGAGCTGAACCCGGAAACACATCATCACTTAACAAGCCCATAGTCATCATAATCATTGCACATATTATTAAACATTGCACTATTTTGGAACACTGCACTCTTATTTTAGACCCCGAGATCCCATCCCGTCCCCAACCCTCGAAAAGCTAGTCCATGTGTCTACCGACCTGTGTTGGTGTTGGTGGATCTTGATGGTGGTGCTTGTGAAAGCCGTGATTGTTGTATCTGCTCTTTGTAGTAGTGGTAGTAGTGGTGCTTGATCGTGATGACTGGATATCATTATGCGGTGGTGTTTGACCTTGTTGTTGTTGCTAGTAGTAGTAGTAGTAGTAGTAGTAGTAGTAGTAGTAGTAGTAGTAGTAGTTGTAGTTGTGTAGTTGGGAGGAGTGGTGGTGGTGGATTGTAATGTTGGTTGTGGTGACGGTAGTAGACTGTGTTGGTAGTGGGAGTAGTAGTGAGGTGCTTATGGTGGTAGATCGTGGTAGCGGAGGTGGTGGTGACGGCGGCGGTGGTGGTGGTGAAAGTAGCTGTGTAGATAAAATAGCTCAGGGATCGCACCATAGAAGGACCGCGCAGGTCTAATGAAAATTAATGTTATAAGAAAAACGAATATTTACTTCCAACATGGCAGCTATAGCTCCCAGTCAAATTAGTTTCAAAATATTCGACACAATGTTTATTAAATAGTAGACATACAATTCATACAACGTGACGGACTATTAAGCGCTCACGACGGACTAAATCGAGTCATTCATGCTCTAATTGAATATGACGTCATCATATAGCCTACGTCACGTAGTTGTTTATGACATAATATGATGGATGGATAAACTGGAAATGTCCATTATCTGTACATTGTCAGTCTAACGTGCTGTAATATCATATTATTGTGTTGTATAGTATGAGCATAACGGTGTCTGGAAAGTATTCGAGTCCGGTTACCCGAAACTACAACAAGGCGGATACCTCGATCTGAAATTTCCATACTTCGACCCGAGTGGAAGTGGCGTCTACTTCGAGGTGCTCATGCAACCGGTGTACAGCATGTATCCGGATCAGCAGCTGCGCGTTGAGCCCCAGAACCTCTATAACCAATGCCCTTTCAACCATGAATACCGGAGAAAGTTACGCATCATTCACGAGGGTCTGGGCATGAAGCATTCTAACAACTAGCCGACTCCTTACCCCCTTAACACTGATATCAGCCAAAAACGGCTTCTGCAGTGGTCTTGGGAACGGTCCATTTACGGACCAAGAGAAGACTATTTTTTTTTAATTTACCACTGGAATGACTGGCTCAATAACCGAGCCAGACATTCCAGTGGTAAATTCTCAAAAATAGTCTTCTCTTGCTCTGCAAATGGACATTTTCTATGAGAAAATTTAAATTTTCCTTGAACAAATTCAAGTGCTTACGGGTTAATAGAGGACCATTTCACGCTATGGCCCGCCAATTTCTAGCTAATCTTCACCCACTTTTTACGCGTATTGGAATTGAAACCTGAATTCCCTGCATCTAAATTTCAATGCTGAACTGAATATTTTAAGACTAATTTGACTGAGAGTTGTTACTGCATACTCCAATCTAATTTGTTTCAAAATATTCAACAGAAGGCTTAATATGTTTTAAACTCACCAATTACGTACACTTCGGACACCTTCATAATCTTGCGTAATTCCGTTTGTGACGTCAGTTAACAAGTGACGTAATTGATTATGATGTCAGATACTTGTACGACGGATCGGACCCCTCTATTCGTTACACTGTTTGTATATATGTTAACTTACATACTAATGCGTTTTTACCTTTACATAAGAGTAAACCATAAGGTGATTGCACCTAGAGTAAATTAATACTAACTAATAACAATATGCAGGCTATTACCCGGTGTTACTACTGCCACAATATGGCAGCACCGTATTCCAGTCACATTATTTTCAAAATATTCAACAGCTATCCTGTATAGTTGTCTTGAAATTTAGACACTGGAATTTCAATGGTTATTTATCAACGAGATCAATACGACTATTATTATTATGAGTAGATTAACTCTTGTACACATTGGAACACCAACATTACACCTTGTGGAAGAGACGGACCATTGAAATTTACAGAAAAACCTACAAGATTTAATTATGTGTATGACATATGTAACCGCCATTATATGTATGTTTCATGTATATATGTGTCTCGTGAACCCCGTAACACTCATATCAGCCAAAAAGGCGTCTGCAGTGGTCTTGAGAAATGTCCATTCAAGAGAAGACTATTTGTTTAAATTTTACCACCATTTTTTAAAATAGAAATTCTTCATTTTCAAACCAAGATAAGACTATTTTTGAAATTTTGTCACTGTCATTCGACAGTGACAAAATTTCAAAATTAGTCTTCTCTTGGTTTGTAAATGAAGAATTTCTATAAAAAAAAAATTTTCTTGAACTAATTCGAGTGTTAAATGGTTAAATTCAAATACAGGCAGTTTGTAGCCGATAAACACACGCCGCTTAGACAGTTAATCAGAACATTTCTTCATGAATATTTAAATTTTCTCATATAAAATTACCATTTGCAGACCAAGAGAAGCAAATGAGCATTTCACATGAGCGTTGCAAAACACGTTTTTTTGGCCGGCTTTACAACAGCAACAACAACAACGACAACGACGACGACATATCCGTTGGTTTCACGCCATGGTGTGTCGCTAAGACTATCTGCTTTAACCCATGCCAAAACTTTTATAAATCCCAAATACCGGTCGGTGGACCTAAATGAGCTACTGATATTAATAGCAGGAGTTTAATTGTATATAAAAGTAGGCCTACTCTCGCGTTTGATTCTATGTCAAGTAAACCTTTGAAATATAGGTTATTGCTAAAGCGATTTAACTATAAACGATTCTTTATTCTATCTTATTTTTCCCGTCCGTGGAGGTTATATTATTATTATATTATTAAAATTCCTAATTAACATTTCGAGCATTGCAAAATTGTATTTCTATATCAATAAACCTATGCATATGAATTTCACGAGTATGAGTTATATCCAGTTACCTTCCGAAATACTTTATTGCCGTACACAAGGCCTATGTTGAAACAAATCTTCAAGGTGTTATACGATATGCACCTGGTATCTAGTGGAGTGGAAGGGGCGGATGTGGAGCGCTTTATCCATTCAATCAATAAAACATCATTATTTGAAAGCTCTATTTGTACTAGAGGATCCATTAGTAGCTATGCCCCGCCCATTTCTAGCTAAGCTCCGCCCACCATTTACACGGGCTGGAATCGATATATATATATATATATATATATATATATATATATATATATATATATATATATATATTGAATCCTGAATTCCCAGAATCCCAAATTCAAACGATACAGGTAAGCTGCCGAATATTAAACGAAATTAGTTTGACTGGTGGCTGTTGCTGCCTATGGTTTCAAAATATTCAACAGAGGCTTAATGTTTATTAAATTCTAAAATCTATCAATGGCATACAATACGTACACCTGCCAGACTTTTCAAGCTTCATGACGGAGTTATATTACGTCATCACGATTATGCCTTCCGTTTAGCTATGCCCCGCCCATCTCAATCTAAGCTCCACCCGCACCACGTCCGTGTTGGGATCGATCGATCTCTGAACTCTCTGACTATCAATTTCCAGAAAACTATACATGTAAGCCGTTGAATATTTTGAAATTAATTTGACTGGCAGCAATAGCGCCCAGTCAAATTAGTTTCAAAATATTCAATAGCATGTTTATTAAATAGCAAATACATACAATTCGTACAATGTGTCGGACTATTAAGCGCTAAAGACGGGCGATATCGATTCATTCATTACGTCATGATTATGACCTTAGCGTACACGTCACTTAATTAATTATGACGTCATATGGCGTCAGATGATCGGTGGAGAAACTTGGAAAGGTACATTAGCATATATGTGTATTAGTGAACAAGGATCAATATCCCTCAATAGAAGAAGATAGAAACCACCGCACACAGCCCTGGACTTCATTATAAGCTCATTTCAATATTATGATGAATGTAACGACTTGACGGGCGAAAACGTATAACGCTTGAGTTTACTGAATCCAGAAGAGTAATTCCCACCCACAGATTAAGGGTTATGCATATGGAAATCGTGAAGATAGTATTACAGTTTCTTCATGCAGAATGAGATGGCAACTTGGGTGAAGTTCTTACTACAAATTTACGTATGCTTCCAATAATGGCCAGTGCTGTCTAAGCATAACAGAGCATTCTTCATTCCTGTCCAGAAGTTACAGACATGTCCACATCGTAGCAGATAGTTATGATGTTGAGCGGAGATATAGGCGTACGGTTGACTGATGCCAGCGGCTGTCATATCGGGCGATCCAAACAACAGTCTTCACTGTTCAAATTAAACCCCAATTTTCCCATAAACCACTGGTCAGCAAATGCTTTCAAACAAGCAAAGTAAACAAGATCTTCTTAGTGTTATTTGACATCTGGGACGATCATGGGAGCTAATGGATATTCAATCAAATAACATGGTATCATGCTTGAGGTTTGGCCTTGACAACTCGCATAGCTGTTGCAATTCCTAAATTGATGAATCCAGTTTCTCAGTCAATCATGTGACGTCATAATCAACAACGTCACATATACGCTGATGTCATAATCAATGAAACCATATGTTTCGTTACAAATGCTTAATATTCCGACAAGTTGTATGAATCGCATGTTTTTACTATTTAATAAACATTCTGTTGAATATTTAGAAACTAATTTGACTGGCTGCTGTTGCTGTTTTCTGGAAATTGAGATTCGAAGAGTGCAGGAATTGATTGATCCCAACACAACCAAAGTGTAGGTGGAGCTTAGCTAGAGATGGGCGGGGAATAGCTAAAACTGGATTCCTCCATTGAGCAACAACCAAGAAGAAGGAGACACAGTGACACATGGGTGCCTCGTCAGACTGCAATGTACTCTGGCCAAAATGGAGCCAAAGCTGGTAGTAACTAAGCTAATGGCACAGATATTGTTGTCATCAACACATTTTTCTTTGAAAAACTTAGTCCTGAACATTGGGAGGTGAAACTAGAACGCATCCTCTAGTGCATTCAATGATGTAAAGCTCATAGTCTTATGTATGAAGAATACCTAACAGAAAATATCCCAACTACGGAGATAGACTGGGCCCAGTCATATCTGGCCTGCGAAGTGGAGTATGTGTAATAGGCTAGGCTTGCGTGATTATGTGATTAAATCGAGGATCACGATTATGTTTTAAATCGTGAATTTATATGATTAAAAATGAAATAATCGAATAATCGTGAATATTTTCTATTGCATAAAATATTTCAAAACCTAACTTTCAATTACTTTTTAATGCGATCGCTCATGAAAAATTACATTTTTTTGAGTGAATGTATGCCCATTTGCAGGGCAAGAGAAGACTGTTTTTGAAAATGTATGACTGGAATGCCTGGCTCGAGAATCGAGCCAGGAAATCCAGTGATACATTTTCAAAAATAGTCTTTTCTTGGCCTGTAAATGGACTTTTCTAAAGACCATTGCAATTTTCGTCATTAATATTCTTTTGTTGTTATGTTTTGGTAATTTGTATCCAAGCTGATTAATTGAGGAATCACGATTATTTTTTAATAATCGATCGCGATCATTCAACGCAATAATCGCACACGCCTATAATAGTCTAGTTGATTTGATGATGTAAGTTAACAAGATGGTCGACCTCGAGTTCGCCACATATGAACAATTCACCTTTCCAGAGTATCCATCCATCAGCTGACCTCGTATGACGTCATAATCAGCTCAGTGCGTATATGATGACGTCACAATCATTACGTCACAAAGGGCTGAATATAGACCGTCATCAAATCTCAAATACTCCGACACGTTGTATGAATTGTATGTCTTTGTAATTATTTGCTATTTAATAAACATGCTGCTGAATATTTTGAAACTAATTTGACTGGGCGCTGTTGCTGCCTTAGGCACAGCAGCACCCAGTCAAATTAGTTTCAAAATATTCAGCAGCTTACCTGTGTGGTTGTTGGAAAATGATAGTCAGGGTTTTCAGAGATCGATCGATCCCAACACGAGCGAGGTGTGGGTTGAGCTTAGCTAGAGATGGGCGGGGCATAGCTAAAACCGGAAAGGTCCATTTGCCATCTTACGGCAATGTTGATGAACATACTTCATCGTAGATTGAAATGAGTAGCTTTGGAGCCATACACATTCACAACGTGACATCTTGTGGCGATGCGGTTTCTCATGGCTATCTCTATGATTTGCGATACGACCACTGGTTTTCAAAACTGGGAAATAGTCAATTAATCGTGGTCCAAGTACAAAGTCTATACCGTGATAATTGGCTCGTTTCAGCTGAAGGAGAATTAACTTGTGACCAGACTAATGTATCTGCAGGGGTTAGAAAGACAATAATGGCTCTAAAGGATGGTCGCATGTGTGGGCCAGGTGGCATCAACAACAAACCGCTCAAGCAAGCAGGTGATATCAGCTCAGTATTCTTTACACATATACTCAATTCTAAATTTGAATAACACCTTCCGACGGATGCTGTGGAAGAAGACACACTCATCACACTGCCTAAACTCAAACCACCCGGATCTCTCGCCAATCGTGCTTTTTAACGGCAGTAGAAGCATCTGTCAAATGTGATCGTACCTGGGGATTAGAGATGAAATTCAATTCCTGCCAAAATCTTTATATTTGTTATAAGTTAAACATAGTCCAAGTTGTTTATTGGTTTTCATCATTTGCTAATGATTGGAACACGGTCCCATGTTCCTGACATACACACTGTTTCATGACTGATACATAAACCCACCGGAGTGTATTATTCTACCCGGCATGCCTGGTCATGTAACCCTGGCCAATAAGTATATAAGGAGAGAGAATTCTTCCTTCATTAGTGCACCTGGGGGCGAATCAGATTTAGCTTTTCGGCAGCCGCATTCTCGGCTCAACTATTGTCCGCACATGATTGAGCTTTGTCATACATTGGGAGTCTAAAGAAGCACCACAGAAGCAGTAATTGTTGATACTGCAAAGTAAAGCTTTAACAAATTAAGTAATGAAACAATCTCCAGACGATGACATCTTAGAGCCATATAGATGCTGTAAGCCACCCAATACAAGCAAGAATTCCAGCAGTTGAAGGACACAGGGCAAGGAAAATTGAGAATGAATTCTAGCACTGACTACGAACTAAGTAGTGCAGTGAATAGTGTTCCAATAACAGCAGTGCTCCCTGATGATCCGGTCTACCGAGCGTAACACTGCATTATGCAGAAGTAGCTGCACGACCCCGCAGCTGTTCAGTGACATATGTGATCTATTCCAAAGTTGTGATATTTTCCGTAGTTAAGAAGCACATCCTCCTTCGCAAATTTATAGAAATTGTAACATTATTACAATTATAACAACTTTTGGCCGTTTTTACCGCATTCACTATGGCTAGTTTTGATATTTTCCTCTGCTAGCACAGCCGCATTCGCAAATTGATAGAAATTATTATTAAAAATTGTTGTCCCTTTTTACAGCACTCACACCCACTAGTTCGAAAAACAGCAACACTAGCCGCGTACACCCACAAATTGTACTCGTATATGTACCATTTAAGGGCGTTTTGGCAGCCTTAATTACAGTCCCCATAATTACCCAGTTTATATAGAACCACTAAGAAAGTATGAGAATGCCTAACCGCAGACTGATAACTGGTCATACAGATAAGAGTTACTATTAAACGTTGTGTGGCATCGTCACTCACCCGTGTATCTGGAGTCTAAGTTGCCGCCGCCGCCGCCGCCACTACTACTGCTGCTGCTGCTGCTGCTGCTGCTGCTGCTGCTGCTGCTGCTGCTGCTGCTGCTGCTGCTGCTGCTGCTGCTGCTACTGCTACTATTAGTCACCCACTCCGATCCACCTCTACAGTGGCGGATTTATGGGTGGGGTGGGGGAAGGTGTGTCCCACGGTGCACGGGACACCCGCTGACAAGCAGACAAAAACATTTTTTTAATTGAATTATTTTACAAAATAGCCAAATCACATCATTATTGTGTGTGCACACGTTTACTGTTCGGTTTTCAAAATTCTGCATTTAATGACTGCAACTACAGCGTTAGCTTATTATCAATGAACACATAATCTGTTCTAAATTATGATAAATAATTAGAACCCTGAGTCGGAGAGATTCATTATATCTGTGAAAGTGACCACCCCAGAACAGCAAGTGATACCCTCAAGGTCTGCAGGAAAGAAGACTTTTCAATATCCATCGGCTTCTAAGGATCCTTTGCACCATTGGCGTTACCTCATGTGAGACAGAAACGACTAGCTAACTTAGCTTAGCTATGTCAAGACATACTTAAGAGCAACAATGGGACAGGACAGACTTAATGGGTTGGCTCTGATGCATGTCCATTATGGCATGACAATCGATGTAGAAGAGGTTGTGACTCGTTTCGCTAGATGTCATCCACGAAGACTAGGACTTGTTAATATGATAGAATCAGACTGAGATAGTTAGTCCTAATAATTCTTTTCTATTAAGTTTTCGGAGTTACTCTTCTTACACATAGTGTTAGGTTTCTTTTGACTGCCTTTGTAATTTGTTGGAAAGCTTTTAGTTTTGCATTAAAATAATACAAATTTGATAGTGATTTGAGTTTATAAACTATGACCTAAGCATCCGGGAGCTGCATCGTTCTGACAATAGAAAAGTTTTTATCTAGTTTACCTACATGGCAACCCCCCCCCCCCCCCCCCTCACGTCCCCCACCCCACCCCCGGACTGGTGAAACAGTTTCAATTTCGTTCGTCATGAAATTAACCCATTTCTAAGCTTAATTAGGATGTTTGGCATTCACCAATTATGTCCAAATTGTCATGGGAATATATCCTCAAATATGAAACGGTATATCCACAAAAGAGCTGAAAATGCTATTAAATGCCATTTCAGAGCGTCTAACTTACAAAAGATTTTCCGGGGGTTGGAGAGAACCCCAGACTCCCGCAGTAGGGTTTGGGGTGGTGGGGGGGGGGCGTAACCTCAGATCATATAGCCTGTGAAAGACCAACCTTACCACACCATAGACTTCGCCTTAAAAGGCAGTCCATAGTCAGGGGGAGGGGGGGGCAAAATCTTTGGAAGAATCAATTTAAGAGTAAAATTACCCTTAAAATATAATAATGTTATCAACCAACTGATGATTCATATTCACCTCCAGAAATTCAGGAGAGGCCATCTGAGAGCAACTGATGAGTCGGACACCCCCTTGACTGGGTGTTTCCAACTGCTATTATAGATCTCTATTAATTTGTTCAATCCCTACCGAACAAAGCTACTGGATGAGCAGGAAAATTAGCACCGCCCACCCCTACCTCCTCTCTCCCTCCCTCCCCATCCTAGACCAAGGATGCTCCTCACTAGCCAGCATCCTGTAAACATCTTATCAATTACACAAATACAGCACAGCTCGGGATGACTTGACATATTTCCAAACAAAAATAGTAACTTGTTGTTAGAATAATTTTTAATTCGATGTGAGAAATGTTCTCTTGTGTATTTTGAATATGGGTGGATTGGAAGACATTGCTGCCTATGGCAGCAGTGGATAGGCAGCAGCGGCTTCCAATTGAATTATGTTCAACTCATTCCACTGAACGTTTGTATTTTACTGTGGAGAATCGCAAGCTGTTTCTGAGTTGTACTGTGTAATTAAAGTCAACCAAAAATATATATGTTTATTTGGGTTGGGTATAAAGTGCGAGCCAGATTGGGAAAATCCGTATTAAAATAAGTTTGAGGTAGCATATCGCTATAACCACTGGGGCGATTGTCACCATATTCGCTGTGCAAATGTAAGGATGTCGCCTAAATATAACTCTATAAAGCACGTTTTAATAGGCCGAGTAACTTATGAGTAATGGCCTACTTACCACGACCACCTCCTAGCGAGCCAGCGTTTTTTAAAACCTGTTTTCCACTTTAATGTAATATATTTCCAAAACTACATGGTCGCTAGAAAAAAAACTTGCTGTGCAAAGGTGAGGTCTATTTGTGAGTTTTACTGTGTAAAAATTATTAAATTATTCCGACGCACTCCTGGGAAATTGCCTGCTGACCACGAGCACCGTCCTAGCGAAATATGCGATTTTTCGCAGGTTTTGGAGGCCTTTGAACAACTGAAGAAGGATATATAAATAAATACAAGTTCGGCAGTAACAAGATGTACTGTGCAAGTGTAACGTTCGTCTGCAAGCAAAATTCGGTCCAGCGGTTGACCAGCAGCAGGCTGCTGACCACGGCTACCAGCTAGCGAAAATATTTTAAGAAAATGAAATTACAGTTATAGCTACCGAATTTGACCTCCGCCGGCGCATTAAGGCGCGCAATTGCATAATTTACACATCAGCACACATTTATATGGCTAATATGCTAATGTGGCTAACGTGCTAACATGGTTTGACCATGTTGGCACAGTAGCACTTTCTAATACGGGTAACGTGCTAACATGGTCTGACCATAGTAGCGCAGTAGCACTTTCTAATATGGCTAACGTGCTAACATGCTCTGGCCATGTTAGCACAGTATAACTTGCTAATATGGCTAAAGTAGCACTGGCACAGTAGCAGTGGCTAAAATGGCTAACGTGGTAACATGCTCTGACCATGTTCGCACGGTATCACTGGTTAATATGACTAACGTGCTAATATGCTCAGACCATGTTAGCACAGTAGAACTTGCTAATGTGGCTAACGTGCTAACATGGTCTGACCATGGTAGCGCAGTAGCACTTTCTAATATGGCTAACGTACTAATATGCTCTGGCCATGTTAGCACAGTAGAACTTGCTAATATGGCCAAAGTGCTGACATGGTCTGACCATGTTAGCACAGTAGCACTGGCACAGTAGCAGTAGCTAAAATGGCTAACGTGGTAACATGCTCTGACCATGTTAGTACAGTAGCACTGGCCAATATGGATAACGTGCTAACATGCCCTGGTCATGTAGCACAGTATCACTGGCTAATATGTCTAACGCGCCAACAACGGTCTGATCATGGGAGCACAGTGCAACTTTCTTATATAGCAAACGTGCTAACATGGTTGAACCATGTTAGCACAGTTACACTGCCTAATATGTCTAACATGCTATGGCCATGTTAGCACAGTAGTGCTGGCTAATATGACTAATGTGCTAACATGGTCGACCATTTTGACACAGTATCACTGGCTAATAATGTCTAATGTTAGTCTAGTGTGCTATACTTACTAATATGGCTAACGTGTTAACATGGTCTGACCATGTTAACACAGTATCACTGGCTAATATGGCTAACATGCGCTGGCCATGTTACCGCAGTAGCACCTTTCAGGGGGGGGGGGGGGGCGGGGGGGGGGGGTCAACACCTTTTCACTTCAAGGGATATATTTACCTCCCTAACACTATGGTATTTCCTAAATATCGACCTTCACTCAATAACCCCAGATTTAAAAAGAAAGGTGCCCATACTGGGCAGCGAAACAGGTGAAAGTCTGCCGGATGCCAGCCCCAACCTCGCGCATGCGCAGACTGACACTGCCTCATTCTTGACTATTGACCTAAAACACATGTTTGTTTACATTTTGTGCTTGCTTAGTTTTTGCTCAGTTATCTTTGTGAAGTTGTTTTAGAGAGTTGTGTGCGCTGGTCCGCCACACGGCAAGTACGCGGTACATTGGGGCGAGGCTGCTGGTTAGCTGCGGAGCTTGGGGTTGCGGATCCGGTGTTGCGTGCTTCCGGATTGTACATAGACCAACCTCTAGAGCCCGTGGAACGTTCATGTTCCAGTGGGGCCATGCGACCATCGCCGCGGATGTTAAACCACACCGTCTCATCCCGGCTGTTCGTGTCACCGGTGTGGTGGTCCATCTGCTCCATTTAGAGCCCGGAAGTAATTAAAAACATTATTAAATACAAGGTAACAGACAAACAAAGGTACTCGTTTGCTGCTACTAGAGAGAAGTTAAGTACATAGGTTCAAGTTGATGACTCGTTATCACGGTCCTTGCCAGAGGTAGCTCACCGATCATAATCCGTGAGGTATCCCCGCAAAAGAGGGTCCTAACGTGGCTGCTTAGAAAGTTTAATATAAACTATATTAACCCCTAACACAAACATTATTTGTTGCGAGAGGAGAGTGCCTCGTGCAGGCCTCCATCACAGGAAAATGCCTACTACGCCGAAACGGAGGAAGAGAGATGGCAAAAAGGGTCAATATCTTGTTCAAACTATGCTATGTAAAAGTGTCAACCTATATATACGGTGCTGTGATTCACACTGTATTACCTGAGGATGAGGTGGATGATTTCCGCAGAATTCAAAACCGTCACCCTATGTAAGTTCAAAGATAGTGAATTAGTAGATGTTGCTTTATTTATGCAGTCCTTCTGCTAGATCCTATCCTACTATTTAGTTTTTGGGTCCAGATCAAGGTTAATGTGGCCTCCGGGGGTGCACACTGGTCCTTCCATCTATTCCATTCTGTTGCACCCGTATATCCATGATGCACGGGATGGCTGGTTAGTGTCAGTTATTCGCGGGGTTACGGATCTCGTTTTGCGACTCTCCGGAAAATACAAAGACCGACTTCTAGAGCCGGTGGAACAATAATATTCCAGTGGGGCCGTGCGACCATTGCCACTGAGAATGAACCACACCAACTCGTCCCGACTCATTGTGTCACCGGTATGGTGGTCCATTACTCAATTTAGGAGTCTAGACATAATCAAATAGTAATTAATACAACAAACAATGCTACTTGTTTATAGTACATAGAACTAAGATGGTGTCTTGTTTAACGCGGGTTCGTCAGACGTACCTCACCGATCCTTATATATCCGTGAGGTGTCCCTGCAAGGGAGAGTCCTAACGGGTCACTTATTAAGTTTAATATAAGCCATTATACCCCTAACAAAATATTATTATTTGCGAGAGGAAAGTGCCTTGCCTGGGCCTCCATCACAGGAAAATGCCTTCAACGCCGAAGTGGAGGAAGAGAGTTGGCAAAAAGGGTCACTCTCTTGTTCAAACATATGCTAAGTGTGTAGTGCAAGTCAACCTAGTGAAACTATAAGTTATTGTGATGCACGCTGTATTACGTGAAGATGGGGTGGATGATTTCCATAGAATTCAACACCATCACCGTATGTAGGTTAAAGATACTGTTTTGGTAGTTGCCGCTTTATTTATGCCGTCCTTTGGCTAGATCGTAAAATAGCATTTAGTTGTTTGGTCCATGTCCAGGCTTTGGCCGCAAGTGGCAGGAATTTCTACCTATCGTTAATACATGAGCCTGACGGCGAAGATGCTTGGTATCCATATGGACACCTTACGGAGCATCCCCCTCAGAGAAATAGCGTACGGGCATGCTACAGTGTGTTAGCTTCAGAATCAGATAACGATCCTGTTACCAAACACACCACAACCACATACAAGATCACTAGGACGAGTCATAGTTACATAAGCATTTGAAAAGCGGAAATATGTTTATGGTGTGGAGTCAGTGACTGTCCCATGAGGGCGTGGTGGGTTCCTAGACCGCACCCAGTCACTTTAAAGAGATAGATGGAGATCCGTGTCCGGTCCATCACCTGCGTGATGGGGCTAGCATTTGCCTGTCTTTAGGGCTATGTTAAGATGCCCAGAGATACACTGCTGGCCAGTTAAAATAATATAATGTTTTCGCAGTGCGTCCTACTTTGGCCGAAGATACAGAGGGGGTGTTTGCAAAATCGACACTTTGGTTTTCACCGCTCGGAAACCCGAATAGTTTCTGGAGTCGGATCATACCAACGCGGCGATGGGAGTTCCAGACAATTGATAAGCATTGAGGCTGTAGGAGCGTAGAAAGAGGCAATCACTCATGTATTAATAAGAAGGCCCTAAGGTAATTGGCAAATTTTACACAACCTTGCCAGTGTGCGGTGTTATATATCCACTACATCCGGAAAAGAGGCTTACACAAATGACTCTTACAGAGTGGATGTCCGTGCCTACTTTTAAACCTATCCTATCGAGCTGAAATAGCCAGGTTTAGTCGATCACATGTCAGGTTCGCATAATGAGAACATGAGCAGTGACCTCAGTGAAAAAGTGATGCTGGGGGAAAAAGGTGGTGCGGTTTTTATTGTTGCTGTATAGTGTATCCTAGCATACTGTGGTTCTAGTATTTTATATTAAATAAATAAAACAAGTAACTAGGATGGCTTCTACCATATATAACTAACTATCACAGTATGGACAATATTGGAGGTCACACGACCTTGCGGTGCCCGTTAGTCATGAGCACAGAAATAAAAAATACTACAGACAGTAAAGAAATAAACTATAAAATGCGGTCTCAGACGACTGGTCGGTACCTATTAGTCTTCAGTACCTGTAGAGAAACAAATAAACACAATAATATGAGAATACAGTTAAATGAGCACCTATTAGTCATCGGTACGGAAAAAGTTCATAAATCACTGTAAATGTTGCATCACAGATGAGGAACTCTGGAGTTGCAGGGAAGTATCCGCAGACAGACTGTTGATGTGGCTCACTCTCAAAGATAGTGAAGAAGAATGATTGCGGATGCGGACGTCTATTAGATAGTCATATATATATATATATATATATATATATATATATATATATATATATATATATATTGTTATTTTATTGACGCACTGGCAACGTGCGGCTTCAATTTCCATGTGCTAACTTAGCCGACAGTGATGCACCCATTAGTTTAATTTGTTGATCACCATCTCCCGGTCGGGGGATCGAACCGCCATACTGCAACTCCGCATAGCATCAGCAACCAGGCATCTTTCCACTGGACCACCGCACCAAGACTAAAAGTCAAGGATTGGCCGACCAGTTTTCACATGTCTGATATACTGACACACTGACGATTCATATGGGACTATCTGTGGATGCACCCGCCACAAAAATTTCATTACTGTGTATTCCTGTGTATTTCTGTGTATTTCTGGATAGTACTGTATTCCTGTATTGCTGTGAGTAAGTTATAATATTTATATTGTTATTTCTGTATTGATTATTCTTAGGTATTAAATATTAGCATGTCATTAATCATTGCTACTAACCATATTCCTTCCATTTCAGCTGTGTAAGTTAACCCCTCTTGAATTAGGAAATATAAAGACAGCCCATCTGTCAAGATTTGTAAAGTGTGCGCCTGTTTACATTGTTAACTGATTGACTGTCTGAGTGTATCCTACTGATTAAGTGATTAGTTGATGGTGTCTGACCTGATTGCGTGAATACGTGATTGATTGATTGATTGTGATTAGTTGCTTGTTTGTCAGGTTGGTTGATTAATTGATTGAATGATTGAATGATTGCGTGATTAACGGGTTTATCGATTAGGAGTGTTTCTGATTGATTGATAGATAGATTGATTGGTTGTTTGAGTGTGTGAGTGACAGATTGAGGGAGCGACAGATTTATCAAAATTGATTGAAATTGATTGAGATTGATTGAGATTAATTAAGATTGATTAAGACTGATTGAGATTAATCGAGATTGATCGAAATTGATCGAGATTGATCGAGATTGATCGAGATTGATTAAGATTGATTAAGATTGATTAAGATTAATTAAGATTGATTGATTGACTGGGATTTGCCTGACTGAGTAGTACACTATGGCCCGACCAAGCAAAGGTAGACGAAGGGATGGTGCGGGATGTGAATCGCATCACCACCCGTCTGCCCAAGCCCGCCTAGTCAAGGTGTACTATATGGTGATCCAGTGTTTTCACCATATTAGTATTTTGAGCAACCACCTCAGGTTGGATACTTTGCCTAATGGCTTAGGCCAGAAGGTAAGGGATCTAAGTAAGTTTCTGAAGCCGGCCATGCCAAATGATGATATCCTCTTTGACATTTGGTCGGTGAACTCTGAGTGGGCAAAATTAATGGTGAGAACGCTGATTGGTTATTATAACTGTCAGCTAGGGTGTTTAAGGTCCCAGATCCTCTCCGCCCAAGACCATCCCAACCTTGACCTCGGCCTCGCTAAGTCCATTGCCATCTGCTGGGCCAAGAACAACCATGGTAGAAAGCTCAGTGGAAGCGCTATTGCAGCATTTTATGATTTCATTAGGCCTATTGACCCACATTTCCGTTCGGCTGTTGGCACAAAAAATGTTACGCCGAAGCGTAAACCAACAGTCGAACAGACATGTGTGGCTCCACCCTCCCAGGCTAGGAAGAGAGTAAGATCGCCCACGGAGGTTTCACCACCCCTTAAACGTCTAAATGACAGACCGTCCCCTTGTAATTATTCGCCTGTTAACCCGCTCTTGATCCCTCTCCCGGAATCGCCACCACCACCCCCTATGTCACCGTTTCCACGTGATGATCTTGCACCTCTACCACAGCGCGTAGCTGGTGGAAGATCATCACGCAGAAAACGCTCTGAACCCGTTGTTAGTGTCATTTCGCCAGTAGACCCATCCTTGATTCCACTACCCGAATGCCCATCATCCCCTATGGCGCCATTTTCACCTGATGATTTTCCATCACTACCACAGCGTGTAGCTTGTGGAAAATCATCACGTGAAAAGCTTCACGAGATTCCACAACCTCGTTTCACCCCATCTCCGTTTTGTAAGCCCAGAAGACCCACCCGTCCCACTGAGCTAGAGAAGAACACCTTTTGGAAATTCCGGAACGAGTCTGTAAATAGACCCAATTGGCAGCTTCCCACTATTTGTAAAAAAATCTTGATTGTGGGAGCATCAAATCTCAGCCGAATCAACGTAGACCCGCATCCAGACATACAGGTGGCCTGCTTCCCTGGCGCATCTATTAATGACATAAGAACTGTCATTAATAGATACACAGGGTCAGTCCATCCTGAGAAACTGATCCTCAATATAGGTATCAATGACCGGAACAGTCCACTCTCAGACACTGAGACTCGACTGAGATTGATGTTCAGCATGATAAGGAAAAAATTCCCTAAAACTATGATTTATTTCAGCCAATTAAACTTTTCAGCTACCTCGACCCCCAACCAGAAGGAAATTCTTGAGGCAGTTAATCGAATTACAGAGTCCCCTAGGTCCAATGTTACTGTCATACCACGCCTGCCAATCGCAGATTTCAGTGTGTGTCGTGACAATATACATTGGACTGAGGGGACTGCTAACACTATCTATAGCAATTGGCTAAATTTCCTTAATTTAAACTATATTCGGGTCAATGTAGTTGCCACCCAGAAATTGGACTAGGCAGTAATATTGTCAACCTAGCTGGTTCTCAGTTAAGCGAAACCGAAAAATCGCTGCTTAATTTTGGATTAACCTTTGTACCAACTCCGAAACCCAAAATTGGTTTGGATGCAGATTTAGAAAATGGCCTTATTGAAACTGCTGAATTTGGTCACCGCATCAAATTGGCAGATTTTTTTCGAAACTCGAATAGCAACATTCCACCATTCATTGAGAAAACAGGCTGGGCACCAAATTTGAAACTGGTTGACCCAGCAATCGGTAAAAGTATAAAACTGTACTCAGAGCGTATTAAAAATACAACATTTCCAAATGATCAGCAAAATTTATCTTATGAGCAGCGCCATGCCCTACAAGGGTTATCTAAAAATAATGAAATTGTTATTAAACCTGCGGATAAAGGATCAGCTACTGTAATAATGGATAAAAATAACTATATCAAAGAAGCACATAGACAGCTTAGTAATGCTAAACATTACCAAAAGCTAAAGGAACCACTTTGGCAAAATAACTGTAGCAAATTTAACGAAATTCTCCAAAAAATGGTTGATAACAAGAATATAACTGAAAAGCAATTTAAATATCTCTTTGCAAAAGATGATTCGAAACCACGTACATTTTATCTTCTTCCTAAAATCCATAAGTCTATTGACTCGTGGACCGACCCAATGACTCCACCAGGGCGACCCATTATATCAGATTGTGGTTCGGAATCATATAGGATTAGTGAATTTATCGACTACCATCTTCAGCCAATTGCAAACAGACATTTTAGCTATCTGAAAAACACTGAAGACTTTCTAGCCCAGGTCTCTAAGATCTCGGTCCCTCCAAATTCATTCTTAATTACGATGGACGTCGATGCTATGTACACAAACATTGATATCGAAAAGTGTCTTAATTCAAGTCGTAGAGCATTTGCCGACTACCCCGACACCAACAGGACCGACAGAGAGGTAATAGCTCTATTGGAGCTGAGTCTGAAAGGCAATGACTTTGAATTTGCTGGTGAAATTTTCCAACAAATTTGTGGCTGCGCAATTGGTAAGCGTTTCAGCCCAGGTTTTGCTAACCTTTACATGGCTGGGTGGGAAAAGGAAGCACTCAAAAGGTGTCCAAATCAGCCACTCATTTACCGCAGGTACCTGGATGACATTTTCATGATCTGGCAACATACTAAAGAAGCATTTAATGAATTTTTAGCCACTCCGAACAATCATGATCCAAATATCAAACTAAAAGCTGAAATTGATGAGATGTCCGTAGATTTCCTGGATGTAACCTTATACAAAGGTATAAAGTATGAAACAACTGGTTACTTAGACTACAAAGTTTATTTGAAGCCAACCGACTCCCATCAACTATTGCACAAGAAATCATTCCATCCGCCGCATACTTTCAAGGGACTTGTAAAATCACAAATAATCCCCTTTCATAGAAATTCGAGTGATAGGAAAAACTTTGAATCATCATGTTCGAGCTTATTCAAAGCTCTCAGACCGAGAGGGTACTCTTCTCGGTTCCTACGTAAAATAAAGTCTGAAACTTTGCGTAATTTGGAACTCATTCCGGATAATGCCAGAAATTCTCGGCCTACCAAAATGTGTCATAATCGTCCGATTGTAGGTGAAGGAGGATCTCGGAAATGCGAAAAGAAAAGGTGTAAATTGGATGGTTTTCTTCCTTCCCAGAGTACATTCACAAGCTTTCAAAACAAAAGCAAATTTCAAATTCAGTCAATTTTAGATTGTGATTCTAAAAATGTCATTTATTTAATTTCATGCAAATTGTGTCAAAAGCAGTATGTCGGCGAAACTAAAAATCCACTAAGATGGCGTGCAAATAGACACCTCTCAGATATTAGACTAGAGGAAGACACACATGTGGCTGAACATTTTAATCTTCCTGATCATTCAGTCCCTCGTGACTTTGAAATTATGCCTATCGAACAGCTACCTCTTTCAGACACAACAGAGGAAACTGATAAACAAAGAAAACTAAGAGAATCATTCTGGATTAAACAATTAGAAACACAATGGCCTATGGGCATAAATTCTGACCCAGGCCTCTTAGATCAAAGCGAGATTATCCCATTTACTCTCACATACAATCGGAAAAATGTTGAAATTGCCAAACTCCTAAAAGATGAATATCACAACTTACAGGACAATCTCAGACAACCTTTCAACAAGCGCCCAGTAATTGCATTTAAGAAAAATTCGATTCTACGTGACATCTTATTAAAAGCCAAACTGAAATAGGTTTTCAAAAATACCACTCAGTGATTTATCATTGTGTGATAATTAGGCCATATGGCGTCTCTGAAACAAAATGACAATCTCAAGGAATAAAATAAACAAAAATTTTTTCAATTTTAAAAATTCTGAGCCAGTGCGTTTGACAATATCATATACATATATATATATATATATATATTATATCGGAAGTTGAAAGCTTCCCCGTATTAATGCCTAGGATTGAATTGTGGCGGGTGCATCCACAGATAGTCCCATATGAATCGTCAGTGTGTCAGTATATCAGACATGTGAAAACTGGTCGGCCAATCCTTGACTTTTAGTCTTGGTGCGGTGGTCCAGTGGAAAGATGCCTGGTTGCTGATGCTATGCGGAGTTGCAGTATGGCGGTTCGATCCCCCGACCGGGAGATGGTGATCAACAAATTAAACTAATGGGTGCATCGCTGTCGGCTAAGTTAGCACATGGAAATTGAAGCCGCACGTTGCCAGTGCGTCAATAAAAAAGAAAAAAATACATACATACATATATATATATATATATTATATCGGAAGTTGACAGCTTCCCCGTATTAATGAAGGGATATATATATAGTTATACAATGCATGTGAATCTTCTGTGTACACAATACATGCTGCACCGCATGGCCCATGTGGTGCACCAGGAAATGTCTCACTAGACTGTGGTCAAAAGGCTGAATATCACACATGACACATTTCGCGGAATTTGTTCGCCACTTTTCAGCATGGTCTGGCAGATCTGACGATTTGTCCACCAAGAATCACCACTCGTTCTACATACTACGAGCTGTTACATTAGGGCCACGATGGCCCATCCGCAGGAAGGTTCCTCTGAAGTGTTGAAAGTTAAAAGTGTAAACTATAAAAGTGCGGTCTCAGATGACCATGCGGTACCTATTAGTCATCAGTACCTGTTACAAAGAAATATATGATATATTGATACAATGACGATGCAGATGGTAACTGCTACGAAAATCCACAGTCGAACTATCTGATGCGCCACACTCTCAGGAACGATGAAGAAGAACTGTCGTGGATGTGGATGGCTAGTATATAGTCACGTTTATTCACACAGTTAGTAATTTAAGCGGTATTAGACAGTTCTGTACTGGTGCGGAAGGTTGAATATGCCCTGTAGTAATGAAGGGCTACAGTTGAGAGTTAATAAATGTGGATGTATTCTGGCTGATCACAAGACGGGATGCACCGCATAGCTCATGCGGTGCATTGGGCAATGTTCCCTGACTGTGGTTGAAATGTCTAGAACTGTGCCCGATATATGTGCGGATTTGAAACTACCACTCTTTGACGGGGTATGGCAGATCTGGAGAGTTATCCATCGAGAGCATCATTTGCCCTACATACTTCGAAGAGCATTACATGGGGGCCAACAGGTCTATCCGTAAGAAGGTCCTTCTGCGTGTTGGTAGTGTGGGTTGCCTTCACTTAAATTTAGATATTGCCCTTGGATGATATCCTTTCCAGGAGCGTACAAAAACTGTGATGCAATGTCTCGCAATGCCCTGGTCGCACAACCTGCCACCTTCTCTCTTCTGCTCTAACTCATTTTTCAGCCCCTTTTATACTACTCATGACATCACAGCTGAAGCACCACAACCAATCAGTGCGAAAGTTTCAGAGGCAGGGAAAGCGATCACATGATACACTATTCTCCCCCCCCCCACCCATTCACTAAGTACATACATGCGCATATGGCTTTTAGAGAAGTGTAGATAACTCTGCCATTTTTGGACAGTTGCGTGTTGGTAGGCAAAATCTGACGCCCGCGCATGCATGCTAGGCAATCTCACGGACTTTGTCATTTCTAGAACCTCTCTCATATGGCTTTATATAAGCGTACTGTCCTACCAAAGGTGTGGGGTGGGGGTGGGGTGGGGGGGGGCGTGCTTGGAACGTACCCGGTCCGGCCATTCTGTATCCAGACAGACTGGGACAGTTCATACCTGACCGGTCGATCCGCGCTACACCACCCCCTCATAGTTTGGCAACTTGGATTGAATGTCACAGGGCACACGCTAGGCGAGAATTATAGACTTCTTGAGTAGGCACTTAGCTGAGAGGAGTAGTGACACGAAATGCATAGTTCATCAGAGGAGGCACATACACGTGCGAAAGAGTTTGGGAGGGAGGCATAATGGGACAGCATGATCTAATACAGACATATTCGTTGCGGTATGCTTCCTACTTACACCGCATAAAGTGTATTTGCAGCATAGGGATCCGCAACGATTATTTTAGTGAGATGCGGCAAGTAGGACAGCTGTGTAGGTTGACCTTGGGCAGGCTATGGATGGGGTTTCAATTTTGAAAACATTAATAATAATAATATGAAAAGTATTTAAAAAATAAGCAAAGATTCACATCACTGCACTCATGAATTAGTTATACATTCTCCTGCGCATATGACAGTAATGGCCACAAGTGTCTGCTGAAAAGTTCCCACAGCGAGTCTGGGTACCGTGATCCATGTATGCCGGTCGTGGTGCATGTGCTCTGGGTGCTGATACCTGTCCGTTTGCTATTTCTAAACTGGTGTCTGAAGATGTGGCTGACAGGTTGGCAAATGATGTGCCGAAACTGACCGAATGAGGTGTTGAAGTGCGGCTGAAGGTGGTGACTGCAGTGATGCTTTTTGTTCGGATGATCTCGGTAGAAGCGGATGCTATCATCATCGTGGTGGTTGCGGTGGTTGTCATAGTGTGCACGGAATGGCTAGTGCTGGAGGTGGTGACGGTGCATGAAGTTTTTGCTGCTGTTATGTGGTGATCTTCCTCTTCTTCGTGGCCTGGATAAGTGCTGAAGGTCGTGCATGGTATGGCTACGATGTCTGACTGGTGTGCGATGCGACGGTTCCTTGAGTATAGCCTGTCTGGCATGGTGGCTTTACGGAAGGCCGGGTCTGCTGATGTCGTGATGCGGATGCTGGATGTGGTGCTGATGACGTCGGTGGCAGTGGTGCTGGTGCTGCGCGATGAAGTGGTTGGAGTGCTGGATGCCTCCGTTATTTATGTATAGAAACTGATCATTAAGTCCGGTGGGGACTCGGAACATTCTGACAATGAAATGTCTCTGAGTGGAACAACTAATGAAGGTAATGTAACTGTTGATAACACATTTAATGCTGATGTAAATTCTGCGGATGATGGTGCGGAAATTGCCCTGCTGCCAATGCGGAAGTTACTGAGGTTTCTAAATCTGAAGATTCTTAGGGCACAGCAACTGAGTGTGCTGTTATCAATAAGTAATGTAATGGTAAGTATTGTTAGATCTCGGAGAAATGGGAATTGAAATTTCCTTCATTCTCTCACTATCGGTCGTGTTATCCAATGTTCAAATCATTGCCTGATTGTGTGTGTCACACAATTTCAGATGTTAGTGCTTCATGTGCAAAAATGCGCAAGGGATAAGCTGGTCTTCTGACCTCGCCTCCCTCCCACCGAATTCACTGATGAATTCTGGCAATTTCATAGAGTGTTAGGGAGGTAAGTATATCTCCTGAAGTGAAATAAACGAAATCACAGATTTCTTTTTTCACGAGAGAGTAGGTATATCTACCACCCTAACACTTACCCGGCCTTCAGCTCACAGAGGCGGCTCAGTCTTCAGGCTTGTTAGGTGCATGTGTCAGCCAATAGTACACGCCCAGGCAGTGTCAGTCTGGGCATGCGCGAGGTTGGGGCTGGCATCTGGCAGACTGTCACCTGTCTCCCCGCCCAGTAGGGGCACCTTTCTTTTTAAATCTGGGAGTATTGAGTCTAGGTCGATATTTAGGAAAGAAATGTCATGGAGTGTTAGGGAGGTAAGTATAACTACCCTCTCGTGAAAAAAGAAATCCGTGATTTCGTTTATTCTTAGCCTATTTTCTATTGAAAATATATTTGAAAGTAATAGATGTACGAGAGTGGAAAAAGCTGTAAATTTTATTAATACAATAATCAAACATCCAGCTCTTTTCGTTTGGCACTATAGAGTGTATGGATGTGTCTTGGTAAGCTGAGGAAGCCAAGGATTTCGGCTGAGGGCAAAAGCGAAGAAGGGATGATTGCAGCTGTAGGATGTTTCTACTACTACAGCCGCAGAATACAGTAATCATACATGTGTCTTATTGTTTATTTAATGCATTCTGAAGCAATTCATGATCAAAGGTGGAATATTTGGGGTGAGGTGGGTTGCGGTTAAAGAATGCACTACGATGGCTGCCAATGTGCATTCCCCACTCCATCCCTTTCAAAAACCTCCCACCACAATAGGTATGCATGGCATGTGAATAGGTGGTATACTGCATCAACCAACACTTTTCTTAGATTATTTTATTAAAAATATATTTGAAGTTAATAAATGTGCGAGAACAGAAAAAGCTGCAAATTATATTAATATAATATTATATTAATGCAATAATCAAACATGGATTTTTTTCGTTTGGCGCTATAGAGTGCATGCGCTGATGCGCGTGTCTTAGATGTTTTATTTAATGCATGCTAACAAGCACTTCATGGACAATGGTCTTATACTTTGGAGTGCGGGCGGGGTGTGGGGCGGGAAGGGGAGGAATGCACTACGATGGTTATCTATGTGTATTACCCACACCCCCTTCAAAAACATTCCGCAACAATAGTTATGCGTGGGGATGTGTAGGGCACACATTTGTGTGGCTAATATGCTTACCAGGCTATAATGTGCTAACATAGTCTGACCATGGAGCTCAGTATCAGTAGTTCGGATCGACCGGTCGGATACCGGCCATACCAGCTGAGCTGGGTGCGCGCCGCCCGTCCTGGAATCGTTTCCTAAACATGCCCCTCTGGGTAGAGCCATAAGCGTATATAGGCCTATGGGAGAGATAGCGCGTTGAAAAACGACTAAGTTCGTTAAAACGCATGATGCGCATGCGCGCTAGGACGCTGTTTATATGGAGCGCGTAGTTATGACCTAGATAGGATGGCGCTTTTAGTGTACATAGATGGTACCCTGTAATCCTTATTGATTGCCTGTTCCCGTTAAATCTGGGATTAATCAAGACCAGAATTCAACGGGCTTTTTAAATCTGTAAACCATTTCAAAATCTCAAAATTTCAAAAATTCATGATTATCTTCAAAATATTGCCGTGACGTCATAACCACGCGGACACAAATGTTCTAGAATGTTCTAGAACGTTCGACTGCGCTATTATTAGCTGCACGCTGATTGGCTGTTGCTCGAACGATGATTGGATAGAGCCTGTGCATGTGACGTCACGAGGCGTATAAAAGCGATCCAGTGATCGGGAGCATCCTCGGCCAGGGGCCGAACAGGTTCGACCTGTACTAGCTGCTATCGACAGATGTTACGCATATGACTTCAGTTTCCGTCACGTTCCCGTAGCTAGCAGTAGCCAACCCACCGCAGTAAAGACAATTTTGTAAAACTCCCTACTTACTGGAGCAATCTGGAACTTTCTATTTACTGTTCACGAATATCAACATCTCCTTCTTGGCCAGCAATGTGTTCTGCCGCTTTGGTATGCCTTATGAGTTGCACTCCGATCATGGAAGTACTTTTGAGGGCCGGCTCATTTCAGAGCTCTGCAAATTATTCCATATCGTCAAAAGAAGGACAACTCCATACCACACCCGGAGCGATGGGATGGTAGAGAGATTCAACAGAACTCTCGCGGAGATGCTTACCAAGGAAACACGCCTTGATTGTAGCGATTGGGACCTACGGCTCCCATATGTGCTCATGGCTTACCGCACTTCGGAACATTCCAGCACGGGCTACACCCCTGCTCGGTTAATGGTAGGCTGTGAATTAGCCGTACCGCTGGATGTGGCCATGCCACGAATACCAGGAGAAAAATTCACCATCTCTATGTCGAACTCTTGCGGCAAAGGATAGAACAAACCCATGAGTTAGTGAGAGAAACACTATCCACTGCACACCGGCGGCAAAATACATGGCATGACCCGAGAGTGCATGGAGATCCATATGAAGCAGGAAGAATGGTTTGGGTACACGATTCACGACGGTCTGCAAATGATGCAAGTAAACTGAGTTACCAATGGAAAGGCCCCTATGTGGTAGTAGGTAAGATGTCGGACGTGACCTACCGTATCCGTGCTTCAGATGGCCTGACCTCAGTCATCCACTTCGATCGATTTAAACCTTGTGTCAGTGACGACCCAGCACCAGAGCTCGGACTGGGCGTTTCTCGTGACACCGGTACCCAGACAGATATTTCTACGGAAATTAGTATTCCCACGGTTAGTGCGGTGCTAGTTCAGCCCCAGTTCTACCAAGCCAGAACGTGGATGAACAGGCAGCTAACGCTGACGATGATGACGAGATACGTACTCGCCCTCTCCCTCCTCAGCACGGGTCTACTCAATCTGGGACGTCGTATCTGAAGAACTTTGTGTTTGTTTTGTCCAAGGGACCGGATGGAAAAGTTGTTCCTACGATCTCTTCCCATTTCCACCCACTTCATGCTATACCCCCCATCATAGAGTTACCACAAGCGGAAGCTGAGGCTGACCCAAGCCATGCTTCCTGTGGGGTGGAACATGTGGTGAATAGCATGGAAGTGAAGAGGCCGGATGAAGCCGTGGTGTGTCTAGAACCACAGAACCGTACAAAAAGGTGTACCCGACCACCTCTCGAAAACGCCAGATCAATTTCCGCCCCCCCCCCAAGCGGCACACATATCCGTCGTCGCACCAACACCCCAAATCCAACTGGCGTCCCTTATCCACACACCAAGTTCGGACATCACCGGCCCCGTCCACTTCACACTCCACTCGTCGTCTGTTGATCGTCAATCTTCAGATATGAGAGAGACTGCTGCAACAGAGGTGGTGGCATCCCACATCGCACCGACCAATGTTACCCCCTGCAGTGGGCAGGGAAGCAGCCTGTTCAGCAGACTCTCGGCTCAAATTTTCCCAGTGTCTAAAAATTACGACAGGACACCAACCGTCGTGTAATGTGAGATGACCACATACCCCTATCGAAAGGTCGCCCCATTCAATAGTCCTACCATACTCCCCCATGAGCAGTCAGAACATCACACAACAGACAGAACGTCAACACCTACAAGAACACACCTGCCTTCGAGACTGGATGCGTCAATTCATCATTGCGCGTACATTACATACTTGCTCAGTTATACTCAGCATAACAGAGACATTCAACATCGGCAACAACAGCATTTAGCAGCACCTACCGGTCTTAATTAATTACCGGTAGAGACATAAATATTCCTGCAACAAATCCCTCCTGCACAAATTGCTGGAGAAATAATACCTCCCTCAGACTACACCTCCCACAAATAACAACAGACTTGGCGTTCACCAGCATGGAAAACTGGAATGCGCCCACTTCGCTTATAACATTGGCATCATACAGCAGCCCGGACATCCCGACAACAGCATTATCATCAACAGACCTCAACCAACAAATCTCCCACGCACACCTTCTTATCCAGTTACGGGAGAACTAATCATATGGATATCAGGAATGCACTACAGCCATCTACAGTACGCATCATGGGAGGATGTTTGTCCAACGATCCTCCCTATCCCCCTTTTCCTGACGTCGTACGTGAACAGCTAAACTGCATACTTCATCTACACATAAATACAGTCAATATTATTAAGAGAGCAAGATGCCCGCATTGTCGTCAGTCACGAGTAGGATTTTGCTACCGAAGTTGAATTCGACAATGGATTGATCAAAGTTACGACAGCATCCAACAGGTAATCTTCGCTCTAAAGTAACTCTGTCCCGCCCATGGGCTCGACCATTACAGGGTTCGATAAAGTTGACATTCACGCCACCTCTCCCTCCCAACTCCCGCACCCGACGCCCATAAACATGTCACTTTCACCACAGCACAAGTACCATTCACAGAAAACCAGTCACGCGTATCAGATCCAAATCACCAACATGACAGAAACACAGACACTCTGGTTGACTGTATTCACAATCTCCGAATGACGGCATTGTGATGGTAAATAACTGTGCCACACATTTTTGCGAGTTGTACTGTAATTTAACCATTATTAAAATGGCACCAATATGTTTGGTCCAGGCCGGGACAGGAGCTAGTTCTACCCATTGAGGAGAATGCTTGGCCAGCCCCCCCCCCCACCCCACTCGGAAAACAAACAGCCATCTTGACGGGGTCAGTAACGTTGATCTACCGCATGGATAGAACTGTTTAAACCACACATCAAAATTACTCACAACTTTACTGTTAAATTTTTGATTCAAAGCACAACTGCTCTACCGTGCTACAAATCATTAGCGCATGGGCTGGTAAAGTGGCATAAAAAATCTGACAGTAAAATTACAAAGAGAATTCTTCCTTGCGTTCCAGTCTATAATCGACATGGGCTGAGAGCTACCTATTACAGACACCTACCAAGACGCATGTTAAAGAACTCACGCAAATACGGGACAATGTAAAGATCTTGATGTAACATATATATTTCTATCTCTCGCTTCTGCAACAGACTACACCTCAGCAACAGCATTTTTGGCTGTTGCCATAAACGGCATATACGTTTCCGATCAACCACATGCTTTTTAGAGCCACATGACATATACTGCTATTTCCAGTAAGTTGGATTAAACACTTTGAACAAAAGAGCTTCCCAAAGACGCGACTACCACAGCGTGATGGAGGAGTGGCGAGGGTGAGTCCGGGGGATTACCGCTGACGTCACCTGGCTTCCACACACCCCATCGGGCGCTCCAGCCTAAAATTCAAATAGGCAACTTTATAAGCATCCAACCTGGAAAACCGCCTCATGCTAATTAAAAGGTGAGGCCCCGCAAAGAAAAAGTAGTACCACGTTTTATGTTGATCGGAGGCTGTTAGATGTGCGAAATAAGGACAAGTTTAACGAGCCATTCTTCCTATAATTTAAAGTACTCCCTTTATATGGGAGGAATTACTCCTATGACGTCCAGGCCGGAAATCGAGGAGACATTCACATAAGAATGACCGAATCACCTGTTAAAACATTTAGGTGTGGTCATCCGCCGCCTGTGACGTCACCAAATAGTATAAAAGGATGAAGCGCGCTCTGAAACTTTGTCTTCCCATCAAAACTCGACACCAGGGAAGATCATACCATTAGGCTTCTAATTAGGCAAACCAAATTCTGCTGTTTTTCTTATTATTATTTCGTTATTATATTTGGCCTGGAAAGTCATAAACCATGAAGAGATAGGGCATTAGGTTTTGAATAAAGTTCCCGCAACTAACTACCATGCGGGAACAATATGTCACTCCTTGAAGATTTAGCGTTGTCGGATTCCGAAGAAGAAGAATAGGTACCAGTTCCAAAATGGTTCCCGTGTAACTCGTTGTTAGCTAGCGGAGAGCCGTGTACCAGAACTTTCACTAGAAAATCCGACCACACCCTTCATCTTAATAAGGATCATCTTTTCCAGTCAGCCTTTTGTGTGATGTGCCAGTATCTCTACACCGCTACTCGCTACGGGATGACTCACCGTTATTATCACCGTGTGTTGGAAGTGACGTTAGTTCCTGGGGAAGAGAACGAGGATCGTGGCGTTTTAGCCACCAGCTTCGAATCTCAGCTCCCGGTTAAAGTTCTCCTGAGCGAGAAAATGTCCCACATGAAGAACACTACTCGTAGATATCCCGTTAGCCATCGTCTTCCCGCGGCTACAGTAAGCAACGTACCGACAGCCAGACGTGAAATCCTGCCCACCGCCATGTCTGGAAGTGTTATGCCGGTACCAATTACTTCCTCCACACCGGTCCTGAAGCAGAGTAGGAAGCGAAAATCTCCCGCAGAATCCAGTTTGGCGGCACCCGCATTGGTCATTAGCCATCCAGCTACGGTCACCACACCCGCCACCATAGTATCTCAGACAGTGTTAGCCAGTCAACCGATTTCAGTGGTAATTACGACACCTGCGGAAATAGACATTCCAAGTTACCCGCAGTCTCCATCTCCACCCGAACTTACCCTAGATGAAGGACCGGGACCGTCGCAGCCTGTGACAATTAGTGTAACTCCAACCCGTGTTATTCAGCATCCGCCTCCTCACCTTTCTGACCCCGCAATCAGAAAGGGAACCACGCCAGAACGTCCATACGCGTGGAAGAGACGGATCGCGCACACACAGGATATCCAGGCTGTGCCTAGCATCACCGCGAGTCGTCTACTAAAGTATGCTAAGTTTCGGAAGATGTCGTCTCCCACCATATCCGTTACCGCATTACGACTTCAGCCTACGGTACAGCTCGCCACCATCACCACAACAGCAACAGCAACCACCACGACGACTACAACCGCCATCACAACAGTGACCAACACCACCGCACCAGCAACATTGGCAACCACTAGTACCGCCGCTGCTATACGGACGGATATATTGGAACCAGCGGTAACTGTGAGAGACATAATGGACGCGCATATTTCCACCACCATCACTTCGGATGTTTCAGACAGTGCCAATAATGATAATAATGAAAGCATTTCAGCAATGGCAGTGCATCCACCGCGACCCACCACCGTCAGTCGCGGGACCCATACTCAATGGGGAAATTTCGCTGCAGAGGTGTGATCATATGTAATTCAGCAGAAATATCAATAGGCGATTAGTGGAAATGTATTAATTATTACTTTATTTTTTTAATACTTTTCTTCTTATTATATATGTTAGATCAATTGAATCCCGTCCTTAGGATGACTACGGTTATCCGACACAACTGCACACTTCAGTGCCCGGTTGTGTCTTACACGAAATGAGCCCTGCGGATTACGAGGTTGTAAGAACGTTGTGTGCGATGTAAAGAATACAACATTACGCAGTGCAATAGCGTCACAATCCCACCATGCAGTCTCAGCTACGCTGAGGTTGCCTGACAAACCAATACTTATGTTATTATTATTATATATATCTTATTTTTCTTATTATTTTTCTTCCTGTCTCAGACGTCAGGACGGATATGAGGCCAGCGAGAGCTGATCGTTGTGGACCCGCAATAACGGGCCGCAAATAGATATGTTATATATAATAATAATATTAAGTGATACGTGTTGCGTACCCCTTTATTTACCCAGGGTGCGCAAGTAATACGGTGAGTTTAATAAATAAATACCTCGTAAGGGTATGTTACATGGTCTAGATATACCTTGTCTTTAATCTTATTATATTTTTATATATTTAGAAACTTAAATTGTGGTACGTTGGAGCTTTGGTGTCCTTCGCGGAGATCATGATTATCCGCACCCAAGGTCAAGGAGAACACTTATGCGAGCTATTGTTTAGAATCATCTACTAAATAAAGTTATAGCACGCACCGTAATATTAGTAATAAAACAAAGAAAAGAAGAAAGGCCTGGAAAAATAATTCCAGGTCAAAATTAAAGACTGAAAGTATGCCTCCCGCCTCTTGGCACCCCTATGTGCTCTGTCTCTTGAATACGCGTCTAATGCGTCACTACTCCTCTCCGGCCACGTGCCTACCCGGGAAGTCTATAATTCCCGCCTAGTGTACGTCCGTGCGTCGATCTGCCATGTGCAATTGTTTGCCATGGATGTCAAACTAGGAGGGGGTGGTGTAGTTCGGATCATCCGGTCAGCTACCAGCTGTACCAGCTGAGATGGGTACGCGCCACCCGTCCTGGAATCGTTTCCTGAACACTCCCCTCTAAGTAGAGACATAAGCGTATATAGGCCTATGGGAGAGATAGCGTGTCGAAAAACGACTAAGTTCGTCAAAACGCATGATGCGCATGCGCACTAGGACGCTGTTTATATGGAGCGCGTAGTTACGACCTAGATAGGATGGCACTTTTAGTGTTCAGAGATGGTACCCTGTAATCCTCATTGATTGCCTGTTCCCATTAAATCTGGCATTAATCAAGACCAGAATTCAACGGGCTTCTTAAATCTCTAAACCATTTGAAGATCGGTTGAGAAATGGTTGAGTTATCCAGGGAAAACTCTTCATGATTATCTTCAAAATATTGCCGTGACGTCACAACCACATGGACGCAAAACTTCTAGAATGTTCTAGTACGTTCGACTGCGCTATTATTAGCTGAGCGCTGATTGGCTGTTGCTCGAACGATGATTAGATAGAGCCAGCGCCTGTGACATCACGAGGAGTATAAAAGGAGAAGCGATCCAGTGATCGGGAGCATCCTCGGCCAGGAGCCAAACAGGTTGGACCTGTACTAGCTGCTATCGATAGATATTACGCATATGACTTCAGTTTCAGTCGCGTTCCCGTAGCTAGCAGTAGCCAACCTACCGCAGTAAAGACAATTTTGTAAAACTCCCTACTTATGGGAGCAATTTGGAACTTTCTATTTACTGTTCACGAATATCAACATCTCCTTCGGGACACAAATTTGCGTTGAGGCCTTTACGGCCCGAATATGTGAGTCTACAGATGTAGAGGCAGGATGTTCTTTGATGGATGACTCGCCAGATCTGCCGGCCATGCCTAAAAGTGGTATTTCAATCGCCCCGCACTAATTGTGTAGGTTCTTTCGACTTTCGACCCCAGCAAGTAAACTCTGCCCGGTGCGTCTTCAGAGCTGGTTGACGTACCCCGCACCATGAAGCTTTGTTTTGTATCTTCGTTTGCCTCTGACAACCCCCGCTAGTGACGGGTTGTTTACACCTTCTATCCGTGCCACCAGTGTATGGGAACTTTCTTCACCACGTAGTACTATCGTATCTTTTGCTGACTGCTCGGTAGACATTCTATTAGGCCTACAACACTGAGTGATGTACTCCTGCCATGAGTGTTCTTGCAGAAGTCTTGTTTGCGGAAAACAGCTTGCGGGAACCAACCTGCAGGAACTTTCCAGCTTCCGAAGAGGACATCATCTTACGTCGACTACGGATTTACGTCTCAATTTGAGTAACACGGTAGCCTAACTTAGGAATGACTACCAGGTATTCAAGTAACTATACTTCACAGTTTACTTATTTCTCTATATAGGTTTTGTTAATTATGTTGTATCCGCAAAAACGGTACTGATAACTAAAAGGAACCGTAACGGTCTTAGGACCGATAGTTATAATTTCTGTATTTGTTGATAATTATTATCATTTTCCTCAATGTGTTGCTAACCGCACTATAGTAGGTTCGTTAACCTTTACTAAAATATATGTCTTAATCATTTGACACTGTATTGTTTGTTCTGGTTAGATTATGTATATATATGGCCAGTGGCCATCCGTTCATATGTTTTGCTTATATATAGGAAATATAGGACTGCAGTGCACGTAGGAATCACTATGCAGCAACACTTATATATGCAGCACCTTCTCCCACCACCAACAATTTTTCACTGAGGTCGCTGTCCGTGCTATAACTCTGTTTGGCCCAGAATGCTACCGACTAACCTTTTCTATTCAGCTCAATAGGATAGGTTGAACACGATTAGAGACACTGTCTTCATTACATACTGTGTACTATATTCTTCTTCTCCTCCGGTAGTGCGATAATCTAGCCCCACACTCTGGTAAGACTCATAAGTAAGATTTTGTCTCTCTTCGTGATCCATTCAGCCTTGTGGCGTCTTAATTGTTTGGATGTCCCTATCCGCACCATGGGCTGATCCGACTGGGAAACTATTGGGGTTTCCGAGCAGTGATGGCTAGGGTGTGGTGTCACATACACCTTCCCGTGTATCTTCGGATACTTAGTAATTAGCACCGTAAGCCAATGTAGGAAAGCACTGCGAAAACATATGTATTAATTATTATTTTATTTACTGAACAATCCTCCCTCACCGCAGTGCAAAACTTGACAACTTGTATATAAACCTAATGAGAGGTAAAATGGTTAGTTCCATAGGACCCGGTGACGGGCGAGATACGTACACCCACTGAATTCCGTTAAAATATCTGGGCATGATATTTAGATCTGCCACGCCCTTGCGGGGAGGACATTTACAGTGGGTATTCGTCTCTCTTACCCCCACCATAACGATAGAACAATGGCCTAATAATGGTTTCGTGAAATGTAACCCATGTCTTGTAATGTTTTATGTGGTTACAGGGCGGGATGTCCGGATTCTTATCCAGTTCAGAGATCTTGCTACATAACATGTATGAGCGCTGTCTTTAGTATTGATGTCTTAGGGCATCTGTTCTCCGTGACAGCCGTGTCTAATAGCTAGGTAGATATCATCCAGTTGCGGCCTACAATAGCAGAAGGCCTGCATAAATAAAGCGGCAACTACTAATTCAGCATACCAAGAATCACATAAGACGGTAATGAGGGAATCCATCGGGAATTCCCCATCCCATCTTCACGTAAAACAGTACGCACTCCTAGTCATAATCTCACTAGGTATGATCTTTTCTCTCCAAACGCATTTTTGATTGAAATCTTAGAGTGGGTCCATTTGTGCCTACTATTCTTCTCACGCTTTAAGCAGTGGCGACACCTTCCCGAGACGGAGGCCCGCGCGAGGCACTTGCCTCTCGCAAGGATTCAGCGACGATGGTCCACGCCAGGATAATACTACTCACCCAAACTAGCACTAGGAGTAGTGCCCGCGTGAGGCACATCACTTTTCGTCTGATATAACCTTCTTCCTTTCAGCTTAGAGGTATAATAACTTATATTAAGTTAAATAGTTACGTCTCGTGTACGGGGGCCTCTCTTGCGGGGATACCTCTGTGGACCTACGGGTCTGTGTGGTACCTCCGGCAGCCCCATGATTAGAAGTTCATCTATGTCTCTATGTCTCGTATTTTCGTATGATCTTATTGTAGTTTTATGTAGCATATTTTTAATTGTTTAGGTAAACTCATTGTATAGACTTATATTTTTAGGTCACCGAATCAAATCTTGTAAGTCCATAGATCACGAAATTGCTATGGACAGGCATACTGGGGACACAAACTCGTGGGATGAGACAGTTGTGTTTACTGTTCGTGACGATGGTCGCACAGCCCCACCGGAATGATTGAGTTCCACCGGCCTTAGGAGCCGGTTTTTGTTTCCCGCAGGGCAGTCTCGTACAAGGTCCGTCACCCCGAGACCGGATGCTAACCAGCGTCATCACTCGTCGTGCACTTGCGGCGTGGCAAATCGACATGATACACCGGAACGGGCCGACACTACCCGGCAAGCTACACTAATACGCCTAACATGCTAACATGCCCTGGCCGTGTTAGCGCAGCAGCACTGACTAATATGACTAACGTGCTAACATTCTCTCCTATCATCTATTGCTGGTTAATATTTCGAATGTCCTAACATGCACTTCTCCCCTCCCCTCCCTCCATCTCTCCCTATTTCTCTCTCCCTCCCTCCCTCCCTCTCCCTCTCTCCCTCCCTCCTTCTCTCCCTCCCTCCCTCCCTCTCCCTTCTCTCTCTCTCTCTCTCTCTCTCTCTCTCTCTCTCTCTCCGCGCTAACATGGCCAGTCAGCAGTAGCGCCTTTCAAGTGGTCAACACCTTTCTTAGCTTATTTTATTGAAAATATATTTGAAAGTAATAGATGTACGAGAACGGAAAAAGCTGCAAATTATATTAATACAATTTCATGAAGAATGGAGATTTTTCGCTTGGCGCTATAATGTATGCACGTGTCTTGGTTGTTTATTTAATGCATTCTGCCACGAATTCATGAACAAAGATTGTGAGTGGATGCTGTGCCGGCTAAATTTGGAGCGAGGCCCTAGGCTAGAGGTCATACGGGTTCGATTGTTAAAATCGTGGACCTCTGAGATGCATTCTGAGGCCCATTTGGGACAATTATCATAGTTATTAATTGGTCAAGATTTTTCAAGAGAAATATAAAGGCCAAGACAATTTTTCTAAGTTTACCCGTGGAATTTTCGAAAATAGCATTCTCTGGTCCTGCAAGGCCGTGAAAAGAATATTTTTGAAAATTTATGACCTGGAATCTTTGGCTCGGTTACTTGGTAAGTGGTACTGTACTGTAGATGATACCGAGTATGTTTCTTCGTCGCGTTACGTAACATATAGAAAAAAACCGTACAATCTTTTTGGTTTAAAGCACGAGACCCCCTTAAGCGCGAGGCCCCTAGGCTGCAGCCTAAGTGGCCCAGTGGGTAATCCTGCCCTGGGTCCACTGCATCAACGCCTTTCTTATTATTTTATTAAATGTATATTTGAAGTTAATAGATGTGCGAGAACCGAAAAAGCTGCAAATTATATTAATATTATAATATTATAATAATACAATAGTCAAACATGCAGCTTTTTCGTTTGGCGCTATAGAGTACATGTACGTGTCATAGTTGTTTTATTTAATGCACGCTGACATTCAATTCATGAATTTCCGTAACTATGTAATAAATTTTATCTATGAAAATGTGACCATACGTATTTGTACACTTTCCCCCACCCCCACCACCAACCCGTAAGCGAAAAAAGCTGCATGACTAGTTCATTATTTCAAATCCAATTAAAACAAGAGACCCAAGGGGCCTGTATCGCTCACCTGGAACATGGGCATTTCAACTTGCAATGTCATTGGCTATAAGTAGACCCCTAAGGAGCCAGAATTGTAACAGGAACACAGCAGCCATGCTTCTTTATGTATCAACTTATGTTGATCAAATTTTAATGGCCTTTAGTCCCCAATCATATCTGGCAAATTTCAGCCCAAACTGTTCAAGCGGTTCTGGAGATGATGTCGTGTTTGCGAAAACTAGGTCACCCAAGATGGCCACCAAACCATTTGGCCAATCAAGTTTCCTTGAGCAAACTTGGTTCAGCTCTTGCCCTAAATGATATTTCATGAGTTTCAAATCAATCCCCCACGGGATTTCGGAGAAGAATATTTTTAGATGTTTCTAAAAAACGGCCAATATCCAAGTTGGCCATCTGCCCAATTGGCCGATGGGCTTGCTAACAAATTCGGATCCATGTGCCATAAAGTTGGATCCTATCACATATACTTGAAATCTCGAGAAGACATTTTAAATTTCCCATTTCTTTAGCATAGGAGTTTTTGTCGGGAAAAAGACCCAAGATGGCAGTGAAACCATTTATTCGACGGGTTAATTTTCAGGCCACGTGAGCTAAATATTAAAAACTTAAATGCGAAGAATATCCTGCTAAACTAATCAAAATAACATCTCGACTACATTTACGAATCTGTCAGACACCAACAATGTTGACAGACACGCGCTGCGCATCACAAAGAAAGCGCTATTATTCATTTAAGAATGAAGTCACAAATTTTTGAAAAAATTACAATGAAACAAGAAGAGGCTCGAAGAAGAAGCGGACGACCAAAGGAGATAGAGGAGAGAATAAAGGAACGTTCGTAACTAATCCGTTTTTATTTAAATTTGAACCATATTTTATTTGTGCCGTTCAGTTTCTCATCAATAGAACCATTTTATTAACTTTTATATCACAACTCGAATGATGGGATCCCGTTTTCGTATCGCCGCCATCTTGTTTTTCCGTGATTTTGTGGGTCTCATATCTAAATAAATTGTCTTCAGTGCCGATTTTAACGAGCTGCTATCTATTTTAAGAACATCCTAGAATGCCGAACATTGTTTTATACTGCCCAAATTTGTTTTATGTCGCTGAATACATTTTTAATTTTGAAATTTTCCTTTTCGCCTGCGCCTCCTGACTGATGACACCGGCTCTTAGACCCTTATATCCATAAACAGCGACACTTGCACCCGTCTTATTATTTCAACAGAAACATGTTTTGATATTTCGTTTACATACACTAGATTGGCAGTTCAATTTTCCCCGTTTCATAATCTTTCTATTCACATGTCATTAACTTAATTTATTTCTTCTTCATTTGATAGCATTACTTTTGATTTTGATCTGAGTTTAATATATTTGTTTCAAATTCAACAACAACAACAACAACAACAACAACAACAACAACAACAACAACAACAACAACAACAACAACAAAAGTTAAAAGGCATTACTGTATAAACATGGCCAGATCATGTTAGCACGTTAGACATATTAGCCAGTGCTACTGCTACTATGCTAACAACATCAGATCATGTTAGCACGTTAGACACATTAGCCAGCGATACTGCGCAATATATGAGAGGAGAGCATGACAGCACATTAGACACATTAGCCAGTGCCACTGTGCTAACATCATCAGATTATGTTAGCATTTTAAACCCATTAGCCAGTGATACTGTGTAATAGATGAGAGGACAGCATGCTAGCACACTAGACATATTATCCTGTGCTACTGTGCTAACATGACCAAATCATGTTAGCACGTTAGACATATCAGCCAGTGCTATTGTGCAATGGATGAGAGGAAAGCATGTTAGCACGTTATACATATTAGCCAGCAATAGATGATAGGAGAGCATATTAGCACTGTGCAATAGATGGCAGGAGCGCGTGTTAGCATGTTGTCGATATTAGCCAGTGCCACCGTGCAAGAGATGAGTGGAGAGCATGTTAGCACGTTAGACATATTATTAGCCAGTGCTACTGTGCTAACATGGCCAGAGCATGTTAGCACGTTAGCCATATTAGCCAGTGCTACTGTGCAATAAATAAGAGAATGAGAGCATATTAGCACGTTAGCCATAGTTGCCAGCAGTAGATGACAGGAGAGCAGGTTAGCATGTTCACCGTATTAGCAGGTGATACTTTGCTAACATGACCAGATCATGTTAGCACGTTATACATATTAGCCAGCAATAGATGATAGGAGAGCATATTAGCACGTTAGCCATATTGCCCAGTGCTACTGTGAAATAGATGAGAGGAGAGCATGTTAGCACGTTAGACATATCAACAAGTGCTACTGTGCTAACATGGTTAGAGCATGTTAGCACGTTAGTCATAAAAGCACGTGTTACTGTACTAACATGACCAGATCATGTTAGCACGTTAGACATATTAGCATGTGCTACTGTGCAATAGATGGCAGGAGCACATGTTAGCACGTTAGACATAGTTACCAGCAGTAGACGGCAGGAGAGCATGTTAGCACATTGGCCATATTAGCAAGTACTACTGTGCTAACATCACCGGATTATGTTAGTACATTAGATATATTAGCCAGTGCTACTGTGAAATAGATGCGAGGCGAACATGTAAGCACGTTCGACATATTAGCCAGTCCTGTGGTGCTAACATGTCTAGAGCATGTTAACACGTTAGTCATATTAGTAGGTGCTACTGTGCTAAAATGGCCTGATCATGTTAACACGTTAGACATATTAGCCAGTGTTACTGTCCAAGAGATGAGAGAAGAGCATGCTAGTGCGTTAGACATATTAGCAGGTGGTACTGTGATAGAATGGCCAGCTCATGCACATATTAGCTGTAACTGCTGGCTAAATTGGCAACTGTGCCCCATAATGTGCCTCTTTAAGCTGGTAAAATGGGATTTCCCCCATAAGAAATGTATGGGCCTTTTCCCAAAACCTGCAATTGCGCGCCTCTCTCTCTCATCTTGGACCTTTCAAAAGCTTTTGATACTATCAATCACAATATATTATTAGAAAAACTTGCCTATTATGGAATCCGAGGATGTGCACGTTTGTCTGGTTTCAGAGCTACTTAACTGATAGAACACAATGCATGCAATTTAATGCAACCTGCTCTGAAAACAGGAAATTAACATGTGGTGTTCCTCAGGGGTCAATTCTTGGCCCTCTGCTGTTTTTACTCTATATGAATGACTTGCTAAAATTTGCCACAATTTGTCACTAATATTGTTTGCCGATGACACCATTGCCTTTTGCTCTGACAAAAACGTAAATAAATTATATGAAAGAGTAAATAAGGAAATGGAAGGAGTTATTAACTGGTTCAAAGTAAACAAGCTATCATTAAATGTTAATAAAACAAACTATATGCTATTTTCAAAGTCTAGACAATCAAGAAACAATAGTATTCCAAAAATCTATATTAATAAAAAATAAATTGAAGAAGCTCCTTTTGCTAAATTCTTAGGAGTTTATTTAGACAACTTGAGGTAGTCAAAGCTAAAGTAGCAAGAGGCGGGGGTGGGGTGGGTGGGTGCGTGTGTGTCATTCAAAGACTAAAGCCCTACCTAACACAAGCCACTATTAAAACCCTGTATTCCACACTGATCCTTCCACACCTCACATACTGCAATGCCATCTGGACTAACACACAAAAAGGCAAATTAACAAAAATACAAAGCTTGCAGAAAAAACGCATTAAAATGTTCTAAAAAACCCCAGCAAAAGGTGAAAACATCTTTAAAATACAAACACTTTTTAAGCTCACAGACATAGGTAAGTCACAGATGATCAGCATTGCTAGAGCCTTTCATCACAAAATCCTACCTAAATCTATAACCCACAGCTTTGCAAACATCGAAATCCACATATACAACACTAGGAACAAACATAATCTCCACATTAGATACACACGAACAGACACAGGGAAACGTAGAATTTCAGTCGGTGCCGTCAAAGCATGGAATAATACAGATAATAAACACACACGCGGGAAAGCACTAACACTAAAATCATACAAAGACATAATTAAAACTAGCATACTCAATACATATTAGATCTAGATAACACACTAACCAGCTATCATTACATAATGACATGATAACCAAGACTACTACTACTACTACTACTACTACTACTACTACTACTACTACTACTACTACTACTACTACTACTACTACTACTACTACTACAAGTTAAAGTAATAAAGAAAATAGTTAAGATTTTAGGGAATCTCTGTAGAGGCTAGCCGTCGCTGTGGTCTAATGCGACGGCAGATGGAGAAAAAGATTCTGGGAGATGCGGCAGTTATATTATTTCGGTCGCCAAATCGAAGGGCAATAACCACTAGGTCGAGCAACTAAGCAAGTTTTAGCCTGACCGCCAGCCAAATGGTCGAAAAGAAAAGAGGAGTTGCTATCTGACGGAGATCGTGCTGCGGTGAAATTTCTTCAAGGGTGTGCCTAATGCACGCTAGTGTCTGTAGTGCGGAACCTTTTATGTGGCACGGTCTTCTTGAAGAGATGGGACAAGGTTGCTAGATCCATAAAACTAGGCTAAGAGTGTGTGGAAGAAGTCGATGTCTTAAGAGAGAATACGTTTGCAGAGAGCGGTCTTAAGCAGTGCGAACGTAGTCGCGACATGAAAATCATTCCCAGCAGGTGCGGGGAGATGGTAATGGAATAAGGTGCAAAGGCGAGCTGAGAAACGCGGCACACCAGACTCAGCTTTCTTTGTCCTATGATTGTTCACTACTCAAGAAGACTGAGAGGCCTAATCTGCCAGGACAACTCGGATCGTGATGCCTGGCACACACAGTAGTCATTGCCGTTCTGGACTGGAGCTACAGGGGAGGCAGCAAAAATGATATCCGCATGGAGAGTTCCAAGTGTAGGGACCTAATGTTTCCAAAGGTGGGAAGCCTTTTTTTGGCCGAAAGATTATCGTCTTCGATCACAGCGCTATTATAAGTTTTCATGCTGTGCAAAGGATGCCATCCACAAATTTGGCGGCTAAGGCAGACATCCTGCTAAATATAAAAAAGGCGACACCACTAACGACCCTAATGTAGGTCTTCACATCGAACGTGTTGTGAGATCACTGTCCGAATATGGCAGCAAAGACAAGCGATCTCCTTTAGTTGTCCCTGAGCAGGAATAGGCCACAGTAATAGTGGAAGAAAAGTTCTTAAAGCGGTATAAATCTGTAACGAATAGAAAGTTGAAGTAGTGCATTTAAGACACAACAGAGTTCTTTCAAAGTCCTAGTAGAGGCGCCAAAATAGATAGTGAGTTTTCCCGTGAATGCGGGGTCTAGGTTTTGTTATTGGAGACAGCACTGGCTTTGAACCAATGTTGGTAGGCATATTTCCAAGGCACAACATCATGCGATGACTTCATCCTTGGAGCCCAGTGATCACAATGTTGTGGAGGCAGAACATCTTTAGGAGTAAAAGGTTTGTGCGGACCATCATGAGAGTCAGACACAGGCGAATCATAGGCGGTCTTTCACCAATAGTTGCAGAGGAGGGAATGTTAGACAAATCGTGACCAGAAGAAATGGTTGGTAAAAGTGCAGTTCCACGTGGTGTTCCATTACAAAGGCATTCTTAAAGCGGAAGCATGGAGTGGCACAAGGGCGGAACTCGGTTGGAGGCTGGTAACGGATTCAGAGGTCATTCTTTTTCTGCGGGAGGCCGATGACAAAACAGTGTCCACGAGTAGTTACAAGCATTCACAGAAGGCGGGCGTACACTGGGTCATATGCGAAGATTACACAGGTTCAGTTTTTTCTTCTGTGTCAGGCGGAAACGCGAAGTTTCGTGCACATGATGTCCAAAATATCACAAGGAGAGGCGGAGTCCTCAGGAAGGCAGAATAATTTAGGATGTTAATTTGGCTGCTGGTCCATTAGCGGTCACCAAAATCTGTTGTAGATCGAGCGCTGGCGTCTTTGCAGTTGTCGATCACGGCCAACGGTCAATAAGGAAAAAGTTCCATGGCGAGATCACACTGGTGGCACCACAGAGGAGCGGGAACCAGGATAGACTGTCGACAGGAATCGTTGCCGAACCGACACCACTAAATCTGACAGAAGATTGGTCATGTTCATGGCAGAATCGACTCCTTTTATACTAGTCAGGTAGAAGCGACTCCTTTTATACAAGTCGGCTCTGCATCACATTATCTCTTAAAGAATGATCCGTTTCTTAGAAGTTCCCTTAGCCAATCAAGGTTTGCCGACACAAGTGTGCAATCTCCAACCGAATTTGCGTAAGAGCCAGCCGGTTAATGGTATGGCTAAGTTTGTGGTTCTTAAGGGTAGGTTGTGTGCGGTGTCAGTGACGCGACTGCCTGTTTCCAAAATACTCTCATGAATTTTGTCCTCAGAAAACATAAATCAATGGCTTTCCAATGGTACGAAACGTCCCCGGTGGAATTGCAATCGGCCATTGTTCGAGGAAGAAGTCATGCAAAGATAGTATGTATATTCTAAAGTGTCTACCCAGTCAGTTACACAGTCAGTGGCATCACATGTACGTAGTCATGTGCAGAAACAAATCGTGTCTTAGACCTTTTCCTTAACCTGTGCGTTCGTATTGCCATCCGTCGAGGTAACCATAGTATAGCCTGGTAGGCGGCATTTACAGATACTGGCTTGGCTAGTCCTTCCCATTACCCGACCACAATAGACTACACCTGGTGCGTAATGCTGTCCTTCACCGCATCGCTAGTTGAGGGACATGGTTCTATAATTAGTGATAAGACCTAGTTCTACCAAATATGAATAAATCTGAAAATTTTCAATTTTTAAATAGCTCAATTAAATAGCATGTGCTAGTCTGACAGTTAGGCTACCTGCCTATTAGGGGCAGGTTTAATTAGAACTTTGTGTTGAATTGATCCAGTTAGATATATTAGCATATAGCATAGAGTATCCGTGATGGTAAGTATAATCCTGAAGCGAAATAATACATATGCATGATGTATATTCAATTAAAGAAATCAAAAAGGCACAAGAGGCATGTGTTGCTTGGTGCACAGACAAATTGCCAGATGTAATTCCACTGGAAAATATCTACACAAACATCATTTCACCAGGACAATATCCCACTGGCCAAAATCCCCATCCCACTATTAGTAGACTTGCGTCTCATCAGTACTAGGGTTCTCAACTGATCCAAGTAGCATATACGAGCTGAGCCGATATTCAGGTCTAGGTCAGCACAGTTTACATTGGTAGCTTTGCCAATCCTCTTGACTAGTAGGACAATGATGCAGCATTATTTTGGCTCACTTGTCAACAAATGAGATTGTGACCTAAGGTTCATTCTGTTCTGGGAACGGCCAGCTTCTCAGCAGTTACAGAGTTCTGACTAACTAAAGGCACTCATTAGCCCACTTTTACTGTTTGCTGTTACCAGTAACCACAAATCAGCTCATGTTATCATTTTTATTTATTTACCAACGGCAACACCTATGGCTCCATGGTCGTAGAATCAATTTATGAATAGTAACAGAATATAGATGAGAATGGATCAGGTCCAGTGCCTCTACCAAGTAGTGGTGAACTCCTGGTGATATTATCTAGACTACAAATTAGTCCTCTATGCGGATTAATATTACACTAATTAACTACAGTACTACCATTAGTGGTCATGTCTATAAGTCCAGGACTGATTGCAGTAGTCAATCTGTTTTTTTAAACTTCCCTAGAAGAAACTTTAATGGATCTTAGACCCTAATCATATCTGTCAAATTTCAGCCAGTTTTGTACAGCAGTTCTGGAGGGAATTTTCATGATAGTTAGGTTATCCAAGATGGCCACTGAAGCATTTGGTCAAATAAGTTTCCTTGAACAATCTTGGTTCAGCTCTTGCCCTAGATGATCTTTCATGAGTTTTTAATCAGTTCCCCAAGCAGTTTCAGAGATTTTTATAGTTCTAAAATTGGCCAAAATCCAAGATGGCGACCGGCCAAATTGGCTATGTTTGAACAAACTTGGATCTCAAGGCCTTAAGGATGCTTCCTGCCAAATATAACTGAAATCGGCCAAGTGTTTCTTGAGAAGATATTTTATAATTCTTATTGCTTTAGTTTTTGAGTTTTTGGCAGGAAAAAGAAGCAAGATGGCAACCAACTGGGAACCTGTTTATCCGACTGTTTCAAAAGTGGAAAATTAAAAATTAGCATACACTTAACAAAATCAATTTCGGATTCAAAATCCATTAAATAAGTATCGAATATGGCCACCAAACACAACATTTTGATTGGTCCACGGTGGCCATGTCTTTTTATATATCAGCTTCCCTTGAACAAACTTTAATGGACCTTAGTCACTAATCCTCTCCCTCAAATTTCAGCCAGATTGGTACAGTAGTTTTGGAGGTCATTTTCATGAAAACTAGATTATCCAAGATGGCCACCAAAGCATTTGACCAATCAAGTTCCCTTGAACAATCTTGGTTCAGCTCTTGCCCTAGATGACCTTTCATGAGTTTTGAATCGGTCGCCAAAGCAGTTTCGGAGTCTTTGATAATTCTCTGAGAAGGGGCGGGGGCACTTCTATTAGGTACACATCTGGAAATTATGGCAATGACATCACTAAAAGTCTTCACAGCTGCATTGATCATTACAATTACAACAAGACAATTTTGAAGAATTTTAGCTTTTCAAGGGCGATAACTCTGGAGAATATGGGCAGATTTTGTTGAAACGAAATCATGATACTTGGTCTATCACTAACACATCTCCTGAGAAAAGAATTGTGAGTGTAAGTTCAAAACTCTTCGAGATCTGCTCTTGACAAAAAAATTTGGACAAATTTTAGCATTTCAAGGGAGATAACTCTGGCGAATATGGGCAGATTTTGCCCAAACAAAATCATGACACTTCGTCTAACCCTACCACATCTGCTGAAAAAAATTGTGAGAGTAGGTTCAAAACTCTTTGATATATGGCTCGGACAAGAAAATTTTGAGAAATTTTAGCTTTTCAGGGGAGATAACACGGGAAAATATGGGCAGATTTTGCTGAAATGAAATCATTGCACTTCGTCTATCCATAATTAGAGCTGGGCGGTTTCCCGATAAAACCGGGAAAATCGCGATATTATTGTTATTGTTATCGTTATCGTTATCGTTTCATTTCTAAAAACTGCCAATATCGTCAAATACCGTCAGTGACGGTATTGACAATTTATATATTGTAATAATTTGACGAGTCTGGTCTCTTCATTTCCGTATTCATGGTAGTCAAAAGCAATAATTTTCGGCACTATTATTGCAGTAAATATATGTCCATGTGTTATATACATAGCCCTACTGTTCTTAGTATAGTTATCCTTCCATGCTCAATTAAATGTTGCTCCAATGAAGACAAGTTAAATCTGAAAATCGTAGTTGCTGACAACGTTGAATACGCAAAATAGCAACCATTTGTAAAACACAAATAAACTTAACTCAGCCTCGTTTTGATTATATTGTTGGAATACCACCTTCGCTTTCCATAGCTGATGACGCGATTGACGTCATTACAAGGGAATAAATAAAACAACGACCATCCAAATATCCTAGCGGGATAAATTCCTCGCTAACTATGACGATAAATTCAAGCGATCTAACTAAACCGGTGAAGCCATAACTGTAATCCCTCTAATCCCGCTATTCTTCGTTTGTTCAAGAATAATTCACCCGACACGTGTGTATAAATGTACGCTTGGGTGAGTATTGATCAGTCTTTACAGAATCAGAATCAGAATCAGAATATTTTATTGGCATGAATCTACATACATATAGATATAACCAAACATCAAGTGACGTGAAATATGTACATGACGGACAGAATATGAGTATATGAATATATAAAAATATATATGTATATAAATATGCAATCTATATTATTTACTATTTACAGAGCACTGGAAGTTACATTATCCTATTGAGCGTAGAGCGTATTTATCCCAAGAATATGGCTTGGTACTCCCAAAACGAAACGCAGTGGGTCCGTAGGTCTACTGAAGTCATGGATGGTTGAGAAATACTAATTAATTATTTTGGAGAAAACTGCTCACACTAACCCTTTTAACAACCAATGAAATGGTAAGTGGATTCATTGAGGTGCGTGCAGATACAATCTTTACGTTGAATATTTTGAAATTAATATGACCGGAAGTCATTATTGTAATGGCTTCCAGTCATATTAACCCCAAAATACTCAAGAACTCTTGCTTGTAATGAGCCCTAGGTTCAAGTTTGGGATCCATTGACTTCAGATTGTGGGGTCCCTGTGACCTCGAAATTTAGATACAATAGGAAACAATGAGTATGGATATAGTGGAAGATTCTGGTGATCAGGTGAGCGGACATTTAGCTTTTTTCAGACTTTTAGGAATTCAGATCGTTTCTTTTCATCATGCATTGGCTGACATAAAGCAGGACAGGTTTGCACACCTCTGTATCGCCAGAATTACAAGACATGATGAAAGAAAATTTCTCAGTACCAATGAGGGATGTGAAATTTGGAAAATTGTTGCTAAATGAGGAGTATAGGGCAGCTCTTTCCGTTTGATAAAAGGGACAATGGAGGACAAAATGCATCTCATCTTCTACAGCTTGAAGGTTACACAGCTGACAGAATCTATTTTCGGCTGGTGTTTTGGGAGAGGTATGTCTTCCTACTTCGATTTGAAGATTGTGCGCACTGACTCTGAGCTTAACGAAATGCCTTTTTCTATTGAAATTTTTCTCGGAGAGTAAAAAGTTTTCTATTTTAAATTTTGATTTGAAAGTTCTGTATGTTCTCAATTTAGAACCTTGTTTGGAGACAGAGAATGGTTGAATGAGATCCCTGTTTAAGTAAGCAAACCAATTTTCCTGATATCTTGTCTCCATCATTTGCCTAAGCGCTGATATGGATTTAATTTTGCTAGCGCTTACATGATTTCTCCAGACTTCTTCTAAGCCAAAGTTACTCCATAGAGTTTTCATGAATGAGGCCCAATTTCCTACGTCTGGTTGTGAAATTGATTCTTTGTAGGCTTGATAAACGATAGTCTCAGAGTCAATTGCACCCAATCTAAACCAGAATTTTGCTGCATTTGTAAGGAGTGTATTTAGCAAGGAAAACTGACCCAATTCGCCTCTCACAGCTGCATGAGTAGTTTTTCTGTTGACTCCAAGAACATATTTACAGAAATTAATTAGGACTTTTTCCACAGGTACATTATCCCCCAGTTGCATAAAGTTATGGTTGTTGATCCCTTTAATGTAAAAAGGACTCCAAGTTTCGCTGCAATATGATAGGATTGGGACGATTAATGACTAGAACAGTTTAAATGACATTGGGATGCTGTTCCTGGTATTTAATATTTTAAGTTTAAATAACGCCTTGCGACCCTGTTCTGCAAGTCTCTCGCATGCTGCTTTGAAAGCGCCTGAAGGGGTGAAAATAATCCCTAAATAGCAATATCCTGGGACAATTTCTATTTGGGACCCCATGTATGAGAAGTGGTGCTTCTTTAGGAGGTGACCAGATTTGTTAAACACAATTACCTTGGTCTTATCTAGATTTACGGTTAGGTCCCATTTCCTGCAGTAGATGCCTAGCTTATTCAGAGCATTTTGGAGACCTCTAGATGATTCAGATAGTATGGCCAGATCATCTGCATACATAAGGCAGTTAACAGTGATGTCATGCAATTGAACAGGGTCGCAAGTATCATCAAATATGTCTGGTAGATCACGTAAATATAGATTAAATAGAAGTGGACTAAGAACACAGCCTTGCTTTACTCCTACTGAGGATGAAAAGCTGTCGCTGTGCCCATCACATACTTTGACCACATATTTTACATCAGAATACATATTTTGGATGATGTTTAGAAAATTACCACCAATATCGGCTTGTAATAGTTTGTAAATTAATTTTTTCCTCGAGACAGTGTCGAAAGCTGACTTAAAGTCTACGAAGCAGCAGAATACATTTTTCTTAGAGACTGTATTGACATATTTGTCGATTATAGATTTTAAGGATAGGACATGGTCAGCTGTTCTGGCATTTGGCCTAAAACCGATTTGGCATTGTGGAACAAGCTTGTGCATCTTAGCAAATTTTGAAAGCCTGATTTGTAGGACGCTGCAGAATAGTTTACAGAGATTACTCCCTACAGCGATTCCTCTGTAGTTCTCAGGTTTTGAGACTTCCCCCTTTTTGTGTATTGGCGTTAAAAGATTACATCGCCAATTCGCTGGGAAGTTACCTGAACGTAATATGTAATTGAACAATTTGTGTAGGACGGGTATGAGTTGACTATGTCCAGCTTTCAGCATTTCATTTAAAATTAGGTCAGGACCGCAGGCCTTTCCATTCTTCAATTTAGATATAGCTTGAGAGATCTCAGCGGTATTGATAGCAAAGTTCAATTCATTAAAGATTTTATTTTTGTGCAAGTGTATGAATGAGTCAATTTTACTTTCGAGCTCAAGGTCTACGTGGGCTGAAGTGCAGTTCACTAATTTCGTAAAATGGGATACCCATTCTGTGCATGAGATTGGGTTTGTGCGCATGCTATCTTTTGGACCCTTTAGTTCATCATAAAGTTTCCAGAATTCCTGTGGATTTCGGGATTGCAGGGACTCCATTTGATTCATAATTTGCTGCTTGAACATAGATTTCTTTCTTGCAACAAGACTCTTAAATTTCTTACGTAGACTGCGGAAGTTATTCAGTAGTGAAATGTTTAGTGGATCCTTGTGAATTTTGCGACCGATACTTTTGAGATCTCTCTTCACTATTTGACAATCAGTATCAAACCACTTTTTCTTCTGTCGTACAGCCTTTCTGGGATTAACATCTTTTCTTTTATTCAGATGTTTTATCCCAGATATCCTAGCGGCAGTTACAATAATATCTTCTATAGATTGTACTGATAATTGATCAGGTTCACCAGGACTGCTGAATGTGGAGTCATTTGGGCTTAATGACGTATAGTTTGCAATCTTTGCGCTGATAATAGGATTTGTCATTGCAGCCATAAATTTTACATCGTCACCTTTTGTCCATACGAACTTAGGACAAGGCGGGTTGGGAGTATCGCTCAATACATGTTTATATACATCAGTAGCAAGGACCATTGTCAACATACAATGAATAGATAGATGTGTGGGACTATTTACATAGAAGCATTCTACTCTGTCTAATAGGTTTGAAGATGATAACATATAGTCAATGACACTATGGTTACCCCTGTGACTGAAACATGTGCAATGGCCAGAGGAGTCTCCTAGGCTTCGGCCATTTATGATCCGGAGATTTGTTGATTTACATAGACCTAGTAGTTGGTTTCCATGGTTATCCACAATGTGTGGATCCATGTTGCTCCGTGGGATACGAATATCACTAATATAATCAGTTTGTGCAATAGTTACAGGGGAGTTCTCGTCTAGACAATAGTCTGGCTCTATGGAGGTTCGGGCATTAAAATCCCCGCAGATTAGACAATTGCCTAGTTTAGAGTAATTTGCTATATCGTTTTCCAGTAATTCAAATATGTTGTCTCTCCTGGCAGTGAATGTTGTACCAACTGGACTTACATATACTACTGCTAAATAGAGGTCTTGCTCGAGATTAAAGAAGGATTTAGATAGCTTCAGCCACATGATTTCAGAGTTAGATGAGGCCAAAAATGTGACACCCTTGTATATTTCTTTCTTTATAAGAACTGCTAGTCCACCATAGTTCCGCTTAGATTTGGCAAATTTTGGCCTAATGGTGGTTTTCACGTTGAAGCCTGGGAGAGACAAGATATCTACTTCACTACAGTGTGTTTCTGCTAAGCAGATAATATCAATATTTTTGGTTTGGTCTTCAATGTCTGGGTCATTTAATTTACAAGTCCTCTGGCCATTGACACTTGCACTATTGAAGGCGCCATCGATATTCCAGAAGGCAAATGTGAGGCTATTCATATCTTTCTTTGGAGTAAAAACAGAAAAAAAATATCAGCAAGATGTGTTCAATCTATCATATAGTCGCTAATATACATCACAGACATATATATGCTAGTCCTGACCGATACCACGATCTGAAAGACGTGCAAGCCCAACTTTAGCTCATGTGAGGCATGTAGCAGCACAGTAATACATATAATACATTGATTAACCTTTAGCCCTCCGACGTCAAAATTTAAAAGTTAAATTGAATTTCAAATTAAATTACAGGATAAATTGGTGCTCACTTCTTAAACAGAATCATCCAGAAATGAACAGTAGTTTCTTTGGTACTGGCAGAATAAAAAGATACCATTTTGACAACTTTACATCGGAGTGGTATTGGTTAAATGTAATAGATTTCGTTAAAAAGAATTATGCAGTGAAATCAAACATGTTCATGGACAGATAACCTCGCATCTGAGACCAAAAGGAGGAAGCTATCTGTGAGGATTAAAAGATCACCTAGTGAGAGCTGCCACCGTTTGATCTCAGAAACCAATTACATAGGCTTGCACGATCAAGCGATTTTAGTAATCGTGATCTTTGTTAGATAAATGGTCACGGTCATATTTTCTGGATTTACAATCTTTGGTTATTCGACTATCTCGTTTTGTAGTCGCCGATGATCATAGAAAAATCGCACAATCGTGCAAACCCACAATTACCATAGGGTATCTATGGCCCATAGGCATACGGTATCCGGCATGGACGTGTTCCACTGTATGTTTAACCCCTCAAAGGTCGAAACAGGCTAAAGTGTTTAACCCTTTGTTGCTCATTTCGGCCAAATAGCCTGCAGCTTTTTTTACTCATTTTGAGAAATGTCTGTATGCGGAGCAAGAGGCCATTTTGAAGTTTTCAACCGAAATGACTGGCTCAGTAACCCAGCCAGTCATTGCAATGGCAAAACCTCAAAAACAGCCTGCAGGTCCGCATATTTATGAGAAATGTTAAATTTTCTTACGGGGATTTAGTCATTAACCCTTCTGAGCCTAAATTTATTCCAGAAAATTTAGATATTTGATTTTTAATGTTGATCTGCAGACCAAGAGAAGACCACCCCGAGAATTTACCACTGCAATGACGGTTATCGGGCCAGTCATTCCAGTTGTAAATGCCCAAAACCCGTCCTCTCCTGGTCTGCGAATGGGCTTTCCTATTAAATTATGAGAATTATACATGTTTTAGCGTGGTTCGACCATCAGGGGCTAAGCCCTTAATTTCTTCTCGCTTGCGACAGAAAATTCTTGAAAGCAGATAACAGACTGCGCTCATCTGGGTGCGCAGTTTGTGAGTTTGAGTTAGATATTACTTTACAAGTAATAGCAATGATATGCTGAATGCGCTAAAGGCAGCCGCAATATGAATGAAACAAGCCCGGCTGATTATATTGAAAATGATTTGATTAAAACATATTGCGCCATGACAATAATTTCCAATCAAATTGTCTCCAAAATATTTAGCTAAAATCGGACAAGTTATTAATAACTAATAACCTCTTAGATCATCTTTTCTAGAAGACAGCAGATCTTATAGGGTGGAATGTGTTGTATTCACTATATTCACGCGTTCTGGGTCATTGGCTCAGGCGACTATCGCGCCATCGATCTATAAGGGCTATGATTTAACCACTTTCAAGACGAATGCAGAGGCTTTATGGAAATATAATTTAAAGGAAATAATAAATAAAGAGCTGATTAGTTTGAAAACTTTATGACACAAAAGTTGTTACTGACATGGACAGCAACAACTTTGAGTCAAATTGTTTTGAAATAATCTGTATAAATAGCTGATGATTATTTATTTTCACACACTCCGTAAGTCCAGTTTATAGGATGAAGTGTGTGGTTGACTTTCATGCCGCAGTCAATAGGTCGAAAATGTTCTAAAGGTGTGGAGGTGTGGAGGGGTGGGGTGGGGTGGGGTGGGGTGGGGTGGGGTGGGGGGGGGCTGGGCGGGCAGGTGGGGTTGATTAGTCAATTCCTTATAAAACTTGACCATTTTCAATAATTAACCATTCAGTACCAGCATTTTGCATGTCAAGTATAATAATTTAATCAGTGATCGACGATTCTTATCTATAATTCTACATTCTCTATTTTATTGCTAAAAAAAATTCAGGTAATTTTGTTATCTTTATACACGCATACACGCGTGCAGCTGATCGCGTCTTCAGACCTGGTTTGTCCATTAAATGATCATGTGCCTAATCGCGTGGTCTTTCTCACGGAGCATTCATTATAAGCTTTCAATAGTAATAATAAAAACAGCTGATCGTGAATGCTCCACTAAACACTGCACCCGATTATGACCTGGTTAAAACCAATGAAAGATACTTGATGCTATTAACCAATCAGGTTGGACCCTTGGGATTTCCCTTGGAGATTCTTGCGCACAGTGACGGAGTTAAGGTTAAGATTAAGTCTTCCTCTTCACAAGGACAAAGTAAAACGCAAAAAGGCAAGAAAAAATATTTTATTTGGTGCTGAAACAAATATAATACAAAGTGTAGGCTTTGTTTGTTTATACATCTAAAAAGGATGCCTATTCATAGATTGGCCATATTAACCCTATCATATCCAAAATTATTCCAAATACCGCGATATTAGTAGTTATCGCAGTATTTTTCACAGATACCGTTATCGTCATCCCAATGCCAATACCGCCCAGCTCTATCCATAATACATCTTCTGAAAAAACCCTTTTAATGTAGGTTCAAAAGTATTCGAGATCTGGTCCGGACAAGAAATCAGATGGATGGACGGATGCACGCATGGACGGATGGACAGGATGGCGAGCGCCATCACATAATACGACCCGGCTTATGTGGGCATATAAAAATTTGGCCAAAATCCAAGATGGTGGCCACTCAAGTTGGCCAATTGGCTTCATTTGAACAAACTTGGATCTCAAGGCCGTAAGGACACTTCCTGCCAAAAATAATTGAAATAGGCACAGTGGTTCTTGAGAAGTCTTTTAAAGATGATACCTGGAGCACAGTTGATGGACAGACGGACGATGGCTGGTCATCAAATTATAAGCTCACTTGGCCATTCTGGTCAGGTGAGCTAATAAAGCGACATGGCTAACAGTGGTGGGCACTGACATATGGAACGATTAGATTATGGAATGGACAGTGGTTATTTCATAAATTTATGTTTATTTTATTAACCTTAAGATATAGCAAATCCGTAAATTAACTCAATCAACTAAAAAAACAAAAACAAGACAGTTCCATCATAAAAGACACATAAATTAGAATTTGGAATGTTTTTATTTGTTATATTTATGCAAAATTATATCATTGATATACGAATAATTAAATATCCAATTAATACTATTTAGTTGCTAGGGGCTGTCTTATGCGATTTGATACTACTATAACCTGCATAGACCCAGGCTATTGTTTTCTAAAACTAATTCCAACCTCTGATGGGTGTCTATCGTTTTATGCGTATCATCCTGGCTTCATATATTTCACTCACTCAATCTGGTCTCAAGTACATGTACCTCCATGAGAGACAGAATCACAGCTTTGTAGATTACCGGGAGCCATGCGTAACCATTATTAGGTTACATATACTTATTTTATTTATTGCACTACTTTCAGGTAGAGATTGTCACCAATCAGCGTGATTAATTCCAATTGGGTCCATGCTGTGTAGCTGGTGGATCCAGAATTTCCTTGGGAGGCAATCGCCCTGCAACAAATACTTGATGAACTTTAAGGTAAGATAAATGGCACACAGCCATCTTAACACCACACGCATTCTTCTATAACTATAGCATGATAAAAACTTTATCATCCTAACTACTATACAGTGATTTTCGAATATACACATCCCAGTAAAAACTACTGTGACAACGTGTCTACACATTTCCTCTGATGAGTATAACCCCAACATGGGTACGAAACGCCAGGAGTCTGGATCAAATATGGAAAGGCCCACCAACAATTGGATCAATGCCGCTATAACCTTTTACTAAATATCTATCCCTTAAACCAATGTATAAAACTATACATTTCGGGTACGAATTTACTCACAACCGGGTACATTCGGGTACACGCACACTCGGGTACAACAATACACAATCAAAACAAACACTCGGGTACACCAAAACTCGGGTACATAAAGAACACAGATTGTTACCAAATCGGGTACAACTACACATCAAGTCGGGTACAAATACGACAACAACAATGGGATGTATCTACCAAATCCGGGTACATACACATAGGATCGGGTACAATCGGGTACAAGATTAATATAAAAGGAGCGCGCAAACAGTGCATCGGCATCCAGACTCAACGGACACTAACCGTTAGCGTCAGGACAACATAGCATCTTACAAGCTTTTTACAAAAACACATATACTTATTTATTGATCCAGCCAAAATTAGAAATTAAATTAAAGCCAGACTAATTTTTTGTACTACAATATGTCCTGGCTAAGTTTTTACATATCTAGAAGCATTTTTTCCATCTTATAATTTTTCAATAATAACACTGTTCTCTGTAACTTCATCAAATGTTTAATGGTCGAGCCGGAAAAAAGGACCATTTGCAAGCGAAAGGGAATGGACCTTTCCATTTTTAGCTATGCGCCGACCATCACTAGCTAAGCTCCACCCACAGCTCGCCGTGTTTGGATTGATCGATCCCCGAATGCCCTAGCTATCAATTTCCTGAAAACTATTAAACGAAATCAAGGATTTCTTTTTTCACGAGAGAGTTGATACTTACCTCCCTAATACTTTTGATATTGCTAAATATTGGCTTTCACTCAATAAACACTCAGATTAAAACAGTTAGGTGCCCCTACTGGGCAGGGAGTCAGAGCATAGTCTGGCGGATGCCAGCCCCACCACCGCGCATGCGCAGACTAGCACTTCCTCTGACTAATTTATTGGCTGATACACATGCAACTATAAAGAGCCTGAAGACCGAGCCTCTGTGGGGTGGAGAGGCCGGGTCCGTATCTAGGGAGGTAAGTATCAACTCTCTCGTGAAAAAAGAAATCCTTGATTTCGTTTATTTCACATCAAGAGTATACTTACCTCCCTAATACTTTTGATATTGCCAGAATTCGACAGTGAATTCGGCGGGAGGGAGGCGAGGTCAAAAGACCAGCTCATCCCTATACGCTTTTCTGCGTTTAAGGCACTTAAACTTCTGAAACTGTATGAAAAAACAGTCAGGATTTGACTAACCATCGGATAACACCCCCCCGATGTATGAGAGATGACCGAATGTCATATGCGCTCCCCCCCCCCCACCCCCCTCCTTCCTGGGAGGAAGAGTCGAATGACCTCAATGTCCTATACGCTCTCTACGTACAAGTGCCATGTACTACAGGACAGAGACGAAAAAACCCCATTTTCGTATACTCTCAACAATGAACCACATAAATACACAAAACCATCATCATATTAATAACGGGTAACGTGACAAGACAATCAACAATGGACAACACATACACAAGACTGACCTTGTTGAAAATGGCTGCTGACATCCTCTTCCCATTGGTGAAGCACGATGCAGTCCCAAATTAGTGGTTGTTTCCATAAATTAATTGTGAAATATATAAGCAATGAGGAAACCCCATCAAAAATATATGCCACGTTATTTTTTCAAAATCGACAAGGCGAGAGGATTAGAGGTGTCACGGAGATAATGGTCTGTAAAACTTGACTCACAGTGCCACTGAGCCACCGACATAATATCATCCACCGGGACCCCATTAAATAGGGCAGTGGATGTCACTACGCCGCGGACACTGTGAGCCTTGGCCACGTCAACCTGCTTCCCGGTGGCAGATTTATGGCAAAACTGAATGCATTCTACAATCCACCTGGAAATGGTGTCCTTAGAAGCCCTGCCATGGGGTTCAATATAAGACAACCATAACGCCGACTGGTCGGTGCGCCACTCCGCCGTACGTTGTTTGTACCGGCAAAGCGCCCGGACGGGACACCATGCTTTAGAATTAGGATCATATCTAGTTAAAGCAGGCAAAACAATAGGTTGACCTGGATATTTCAACGACTGATTTTTAGCCAAGAAATTAATCCTAGGTAGCAGCTTAAGGCCTTCCCCTGAAACCACAAAACGGTCATCCTCGGCTGATAAGGCATGAATTTCACTCCTACGCCTAGCCGAGGCCGCAGCAATTAAAAACACAGTCTTCAGTGTTAATAGTTTCATAGAAATGGAACTAAGTGGTTCAAACGGCTTATCACCTAGTACTTGAAGCACTAGCGATAAACTCCAAGACGGAATCACAGGTGGATTCCTTGGTCTTAGATTGCCCATGCCTCTAATTAATACATTTAATGTATTTACTTCATCACTTCCCCTCTTAGCCAAGCAAGGAATAACAGACATTAACGCTGACTTATAACCAGCAATAGAGTTAGGCTTGAGGCTATAGGCATCATAGAGGTGACAGAGGAAATCAGCTACTACCTGAATAGATGAATCCATTGGATCAATACATCTTTTTGAGCACCATTCTGCAAATCTGTTGATTTTATAATTATATGCTCTGGAGGTTGACCCCCTCCTGGCTTTGGCCATAAACATGGCTGCTTGCTCAGAAAAGCCCTCCTTAATTCTAGATTCCTTGACAACATCCACGCAGTCAATCTGAACATTGACGGATTGTTGTGAAGGGCCTTGCCCTGGAAGATAATATCGTCCATCATAGGCAGAGGAACCGGATTGCAGACCAGAAGGTCCAGCAGATCCGTATACCATGATCGGCTTGGCCAATCCGGGGCGATCAGAAGCACTTGGCATTCCTCTTGTCTGATTTTCTGAAGAATCTGCAATCAGGATTGCTGGAGGGAATGCGTATGCATACATTCTCCCCCAGCTGATAGCTAACGCATCTGTTGCGAAAGCGCTTGGATCCGGAATCGGAGAGACGTACGTCGTCATCTTCGCATTCTTCTTCGTTGCGAACAAATCGATGTTGGGTTTCCCCCAATGGTCGAACAGACGATCCGCCACACATTGATTTAGTTGCCATTCCGTGGGTAAAACACTCATCCTTCGGCTCAATGAGTCTGCTAGCAGATCTAACCTTCCCGGAATATGAACTGCTTTCAAGGTAATCTGGTGATCCAGACACCAACAAAGCAGTCTCCATGTCATCATACAGAGACTGGGCGACTTCGTTCTGCCCTGGCGGTTTATGTAAGTCACAACTGTTGAGTTGTCTGAACGAATAAGAACAATCTTGCCCTGAACTTTCTGTAAGAAATGTTCCAGGCCCAGGACTACTGCTCTTAGCTCCAGTAGATTTATATGTTCCTTTGACTGTTCCAGATTCCAAAGCCCTGATATCGTGGACTCTTCCAGGCAAGCTCCCCAGCCCTCCATCGATGCATCTGTATACACAGTCACCTGAGGGTGGGGAGGGGTTAGCATAACCCCCACCAAGAGATTCTCTGTGTCCAACCACCATTGCAGGTGATGAATCAGAGGCGCCAACACTGACACATTCGAGTCCAGCGAACCTGTACTCTGGGTCCATTGTGTCATGAGAAATAACTGGATCGGCCGCCTGCGTAAGGCGGCCTGAGGAATGACTGGTTCCAATGAAACCATCAACCCCAGCATTCTCAAGTAAACCCGTGCCAGGACATGACGACTGTCGCACACTGACTGAATTAATGAGATGAGTTTCTGAACTCTCTCCTGAGTAGGATAAACATATCCTGTCTCTAGATCGAAGAACATCCCCAGGTAAACAAACTTCTGGGATGGAATCAGCTCTGATTTTGGGAAATTGATCATCCAGCCTAAGTCTGTGAGAGTTTTCAAAACAATCTCCAGACTGGCCGATAAACTTTCCTGGGTGTGCGCTTTCAACAGCCAGTCGTCTATGTACGTGTGGACTGCTATGCTTCTCCTGCGGAGGTATGCGGTGATCGCAAGAACCACACGGGTGAAAACCCGAGGAGCCGTGGAAATTCCGAAGGGTAGCACCCTGAATTCCCACTGTCTGCCCTGGAATGCAAATCTCAGGAAGCGACGGAAACTCCTGTGTATGGGGATGTGGAAATAAGCGTCCTTCAAATCTATCGACCCTGTCCACATTCCCCTCTCTAACCCCGCCAACACCGAGCGCACAGTCTCCATCTTGAAACTGGGCGTCTCTATGAACTTGTTCAATGGCTTGAGGTTGAGAATTGGTCTCCACCCTCCGGTGTTCTTTGTTACTAAGAACAGGGTTGAATAGAAGCCCGGACACCTCTGTGCCGGCTGAATAGCTCCTTTTTGTATGAGGGAATTTATTTCCTCCTCGATACACAACCTTTGATCTGGATCTCTCGGATTTGGAGTCCAGATCGGCACTAGAGACAGTCGCGATGGCGGGCCTGTCGTCCAATCGGGATGATACCCGACTGAAAGCCATCGCAAGACTAAACGGTCCTGAGTTAACCGTTCCCACTCTTGCATGTGGTCGGCTAACCGGCCTCCCACCGGTCCACCTAGGGATAGAGGTGGACATAAGGAGTGCAAGAGCGGCACTGTCTCCTTTGCCAGAAACACCGGCGCGGTTCTCACCGCGGTAACCGTCCCATCAGGAACGATTACCCCGCCCAGATCCTCGCGCGCCACGACCAGCACCGCGCGCACCTCGGTGCGCGGGCGGCTGCCTGGCTGACTGCGCCCCCCTCGCTGCTGGCCGAATCGCACGCGGCCGAGGCCGGCGCTGCGATGGTGGTTGGCCTCTGACCTGGCCACTACCACCTCGAGCCTGCAGGGGACGATACGCAGGGGGTGCGGCGCGAACGTTGGCACGACGAAGCACCTCAAACTGCTCGCGCAGCGCCCTCTGGTTATTGACCAGCGTAACCGTCTCCTGGAGGTGCCTACATCCCTCACCTCCAAAGAGACCAGGACCTGTCATAGGCGTACGTAGTAGCCTATTGTAGAGGTCCTGGGACGGGCACAGATTATCCAAGGCAAAAGTGCGCCTTGCCTGGACACTCCTGGTCACCGCCCGCGTCATACAGTCCAGAGCCAGGTTGATACCATCCTGGATGGCTCGCTGGACTGTGACCGGACTTGGCTGGCGCGATGCGGATGCTGTTACTACCCCTTGTAACAGCTGGGAGACGTGGGACAGAGCGGCAATCGAAGCCCTCCAACTCTCCTCCACATCACGCAACGCGGCATTTGCTGAACGCAACGCGTTCGAACACAAGACTCCCGTGTCAGAACGGGAGCCTGGCCGCACATCCTCAGCCAAAGCCGCGCGGTCATCCACGCTCGGCTTCGGTACCACACCGTACCGCTGGTAGTCCAGGGGCACGATGTGGCAACGCCTGGCCACCTCGCACGGGGCCTTAGCGAGACGTCCACTCGACTTAATGGACGTCTCCGCCGCCTCGAACATGTCAACGACATGCTCTGCCAGCGGCAGAGAAGGCATAGCGTTAGCAGTAGGCTTACCAGCTAACCACGGCCTGTGCTCACGCTGGCTAGCCGACTGCTCCACGGGCAGATCTGGTCTAACACTCACCAACCACTGGCAAGCGTCAGACCAATCCTCCTCCGTGGCTAGCTGCGAGCGCTCTACAAGACGGGGGCCTTCGTCTTCCTCCTGAGCGCAAGCAACAGAGCTTGACGGCGGGTACGCTGATATCCCTGGCAAGCCAGGGAGAACATGCGGGCCTGACAATACCGGCATGCTAATATCACTGGTTTGACCAGGATCAGGCGCCGTGGTAGAGCGCGGGGCATATACCGCCCCACCACGGCCCCGGCCAGCACCAGCGACACTCTCGGCAAGCCGAGGTATGCGGTACCGCTGGCCTTCAGCGCCCAGGGCCACAGTCTGAACTGTGGATTCTATCCCTGGGAGAGTAGAACCGTGGAAAAAGGCGCCTGTATTCCCCGCGAGGGGTGGACAGACGTCATAATCCATGGCCACGTCTTCAGACGGTGACCCCAACAGGTAATCCTCATCCTCCTGGCCAGACAGATTAGACTCCGGGTCAGCAAAGAGAGCTAACCCGGACTGGCCAGGGAAGGTGCCATACGAGGTACTGGCACCCGCGGTGTGCGGATACCCCTGGACTGATAAGCAGCCCGCGGGTTCCAGCGACGACCGTCCACGGTCCCTATTGGGCGCGGCAATAAGCCTGCTGCCAGGGCCGTGGAACGCCCCCTCTAATGGGGCCACCTCTGAATCTTCAAACAACGGAAGCGTACTAAGGAACGTTGATTCAGAGGTGGGGATTACCTGCTCCGAAGCAAATGATGAGGTCAATAAAGGATTTTGTCCAGGAAGCATGCCACGAAGCAACTCTGGAACCAAATCCTTTATTGTCCTCCTCATCTCTCCCAACATCTCGGTCCGGAAGGCCTCCATGTCCACCGCGGACGAGGCCTTCCTCTTACCCTTCTTACTTACACCCTCTTTTTTCAGCTTCTTCTTCTCCTCCTCCACCTTGTCCTTCGCCTGCAAGCACAAGAATTCGGACATTAGCTCGCCCCCCCAGTGCTTACATATCTCGCAATTAAGCAAGGGACCACAGGGGCTACACTGAAAACAGAGATGAGGGCCAAACTTGTCCCTCAAAAATCGTCCACAGGATGCACAACCAGGTCTCTGAAAAAGGCCAAAGGACGAGGAGTATGAGCAAACTAGTTAAGCTTAGAAAACTCACCAACTCAAGAGAAGGAAAATGATCATAAAGATCATAATTTATCAGAAAACCAGCTTCGGACAACTTTAATTGTTAATAAAGAGCAAGGCTGATTATGACGTCATTAATCCTATGACAGGAAAAAATCGATCCCCAACAAACATCCCAGTGCAAGGATGAATTGTATCTCTAACCAGAACATGTGCAGAATGGACATTTCGACTACACAAGCATCAGATATATACTGATAACAATGGCAAATAGAGTTAATTATCTCCCTTTCCTCTAAATAATTAACATCACCTCATATCAATAATTAGATACCTGACACCTTGTCTAGACAAACCATCCAACCTGATGAACTGGAGCACTCCACCACTGAACGCCTCTTAACTCTCTCCACCTCTAGGGGAAGGAATTGGATCAAGAGGGCAAAGTGAGAAGACCTTTATAATAGGCCTCCAACTCACTGGACATAGAATTTTTGGTTAGATAACCTAACAGTATTAGTAGGAAATGGAACCATGGTGGAGAGACACAAACCCTCTGCTGATGTCATGTCCATTATATTTCTTCACACAGACCTGTGGACATAAACACAAAGAGAGATTAGTCTTATATAGCACCTAGTTGAAAAAACCCAACTAATCAAGGCGCTTATCACGTTTAGCGCGAGTCCCGGAAACACATTACAACGGGACAAAACTCGCTAATTTTACTAGAAGTCACCTGATTTAAAGGTCCAAGGCGCTCCTGTGGCGAAGTTACTCTCTCTGCCATCTTTCTCAGGGATAAACTTCTAGCAAACAGTCTCAAAAAACTTCGAAAAGAGTATAGAAAGTTTCTAACACAAAAGCATGTGTACACTCTCAGCCAATAAATTAGCAAAGAGAGTGCTAGTCTGCGCATGCGCGGTGGTGGGGCTGGCATCCGCCAGACTATGCTCTGACTCCCTGCCCAGTAGGGGCACCTAACTGTTTTAATCTGAGTGTTTATTGAGTGAAAGCCAATATTTAGCAATATCAAAAGTATTAGGGAGGTAAGTATACTCTTGATGTGAAAACAGGGAATCTGTTGAATATTTTGTAACTAATTAGACTGGGTGCTGTTGCTGCCATAGGAATATTTATTAAATAGTAAAAGCAAACAATTTGTACAACAGCCCATAGACCGTCATCAAATATGCGTTCGTGACGTACTTATCGACGTCATTCATTATGATGTCATTGTACACATCACGCAGTTCATTATGACGTCATATGATGGGGGGTACTCTGGAAAGGTGAATTCTATTATTGAAAAAATTACAATTGGAATGGCTGGCTCAACAATAATGGACATTCATTTGTCAAAATTTAGATTTTCATCAAAAGATTTATACTATACACCTGTGCAAAAGTTAAGCACCAGCAAAAACAATAGAACGTAGAAACATGATGGTACAACTAGGCTGCCATACTTTTTGTCCCCGCGTTAGCTGACATAACTCCAAGTACGAAATGCACATGCATGCATGACTTCACGCCGCTTGATGTCCGTGCGTGGCGGGAAACAGCACACATGTTCAGTTATGTAAAAGTCCAGTTTGAGGTGTAGAACATTACATACAGATTTAGGCGACAAGATTAGGAACTTTGTGTTCATGACTGTGGTTTATTTGTACAGAGAGAATTAGCTCTTGATTGTGAACCGCTATGGCAAGACGAAGGTTAAGTGATCGTGTGAAATGGCAAATCATAGGCATGCATACCACTGGTATGTCATGCAGAGAGATTGGCAGACAGCTGAACATTAACCATACTGTAATCAGTCGTTTGATTGCAAAACATGGGCAAACTAACGAGGTGAAGGACAGGCCAGGATCTGCAAGACCGAAGAAGACTACTGCCCGTGATGATCGAGCCCTAGTACGCCTTGTTAGGAGATCTCCATTCACCAACAGCAGAGTGCTCAGCCAGCAATGGGAAACTCGTGTATGGAGGTCCAGACGCACGGCGTACGACCAACGTAACATCATGGAAGAAGTTCCATTTGGTGGAGGTTCCGTTATGATATGGGGGTGCATCTCATTTGATTGTAAGCTGGATCTGTTGACTGTACCTGGAACACTAAATGGACAAAGATATCAAGATTCCATACTGGATAGAGTTGTGGTCCCTCATTTTGTAAATCATGCACCTGGAACCCACCCTATATTCATGGATGACAACGCCCGACCACATCGTGCTAGAGCTGTGCATGAATACCTCCGCCAGAATGCCATCGAAACCCTACCATGGCCAGCAAGGAGCCCTGACATGAACCCTATTGAGCATATCTGGGACATTCTGGGAAACATGGTGAGAAGGAGGGATCCTCCTGTGCAGAACCTACAGGAATTAACAGACGCACTCCATCTTGAATGGCAACGAATACCACAATGGCGTATCAGTCGGTTGGTGACCAGCATGAGACGTCGTGTCCAGGCCGTCATCCAGGCACAAGGTGGATATACCCGGTATTAATAATGACAGTCTCAAACTCGTGCACAGATGTTAAACTTCGTTTTCAGACACCATTAATGACAATCTAGCCACGTGTGTCAACTGTAGGGCAATAGTTGTCAGTTGTGTCAACGTAACCATATTCAGGCCTCGTTTTCAAGTTCAAACAAAAACATACAGTGTTTCCCCACCATCATAATCAGCATTCCTCTAGTTGCATTATTACCTCTTGCACTAAGATGGATGGGTACATAAATGTTTATGCTATTGCTTTCTTCATAGCACATGAATATACCCTCGCATGTGCGTAAAAATAGGGTGGTGCTTAACTTTTGCACAGGTGTATATAATAAAGTACAACTCATAAATAAGTTAATTTGTTTCCAAAACAAAAACTGGAACATGTTAGTAAGAAATTTTCTGTTGAATATTTTGAACATAATTGGATTAGAAGACATTGCTTCCTTAGATAGCAATGTCTTCCAATCCAATTATCCAAAAAATATTCAACAGTACATTTTATTTTGTTTTGGGAAACATGTCAAATTCTTTGAGCTGGACTGTAGTATAATACTCAATCAGTGCTTGAAATTGTACAGTAGTTAAATTTTAGTCCATCTTAAATACTTAATAGTCCGACACATTGTACGAATATATATATATATATATATATATATATATATATATATATATATATATATATATATATATATACATGTATATATATAGTCTGATTCTTAAGGTAAGAATGTTTCGGTTAAGAATGTTAAAATCACGAAATAATTGGAATTACTTTCAATCGATATGAGGTAATAACAATGTTAAACACTGTATAGAGATCACCGATTATTCTTTAATCACAAATACACTTAGATCATTAAACATAATTTACTCGGTTCATATGTCAAGGGAGGGAATTTGGAAAAAATTAGAATTACAGCAAGGAAAATTGTATTTTTGAAAACACTCCATTTATATGACGGGTTCTTTGACGAGTCAATCATATCGGTGAGAAATGATCAGAAATACAGATAATTCCTAGCTATTAACATCCTAATACTAAAGCCAGACAAAAATGGCTTTTGCACCAGCAGTAGTCTTGACAAAAGTCCATTCGCAGCCCAAGAGTTGATTATTTTTTTTAGATCTATCACTGGAATAACAGGCTTGATAACCGAGGTAGTCATTCCAGTGATAAAATTTCAAGTATAATCCATTCTTCGTCTGCAACTGGATATTTCTATGAGAAATTGAGATTTTCTCAAACAAATTTGAGAGTTAGAGGGTTAATTAATGGCATGAGCAATGACTGCGCCTTGATACACTTAGGCAGGAGAGTTAATGGACATTTATATTTCTAGCTATGCCCCGCCCATCTCTAGCTAAGCTCCACCCACACCTCGCTCGTGTTGGGATTGATCGATCCCCGATTGCCCTAACTATCAATTTACTGAAAACTATACAGGGAAGCTGTTGAATATTTTGTAACTAATTTGACTGGGTGCTGTTGCTGCCATAGGCAGCAACAGCGCCCAGTCAAATTAGTTTCAAAATATTCAACAGAATATTTATTAAATAGTAAAAGCAAACAATTTGTACAACAGCCCATAGACCGTCATCAAATATGCGTTCGTGACGTACTTATCGACGTCATTCATTATGATGTCATTGTACACACCACGCAGTTCATTATGACGTCATATGATGGGTGGGTACTCTGGAAAGGTGAATTCTATTTTTGAAAAAATTACAATTGGAATTGCTGGCTCAACAATTGAGCTAGTCATTCCAGTGCAAAATTTTCAAAAAGTCATCACTTGGCCAGAAAATGGACATTCATTTGTCAAAATTTAGATTTTCATCAAAAGATTTATACTATAATAAAGTACAACTCATAAATAAGTTAATTTGTTTCCAAAACAAAAACTGGAACATGTTAGTAAGAAATTTTCTGTTGAATATTTTTAACATAATTGGATTAGAAGACATTGCTTCCTTAGACAGCAATGTCTTCCAATCCAATTATGCAAAAAATATTCAACAGTACATTTTATTTTGTTTTGGGAAACATGTCAAATTCTTTGAGCTGGACTGTAGTATAATACTCAATCAGAGCTTGAAATTGTACAGTAGTTAAATTTTAGTCCATCTTAAATACTTAATAGTCCGACACATTGTACGAATTAAACGAAATCTAGGATTTCTTTTTTCACGAGAGAGTTGATACTTACCTCCCTAATACTTTTGATATTGCTAAATATTGGCTTTCACTCAATAAACACTCAGATTTAAAACAGTTAGGTGCCCCTACTGGGCAGGGAGTCAGAGCGTAGTCTGGCGGATGCCAGCCCCACCACCGCGCATGCGCAGACTAGCACTTCCTCTGACTAGATTATTGGCTGACACACATGCAACTATTAAGAGCCTGAAGACCGAGCCTCTGTGGGGTGGAGAGGCCGGGTCCGTATCTAGGGAGGTAAGTATCAACTCTCTCGTGAAAAAAGAAATCCTAGATTTCGTTTATTTCACTTCAAGAGTATACTTACCTCCCTAATACTTTTGATATTGCCAGAATTCGAAAGTGAATCTGGCGGGAGGGAGGCGAGGTCAAAAGACCAGCTCATCCCTATACGCTTTTCTGCGTTTAAGGCACTTAAACTTCTGAAACTGTAAGAAAAAACAGTCAGGATTTGACTAACCATCGGATAACACCACCGATGTATGAGAGATGACCGAATGTCATATGCGCTCCCCCACCCCCCCCTCCTTCCTGGGAGGAAGAGTCGACTGACCTCAATGTCCTATACGCTCTCTACGTACAAGTGCCATGTACTACAGGACAGAGACGAAAAAGCTCCATTTTCGTAACTCTCAACAATGAACCACACAAATACACAAACCATCACCATATTAATAACGGGTAATCGTGACAATACAATCAACAACGGACAACACATGAACAAGACTGACCTTGTTGAAATGGCTGCTGACATCATCTTCCCATTGGTAAAGACTGATGCAGGCCCAAAAAAGTGGGTGTTTCCATAAATTAATTGTGAAATATATAAGTAATGAGGAAAAACCTCCTCAAAAAATATAAACCGATTTATTTTTTCAAAACCGACAAGGCGAGAGGATTAGAGGTGTCACGGAGATAATGGTCTGTAAAACTTGACTCACAGTGCCACTGAGCCACCGACATAATATCATCCACAGGGACCCCATTAAATAGGGCCGTGGATGTCACTACGCCGCGGACACTGTGAGCCTTGGCCACGTCAACCTGCTTCCCGGTGGCGGATTTATGGCAAAACTGAATGCATTCCACAATCCACCTGGAAATGGTGTCCTTAGAAGCCCTCCCATGGGGTTCAATATATGACAACCATAACGCTGACTGGTCGGTGCGCCATGCCGCCGTACGTTGTTTGTACCGGCGCAGCGCCCGGACGGGACACCATGCTTTAGAATTAGGATCATATCTAGTTAAAGCAGGCAAAATAATAGGTTGACCTGGATATTTCAACGACTGATTTTTAGCCAAGAAATTAATCCTAGGTAGCAGCTTAAGGCCTTCCCCTGAAACCACAAAACGGTCATCCTCGGCTGATAAGGCATGAATTTCACTCCTACGCCTAGCCGAGGCCGCAGCAATTAAAAACACAGTCTTCAGTGTTAATAGTTTCATAGAAATGGAACTAAGTGGTTCAAAAGGCTTATCACCTAGTACTTGAAGCACTAGCGATAAACTCCAAGACGGAATCACAGGTGGATTCCTTGGTCTTAGATTGCCCATGCCTTTAATTAATACATTCAATGTATTTACTTCATCACTTCCCCTCTTAGCCAAGCAAGGAATAACAGACATTAATGCTGACTTATAACCAGCAATAGAGTTAGGCTTGAGGCTTTAGGCATCATAGAGGTGACAGAGGAAATCAGCTACTACTTGAATAGATGAATCCATTGGATCAATACATCTTTTTGAGCACCATTCTGCAAATCTGTTGATTTTATAATTATATGCTCTGGAGGTTGACCCCCTCCTGGCTTTGGCCATAAACATGGCTGCTTGCTCAGAAAAGCCCTCCTTAATTCTAGATTCCTTGACAACATCCACGCAGTCAATCTGAACATTGACGGATTGTTGTGAAGGGCCTTGCCCTGGAAGATAATATCGTCCATCAGAGGCAGAGGAACCGGATTGCAGACCAGAAGGTCCAGCAGATCCGTATACCATGATCGGCTTGGCCAATCCGGGGCGATCAGAAGCACTTGGCATTCCTCTTGTCTGATTTTCTGAAGAATTTTTGGAATCAGGATTGCTGGAGGGAATGCGTATGCATACATTCTCCCCCAGCTGATAGCTAACGCATCTGTTGCGAAAGCGCTTGGATCCGGAATCGGAGAGACGTACGTCGTCATCTTCGCATTCTTCTTCGTTGCGAACAAATCGATGTTGGGTTTCCCCCAATGGTCGAACAGACGATCCGCCACACATTGATTTAGTTGCCATTCCGTGGGTAAAACACTCATCCTTCGGCTCAATGAGTCTGCTAGCAGGTTTAACCTTCCCGGAATATGAACTGCTTTCAAGGTAATCTGGTGATCCAGACACCAACAAAGCAGTTTCCATGTCATCATACAGAGACTGGGCGACTTCGTTCCGCCCTGGCGGTTTATGTAAGTCACAACTGTTGAGTTGTCTGAACGAATAAGAACAATCTTGCCCTGAACCTTCTGTAAGAAATGTTCCAGGCCCAGGACTACTGCTCTTAGCTCCAGTAGATTTATATGTTCCTTTGACTGTTCCAGATTCCAAAGCCCTGATATCGTGGACTCTTCCAGGCAAGCTCCCCAGCCCTCCATCGATGCATCTGTATACACAGTCACCTGAGGGTGGGGAGGGGTTAGCAAAACCCCCGGTAAGAGATTCTCTGTATTCAACCACCATTGCAGGTGGTGAATCAGAGGCGCCAACACTGACACATTCGAGTCCAGCGAACCTGTACTCTGGGTCCATTGTGTCATGAGAAACAACTGGATCGGCCGCCTGCGTAAGGCGGCCTGAGGAATGACTGGTTCCAACGAAACCATCAACCCCAGCATTCTCAAGTAAACCCGTGCCAGGACATGACGACTGTCGCACACTGACTGAATCAATGAGATGAGTTTCTGAACTCTCTCCTGAGTAGGATAAACATATCCTGTCTCTAGATCGAAGAACATCCCCAGGTAAACAAACTTCTGGGATGGAGTCAGCTCTGATTTTGGGAAATTGATCATCCAGCCTAAGTCTGTGAGAGTTTTCAAAACAATCTCCAGATTGGCCGACAAACTTTCCCGGGTGTGCGCTTTCAACAGCCAGTCGTCTATGTACGTGTGGACTGCTATGCTTCTCCTGCGGAGGTATGCTGTGATCGCAAGAACCACACGGGTGAAAACCCGAGGAGCCGTGGAAATTCCGAAGGGCAACACCCTGAATTCCCACTGTCTGCCCTGGAATGCAAATCTCAGGAAGCGACAGAAACTCCCGTGGATGGGGATGTGGAAATAAGCGTCCTTCAAATCTATCGACGCCGTCCACATCCCCCTCTCCAACCCCGCCAACACCGAGCGCACCGTTTCCATCTTGAAACTGGGCGTCTCGATGAACTTGTTCAATGGCTTGAGGTTGAGAATCGGTCTCCACCCTCCGGTGCGTTTTGTTACTAAGAACAGGGTTGAATAGAAGCCCGGACACCTTTGTGCCGGCTGAATAGCTCCCTTTTGTATGAGGGAATTTATCTCCTCCTCGATACACAACCTTTGCTCTGGATCTCTCGGAATGGGAGTCCAGACTGGCACTAGAGACAGTCGCGACGGCTGGCCTGTCACCCACTCTGGATGATACCCGACGGAAAGCCATCGCAAGACTAAACGGTCCTGAGTTAACCGTTCCCACTCTTGCATGTGGTCGGCTAGCCGGCCTCCCACCGGTCCACCTAGGGACCGCGGTGGACACGAGGCATGCAAGAGCGGCACTGTCTCCGTCGCCATACACACCGGAGTGGTTCTTACCGCGGTAAGCGTCCTGTCAGGACCGATAACCACGCCCAGATCCTCGCGCGCCCCGCCCCGCCCCGCGCGCACCTTGGTGCGCGGCCGGCTGCCTGGCTGACGGCGCCTGAGGAACCTGCGCCCCCCTCGCTGCTGGCCGAATCGCACGCGGCCGAGGCCGACGCTGCGACGGTGGCTGGCCTCTGACCTGGCCAGCACCACCTCGAGCCTGCAGGGGACGATACGCCGGGGCCGCGGCGCGAACGTTAGCACGACGCAGCACATCAAACTGCTCGCGCAGCGCCCTCTGGTTATTCACCAGGGTGACCGTCTCCTGGAGGTGTCGACATCCCTCACCTCCAAAAAGACCAGGGCCCGTCATAGGCGTACGCAGTAGCCTATTGTACAGGTCCTGAGACGGGCACAGATTGTCCAGGGCAAACGTGCGTCTTGCCCGGACACTCCTGGTCACCGCCCGAGTCATACAGTCCAGCGCCAGGTTAATACCATCCTGGATGGTTCGCTGGACAGTGACCGGACTTGGCTGGCGCGATGCGGATGCCGTTACTACCCCCTGTAACAGCTGGGAGACGTGGGACAGAGCGGCAATCGAAGCCCTCCCACTCTCCTCCGCATCACGCAACGCGGTATTCGCCGAACGCAACGCGTTCGAGCACAAGACACCCGTGTCAGAACGGGAGCCTGGCCGCGCATCCTCACCCAAAGCCGCGCGGTCATCCACGCTGGGCTTGGGTACCACACCGTACCGCTGGTAATCCAGGGGCACGATGCGACAACGCCTGGCCACCTCGCGAGGGGCCTTCGCGAGACGTCCACTCGACTTAATGGACGACTCCGCCGCCTTGAACATGTCAACGACATGCTCCGCCAGCGGCAGAGAAGGCATAGCGTTAGCAGTCGGTTTCCCAGCTAACCACGGCGTGTGAACACGCTGGCCAGCCGACTGCTCCACGGGCAGATCAGGCCTAACGCTCACCAACCACTGGCAAGCGTCATACCAATCCTCCTCCGTGGCTAGCTGCGAGCGCTCTACAAGACGGGGGCCTTCGTCTTCCTCCTGAGCGCAAGCAGTAGAGCTTGACGGCGGGTACGCTGATACACCTGGCAAGCCAGGGAAAACATGCGGGCCTGACAGCACCGGCATGAGAATATCACTGGTTTGACCAGGAGCAGGCACCGTGGCAGAGCGCGGGGTATATATAGCCCCACCACGGGCCCGGCCAGCACCAGCAACACCCTCGGCAAGCCGAGGTATGCGGTACCGCTGGCCATCAGCAGCGCCCTGGGCCACCACCTGAGCCGCGGACTCTACTCCAGGGTGAGTAAAACTGTGGAATAAGGCGCCTGTATTCCCCGCGAGGGGTGCACAAACGTCTTCATCCATGTCCACGTCGTCAGACGGCGACCCTAGCAGGTAATCCTCATCACCCTGGTCAGAAAGATTAGACCCCGGGTCAGCAAAGAGAGCTAACCCGGGCTGACCAGGAACGGTGCCATAGGAGGTACTGGCCACCGCGGCGTGCGGATACCCCTGGACTGATAAGCAGCCCGCGGGTTCCAGCGACAACCGTCCACGGTCCCCTATCGGCGCGGCAATAAGCCTGCTGCCAGGGTCGTGGAACGCCCCCTCTAATGGGGCCACCTCTGAATCGTCGAACAACGGAAGCGGTCTAAGGAAAACCGATCCAGAGGCGGGGATTACCTGCTCCGAAGCCGATGATGAGGACAGTAAAGGATTTGGTCCAGGAAGCATGCCACGAAGCAACCCTGGAACCAAATCCTTTATTGTCCTCTTCATCTCTCCCAACATCTCGGTCCGGAAGGCCTCCATATCCACCGCGGACGAGACCTTCCCCTTACCCTTCCTACTTACAACCTCTCGTTTCCGCTTCTTCTTCTTCTCCTCCTCTACCACCTTGTCCGTCGCCTGTAAGCAGCACAAGAATTCGGACATTAACTCGCCCCCCCAGTGCTTACATATGTCACAATTAACCAAGGGACCACAAGGGCTACATCGATAGCAACGATGAGGCCAGAACTTATCCGGTAGAAAACGTCCCCAGGACGCGCAACCCGGTCCCTGAAACAGGGCAAAGGACAAGGAGTATGAGCAAACTAGTTAAGCTTAGACACTCAAACCAACTCAAAGAGAAGGAAAACGATCATACAGATCAATATACATCAGAAACCAGCATAGCGATCTGAATTGCTGATAAATACATAGCCAGGCTGATTATGACGTCATTAATCCAGTGACAGGAAAAATTCGATCCCAACAAAACATCCAAGTGCAAGGACGAATTGTATGCTGAATGGATACGTCGACTACACAACCATCAGATACATATAGATAACTCTTTTCTGGCAAAAATGTTAATTATCTCCCTTTGCTTACTATAATTAACATCACCACATTATCAATAACTAGATACCTGACACATTGTATAGACAAACCATCCAACGTGACGAACCGGAGAACTCCACCATCTGCACGCCTCTTAACTCTCTCCACCTCATGGGGAAGGAATTGGATCAAGAGGGCAAAGTGAGAAGACCTTTATACTAGGCCTCCAACTCACTGGACATTAATTTCTCATTTGGTTAGATAACCTAACAGTGTTAGTAGGAAATGGAACCATGGTGGAGAGAAAACTAACTCTCTGCTGCTGTGATGCGACCACCTAGCGTCATACAGACCTGTGGACATAAACAGAAAGAGAAATTAGTCATAGGTAGCACCGAGTTGACATAAACCAACTAACCAAGGCGCTTATCACGGTAACCGCGAGTCCCGGAAACACAATACACCGGGAAGAAAACTCGCTAATTTTACTAGAAGTCACCTGATTTAAAGGTCCTAAGTCCCCCTTTGGCGAATTGTTCCGTCCTGCCATCCAAATCAGTGACTATCACTCCAAAAAACACCACTTAAACAGTCTAAGATTAAGGAAAAGCTATTGCTACAAAAAGACATGTGTGATCTCTCTGCCAATAATCTAGCAAAGAGGAAGTGCTAGTCTGCGCAGACGTGGGGCTGGCATCCGCCAGACTACGCTCTGACTCCCTGCCCAGTAGGGGCACCTAACTGTTTTAAATCTGAGTGTTTATTGAGTGAAAGCCAATATTTAGCAATATCAAAAGTATTAGGGAGGTAAGTATACTCTTGAAGTGAAAATATATATATATATATATATATATATATATATATATATATATATATATATATATATATATATATATATATATATATCTATATATAGTCTGATTCTTAAGGTAAAAAATCACGAAATAATTGGAATTACTTTCAATCGATATGAGGTAATAACAATGTTAAACACTGTATAGAGATCACCGATTATTCTTTAATCACAAATACACTTAGATCATTGAACATAATTTACTCGGTTCATATGTCAAGGGAGGGAATTTGGAAAAAATTAGAACTACAGCAAGGAAAATTGTATTTTTGAAAACACTCCATTTATATGACGGGTTCTTTGACGAGTCAATCATATCGGTGAGAAATGATCAGAAATACAGATAATTCCTAGCTATTAACATCCTAATACTAAAGCCAGACAAAAATGGCTTTTGCACCAGCAGTAGTCTTGACAAAACTCCATTCGCAGCCCAAGAGTTGATTTTTTTTTTTAAATCTATCACTGGAATAACAGGCTCGATAACCGAGGCAGTCATTCCAGTGATAAAATTTCAAGTATAATCCATTCTTCGTCTGCAACTGGATATTTCTATGAGAAATTGAGATTTTCTCAAACAAATTTGAGAGTTAGAGGGTTAATTAATGTCATGAGCAATGACTGCGCCTTGATACACTTAGGCAGGAGAGTTAATGGACATTTATATTTCTAGCTATGCCCCGCCCATCTCTAGCTAAGCTCCACCCACACCTCGCTCGTGTTGGGATTGATCGATCCCCGATTGCCCTAACTATCAATTTACTGAAAACTATACAGGGAAGCTGTTGAATATTTTGTAACTTATTTGACTGGGTGCTGTTGCTGCCCATGGCAGCAACAGCGCCCAGTCAAATTAGTTTCACAATATTCAACAGAATATTTATTAAAGTCAGACATACAATTTGTACAACAACGCATAGACCGTCTTCAAATATGTGTTCATGATGTACTTATCGACGTCATTCATTATGATGTCATTGTACACATCACGCAGTTCATTATGACGTCATATGATGGGTGGGTACTCTGGAAAGGTGAATTCTATTTTTGAAAAAATTACAATTGGAATTGCTGGCTCAACAATTGAGCTAGTCATTCCAGTGCTAAATTTTCAAAAAGTCATCACTTGGCCAGAAAATGGACATTCATTTGTCAAAATTTAGATTTTCATCAAAAGATTTATACTATAATAAAGTACAACTCATAAATAAGTTAATTTGTTTCCAAAACAAAAACTGGAACATGTTAGTAAGAAATTTTCTGTTGAATATTTTAAACATAATTGGATTAGAAGACATTGCTTCCTTAGACAGCAATGTCTTCCAATCCAATTATGCTCAAAATATTCAACAGTACATTTTATTTTGTTTTGGGAAACATGTCAAATTCTTTGAGCTGGACTATAGTATAATACTCAATCAGAGCTTGAAATTGTACAGTAGTTAAATTTTAGTCCATCTTAAATACTTAATAGTCCGACACATTGTACGAATATATATATATATATATATATATATATATATATATATATATATATATATATATATATATATATATATATATATATATATATATATATATATATATATATATATATATATATATATATATCTATATATAGTCTGATTCTTAAGGTAAAAAATTACGAAATAATTGGAATTACTTTCAATCGATATGAGGTAATAACAATGTTAAACACTGTATAGAGATCACCGATTATTCTTTAATCACAAATACACTTAGATCATTAAACATAATTTACTCGGTTCATATGTCAAGGGAGGGAATTTGGAAAAAATTAGAACTACAGCAAGGAAAATTGTATTTTTGAAAACACTCCATTTATATGACGGGTTCTTTGACGAGTCAATCATATCGGTGAGAAATGATCAGAAATACATTTCTCTTTCAGATAATTCCTAGCTATTAACATCGTAATACTAAAGCCAGACAAAAATGGCTTTTGCACCAGCAGTAGTCTTGACAAAACTCCATTCACAGCCCAAGAGTTGATTATTTTTTTTAAATCTATCACTGGAATAACAGGCTCGATAACCGAGGCAGTCATTCCAGTGATAAAATTTCAAGTATAATCCATTCTTCGTCTGCAACTGGATATCTCTATGAGAAATTGCGATTTTCTCAAACAAATTTGAGAGTTAGAGGGTTAATTAATGGCATGAGCAATGACTGCACCTTGATACACTTAGGCAGGAGAGTTAATGGACATTTATATTTTTAGCTATGCCCCGCCCATCTCTAGCTAAGCTCCACCCACACCTCGCTCGTGTTGGGATTGATCGATCCCCGATTGCCCTAACTATCAATTTACTGAAAACTATACAGGGAAGCTGTTGAATATTTTGTAACTAATTTGACTGGGTGCTGTTGCTGCCCATGGCAGCAACAGCGCCCAGTCAAATTAGTTACAAAATATTCAACAGAATATTTATTAAATAGTCAGACATACAATTTGTACAACAACGCATAGACCGTCTTCAAATATGTGTTCATGATGTACCTATCGATGTCATTCATGACGTCATTCATTATGATGTCATTCTACACATCACGTAGTTGATTATGACATCATATGATGGGTTGGTAATCTGGAAAGGTTAATTAAGCAGAAATATAAATAAAGCTGATAAGAGTTAATAACTAATACGGAATGTCATTAAGCTGGAAGGTCATGTTAAAATAACCAATTCAAGTTAACCCTTTAACCATCACAGACCAGAAATGATAAATTCTTTAGGATGTGAGGAATATTCTGTTGAATAACTAATTTTACTGGGAGTTGCCGCTGTAGCTATTCCAGCCGAGTTAGTTACAAAATATCCACCAGATTTCCTGTATCGTTGTCTTGATATTAGGACATTGGAATTTTATTGGTCAAAGGGTCAATATCAGGAAAATAGTAGGATCAATGTATGGACATCTTTAGTAACTCATGATTAGGTATTGATATGTTGAAAGTGACCTGGTTATACGCTCTGCGTCATGTTTACAAACATTCACTCGTCTTCTCATTTTCTCCCACTTGTGTATCAACTTATCAGTTTAATGGCCAAAGTGGCCGAAAACGGCATTTGTAGCGGTTATGAGGAATGTCCACATGCATGTCAGAATGGTAGCTGTCAAAATTTCCAACTAGAATGACTGGCTCTGTAACCAAGCCAGATATTTCAGTAAGTAAATTTTCAAAAATAATCTTTAAGCATGCAAATGGACACTGGGTTAGCAAAACCTGAACTTCCTCGACCATTACAACCTTGATGGTCAAGCTGGCCAAAACAGCATATGCAGTGGTGTTCAGGAATGTCAATTTGCAGGACAAGAGAAAGATTTTTAAGTATACTTCAGTGGGAGATATACGAAAATAGTCTTCCCTTGGCCTGCAAAGATTATAATTTCCTTGAACACCTTGACCATTAAAGGGTTAATTGATATACATAGCATTTTGATCACATCGAGGTGATGTCGACACACAAGAGGGGTTAACCTGCCTATCACAGTGACTCGAGATAGCTAGAAAGAGCTCCTGTGAGTTGTTGACTACTCACTGACAGTGAGTAGTTAACAACTCACAGGAGCTATTTATAGCTAGCTCCGTACTTTGTCGACCAAGAGAGCGTACACTTCACCGTCATAAATTAACATGTATCCGAAACAAGAAATGAAATCACGTTATTAAATGATCTGTTGAATATTTTGAAAATAATTAGTCTGGAATACATTGCTGGTCATCTCATCCGCTTATGTTCCGAATACTCAATAATATATTTTATTTGTTTTGGAAACATGATAGGTTATTTCTGAGCCATAATCTACTGATATTGCTTAGTATTGATTAACTTAACACAGTTCTAAGGTGGCTATGGTTGAGGTGGCACTTCATATCTGCAGAATCCAGGACCATTTTGAGGCTGAGCGGGAATGCCACGTCTGAAAAACACAAGCATGCAGGAAAGAAATTAGCCCTTTATACAGACCACCCATTACATAAAGGAAATGCCTTTGTGAGGCTCATAACAATTTAACACTTTAAGACACAACCAATCTGGCCAAAAATAGTTTCAGCAGTGGTTTTTGCAAAATGTCTATTTGCAACCAAAAAATAACAATTTTTGAAAATTTACCATCGGACTGATAGAGCCAGTCATTCCAGTTGTGAATTTTTTTAAAATAATCTCTTATCTGTAAATGGACATTTTCTCTGAGATTTAAATTTTCAAGAATTAAAAAACCAGATTGTGATATTTGATTAAAGTAAAAAATCGAACAACGTTAGATGTATAACAGCTAGTTATTAATAAATAGATTAAACATATGACTCATCTGGCTTACCTGAGCATCCTACACCTGTGTTCCTCTAAGCGCGGTGTTGCAGCCTGAGTGTTGTTTACATTCTGGGCACTCCAGAGTCTCTCACCAACAGCAGAAGCCCGAGGCCTGGAAGATAAAACAAACAAATGCATGCAAACTTGCTACAGAGATCACAGATCATTAGCAGCCAGAAAATGGTGCTTCCTTAACTCTTTGACACACAAGGCAGCCAAAACCGTTTCTGTAGTAGTCTTGAGAAACATCCATTCGCAAAGCAAGAGAAGACTATTTTTAAGGATTTACCATAGGAATGACTGGCTCAATAACAAAGCCAGTCATTCCAGTGGGCAATGTTAAAAAATAATCTTCTCTTGGGCTGCAAATGGACATTTTTCATGAGAAAATTTAAATTTGCTTGAATAAAGAGTTAGGATAGGCGTCTGTAAGATTCCCCGCCTGAATGATCTCTGCTACACTGAAATTGATAAAACATGTGTATCCTAAATAAATTTAGGATTATTTGTCATTTTATGGACAGCACACTAACTAGGAGTTTATCTGCCATTTTTGCTGGATATTTGATGGTGTCATTATTTCAGAGTCAATTGCCTTCACCGGTGTGCTATTGTTGGTATAAAAGCATTCTCGCAATGCTAATACTAATCATTGTTCTGCTGGCTTCCAAAGTGAGAGAATACTAAGCGCATAGCATATATCAATACTAGTTCTATATTTCCTATTGGGCAAGTGAAAACAGCTATATTTATAACAGGTTTACTGAAAACTACTGTTGCCTATAGCAAAACCATGAAAAAACCATGAGAAATTAGGGTAGATTACTCTTGGCTTATAAATGGCCATTCAGTAATTACAATTTTCAATTAAATTGACCAAATGGCAATTGTAAATATCTCACCAGAATCGTGGTATCAGGTTTGTTGAATCGACATATTCACCCCAAATACACGTTTCTCCACCCATCACAAGCTTCTTTTGCTCTTCTGTACCTGGAAAGAAAATAAATTCGAAACCCTCTGAACATTGAATTCCCTGAATCTCAAATTCAAGTTAACTATACAGGTAAGATGTTGAATATTTTGAAACTAATTTGACTGGGAGCTGTTGCTGCCATAAGGTGACAACAGCTCCTAGTCAAATTACTTGAAAGATATTCAACAGAATATTTATTAAATTGTAAATGAATTTTTAAAATCAATTTTTCAGGTTCAAAGGGCTAAAAAAGGAGAATATCTTTTAATCACGAGACAAGTGAATTGTTAGGTATCTAGAATTAGTTCTCCTTAACATAATAATGGGTGTTCAATGGAGGATTTCTGTTTATCCATCAATCATATGACATCATAACCAACTACATGACATGTATGATGACATCATAATCAATTATGTCATGAATGACGTAGCTAAGCTCATCACGAACCCATAATTGATGACGGACTAAGCATTGTTGTACAAATTGTATGTCTTTACTATTTAATAAACATGCTATAGGCAGCAACATCACCGAGTCAAATTAGTTTCAAAATATTTAACAGCTTACCTATATAGTTTTCTGGAAATTGATAGTCATGGAGTTCAGTGATCAATCGATCCTAATACGGCTAAGTGTGGGTGGAGCTTGACTAAAACTAGATTCTTGTATTAGTAACGATTAATCTTGCTGTACAATGGTGTATGATAGCAACATCTTTCAGTAATATCGTTTCCTCCTTTTGGCTCTTTAAAATTAGATTTATCATATCATATCTGGCTGATATCTTCACCAGCCCCCACCCCACCCCCCACCCCACACATGGACGCGCACACAACACACGCATGCACGGACACACACACACACACACGCACGCACGCATGCACGCACGCACACACACACACACACACACACACCTCCCTACTCATGTCATTGAGAATTCAGTTGATAAACAGTTGTGAAATACAACATAATCGAAATTAATACCAGCTAAATATCTTCTACCCGTACAAGAATGGCGCATGTTTCAACACCAGAATTAATATACAATCCTTTGGTATTATGACTCTTTTGCTACTTTTAATGCATAAAAATTAAAGTACCTAGTATCTCAATTTCAAAACCAGAAATATGGTTGCAACGCAACCATGAAGCTTGACTTTACGACTTTGCAATGAACTATGAAGCTTGACTTCATACATAAAAAATAAATATAGAAGGCCTTATCACCAAGAGGTCCAAGGGCCTGTAACGCTAACCTGGACCATTAGGATTTGAACCATTTGCGTTTAAACACCGGTAGACATGATGGAAAATTTTCGAAAAAAATCCCAGATGGCCACCAGAGAAATTGACGAATCAAAATTCTCATTTGATAAATTGAAGCCTACCGCGAGAGGACCATTCCACCCAAGTTTCATTGAAATTGGCCCACTAATTAAGGGGTAGCTTTTTAAATGGTTCTGGAAACTTTTCAAAAAATCCAAATGGCCCCCAAAAAATTGAACAACCAAAATTCTGAATATATGGTCTAGAGCCCACCACTAAAGAATCCTCCTAGCCAAATTTGGATAAAATCCGCCAAGCGGTTATGGAGAAGATGCATTTTGACAATTTCCGGTAAATTTTTCATAAGATTCATGATTTTTATCAAAACATTTACCAATCAAAATTCTATATATATGTTCTGAAGCATAATCCCATAAGGTCATTCCAGCCAAAGTAAGTTGAAATCTGCCAAGTGGTTAATAAGGAGTAGAATTTTGACAATTTCCGGTAAATTTTTCATAAAATCACAGAATTTCACACCAATCAAAATTATGCATACATGTTCTGAAAGCGAAAGCATTAGGGTCCAGCCAAATTAGGTTGAAATCTGCCAAGCGGTTAATGAGGAGTAGTGTTTTGACAATATTTGGTAAAATTTTCATGAAATATAAGATTTTAACCTAAACAAATTGACCAATCAAAATTCTGTATATAGTTTTTGAAGTGAACCCCCATTGGGACCATCTAGCCAAATTAGTTTGAAATCTGCCAAGCGGTTAATGAGGAGTAGCGTTTTTAAACAAAGGTAGATGGATGGATGATGGACGACAGATGGTCGCCATGCATATCAGTGACCTTAACCGTTGACCTTTTGACCACAACATCATTGTGTGATGTCGTGCCATTATAAGGAGGCATGTGTCCAAGTTTGGGACTAGTATGATTACCGGTAACCAAACCTGAGGTATAAACAGAAAAGTCAAGCTAAATGGAAAATGTTAATGTTGAAAAAATAAGGTTTTTACAAAGGTCACAGTGACCTTTGACCTTTTGACCTCACTATAATTGTGTGATGTCAAGTTCATCATAAGGAGGCATGTGTCCAAGTTTAGTTCCAGTATGCTTAAGCAAACCTGAGATATAAACAGAAAAGTTGAGCCAAACGGAAAATGTTAATGTTGAAAAAAAGGTTTTTACCATGGTCACAGTCACCTTAACCTTTGACCTTTTGACCCCAAGGTCATCGTGATATGCCATATCATTATAAAGAATCATGTGCCCAAGTCTGGGTCTAGTATGATTAACCAAACCTCAGATATAAACAGAAAAGCCGAGTTAAACGCAAATTAGACAATGATGCTGCCTCCGGACGATGTGCAGGTATCCCAATAGCTTGTTTTACTTCGGAAAGTCGAGCTAACAACTAAACAGGTAAGATGTCCAGTATTTTCAACGTAATTAACTGGAACCTATGGCAGCAGCAACAGCCCCTAGTAACAATAGTTTCAAAATATTCAACAGAATATTCCATCCATCTAAAATAGTTTGTTATTTTTGGGAGTCTGTAATTGTTAAATGGCTAGCGGTGGCTGGAAACACTTCATTCGCCATAATATCTCCTCTGAGAACATTTGGTGAAATTCAGCCACATTTGTAATGTGTTACTCATATGATTCCGGATTGCGAGATAGCATTGATATTGTGAACCAACCCATGGGTGGTTATCGGAAAATGTCAAAAACCTGAAAAGATCAGCATTTGTGATGGTATGCCATTGACTGCACTCATGAGGCAATTGTGCAAAACAACCGTTATCCCACTGTAATCTATTTGCAAAATTCCTGTCTTGAATTCTACATTGAATTTGGTACTAAACAGTTCCCAGCCAAATTAGTTTCAAAATAGTCAACAGAATGTTTATTATATTGTTAATTCGTCAAAGACACAGTTCATACACTTTAAATTTTCATAACAGAGTTATGTCATTTTGATTGTGACATCATACATGTGATGTATTTGATTGACCTTCAAATACTTGACCAACAGATTGGAGCCTTCCGTTGATGGCTAGTGTCAGTAAATGACCTTTCCCGTTTATCCATCTGTCATGATGTCATAATCAACTACGCGTTGTGTAGCATGATGACATAATCATGACGTCATGAATGACTCGACTTAAACGCTTAATAGTCTGACACATTGTACAAATTATGTCTTTGCTATTTAATAAATATGCTGTTGAATATTTTGAAACTAATTTGACTGGGTGCTGTCGCTGCCATAGGCAGCAACAACACCCAGTCAAATTAGTTTCAAAATATTCAACAGCTTACCTGTAGTTTTCTAGAAATTGATAGTCAGAGGGTTCAGAGTTCGATCGATCCCAACACAAGTAAAGGTGTGGGTGGAGCTTAGCTAGAAGTGAATGGGGTATAATTAAAACTGGAAAGGTCAATAAAATAATAGGAACTATTAAACAAACCATTAAACTCTTGTGGATCACAAGCATAGTACTTAGGCCAATCGATCCCATATGAGATATAGTTCAAATACCAACAAGAAGACAGTAGTGTTCTGTAGCCTAACTTAGTCACTTTAGCGAGTTCATCCTGATAACCGTCCTTCCACACCTCAACTACAGTGTCATTTTGTACCTGGAAACAGAGAAAGATAACATAACCAGAAGCAGATAGCAATTGAAGAATCCAGTTTATCTATCAATCATGTGATGTCATAATTAACTATGTCACATGTAGACATCATCTCTCAAAGGTAACTAATGACAAGGCTATCCAGGAATCATATAGGAAACTATAACTGAACATGTGGCCATGGTTGACCTCAACTGTAAAACAAACAAAGCCCTAAGTAAATTCTTAAAAGGTGCGAATACATCACCTGCTAAAAAAACTGTGGCCAGGAATATCAACCAAAGGAAATCCTATGTTGATGATCTACTTGTTTAGCTCACCTGGCCTGAACGCCCAAGTGAGCTTATGTCATGGCGACTGTCCATCTGTTATCTGTCTGTCCACGTGCCACCCAAAGAAATTGACCAATCAAAGTTCTTGTTTGGTATGTTGAAGGATACTGCCATAAGATCGTTCCACATAAGTTTCGTTGAAATCAGGGGATTCGTTAAGGAGTAGCATTTTAAATAGTTATGGAACACAGCCCTCAAAAGTTGGCGCGAACGATAGTTTCGTTCGCGTGTCGGTTACGTGAAGTAAAATTACCGTGAACGAAAAAATGGTCGCGTAAGTGACAAAACCCAGAACGGTAGTTATCTCTGATCGTGGAAAACAGAAAAGTTTCAACAACTTTTTGATATGAAGCATGCTATTTACAATGGAATTTAGCATTTTCAAACATCTAAAAGATCGATAACATCTGTCTGTCAAATTCTATAAATAAGCGACAGCGTGCATGTGTCAGAGACAAACTTCCGTTATATTTCCGCTAGCATTACTACATAGGCCGGGAACTAGTCTCGCCACGCGTTATGCATCAACAATGGACTGTTCAATTATAAACTGTTGCATGCAAGTACGTGCAACCGTCAGCTGGCATGTTCCCGATGTATTATTTTATATACGCGATTGGATCCCGATATAACATTAGAAAACATGCATTGTTGAGTGAGTCTCACAGTATATTCTCCTTGAGTTTCAGTTGGCTTGTAGAGACAGCTGTTTAAGAATGTATCTGTTAAATTAAACTGTTACATTCATAGATCCTAGCTACTGTGTCAGTGTGTATTTGTCCATGACACACTATAATTCAGGCCTCGAAATTCGACGGGATTCTCGTAATATTCCTGAAATTGAAAAATACGGTAATCCAACTGGATTCTTGTAAATAAACGCTTCCAAAAACGTAAACATTCCATTCTTACAGAACGCCACGATCCCAGTCACTAATTTCAACAATAAAAACTGTCACGAATCAGCCTAGAGGGGGGTCTGCTAATACACCGGTAATGAGAAATGTCTCGCGTGATAGTTAATAACAATCGATATTGCGCACTCGTAGTTTCTGATTGGCTCGCAGGATATCTGATTTCAATAGGCATGAATGAAAATTACTATCGTAGTAAAATTTTGATCACATGCCTCATTGTCATTCATAATGAATTAATCACATCATTTATTTCAACCAATCTCTGTGCGACTCTCGCGATTAATATTGATGGCTAATGGGCGAACGAAAAATCTAGTCACTGTGCCACTTAAACGCAGTAAAGCAATATGTTAGCGCCCACTTTGACGGGTTATATGACCCAATATATTATTATTGGAAGGTTCTGACAGTAATACCACCCGATATTTAAGTGGTTCATTGCTTTTGAGCGACCAAGAAAACAGGACTATATGTCAGGAAAACCGTTGCGTAGTAACTCTTATTTTCGAGTAAATCGCATTTGCACTAAATTGTCAGTTTAAAGCGTACAAGTTAAGAAGGGTCAAGCTATCTACTAAATGCCTTAGAGCTGATCATGCTTTTTATTGTGGCAGACTTGCGGGTTATTGTTTTATATTAGAAATGTACACTGCTTGTACAAGTACAAATATTTGGTAACAGTTACAAAATAATCTACCCGTCACAGGTACAATTTTACAAACATTTCACCCCTGTTGTTTTTGGGGCAATTAAGATGGTAGTTCTTTGATACAGGTGGAATTCTTTACAAATTAAAGCATATTCTTTCAAATATTTTGAAAATAATATGACTGGAAGCCATTGCTTTCAAGGTGGTGGTGGGTGGGCTGGAGAGGGTTGCTCAACTAGGTAAGCCACAACAATGTAAGATATTCAATTCTTTGTTTTTGTAGGGGGTTTGTGGGTGGGGTGGGAGGAGGGTGTTAAGATATTTATAAATATTGGGTCATTAGTCACTAATTATTATAGTGGGTCTGGAATTTTGAAATATATGTTTGGAAAAAGTATGGAATTTTATTGTGCCCAAGGTGTATGAACCCTGAAATACTTGCAAGCTGGAAAGATGTTACCAATGAGTGTTGTCATACAAATACTGATATTTTGGCAGATAAAATGTACATTTGCAGACTAAGGGAGTATTGTTTTTGGAGACTTAACACTGAATGACTGGCTCGGTTATCGAGCTTGTAATTTCAGGGGTAAATTTTCCAAAATATTCTTCTTGGTCTGGAAATGGAACGAATGAATGGACATAAAACAAAAACTCAATCTGCTTTTTGACAAATTTACTTGAGAAATATTACAGTACTTATATCACAATGGATGAATCCACTTTTAGTTATTCCCCACCCATCTCTAGCTAAGCTATGCTCCAAGCTTTGTCCCAGAATCTCAATTTCATGGTAACTATACAGCTAACTTGGTGAATACTTTGAAACAAACTTCCCCTCAAAACAATCAACAGAATGTTTATTAAATTGCAAAGAGATACAATTAATACTTACGGACAGACTACTATAAGAGTTAGTATTGTCTGTCAATTATAATAGTGCCTGGTGACATCAACCTATATGTGATGTAATTGATTATGAGGTCAATAGTTGAGTAACTAAACATATTTTATCTGTAAATTAGGTAATTGGTGGATAAGTCCATGCTGTAATCAATATGCTAATGATAATTCAGCAACATGCACTTTAAATTCATTATTAACTTAATATACAGATGAAATATGTTCAGATAAAGCAGGTTTGGATAAAAAATGGCGTAACCAATTTGCGCAACCACTTGGTTATGCAAACTGATTTTGCGCAACCGAACAATTGGCTACGCAGACCTGAAAACACAGGACCCAAAAATGGGTCTCGCAAATATTTGAAATTTTGAGGGCTGGGAACATAAGGAAATCCAAGATTGCCACCAAAGAAATAACCAGCCAACATTCAGAATATAAATTCTAGAGCCCACAACTATAGAATACTTCCAGCCAAATCTGGATAAAATTCACCAAGCAGTTATGGAGGAGATTTGTTTTGACAATTTCTGGTAAATTTTTCATAAAATCTATGATTTTCACCACAAAACTTGACCAAACAAAATTCTGAATAGAAATTCTGGAGCCTACAATCCAATCCAAATTCTGACTAGAAGTTATGGAGCCTACCCAAACAGGGTCCGTTCAGCCAACTGGGGCTGAAATCCATCAATCATGAGTCGTGTTTTGACAATATCCGGTAAATCTGTCATAAAATCTAACAAGTTCACTAAAAAAATGACCAATCAAAATTCTGTATTTGAGTTCTGAAGCCTAGCCCCCCCCCCCATAGGGTTCTTCCACTCGAATTAAATTGAAATCCGCCACAAGGTTAATGAGGAGTAACATTTTGACAATTTCTGGTAAATTTTTAATAAAATCAAAGGTTTTGACCAAAAAGATTTACCAATCAAAATTCTGTAGACATGTTTAGAAGCTTAACACCATTGGGCCCTTCCAGCCAACTTAATTTCAAATCTGCCAAGCAGTTAATGAGGCGTAGCGGTTTGACAATTTCTGGTAAATTTTAACCCCAAAATTCTGTATACAGGTGCTGAAGCCTGCCCCCATAGGGTCCTCCCAGCCAAATTAGTTTGAAATCTGCAAAGCAGTTAATGAAGAGTAGCGGTTTTAAGCAAAATTTGATGGACAGACAGACAGACAGACAGACAGAGTCGCCATGACATAAGCTCACTTGGCCTTTCAGGCCAGGTGAACCAAAAAAGTAGATCATCAACATAGGATTTCCTTTGGTTGGTACTCCTGGCCACACTTATGTTTTTAGCAGGTGATGTATTCACACCTTTTAGAATTTACTTAGGGGTTTGTTTCGTTTACAGTCGAGGTCAACCATGGCCATATGTTCAGTTATAGTTTCGTATATGATTCCTGGATGGCCTTGTCGTTAGTTAGTTTTGAGAGATGATGATTAACCTTTGAATTTTGTTTTGAGAGTTTCTTGCAGATGAGGCACATTTGATCAATCTGTAATCATGTATCACTGATTTGTGGTCGGAATTAAGTTCTGTACCACCATAGGATTGTGAGTATCGGCGTAACATCTTTGCATTATGTAGTGAATCTGATTAAAAATTGCTTTTATGGTTTTAGTTGCTTAATGACGGTATCGGTGCTTAAAGGTTGTGTTTGATGCATAGAAACCATAAGTGCGGATGAAGGCAGCCAACTAGGTTCCATAGGAACGAAAACACAAATCAAACCCTGTTTGTTCGTCTGTATTGCTTAAATTTTCCAAGTTTGGATTTGAAGTCACCACATAAGAAGATTTGACATTTTGCTGGAATGTTGATAGTTGTGTGCATGGAGATGATGACACCTTCAAGTGGCCCCCTTTCCTAATACCTTCGGGGAAGGCAATGTCACCAAGGTTTGAGAACTGACAACCGCATATAGGCAATAGCCTGATCATGTCTAATTTGACTGAACCAAACAACCACTGTGCTTGACACCTTCAAGCACTACCATCTCCATTTTAATTCGCTATCACAATGTGGAATTTTCACTGTCTAGGCAGCTTATCTAAAAGAGGAAGCCTGGGAAGAGAATGCGATTACTACAACATTGATATCACATCCATTCATGAAGCAAACGTATCCACTCACTCAGAACACCTCTTGCAGTCAGGCCATAAACTAATTCTAGTTGAACAGAAAGAAGCCAATCACTGAGGCCTAGGTTTTGTAATTGGATCAATACTGATGAACCAGGTACTCAGCTTTGCATACATCAGTGAATGCATTGCAATTACTGACAAAGTCATACCAATGAGAAACGGTACTACCACAAATTGTCGCATTGAGAATGTGTGTGGCTCGACTGCCGAGAAATCACATCAATACTTGATTCCTTCTATGATGGATTGCACACAACTATCAACATAACACTAAGGTGGCAACTCTTCCTGTGTGGACATGACAATAGAAATATGAAAATACCATACAATGTCTATGTATTGCATATATCAGCTGATTAATGAGTCCACCAAGTTAAGTATTCCTTTAATTGAACTAGATGGATCTTCACATTCAGACCAATCTGTTACGAGTGTTGTAATTAATGAATCCATTTTCTCAGTCAATCATATGACATCATAATCAACTACATGACATGTAGGCTGATGCCATAATCAATTACCAATGACTCGTTTTAGTCCATCTTATATTCTTAATAGTTTGTCAGGTTGTACGAATTGTATGTCTTTACTATTTATAAACATCCAGTTGAATATTTTAAAACTAATTTGATTGGGAGTCATTGATGCCATAGGCAGCAACAGTACCCAGTCATATTAGTTTTAAAATATTCAACAGCTTACATGTATAGTTTGGAAATTGATAGTCAAAGAGGTCATGAATCAATCGATCCCAACATTGGTGTGGGTGGAGCTTAGGTAGAAATGGGCAGGACATAGCTAAAACTGGATTCCTCCATTACTCACCACTGCTCCATTATCAATCACTTCCTGCCAAATCACGTAACCTTTATTCATCTCACTGATCAATGTCAATAATCTATAAACAGAAAACATTAATTCAAACAATTATGTAATATCATAAAGAAGGAAAGCAGGAGCTAGGAAGCAATGAACATTACCGTTTACTATTATCACTAAATAAAAGGATGGCATGCTTACCCATTGATTTACGTCTGAATGACGAGTGACCTGTCAAAGACGAAAGCTATGCGTGATCCATTTTTGGGCATTGCAAATTTATTTTAGGTGACCCATTTCGGTTTGCATAACCTTTTTTAACATTTTTGTGTACAAAATACCAAAAAAATGTGTAACCCGAAATGAGGTTGCACCATGAATATTTACAAAAGATTTGTTTGAACAAATTAATTATGTAATTTCTACAGCCCAAGAGAGGGTCACTGCAGATAGTAAAACGCAGTGTTCTCGATTTTGGTTTCAATCCGTCCACAGATAATAAATTCTGCCCCACCATTAATTATGTACAGATAGCTGTACGGAGCCGATTGAGAAAGTCAGTTGAGCTACAAACACAACCTGTGAGCTAAACCTAAAGCTTATTAAATTTAATCATGTAACTATCTCGAGAAAAGATGAAAATCCCTTATGATGCTGACACTATACATGTACTATACAGCGAATGAATTCAAGCTGGAAAGTCATGTTGAAAGCCTATAAAACTCCATTTTCATAGATGCATTGTTCACTTAAACATATATAGTTTCATTAACATACCTGATTGGAAACTTACTTGTTGAATGATAACCACAATTTGTTTCCTAGATATATATGCTCAACCTACCCATAGTTGTAACAAGAGGCACAAGGGTCTTAATGCTCACCTGGACCATTAGCATTTGATCTACTTAGCACTTGAACAGACGTAAAACTTTAAGTTCAGCAGTAACAAGGCATAAAATCAAAAATAGGAATTCAGTAGAAATGATATTTAGTGGGAAATTAATGATGGGTGTTCTCCAAACAATCAAAATGAACCTTAGATTTTGATTGGTCCATGACAACCATATTTTATCAAGCAACAAATTCTCTTGAACAAACTTTAATCACCTTAGGTATCGATGAAATTAAATGTAATGAGTTTGAGCCTGCTCTGTATAGCAATTCGTGAGATGTGAGTTTCAAGAACAAGACAGCCACTGGAACAAGCGGTTAATGAGGAGATGCATTGTAAACGATTTAACATTTTTCGGAAAATCCAAGATGGTTACCAAGAAAAGAATGAAGTAGTCAAATTTTGTATACCGATTCTGAAGCATACCAGCCTAGGGGCCTTCCAGCTGAGTTTGGTTTAAATTGGCCAAGCAGTAAATGAGGAGTCGCCTTTTAACTCATTTCCCAAAATTTTCTGAAAATTCAAGATGGTCGGCAGAAAAATTGACCAATAATAATTCTGCATATAATTTCTGGAGCATACCACGCTAGGGTACCTTTCAGCTGAGTTTACTTGAAACTGGCCAAGCAGTTAATGAAGAGTAGCCTTTTAACTGATTTCTCAAAATTTTCAGAAAATCCACGATGGCTACGGGAAATTCTGTATATATGTTCTAAAACATACCACATACCAAGCAAGTTTGCTTGAAATCAGTCAAGGGATTAATGAGGAGTAGGCTATTAACTGATTTCCAGAAATTTTTCGGAAAATCCAAGATGGCCACCAGAAATTTCGTTAGAAGTGTTGAAGCCTACCAGAATAGAATTAGTCCACACATGTTTCGTTGATGATATGTCAGGCCATTTATATTGGTGTAGCATTTTAAATGATTTCTGGAAAATTCTTGACGGATGGACGGACACCTGACAGATGGACGGACGACCGCCATGGCATAAGCTCACTTGGCCTTCGGGCCAGTTGAACAAATAATACACTCCATGAAGAAGGTATTTTATCTGGTGCATTGCATTACATACGCATACTGAAGTCATGAGATAAACTGTTCTCTTCTTAGAGCCGGTGAGGGAGCTAAAATATTTGCATAATAAACTGCACATCTCCAATGGATAGATCTGATTTCATAATCAATTACATCACATGTAGGCTGACATCACAATCAAAATATGTAATGAATGATGTATCTAACTCCATCATGAACACTGAATTTTAATAAACTTTCATCCGTATGATTCAAGGATGTTTCTACTAAATTTGGTTGAATACTTCCCAGTGTTCTTGAAAAGTAATTTAAAGGAAAAGTTGTTGGACGGACGATGGAGGGTCACCATAGCATATGCTCACATGGCCATTCTGGAAAGGTGAGATAATAAACAGTAATTTACGAGCTCAGAGTTGAAATGATGGCCTGTGAATCGCAATCAACTCTACTTCGACTATTCATCTTAGCAGATTCTTGACATCATATGATGTGCATATAAACACAATGACATATGTCAGACGTTATTAAGAATTTGGATGTAATAAGAACCATTGATTACTACAGCATACACAATACCTAGGTGTAGGCTTGTGCGAGTATTCCTTTCAGTAATCACGATCGATTATTTAATAATAATTGTGATTACTCGATTAATCAGCTTGAGTACAAATTACCCAGTTATAAAGCAAAAAAGCAGATCAATGATGAAAGCTGTAATGGTGTTGAGAAAAGTCCATTTGCAGGCCAAGAGAAGACTATTTTTTTTAAATGTGTCACTGGAATGTTTGGCTCGATTCTCGAGCCAGTCATTCCAGTAATACATTTTCAAAAATAGTCTTCTCTTGGCCTGCAAATGGACATGCATTCGCTCAGAAAAATGTAAATCTTCGTGACCTATCGCATTAAAGAATAATTAAAAGGTAGGTTTTGAAATATTTTATGCTGTAGAATTATTCACGATTATTCGATTATTTAATTTTTAATCATATAAATTCACGATTTAAAAAATAATCGTGATTTTCGATTTAATCACGTAATTGTGCGAGCCTATTTAGGTGGTGCCGGGTAAGAATTTCACTCCCACAATGACGGCCATGATATACATGTACATTAATCAGTCATAAATCTGCAAAGATTTGTACCAGAAAATTGTGTCCCCTCTGCGTTATTAAAGATCATCTTTCAATGAATTTTCGAGACTGGATTTCAACTTTTCTGATTTAAGTTTATCAGACCAAGATTCTGGGTTTAAGTGTATGCTTTCACTAGGAAAACTTTTCTGTTTTCAAAGTGCTAAGAATATCTACATGCTGCTATTGCCGAGTTTAAGGTAGACTTCTCTATCAGGGCACAAGCTATTAATAGGAGCTATATGGTATGATATAACTGAATGATACATACGTCTGCATATAGTACTGTTCAAGTTTTGCATAAGATGTGAAACTCATTTTCTTCATGAAAGCTTGAATAGATGGATTACTTTGCCTATCAAATTGAATACAAAAGGATATTAACATAAAATGTTTAGACACATGACATCTGTTAGATATTTAGAACATAGTAAATAATTAATTTCGCTTAACCCTTTAACATTCATATCAGGAAAAAACGGCTTCTGCAGTGGACTTGAGAAATGTCCATTTGCAGACCAAGAGAATACTATTTTTGAAAATTTACCACTGGAATGACTGGCTCGATAACCGAGCCAGTCATTCCAGTGGTAAATTTTCAAAAATAGTATTCTCTTGGTCTGCAAATGGATGTTTTCTGAGAAAATTTAAATTTTCTTAAACAAATTTACGGGTTAAAGGGTTAAATATAACTATACTGACATTGTAGCATAGGTGATTTTTCATGACAACCCACTATGCTACTATGTTCTACATTCTACTACTACTACGTATTACTACTAAGTACCAGTATTATATACTACTAATTTGTCCTACTAATACGTCCTACTAATATGTACTACTAATTTGTCCTACTAATATGTACTACTAATATATACTACTATGTCCTACTAATATGTCCTACTAATATGTCCTACCAATATGTACTACTAATATATACTACTATGTCCTACTAATATGTCCTACTAATATGTCCTACTAATATGTACTACTAATATGTACTACTAATATGTACTACTAATATGTACTACTAATACATACTACTAATATATACTACTAATATATACTACTTATATATACTACTAATACATACTACTAATATATACTACTAATATATACTACTAATATGTACTACTAATATGTACTACTAATATGTACTACTAATACATACTACTAATATATACTACTAATATATACTACTTATATATACTACTAATACATACTACTAATACATACTACTAATATGTACTACTAATATGTACTACTAATATGTACTACTAATACATACTACTAATATATACTACTAATATATACTACTTATATATACTACTAATACATACTACTAATATATACTACTAATATATACTACTAATATATACTACTAATATATACTACTAATATATACTACTAATATATACTACTAATATATACTACCAGTATATACTACTAATATATACTACTAATACATACTACTAATATATACTACTAATATATACTACCAATATATACTACTAATATATACTACTAATATATACTACTAATATATACTACCAATATATACTACTAATATATACTACTAATATATACTACTAATATGTTCTACTAATATATACTACTAATACATACCACTAACATGCACTACTAATACATACTACTAATATATACTACTAATATATACTACTAATATATACTACTAATATATACTACTAATATATACTACTAATATGTTCTACTAATATATACTACTAATATATACTACTAATATATACTGCTAATATGTTCTACTAATATATACTACTAATATGTACTACTAATATATACTACTAATACATACTACTAATATATACTACTAATATATACTACTAATACATACTACTAATATATACTACTAATATATACTACTAATACATACTACTAATATATACTACTAATACATACTACTAATATGTACTACTAATATGTGGTGCTGCTTTTGCTGGCTGCTACTGCTGATACTACTACTGCCACCGCCTCCACCACCACCACTACCCACAATATCAGGTGGTCTCTTAATTAGGCTTGAGTGTATTGAAGAAACATTTACCAGCAACCAAACGGTACTTCATCACCTCCCATGTGGATGTATCTGTCGGGAAACACTGCAGAAACTTCTTTAAAGAAATCATTCAAGAACACAAAGTTCGCACTGTTTGATGGATCCACGGGTCCAAAGGTGCCATCTACTGTTTCATTTTTGTAACATTTAGTCAATAAGCCAGCCTGACCATTTCCCCAGGATAATGTATGACCTAGAAAATGCAGTAATAGGTTTATTAAGCATATAGTTTTATAAATCCTATCACTGGATATACATGATAAGAGTTAAGTTAAAGTTTTAAATGCAACAAAAACGGGTATTCCACATGTTAAAAGCAAATTCTGCGCCACCACCCACCCTCGGCTGCTTCTACCATTAAATAAAGAATGTTTGAATATAATTTCATACTATTCAATACTATCGAATACAATTCATCATTTGTTTTTCTCCTTCGTAGCCATGCAGGAAAAATTAATAAAAGCATGTCTCTGACATTTCCGTAACCCTTTAACCATTAAATTTGTTCAGGAAAATTGAAATTTTCTGCCTAAAAATGTCCATTTGCCGGCAAAGAATATTTCTTATAATTTATCCTTGCAATGACTAGAATAGATAGAAATTACTGTCTCCATTCACAAATTTCTCGCAGTTTCCACAACAGGTGATAGCACCTCCCTCCTCTTTATCAATAATGTATGCTGTAGGTGAGTGGTAACATCAAAATATAACATCTACAGGGACATGAGCCACTGCAGTGATGAACACATATTTGGGATCAACAACTGCTTTTCAAAGTTTAAATTACATTGTATTTGCATATCAACATGTATGCTATGTGGTTCTTCAAACCACGACTAAGAGATCACTCATAAATTAATTGTTCTATACATTGCCACCACGCCACTAGTGAAACTGACATTTATCTACCTACTGAAATTTGTTTTCAAGATGTGTTATAAACAGTGGTGTAGGGGGGGGGGGGGAGCAAATCAAATTTGGTGGTACAAACAGGGTGGGTCTGGGAGTTATGGCATGATAGTGTGCATGCGTGCGTGTGTCTGTGCAAGCATGCGTGTGTGCATGCGTCTGCGCATGAAAGCTGATGGGGGGGGGGGGGGAATTGGAAAAATGCACCATACATGTACATTGCAAAATGGCACAAAAAGAATCATCTATATGGAAATTAAACGAAATCACGGATTTCTTTTTTCACGAGAGTTGATACCACCCTGATACTCTATGATATTTCCCCCAAAAAAGCTTCAATAAGGCTCAGAATTAAAAAGAAACCGCCCCACTGGGCAGGTTACTCAACTAACAGTCCAGCAGATGTACGCCCCAAACTCGCGCATGCGCAGGGCTGTCTTTCTTTTCCAAATTATTGGCTGATATAATTGCAACATAAAAGGTTGATAGACGTGGGGCAGAGAGGCCGGGATCATATCAGGGTGGCAAGTATCAACTCTCTCATGAAAAAAGAAATCTGTGATTTTGTTTATTTCACATCAAGAGTATACTTACCACCCTAATACTCTATGATATAGCCAGAATTCGTAAGAGAATTCGGCGGGAGGGAGGCGAAGGTCAGAAGACTGGCTCATCCCTGAAAGCGTAAGATCTTTAGCTTCTAAAGCACAAAAACATCCGAAATTGCGTATGTAAACACAATCAGCAAATGACTTTGACATCGGATAACATGACCGATATTGAGAGTAATGACTGTTTAACATTCGCTCCCCCCACTCTCTTTTAAAGAGGGAGCGATGACCTCAATGTCAATACGCTCTCTATGTACTCGTGCTAAAGTACTATAAGACATTGGGCAAAAGCTGCATTTCGTAAACTCTCTGATGGAGCCACAAAGAACACAAACCATCACCATTTTAGTAAGTAATAAAAAATGTGACAAAAAATAACAATCACCAAATATATGACTAATCTATTTTGATGAGATTCCCTTTAATCATCGCTGGCGATGATAGGTACAGTACGGAAAAGTGGGGATTCCCCCACTAAATTGCACTGTGTGTGAGTCAACGGCCTTATATACAATATTTACAAATATATACAGACTTACCGTTTATGTAAAATTGATAAGGCAAGCAGATTTGACGTGTCACGGAGGTAATGATCTGTAAAACTAGACTCACAGTGCCATTGTGCTACTGACATAATGTCATCCACCGGCACTCCGTTAAACAGAGGCACTCCGTTAAACAGAGCCGTGGATGTCACTACGCCATGGACACTGTGAGCCTTGGCCATGTCAACTTGTTTTCCCATGGCAGCTTTGTGGCAATGCTGGATGCATTCCACAATCCACCTAGAAATGGTACCTTTAGAAGCTCTCCCATGGGGTTCAATGTAAGCTAGCCATAAAGCCCTAGGGTCTGTCCGCCATTCTTGTGTACGCTGTTTATAATGTGTTAATGCATGGACAGGACACCAAGCCTTTGAATTAGAATCAAACCTACCGTAGTCAAAGCGGGTAAAACTATAGGCTGACCAGGATATTTTAAAGACCAGTTTTTCGCCATAATGTTAACTCTAGGTAGAAGCCTAAGGCCTTTCCCTGTAATCACACAAAACGGTCTGGCTCAGCCGATAAAGCATGTATTTCACATCTTCGTCTGGCTGAAGCTGCAGCAGTCAGAAAAACTGTTTTAAGCGTCAACATTTTCATGGAAATGGAGCTTAGTGGTTCAAGTACTAACGATAAACTCCAAGATGGAATCACTGGCACATTCCTTGGTCTTAGATTACCCATGCCTTTGATTAAAGTATTGAGAATACATACTTCATCACTTCCCCTATTAGTCAAGCAAGGGATAACTGACATTAAAGCTGACTTGTAGCCAGCAATAGAGTTAGGCTTGAGGCTATAGGCATCAAAAAGTTGACAGAGGAAATCCATTGATGCATCTGTGTACATCGTTAACTGAGGATGGGAAGGTGACAACGTCACCGCCGCCAGGAGATTCTCTCTTTTCATCCACCATCGAAGGTGGTGAATACGAGGTTCCAACACTGACACCTTTGATTCCAGGAATCCCATACTCTGGGTCCACTGTGTCATGAGAAATAACTGGATAGACAGCCGGCATAAGGCTGCCTGTGGAATGACTGGTTCCAAAGAAACCATCATCCCCAGCATTCTCAAGTAGACCCATGCCAGGACATAACGACTGTTGCACACTGACTGTATGACTGAGTTGAGTACTTCTACTCTCTCCTGAGATGAGTAAACATACCCTATCTCTAGGTCGAAGAACATGCCCAGGTAAACAAACTTCTGAGATGGTGTCAGCTCTGATTTTTTAAAGTTTATTATCCAGCCTAGATCTATAAGAGTTTTCAAAACTATCTCTAGATTTGCTGATAAACTTTCCTGATTGTGTGCTTTTAACAGCCAGTTGTCTATGTACGTGTGGACTGCTATGTGACTCCTGTGGAGGTATGACATCATAGCTTGGACCACTCGTGTGAAGACCCGAGATCCTGTCGATATACCAAATGGGAGAACCCTGAATTCCCACAATGCGAATCTCAGGAACCGACGAAAGCTCCTCGCAATGGGAATGTGAAAATAAGCATCTTTTAGATCTATTGATGTTGTCCACGTTCCCTTCCTCAATCCTGCTAACACCGTTCTTACAGTTTCCAGCTTGAAACTTGGTGTGAGGATAAACCTGTTGAGATGTTTGAGGTTGAGAATTGGCCTCCACCATCCAGTGCTTTTTGTCACTAGGAACACGGTTGAATAATAACTCAGACATTTCTGTGCAGGTTGAATTGCATGTTTTTGTATGAGCGATTGAATTTCTTCCTCTATACACAACCGCTGATCTGGATCTCATGGATTTTGAGTCCAGATCAGAACCAGAGACAGGCGCGATGGCTGGCTTGATATCCAGTCAGGATGGTAACCGACTGAAAGCCATTGCAAGACTGAGCAGTCCTGAGTAATCCACTCTCACTCTTGTATGGGGCAGGCCAGACGCCTCCCACGGGTGCGCCTAAAGATTGAGGTGGACCCGAATAGTGCAAGAGTTGCCCTGTCTCTGTGGCTGTCCTAGCAGCACTGGTGTGACCCTTGTGGGTGCCGGCCGGCCCATCAGGCTCGGTTCCCACGACCAGAACTCTGTGCTTCTCTGCCAGCGCCACGCGCACCTCAGTATGCTGGCTGCTTGGCGGGTTATGCCATGGCCAACACGGCGTAGGTGGTTGGCCTCTGACAGGGCCGCCACCACCACCACCTCTAGCCTGCTGAGGGTGGAAGGCAGGGGACGCTGCTCGAATGCGCTCCCTGCCGAGTACTTCAAAGTGCTCTTGCTGCGCCCTCTGGTTATTCACCAGGTTTACAGTTTGTTGGAGGTGCCATCGGCGTCCCAAGAAGCTGAGTGTACAGGTCCCACAAGGGGCAAAAATTGTCAAGGGCAAATTTGCCCCTTGCCCATAAACTCCTGGATATGGATCTCATCATACAGTCCAGAGCCGGGTTAATGCCGTCCTGGATGGCTCTAAGAGGAGAAGCGTGGTGGGCCACGGATGCTGCTACTAATGTTGACTATGTGGATGTTGTCAAGGAAACGTGCGAGACGGCCGATATGGCTCCTCTTGTACTTTCCTCCGTGTCCCGCACCACAGAATTTGCATTGTGCAGGGCACTAGCACACAAGGGTTCAATGTCAGACCGGGACTCAGGTCACATGTCTTCGCCCAATGTCGCAAGGCTTTTGGCCGCCGCCGTAATTCTGATACACATCAGAACTGATACGGCAGCGCCGTGCCACCTCGCGAGGGGCCTTATGGTAATAATTCCCTCGGCTGAATGGATGTCTCTGCCGCAGCATACATATCCATGATATGCTCTGCATACGGCAGATGGCATGGTGCTCATCACCGGTTTCCCTCCCAACCACAGGTGCTGGTCCCGCTGGGAAGGCGGTGGATCCACGTGGAGTTCCGGCTTGATGTTCACCAACCATTGGCAAGCATCCAGCCAGTCCTCCTCGGTGGCCACCTGTGAATGTTCAATAAGCGAACATCCGAGGCCATGGCTTTCACTCCCGGGTCCACGGGCGAGGCAAGCCTCAGCGACGGATGAGCAGGAGCCATCTCTGGGTCTATAACAAAAACTGGCTTCCTAAGAGAACCAGACCCAGAGACGGGAACACTCTGTCCTGGAGCAAATGAGGAAGACAATGACGAACTTGAACCGGGAAGCAAGCTGCGAAGTAACTCCAGGACAAGATCTGTGATTGCCTTCTTTATTTCTCCCATCATCTCAAGACGGAAAGCCTCCATGTCTGGCATGGATGCCTTCCTCTTCTTACCACAAGACTCCTTGTCAAGTCGCCTTTTTTCATCTGCCACCTGGTACTTTACCTGCTGATTTATAAAATCAGTGAAAACCTCCACCGGCCATGACTCACACACACGGCAATTCAGTAAGGGCCTGCACATACTTCACCTAGTACAGTCAAGAGGGAAGTAGTCTGCCTTCACGAAACGGTGGCAGGAAGGGCATTTGTTTGCAATAACCCTCTGAAATGACACAAACGGAAACAATTCCTTTTTAGTACCAAAGAAAAACAATTGCACAAGCTTATGGAAAATTTAGACCACTATATGAAACTATAAGTCAGGAACGTAGAAAAAAACTATGGGCCTGCCGAACAGTAAACAAATCCCAAAAACTTCTTATTCTCCTACATGAATATATAGGAACAATTAGAATTTGAACTTCAATACTTGAGAGGCGAATGCTAGACTCCACACTCAAAACAAAGTCATTAGTAGTTGAACTTTATCAACACAATGAACCTATACAAACCATCAAGAGAAATAAATAACACAACACTCAGTCATAAAATTTCCAAATAATTTTAGAAATAAAATGACTGAAATTTTTTCTCTCTCCATAGTAAACCTCAGAAGACAACTCCTGAAGAACGAGTGAAGTCTGATGAATAACAACAGGAATACCTGATCCTGAATCCAAACCCTGTGGTGGTGGGGGGGGGGGGGGGGCAAGAATGCAGAAAAATTACTTCTTATGGTAATAATTCCCTCTGCAAACTCATAATAAATTATATGGACCCAGAAAAACAAGTATAAATTATTGTTCAAATAAAGGATAATATCAGAAATCAGCTAAATGTGTCTGAAAATACAAAGCACAATGTGCGTTAGCTAATATATAGGCCTCCCCAAAAAGAGCTAGCCTAATATAGACGTATCCACGAGATAGCGCGAATCCTGGATATACCATCAGAGTCAACACGCACATTTTTTATCAATAAATTTACTAAAGTAAACCTGATGGCTAGGACCAGGAGCATCCTCCGCCGACTTGGCAGCGTCAGACATAATATAGCAGAACAACTTAAAGCGTCAAAAAGATTCAAACGCAAAAGCAAAACTAGATTAATGCATGCACACATAACGCGAACACATGAATAAGTTTACATATTTATTTGGTGACAGACATAAGCCGGTCGCACCCCTGCACTTATGTCTAATGTACTGGTTGCCTCCCCTGGGCAGGCAACATGACGCTTGAGGCACGTAAGTGCCCAGATTGCTTAATAAACGATACTTGCATGTTATATGAATATTGATAATGCTTCTATATTTATATTCTATGCTGGGTGACAGACATCAGCCGGTCGCGCCTGCACTTATGTCCAATGTACTGGTTGCCTCCCCTGGGCAGGCAACACGACGCTTGAGGCACCTAAGTGCCCAGATTGCTTAATAAACGATACTTGCATATTATATGAATATTGATAATGCCTCTATATTCATATTCTATGCTGCATAATATGGTGGTAAAAGTCTTGGTATACATGATTATGGTAAACCTTTGGTGGATACTGCCCTGGGGCGGTAGTGGGAAAAGATGTTGACTGCCTGGCATTGAGAAATGAACTGTAGCAGTCCAGTCCAGTAGCTACTAACATGATTACCTCACTGGTACTATGTTGTAGAATCTACCATGATTGGCTGGAATAATCATGCGATAGTATGAGGTGATGGGATGTTGACTTAGAACATTCAGATTTCCATATATGGATGGTGACTGCTTCATTACCTCATTAGTTAGGTATGCTGCTTGCTTGACCTGCATGATGGGCTGTTGGCTTAGAACATTCAGATTTCCAAATACGGATGGTGACTGCTTCATTACCTCATTATTTAGGTATGCTGCTTGCTTGCCCTACAGTCCATAATTGTATAGCAGAAGCTATGAAAACATCACATATCAAGGGGGGATAACTCTTGGACTACCTTCTATCAAGGGGGATAACTCTTGGACTACATCATACCTCAATCAGCTTAATACCACATGCTTGACTAAGGTTTGACTCTGTGAATTATATCACAGTAATATCCAATGTGCATCCATTAACCATGTTTAATAATTGATTGACTGTCAACCATTAAACCTCAAAAGCGTGTTGCAATGGCAGGTCAATAATTTGAGAAGAGAAAGAGACAGACCCGCCCATGCGCGAGTTTGGGCCGCACATCCGCTGGACTGTCAGTTAAGTAACCTGCCCAGTGGGGCAGTTTCTTTTTAATTCTGAGTCTTATTGAAGCTAGGTCGATATTTGGGAAATATCATAGAGTATCAGGGTGGTAAGCATACTCTTGATGTGAAAAGCAGTAGTGCCGTGGCAGTACCAATGGGCTAATGAAAAAATACCTTATATTAATAAGTACATGTACTTTGAGCTTTCCCAGGATGTACATTATTATTATTATTATTATTATTATTAGGCTTCCAAGAGCGAAGCTCTGGAAGACTAGAGTAATTGTTCTGTTTATTATTAGGCTTCCAAGAGCGAAGCTCTGGAAGACTAGAGTGATTGTTCTGTTTATTATTATTAGGCTTCCAAGAGCGAAGCTCTGGAAGACTAGAGTGATTGTTCCGTTTATTATTATTATTATTATTAGGCTTCCAAGAGCGAAGCTCTGGAAGACTAGAGTGATTGTTCCGTTTATTATTATTATTATTATTATTATTATTATTATTAGGCTTCCAAGAGCGAAGCTCTGGAAGACTAGAGTGATTGTTCCGTTTATTATTATTATTATTATTATTATTATTAGGCTTCCAAGAGCGAAGCTCTGGAAGACTAGAGTGATTGTTCCGTTTATTATTATTATTATTATTATTATTATTATTATTATTATTATTATTATTATTATTCCGCCGCCAGCCATTTCCATCAAGTAGATTGAACCAAAACTCCGAAACCAGCAGGTCAATCAATACAAGACTCGGCAGCTATGGTCTAGATGCCAACTAGGATCGAAATTAATCAAAGAGAACATGATGCACTCAGGGATTTGGCGGCCATCTTGATGACGTCATAAATGACAAAATAATCTTCTCCTCTGGAACTTCTGAAGCGATCTGGCTAAAATTTGGGGAATTTAATAAGTCAATGGCGGCAAGTGAAATTTGTTCGCAAAAACTTGATTGCTCTAACAGTCTCGGCACCGTGGACCAATCAAGTTCGCGGCCATTTTGAACTTTTTTATTTGATGGATTTTGATGGGAAAAATTGCTATACATATGCTAGTTGACCGTCTGCAGAGTGTGTGTGAAAATGAATGAGATCTAGTTGTAAAGTGCAGAAATATTTAGATTTTAATTTTCCTCTTTATTATGTAGTAGAAGACAGTTTGCTAGAGGCTCTAATAAAAATGATTAATGTGACATTTTATTGTCATTTTATATCTGGTTACCATGGGGGTAACAAATGGCATTTGCTACTGTAAGTGCTCTAGGTAAACATATTAATATAATAGGGATTTAATTGCCATTTAATACCAATTGACAACCTGGCTGATTAGCCCATGAACTTAGTAATGCCAATATAAAACTTGCACTTATTGTAGATGCTAAGGATACATGCTGACTATTTTTCAAAACAATTTGACTGAAAGTTGTTCCTGCCTATTAACCCTTCAACTAGTAAAATAATAGATTGGTATTAACCTTTATACTGCAGAATGCTAACTTTTACTTGGAATCCTTCTAAAAATTGTTCTGAATATTCTCTTTTATCATTATTATTATTATTACTATTCCTCTTCTATCGGCTTCTTTTGAGCCATGGATCCCGGAATGCTATGACCTTTGTCATATCAGCGTGGGCATAGATGAACGAGTGTTTGAAAACTAGAAGATAATCTGTCCATAAACGGCCGAGATATGAACTTCCGAAATTACTACATCAGATATAGCAAAGGTCTAATTTCAGAGGTGTTCCTTAATAGACAGGTTAGATCTGTTACAGTTTCCGCTGTCGAGCAGACTTATGGTGACAACTTTAGATTTCACACTCCTGTTCCTTGTACCCGAATGTCCAAGTTTATTTAGCAACATGGTTTGGTAGACTGAGTTGTTTCTTTAAAAATAATTTGGCTGAAGGTCATTGCTGCGGGAGGAACAACTTTCAGTCAAACACATTACAAAAAATTCAACAACATAGATGTCAGAGCACACAATAATATCTTAAATATTTAGGCATCAGCGGAAAAAGATCAATCTAGTAATAATGATTTTATATAGCTTTCATGATAAAGCTCCATCAGATGGAAATTCAGGCTTGTAGTCAGAAAGATATTTATTACCCAAAGACGAACACGTGCTCTGGCGCCAAAAGATGGTTATTCTTTAAAAGGGGTGGTGGTATGACGAGAAGCCGTAAGCAACCACCATCTTTTGGTCCAAAACCTCTGCATAGTATAGCGAGTAAGTTGTATTAACTGACTATCTGTCTTTAACAACCACTTTTTGATGGACCATACAGTGCCCATTATACACAGGCTTGAGTGATCTTGCACGCTTAAATGCGCTATTATACTCTTCTCTTAATAGAGCGGATTAGTGATTTAGCTTTTAACACTTTGAACCCTAAAGTGCTAAAATCTTATTTTCCTGATAATACTAGTAGTATTGCTTAAGTTGATGAATGTATTGAAAGAAATTTTACTGGAAACTGTGGCCACAGCCGTCATATATCCCTACCCAAGCCCGCCAACCAGTTTCAGAATCTTATCCATTCAGTTTTCTTGAGTTGACAAATGCATGGTGTGTTTCAATACTAGAAGCGTGACAGTAAAAGTAGTTCCTGTCTCAATTAGCTAAATCAGTTGGTGACAACTTTAGATTTCACCCTTTACCCCTTCTTCAGCGCATCTGAAATGGTCTTGCGAAATGTCCATTTGCAAACTAAGAGAAGACTATTTATGAAAATTTACAACTGGAATTATTAGCTCGATAACCGAGCCAGTCACTCCAGTGGTAAATTTTCAAAATATTCTTCTCATGGTCTAGAAATAAATATTTTCCATGAGTTTCTTGAACAAATTAAAAAATTGCAACAGAAAGGCAATCTTAACAGTCTATTTAAAAGAGCTACCATCGCAACTCCTCCTAGCCCATTTCACGCAGAAACTTGAAACTTCTGGTATGATTACACATATGTCCATGGATGTGCATGGCACTTTTGAAATTTTGTCATGACGCCAAGGGGGTGGGGACTGTGGGTAAAAAATTTAATTTATGCAAAGGTGGTCATGTCACATATCGTTGTCAAGCCAATGATAAATAGACTACAATACAAGGAATTATTTTTATCTTGGGTCCAACTTAGGGTAGGGGGCGGGGACAAAAGTGGGCACCAATCGATTGTAACGCAACTCGTCCTAGACCATTTCACAGAGATCTTTAAACTTTCAAAAAAATTTTGAAACTAATTTGACTGTATGTTGCTGCTGCAACAACGCCTGGTGAAATAGTTTCAAAATATTCAACATAATGTTAAAAACATAGGGCCTTAACCCTCTTATGATGAAGCCAGTCACACTGGCCTCTGCAGGGGTCTTGAGGAGTGTCGATTAGTAGGCCAAGTGAAAACTTTTTCTCAAAATTTACCACTGGAATGACTGGCTCGGTAAGCGAGCCAGTCAGTCCAGTGGCAAAATTTCAAAATACAATTTTTTTGGGCCTGCAATAAGACATTCAACAAGAAAATGTTTAGTTTTTTTGACAAGATTTAGTCATTAAAGGGTTAAATGATAAGGACATAGGGCTTACAATTTGTACAATTGATGGACATTATAACCCTGTCTAGCATAGTTAGAAATCGGAGGGCATTGCTGGCAATGAATACCTCTATGTTTTTATGACTGTAATAAATAAACAACAACGCTCGCTAACTGGTCCCATCAGCGGGTGGGGTGATAATTACCCTGCATAGAAAAGGCTAGCATTTCAGTTTCTCACTGATCTCAACACAATTATTTATCCAATGATCGATTTAAAAGCGCTTTTATTTCTGAAGATAGTTGTGCTGGAGAACCAACTTAATGTTTTGAAGGAACGTTGACTGAATGTTGTTGCTACCTAAGGAAACAATTACGTTCAGTCAAATTGTTTTTAAGTAACCAGCTAGGGCATTTTTCCAGGAACTGGTGATGAATTGAGCATTGAGCAGGGTTAAATAGATAGTCGGAGAAGTGATATCAATAAACGTCCAAATGCAAAATTAACCCGTTTCCTTCTAGCAGGGCTGAATAAACTAGTGAAATTATGCCACAACTGCTTGTATGTAGTGAAACAAGACTGGATTTTTGTGAGAAATCTTGTAGCCTGCTTGACAATTATCGTATTGTTTGTTGAAACCTGTTGCTATTTGGGTAGCAGTAACTTTCAGTCATGAGTATTTATCTGTAGGGAACTGAAATATTTAATATGATGATTGTCCGAGTTTGTTTACATTTCTCTCAGCGTATATAACGAGTTGTTGCTTCGCCGCCCATTCACTCACCACCCACCCCCGTATGTAAGGCTATTTTGTCACATGTAATGAAGCCACTCTATTTTGCGTCAAAGTAAAATAGCCATTATGGAGTTTGTTTGGACAATTATGTTGCTGGAATGAGTTGCTAAATTGTTGCTATCAATTCAGTCGCATTGGTCGGAATTCAATAAGGATGATTAAACCAGGTTTAGCTTTATTAGTTTTATAGATAGGGCGATATCGCCAACTTTTCATTGTTTGAGAGCTAGGTCACGCCCCGTGCAAGAGGTGTAGCCTAAATTAAGTTTTAAATAATTGCCCGCGTTCTATGTCTATTCAGCGCCATGCCCAATTTGGCCGGGTTGTAGCCTAAGCGCAGAGGCTGATATTCCTTTCACGTATTAGTGAGAGAACTCAAAGCCGATGGTATGATTTTGTCCAAATTGCCCCGTAGATTGGAATTTATATAGTCAATGATAGTATTTAATTATGTACCTATGATCATTCCGTTGCTGAATTATGTTGCAAAAACAAAACACCGGCATTATTTTTAGAGGTCCAATTTGGTAGTTTGTTCATTAATGAAGCTAGTCAATTTGGGTTGTTTTTGGCTCTTGATCATGAAAGGGTCTGTATTGCAAACTACTTGTACACTGCCGTTAATAAAGAAGTATGCGCCTGTACCGCAATTCTGGCTAACCTAAGGTGCACATAAAATTAACCCACCAATTTCGATTGTCCCCTACACATTTTGTGGCTGTTCTTTAAATTATAGTGTTCCAATGTTTCTTTTTGATGATGATGTTGCGGAATGTTGTTGCTCTCGGGCACAGCAGCAGCATCTTAGCAACCGGGAATTCAGAAGCATTGGCCATGCTGTTTAAAGGGTGGGACAAATTGGGTATTTTTGAAATCTGCAATCAAATGTCATGACATTTTAAATAGGCAAGGCTGTTCATTTTGACGTTGCAAGATCATACACATATATCAATGTATTAGCTCATGTTGGTGCATGCATTTTGCACTCGGTACCATTCCATCTTGTGGCATCATACAATAGGATCACATTATAATATAATACAGAGAGAGAGAGGACGGCATTGAGGGAAGGCGGGAGAGGATGGCAGGAGGGAGGGATTGAGGGAAGGGAGAAGGGTAGGAGCAGGAGACGGAGGGGAGTGAGGGTGGAGAGACAGAGAGGATAATGTTTCAAAAATAGTCTTCTTTCGATATGCATACGGACATTTTCCAAGACTACCACAGAAGCCGTTTTGGGCAGCGTAAGCGTTAAAGAGTTAGCTAGATAGATAGAGTTATTACACAATAGGCAATTGACCTTTGAGTGAATACAATGCTATTTATTATGCATTGCATGGCGGACAAATTATTTGCATTGTGTCCACACAGATGTCGCAACCCCCTCCTCCGACACCCCCACCCCATAAACACACACTTGCAGTGCGCGCATGCTTTGTCTGTGGATAACTATTACAAATGTGGTGGAAAAAGTACTATAATATATGCTGACATTTACTCCTTTATTGACCAAGTTTAGTCAATGAAAACATTGTTATTGAAGGCAGCAACAGCGTTCACTAGAACATAGATGCCGATGTTTGTTGATGGTGGTTTTTAAGCATTAGCGGTCAATTGCCGTATAGGACCACTTGACCTTTATTACGGGTTGTTTAAAAAACTCAGCTATTGGTGATTGGTTCTTAACTATTAGCGGCGCAATTATTGCATATGACCCCATATCTAAGTGGACCACTTGAGTTGTGATTCTAAGAACACATTGCTATTCCTGCATAGGACCACCCATCTAAGCGATTATTTAGCCTAATGCATAGGAATACCTATCTAAGGTAGACCACTTGAGTTTTATTGATAACCGCCACGCATATATACGGTTGAAACGAGTCAGAGGGAGAGGGAGGAGAGAGAGAGAGAGAGAGAGAGAGGGGGGAAGGGTGTGGGGCGGAGGGGGGGGGGTAGTTGAAGGGACGAGGGAGATAGCGTTGCATCAACTATGTGATGATATAGAATATATCATATTGTTCCAGCCCTAATACGTCTACAATTGCTAACCGCAACATGTTTTTGTTGCAACAGTCATGTTCTAACGCTATGAAATACTAAACGATATCAGTTGCGTGTTGCTATTCCTGCTAGTTTGTGAAAAATTACTACAATTACATAACGCATAGCAGCATTTGAAAGCAGCATTTGAACGCGAAACTTACATAAATTCTGGTAATATTTGGATAAATCACTCTGTTTCAGCCTTAATAACTTTGCAAGGACTAGTAGCAAGAGGTTTGTGTTGCAAGGGTCGTATTCAGAGGTGTACACATACTAAGACAGCTGAGATATGTGTTACAATTGTTACTAGTTTATTAATTATTAATACGATTACATAGCGTGCTTGGCACATGCAACTTGTATAAATTAGCGGAAATTAAGGAAAAGATCGCTATGTTCCAGCATTAATAACGTTTCAACGGCCACTAGCAACAGCTTTCCGTTGCATGGCTGGTGTTCATAGATTATGAAATACTAAGAAACTCGAGTTTTGCTTTGCTACTTCTATTAATTAATTAATTATTAATACGCTTGCATTGCGTGTTGAATGTGATAATTGTAAAAAAATACAGGAAAATATTGAATATTATGGAAGTGGACCACTTGAATTTTGTTGATGGCGATTCTCAAATACAGGGCTCTTAGAGACAGTAACAATTTTCGCTAAGACGGCGATGCTGAGTATGATGACGGTGGTTCTTAGCTCAAACACGTTCTATGACCGCCTCTGTAAATGAACCGCTTGAGTGGTGGTTCCCAAACCCATTGCTATTACAGTATAGGACCCTACATCGACGCACTTAATTAGCCTAAGGCATTAGACTACCTATCTAAGGTGGACCACTTGAGTCTTATTGGTGATGCTTCTAAAAAACATTGCTATTTGTGGTTATTGTGAAACATGTTGCATCTTAAACCAGCCATGGATCCCGGAATGCTATGACCTTTGTCATATCAGCGTGGGCATAGATGAACGAGTGTTTGAAAAGTAGAAGATAATCTGTCCATAAACGGCCGAGATATGAACTTCCGAAATTAGTACATCAGATATAGCAAAGGTCTAATTTCAGAGGTGTTCCTTAATAGACAGGTTAGATCTGTTACAGTTTCCGCCGTCGAGCAGATTTATGGTGACAACTTTAGATTTCACACTCCTGTTCCTTGTAGCCGAATGTCCAAGTTTATTTAGCAACATGGTTTGGTAGACTGAGTTGTTTCTTTAAAAATAATTTGACTGAAGGTCATTGCTGCGGGAGGAACAACTTTCAGTCAAACACATTACAAAAAATTCAACAACATAGATGTCAGAGCACACAATAATATCTTAAATATTTAGGCATCAGCGGAAAAGAGGTCAATCTAGAAATAATGATTTTATATAGCTTTCATGATAAAGCTCCATCAGATGGATATTCAGGCTTATAACCAGGAAGATATTTATTACCCAAAGACGAACACGTGCTCTGGCGCCAAAAGATGGTTATTCTTTAAAAGGGGTGGTGGTATGACGAGAAGCCGTAAGCAACCACCATCTTTTGGTTCAAAATCTCTGCATAGTATAGCGAATAAGTTGTATTAACTGACTATCTGTCTTTAACAACCACTTTTTGATGGACCATACAGTGCCCATTAAAAACAGGCTTGAGTGATCTTGCCCACTTAAATGCGCTATTATACTCTTCTCTTAATAAAGCGGATTAGTGATTTAGCTTTTAACACTTTGAACCCTAAAGTGCTAAAATCTTGTTTTCATGATAATACTAGAAGTATTGCGTAAGTTGATGAATGTATTGAAAGAGATGTGACTGGAAACTGTGGCCACAGCCGTCATATATCCCTACCCAAGCCCTCCAACCAGTTTCAGAATCTTATCTATTCAGTTTTCTTGAATTGACAAATGCGTGGCGTGGCGTGTTTCAATACTAGAAGCGTGACAGTAAAAGTAGTTCCTGTCTCAATTAGCTACATCAGTTGGTGACAACTTTAGATTTCACCCTTTACCCCTTCTTCAGTGCATCTGATATGGTCTTGCGAAATGTCCATTTGCAAACTAAGAGAAGACTATTTATGAAAGTTTACAACTGGAATGATTAGCTCGATAACTGAGCCAGTCACTCCAGTGGTAAACTTTCAAAATAGTCTTCTCTTGGTCTAGAAATTGATATTTTCCATGAGAAAATTTAAATTTTCTTGAACAAATTTAAAAATTGCAACAGAAAGGCAATCTTAACAGTCTATTTAAAAGAGCTACCATCGCAACTCCTCCTAGCCCATTTCACGCAGAAACTTGAAACTTCTGGTATGATTACACATATGGCCATGGATGTGCATGGAACTTTTGAAAGTTTGTCATGACGCCAAGGGGTGGGGACTGTGGGTAAAAAATTTAATTTATGCAAAGGTGGTCATGTCACATATCATTGTCAAGCCAATGATGAATAGATTACAATACAAGGAATTATTTTTATCTTGGGCCCAACTTAGGGTAGGGGGCGGGGACACAAGTGGGCACCAATCGATTGTAACGCAACTCGTCCTAGACCATTTCACAGAGACCTTTAAACCTTCGGTATGATTACACATATTGCGAGGAATGTGCATGGCACTTTTGAAATTTTTTCATGACCGCAGGGGGTGGGGACTGTGAGTCAAAAATTTAATTTATCCAAACATGGTCATGTCACATATCATTTTGAAGCCAATGCTGAGTAGACTACAGTACAAGGAACTCTTTCGATCTTGGGTCTAACTGAGGGTAGTGGGGATCAAAAGTGGGCACCAATCGATTGTTACACAACTCCTCCTAGACCATTTCACATAGAAGCATGAAACCTTTGGTATCATTGCACATATGGACAGGGATTTGCATGACACTTTTGGAATTTTGGCATGACCCCAAAGGTCATGTTGCATATCATTTTCAAGCCAATGGTAAGTAGTCTACAGTACAAGGAATTATTTTGATCTTGGGTCAAACTGAGGGTGGGAGGCGGGGTCAAAATTTCAAAAGTGGGCACCAATCAATTGTAATGCAACTCCTCCTAGACCTCTTCAGATAGGAACTAGAAACTTTGGAGATGATTGCCCATCTGGCCAGTGATTTGCATGACACTTTTAAAATTAAATCATGAACCCCAGGGTGTGGGGACTGTGGGTAAGAAATTTAATTTATCCAAAGGTGGTCATGTCACATATCATTTTCAAGCCAACGGTGAGTAGACAACAATACAAGGAATTATTTTGATCTTGCGTCAAACTGAGGTTATAGGGCGGGGTCAAAAATAGGCACAAATCGATTGTCATGCAACTCCTAGAGCATTTGACATCTAAATATGTATTATACTGATTGTTTTTTAAAATGTTTCTTCTTTTTTCAGACTATGAACTTTAATTATGTTTGGACCATTTGCCAGTTGTCATTAAATGACTTCACGTTACTCCTGGGCAGATAAGCTTTATGGTTCAGTCTCCAAGCTATGCTTGCCCAATGGGTAGTACCACCAGTGTTTTGAATTCACATGTTGAGTGTCAAATTTCAAAATGGGACTATCCGGTGGTCCATCATATCCTGTGATGTACAATTAATATACAGTACCAGTCAGCTATTTGCTATCTTCTGATAGGTCTTGTGGAATTTTGGTATGACCCCAAGTGATGGGAAATGTGGAGTAAAAAATAAAAAATTTCCAAAGGTGGTCATGTCACACATCATTTTGAAGCCAATGATGAGTAGACTACAGTACATGGAATTATTTTGATGTTGGGTCAAACGAGGGTATGGGGCAGGGTCAAAAGTGGGCACCAATCAATTGTAACACAACTCCTCCTAGACCATTTCACATAGAAATCTATGATTCAACATATGGCCAGAGAGGTGCATGACACATTGGAATTTTGATATCAGCCGAAGGGGTGGGGGAAATGATGGGCAGAAAATAAATTTGATCAAATGTGGTCATGTCACATATCATTTTGAAGCTTGTAGTTAGTAGACTACAGTACAACACATTATTTTGTTCTTGAGTCAATCTGCGGGCAGTGAGCAGGAGTCAAATGGGCAATCTAATTCTATATATGTACATGGCTTGGATATTGTTTCTTCACAGAATAGTTAGTCCTGCGCAGACCGGGTCCTGCAGCAGCCGGTTCCTCAGGTAACTTAAAAATGCGAGATATTGCTATCTTCTAATACCTCTTGTCCTGCTAGTTACTTCTCCCGAAGCACCAGGTATAGAACAGTCAAACTGGTTCCATGTTACCAGATTTAGTGTCCAAAGAAATCCCTGCTTAACCTGTTTACTGCTGAATGACCAATCATCTAGCTGATTTTGTGACCAGTTTTGTGTATATAGATCTTCTCCAAAACCACCTAGGCGATTGATCAGAAAGACAAGAAATATTATCTAAAGAAGTTCTAGAAAATAAGAGTTTCACCAGATAACTAGATTGTACATGAAGTACAAGAAAAGAATGTCTAGTTCAAGTGCAGGTATTCTTGGAAGCCGTATATCTGTTCATGGAACAGATCTAGTTATTATTATTATTATTATTATTCCGCCGCCAGCCATTTCCAGCAAGTAAATTGAACCAAAACTCCGAAACCGGCAAGCAAATTGAATCAAAACTCAGAATATATGGTTGAGATCACCCCCTGAATCAAAATAGCTAAACAGAGCCTGATTGGCTCGGGGCATTGGCGGCCATATTGATGACGTCATAAATGACAAAATAATCTTCTCCTCTGGAACTTCTGAAGCGATCTGGCTAAGATTTGGGGAATATAATTAGTCTATGGCGGCAAGTAAAATTTGTTCGCAAAAACTTGATTGGTAAAACAGTATCGTCACCATGGACCAATCAAATTCGAGCATTTTGAACTTTTTTATTTGATGGATTTGGATGGAGAAAATTGCTATACATATGTTAGTTGACCATCTACATGGTGTGTTTTAAAATGAACGAGACCCATCTGTAAAGGGCGGAACTATTTAGATTTTAATTTTCCTCTTTATTATGTAGTAGAAGACAGTTTGCTATAGGCTCTAATAAAAATGATTAATGTGACATTTGATTTTCATTTTATATCTCTGGGGTAATAAATGGCATTTGCTACTGTAAATGCTCTAGGCAAACAGATTAATATAATTGGGATTTAATTACCATTTAATACCAGTTGACCATCTGCCCGATTAACCCATGAATGTATTAATGTCAATATAAAACTTGCACTTTATGTAGATGCCAAGGATAGCTGATGAATATTTTTCAAAACAATTTGACAGGAAATTGTTCCTGCCTATTAAACCTTCTACTGGTGAAATATTAGATTTTGTATTAACCCTTATACTGCAATGTTAACTTTTATTTCATTGATTTTGTACTAATTTTCCAGTATCCATTAAGAAATATTGGAAAGGTAAATTGTCACACACTTCGTATATTTTTTACTGCTGAATGGCCAATCCCTGATTAACCTATTTACTGCTGAATGGCCAATCATCTAGCTGAATTTTGTGACCAGTTTTGTGTCTGTATATAAATCTTCTCCAAAGCCACCTAAGTGATTGCTCCGAATGACAAGTATTATTATCTAGAGCAGTTACTAAAAAGTGAATTTCACCAGAGAACATTTGTATACAATTTGTACACATTGATCCCTGAATTTCATGTAACATGTTGAATATTTTGAAACTAATTTGACTGTGTGTTGTGGCTGCAACAACGCCCAGTGAAATAGTTTCAAAATATTCAACATAATGTTAAAAACATAGGGCCTTAACCCTTTTATGATGAAGCCGGCCAAACCGGCCTCTGCAGGGGTCTTGAGGAATGTCGATTAGTAGGCCAAGTGAAAACTATTTCTGAAAATTTATGACCAGTTGCAAAATTTCAAAATACGATTTTCTTGGCCTGCAATAAGACATTCAACAAGAAAATGTTTAGTTTTTTGACAAGATTTAGTCATTAAAGGGTTAAATGTTAAGGACATAGGGCTTACAATTTGTACACTTGATGGACATTATAATCCTGTCTAGCATAGTTAGAAATCGGAGGGGCGTTGCTAGAAATTGATACCTCTATGTTTTTATGCCTGTAATAAATAAGCAACAACGCTCGCTAACTGGTCCCATCAGGCTACGGGACATATTCAGTATTTTAAAGATTCATTTGGAACGAGATTACATTATAGAGTACCTTAAGTTATTTGTAGAACACAGGACTTGAATAATTTTATGTCCCTCTCTTCCTGTGATAGCACTTTGAAAGAAAGCGCACACCAGGCAGTCTTTGACGAACTGTGTCAGAGGGCTTATCTGAGTTAAATATCACTGATGTCTAATGCTGCATATGCAGTGCATTAAGATCAATCTATGGACAGTAACATCATTATTTTTAAGTTCATGGCCTCCAGAGCCCTTGGTCTCCAAAATCATTTCTCTTTTCCAACTGCCCTGTATTAACCCACCTTTACTGACAAATTCTTAAGCTCCTAATGAGATCGTTATTGACAGGATTATAATGTCGATTCCGAACAGAAATATACTGAAAATTATTGTTGACTAGGGTATCAACAACATCCAGCCAAATTGTTTTTTTAAAGTCAGCCAAATCGTTTTAGGTTTCTTTGATAACTGTTCTGAAAATAGAATGAAATAGACTGTGACACTGTCATGAAAAGAATGAATGAGACCAATGATAGGGGTTGTGGCTCACAAACCACAGTGGGGGTGGGGGAGGTGATAATTACCCTGCATAAAAAGGCTAACATTTCAATTTCGCACTGATCTCAACACAATTATTTATCAAATGATCGATTTAAAAGCGCATTTATTTCTGAAGATAGTTGTGCGGAGAACCAACTTAATGTTTTGAAAGCACGTTGACTGAACGTTGTTGCTACCTAAGGAAACAATTACGTTCAGTCAAATTGTTTTTAAATAATGAGCCAAGGCATTTCTAGAACGTTAGGATGCATTGAGCAGGGTTAAATAGATAATCGGAGTGATATCAATAAAACTCCAAATGCAAAATTAACCCGTTTCCTTCTAGCAGGGCTGAAGAAACTAGTGAAATTATGCAGTGATCCATCACTGCTTGTATGTATTGAAACAAGACTGGATTTTTGTGAGAAATCTTGTAGCCTGCTTGGCAATTATCGTATTATGTTTGTTGAAACCTGTTGCTATTTAGGGTAGCAGCAACTTTCAGTCATGAGTATTTATCTGTAGGGAACTGAAATATTTAATGTGATGATTGTCCGAGTTTGTTTACATTTCTATCAGCGTATATAACTAGTTGCTGCTTCGCCACCCATTCGCTCACCACCCTCCCACCCACCCCCGTATGTAATGCTATTTTGTTGCATGTATTGAAACCACTCTATTCTGCGTCAAAATAAAATAGCCATTATGGAGTTTGTTTTGACAATTATGTTGTTCTATGTCTATTCAGCGCCATGCCCAATTTGGCCGGGTTGTAGCATAAGCGCTGAGGCTGATATTCCGCCACGCTTGGACAATCTATATTAGTGAGAGAACTCAAAGCCGATGGTACGATTTTGTCCCAATTGTGCCGTAGATTGGAATTTTTATAGTCAATGATAGTAATTAATTATGTACCTATGATCATTCCGTTGCTGAATTTTGTTGCAAAAATTTACCCCAAAACACCGGCATTATTTTAGAGGTCCAATCTGTGCTGTTTAAAGGGTGGTGCAAATTGGGTATTTTTTAAATCTGCAATCAAATATCATGACATTTTAAATACGCAAGGCTGTTCATTTTAACGTTGCGAGATCATACACATATATTAACGTATTAGCTGATGTTGCTGCATACATTTTGTAGTCGGTACCATTCCATCTGGTGTCCATCATACAATAGGATCACATTATACTATAATACAGAGAGGGGTGGCATTGAGGGCGGGCGGGAGAGGATGGCGGGAGCGAGGGAGGGATTGACGGAATGGAAAAGCGGAGGAGAGGGAGACGGAGAGGAGAGAGGGTGGAGAGAGAGAGAGAGAGAGAGAGAGAGAGAGGATAATGTTTCAAAAATAGTCTTCTATTGGTATGCAAACGGACATTTTCCAAGACTACCGCAGAAGCCGTTTTGGTCAGCTTAAGTGTTAAAGAGTTAGCTAGATAGATAGATTTTTTACACAATAGGCAATTGGCCTTTGAGTGATTACAATGCTATTTATTCTGCATTGTATGGCGGACAAATTATTTGCATTGTGTCCACACAGATGTCACAACCCCCTCCTCCGAACCCGACCCCCACCCCCTGAACACACACTTGCAGTGCGCGCGTGCTTTGTATGTGGATAGCTATTACAAATGTAGTGGAAAAAGTACTAAATTATATGCTGACATTTACACCTTTATTGAGCATGTTTAGTCAATGAAAACATTGTTATTGAAGGTAGTAACGGCGTTCACTAAAAAATAGATGCTGATGTATGTTGATGGTGGTTTTTAAGTATTAGCGGTCAATTGCCGTATAGGACCACTTGACCTTTATTAAGGGTTGTTTAAAAAAAACCCACTGCTATTGGTGATTGGTTCTTAACTATTAGCAAGCAAAATTATTGCATATGACCACCTATCTAAGGGGACCACTTGAGTTGTGACTCTAAAAACGCATTGCTATTCCTGTATAGGACCACCCATCTAAGCGATTATTTAGCCTAATGCATAGGACTACCTATCTAAGGTAGACCACTTGAGTTTTATTGATAACCACCATGCATATATACGGTTGAAACGAGTGGGAGGGAGATGGAGGGGAGAGGGGGGGGGAGGTGGAGGGGGCGGGTTGTTGAAGGGACGGGGGAGATATATCAACTATGTGATGATATAGAATATATCATTATGTTCCAGCCCTAATACGTCTGTCTACAATGGCTAACCGCAACATGTTTTTGTTGCAACGGGCATGTTATAAAGCTATGAAATACTAAACGATATCTGTTCCGTGTTGCTATTGCTGCTAGTTGATGAAAAATGAATACAGTTACATAACGCATAGCGACATTTGAACGCGAAACTTGCATAAATTCTGGGAATATTGGGATAAATCACTCTGTTTCAGCCTTAATAACTTTGCAACGACCAGTAGCAAGAGGTTTCTGTTGCAAGGGTCGTATTCAGAGGTTTACACATACTAATACATCTGAGATATGTGTTACAATTGTTACTAGTTCCAGAGTTATTAATACGATTACATAGCGTGCTTGGAACCTGAAACTTGTATAAATTAGCGGAAATTAAGGAAAGGATCACTATGTTCCAGCATTAATAATGTTTCAACGGCCACTAGCAACAGCTTTCTGTTGCATGGGTGGTGTTCATAGATTATGAAATACTAAAACACTCGAGTTTTGCGTTGCTATTTCTATTAATTATTTAATTATTAATAGGCTTGCATAGTGCAGTTGAATGTGATACTTGTAAAAAAAAAATACAGGAAAATATTGAATATTATGGAAGTGCACCACATGAATTTTATTGATGGCGATTCTCAAAAACACTGCTCTTAGAGACAGTAACCATTTTCGTTAAGACAGAGATGCTGATGTATGCTGACGGTGGTTCTCAGTGATTAGCGCTCAATTACGTTCTATGACCAGCTCGGTAAGTGAACCGCTTGAGTGGGGGTTCTCAAACCCACTGCTATTACAGTATAGGACCATACATCTACGCACTTAATTAGCCTACTGCATTAGAATGCCTATCTAAGGTGGACCACTTTAGTCTTATTGGTGATGCTTCTAAAAACATTGCTATTTGTGGTTATTGTGAAACCTGTGGCATCTTAAACCACAGGTATGACAGGTCGTAACAGACCACCTTTAGAAACATTTTAATGTAATTAATTAACCTACTATTATCTTCCCAAAACAGGGAAATCATAACTTTAGCAAACTAACTTCCATGATTTATATGCACAGCACACCATTGGATAAGTTATGGGAGACCTATTAGAACTATCTTGATAACAAGGGCGATCAATCTGGCCAGAGTAATTCAGCTAAACAATTAAGGTTTACCTCACTTTTTAGCGAAAATTACGACCGTGACCTATAACATAAATGATAGAAATTGTGATTAAAATGTTATCTTTAATAGGCCTACGTTCGAAATATACGAGGATGATATATTTAAGAGTTCCAATCATGGCCACTCACGAATGCAACTCAAGCTAACTAAAGGTGGCTCAATAGCTATTATGAGTAATGAACTGGATTTGCTACTGTAAATGCTCTAGGCAAACATATTAATGTGATAGGGATTTAATTGTCATTTAATACATGTTGACCATGGGGGCCAATTAACCCATCAACCTATGAATGCCGATATAAACCTATCGCTTATTGTAGATGCTAAGGATACCCACAGAATATTTTAACAATCTGACTGGAAGTTGTTCCTGCCTATTAACCCTTCTACTGGTGAAATATTATAGTTGTTGTATTTACCTGTGTACTGCAGAATGTTAGCCCTTGATCGATTTTGTACTAATTTCCAGTTTCCATTGAGCATATTGGAAAGATAAAAAATTGTCATGCACTTCTAGATCTGTTTATGGCTGTATGGTCAATCCCTGATTTACCTATTTACTGCTGAATGCCCAATCATCTACATGATTTTTGTGACCAGTTTTGTGTCTGTATATAGATATTCTCCTAAGCCACCTAGGTGACTGATCCAAGAGACAAGAAATATTACCTAAAGCAGTTATAGAAACGGAATTTCATCAGAGAACAGGAAAACAGATTAATGTGATAGGGATTTAATTGTCAATTAACAGCAGTTGACTATGGAGCCGATTAACCCATGAACTTATGAATGCCAATATAAAACTTGCACTTATTGTAGATGCTAATGATACATGCTGACTATTTTTCAAAACAATTTGACTGAAAGTTGTTCCTGCCTATTAACCCTTCTACTGCTAAAATAATAGATTGGTATTAACCTTTATACTGCAGAATGCTAACTTTTTCTTGGAATCCTTCTAGAAATTGTTCTGATTATTCTCTTTAATTATTATTATAATTACTATTCCTCTTCTATCGGCTTCTTTTGAGCCATGGATCCCGGAATGCTATGACCTTTGTCATATCAGCGTGGGCATAGATGAACGAGTGTTTGAAAACTAGAAGATAATCTGTCCACTTGCCCTGTAGGTGGGGCTTAGAATACACCTTCCGTATCCTCTGCGTGTCGTAAGAGGCGACTAAAGGAGGTAAGGGTGAGGTAACCCTGACAGAAAGCTCGAGTGCTGAAGACGGAGGTTCCAGGCCGCACGGCGCACTCTAATAAACCATGGATCCACGCACTTAACGCTTATGATCATGTCGATAGTCACTTAGGACTGGCGGTATGATCAGCGAACGAAAAGAAGAAGATCTGTCAATAAACGGCCGAGATATGAACTTCCGAAATTACTACATCATATATAGCAAAGGTCTAATTTCAGAGGTGTTCATTAATAGACAGGTTAGATCTGTTACAATTTCCGCCGTCGAGCAGATTTATGGTGACAACTTTAGATTTCACACTCCTGTTCCTTGCAGCCGAATTTCCAAGTTTATTTAGCAACATAGTTTGGTAGACTGAGTTGTTTCTTTAAAAATAATTAGACTGAAGGTGATTGCTGCGGGAGGAACAACTCTGAGTCAAACACATTACAAAAAATTCAACAACATAGATGTCAGAGCACACAATAATATCTTAAATATTTAGGCATCAGCGGAAAAAGGTCAATCTAGTAATGATGATTTTATATAGCTTTCATGATAAAGCTCCATCAGATGGAAATTCAGGCTTATAACCAGGAAGATATTTATTGCTCTGGCGCCAAAAGATGGTTATTCTTTAAAAGGGGTGGTGGTATGACGAGAAGCTGTAAGCAACCACCATCTTTTGGTCCAAAAACTCTGCATAGTATAGCGAATAAGTTGTATTAACTGACTATCTGTCTTTAACAACCACTTTTTGATGGACCATACAGTGCCCATTATAAACAGGCTTGAGTGATCTTGCACGCTTAAATGCGCTATTATACTCTTCTCTTAATAGAGCGGATCAGTGATTTAGCTTTTAACACTTTGAACCCTAAAGTGCTAAAATCTTATTTTCCTGATAATACTAGAAGTATTGCTTGCGTAAGTTGATGAATGTATTGAAAGAAATTTGACTGGAAACTGTGGCCATAGCCGTCATATATCCCTACCCAAGCCCTCCAACCAGTTTCAGAATCTTATCTATTCAGTTTTCTTAAGTTGACAAATGCGTGGTGTGTTTCAATACTAGAAGCGTGACAGTAAAAGTAGTTCCTGTCTCAATTAGCTACATCAGTTGGTGACAACTTTAGATTTCACCCTTTACCCCTTCTTTAGTGCATCTGAAATGGTCTTGCGAAATGTCCATTTGCAAACTAAGAGAAGACTATTTATGAAAATTTACAACTGGAATGATTAGCTCGATAACCGAGCCAGTCACTCCAGTGGTAAATTTCCAAAATAATCTTCTCGTGGTCTAGAAATGGATATTTTCCATGACAAAATAAAAAATTTCTTGAACAAATTTAAAAATTGCAACAGAAAGAAAATCTTAACAGTCTATTTAAAAGAGCTACCATCGCAACTCCTCCTAGCCCATTTCACGCAGAAACTTGAAACTTCTGGTATGATTACACATATGGCCATGGATGTGCATGGCACTTTGAAATTTTGTCATGACGCCAAGGGGGTGGGGACTGTGGGTAAAAAATGTAATTTATGCAAAGGTGGTCATGTCACATATCATTGTCAAGCCAATGATGAATAGACTACAATACAAGGAATTATTTTTTTCTTGGGTCCAACTTAGGGTAGGGGGCGGGGACAAAAGTGGGCACCAATCGATTGTAACGCAACTCGTCCTAGACCATTTCACAGAGACCTTTAAACTTTCCGTATGATTACACATATTGCGAGGAATGTGTATGGCACTTTTGAAATTTTGTCATGACCACAGGGGGTGGGGACTGTGGGTCAAAAATTTAATTTATCCAAACATGGTCATGTCACATATCATTTTGAAGCCAATGATAAGTAGACTACTGTACAAGGAATTATTTCGATCCTGGGTCTAACTGAGGGTAGTGGGGATCAAAAGTGGGCACCAATCGATTGTTACACAACTCCTCCTAGATCATTTCACATAGAAGCTTGAAACTTTTGGTATCATTGCACATATGGACAGGGATTTGCATGGCACTTTTGGAATTTTGGCATGACCCCAGGAGCAGGGCCCTTGGGGTGGGAAATTTGGGTCAAAATTTAAATTTTTCCAAAGGTCATGTTGCATATCATTTTCAAGCCAATGGTAAGTAGTCTACAGTACAAGGAATTATTTTGATCTTGGGTCAAACTGAGGGTGGGAGGCGGGGTCAAAATTTCAAAAGTGTGCACCAATCAATTGTAATGCAACTCTCCTAGACCACTTCAGATAGAAACTTGAAACTTTGGAGATGATTGCACATCTGGCCAGTGATTTGCATGACACTTTTTAAATTTTATCATGAACCCCAGGGTGTGGGGACTGTGGGTAAAACATTTAATTTATCCAAAGGTGGTCATGTCACATATCATGTTCAAGCCAACGATGAGTAGACAACAATACAAGGAATTATTTTGATCTTGCGTCAAACTAAGGGTATAGGGCGGGGTCAAAGGTGGGCACAAATCAATTGTCATTCAACCCCTAGAGCATTTGACATCTAAATATGTATTATGCTGATTGTTTTTTTTAATGTTTCTTCTTTTTTCAGACTATGAACTTTGCTTATGTTTGGACCATTTGCCAGTTGTCATTAAATGACTTCACGTTACTCCTGGGCAGATAAGCTTTATGGTTCAGTCTCCAAGCTATGTTTTCCCAATTGGTAGTACCACCGGTGTTTTGACTTCACATGTTGATTGTCAAATTTCAAAATGTGACTATCCGGTGGTCCATCATATCCTGTGATGTACAATTAATATACAATACAGGTAAGCTATTTGCTATCTTCTGATAGCTCTTGTGGAATTTTGGTATGACCCCAGTGATGGGAAATGTGGAGTAAAAAATAAAATCTTTCCAAAGGTGGTCATGTCACATATCATTTTGAAGCCAATGATGAGTAGACTACAGTACAAGGAATTATTTTGATCTTGGGTCAAACTGAGGGTATGGGGCAGGGTAAAAAGTGGGCACCAATCAACTGTAACACAACTCCTCCTAGACCATTCCACATAGAAATGTATGATTCAACATATGGCCAGGGATGTGCATGACACATTGGAATTTTGATATCAGCTGAAGGGGTGGGGGAAATGTTGGGCAGAAAATAAATTTTATCAAATGTGGTCATCTCACATATCATTTTGAAGCTTGTGGTTAGTAGACTACAGTACAACACATTATTTTGTTCTTGAGTCAATCTGCGAGCAGTGAGCAGGAGTCAAATGTGCAATCTAATTCTATATATGTACATGGCTTGGATATTGTTTCTTCACAGAATAGGTAGTCCTGCGCATTCTGGGTCCTGCAGCAGCCGGTTCCTTGGGTAACTTATAAATGCGAGATATTGCTATCTTCTAATACCTCTTGTCCTGCTAGTTACATCTCCCGTAGCACCAGGTATAGAACAGTCAAACTGGTTCCATGTTATCAGATTTAGTGTCCAAAGAAATCCCTGATTAACCTGTTTACTGCTGAATGACCAATCATCTAGCTGATTTTGTGACCAGTTTTGTGTATATAGATCTTCTCCAAACCCACCTAGGCGATTGATCAGAAAGACAAGAAATATTATCTAAAGAAGTCATAGAAAAATGGAATTTCACCAGATAACTAGATTGTACATGAAGTACAAGAAAATAATGTCTAGTTCAAGTGCAGGTATTCTTGGAAGCCGTATATCTGTTCATGGAACAGATCTAGTTATTATTATTATTATTCCGCCGCCATCCATTTCCAGCAAGTAAATTGAACCAAAACTCCGAAACCGGCAAGCAAATTGAATCAAAACTCAGAATATTTGGTTGAGATCACCCCCTGAATCAAAATAGCTAAACAGAGCCTGATTGGCTCGGGGCATTGGCGGCCATATTGATGACGTCATAAATGACAAAATAATCTTCTCCTCTGGAACTTCTGAAGCGATCTGGCTAAGATTTGGGGAATATAATTAGTCTATGGCGGCAAGTAAAATTTGTTCGCAAAAACTTGATTGGTAAAACAGTATCGCCACCATGGACCAATCAAATTCGAGCATTTTGAACTTTTTTATTTGATGGATTTGGATGGAGAAAATTGCTATACATATGTTAGTTGACCATCTGCATGGTGTGTTTTAAAATGAACGAGACCCATCTGTAAAGGACGGCACTATTTAGATTTTAATTTTCCTCTTTATTATGTAGTAGAAGACAGTTTGCTATAGGCTCTAATAAAAATGATTAATGTGACATTTGATTTTCATTTTATATCTCTGGGGTAATAAATGGCATTTGCTACTGTAAATGCTCTAGGTAAACAGATTAAAATAATGGGGATTTAATTGCCATTTAATACCAGTTGACCATCTGCCCGATTGACCCATGAATGTATTAATGTCAATATAAAACTTGCACTTAATGTAGATGCTAAGGATAGCTGATGAATATTTTTCAAAACAATTTGACAGGAAATTGTTCCTGCCTATTAAACCTTCTACTGGCGAAATATTAGATTTTGTATTAACCCTTACACTGCAATGTTAACTTTTATTTCATTGATTTTGTACTAATTTTCCAGTATCCATTAAGAAAAATTGGAAAGGTAAATTGTCACACACTTCGTATATTTATTAATGCTGACTGGCCAATCCCTGATTAACCTATTTACTGCTGAATGGCCAATCATCTAGCTGAAGTTTGTGACCAGTTTTGTGTCTGTATATAAATCTTCACCAAAGCCACCTAAGTGATTGATCCGAATGACAAGTATTATTATCTAGAGCAGTTACTAAAAAGTGAATTTCACCAGAGAACATTTGTATACAATTTGTACACATTGATCCCTGAATTTCATGTAACATCTTGAATATTTTGAAACTAATTTGACTGTGTGTTGTGGCTGCAACAACGCCCAGTGAAATAGTTTCAAAATATTCAACATAATGTTAAAAACATAGGGCCTTAACCCTCTTATGATGAAGCTGGCCAAACCGGCCTCTGCAGGGGTCTTGAGGAATGTTGATTAGTAGGCCAAGTGAAAACTATTTCTGAAAATTTACCACTGGAATGACTGGCTCGGTAAGCGAGCCAGTCATTCCAGTTGCAAAATTTCAAAATACAATTTTCTTGGCCTTCCATTTAGACATTCAACAAGAAAATGTTTAGTTTTTTGACAAGATTTAGTCATTAAAGGGTTAAATGTTAAGGACATAGGGCTTACAATTTGTACACTTGATGGACATTATAATCCTGTGTAGCATAGTTAGAAATCGGAGGGGCATTACTAGAAATTGATACCTCTATGTTTTTATGCCTGTAATAAATAAGCAACAACGCTCGCTAACTGGTCCCATCAGGCTACGGGACATATTCAGTATTTTAAAGATTCATTTGGAACGAGATTACATTATAGAGTACCTTAAGTTATTTGTAGAACACAGGACTTGAATAATTTTATGTCCCTCTCTTCCTGTGATAGCCCTTTGAAAGAAAGCGCACACCAGGCAGTCTTTGATGAACTGTGTCAGAGGGCTTATCTGAGTTAAATATCACTGATGTCTATTGCTGCATATGCAGTGCATTAAGATCAATCTATGTACAGTAACGTCATTATTTTAAAGGTCATGGCCTCCAAAGTCCTTGGTCTCCAAAATCATTTCTCTTTTTCAACTGCCGTGTATTAACCCACCTTTACTGACAAATTCTTAAGCTCCTAATGAGATCGTTATTGACAGGATTATAATGTCGATTCCGAACAGAAATATACTGAAAATTATTGTTGACTAGGGTATCAACAACATGCAGCCAAATTCTTTTTTTAAAGTCAGCCAAATTGTTTTAGGTTTCTTTGATAACTGTTCTGAAAATAGAATGAAATAGACTGTTACACTGTTTATTCATTTGGACAAACGATCATGAAATGCTTTAGTGTCATGAAAAGAATGAACGAGACCAATGATAGGGGTTGCGGCTCACAAACCACAGTGGGGGTGGGGGAGGTGATAATTACCCTGCATAAAAAGGCTAACCTTTCAATTTCGCACTGATCTCAACATAATTATTTATCCAATGATCGATTTAAAAGCGCATATAATTCTGAAGATATTTGTGCGGAGAACCAAATTAATGTTTTGAAAGCACGTTGACTGAACGTTGTTGCTACCTAAGGAAACAATTACGTTCAGTCAAATTGTTTTTAAATAATGAGCCAGGGCATTTCCAGAACGTTAGGATGCATTGAGCATGGTTAAATAGATAATCGGAGTGATATCAATAAAACTCCAAATGCAAAATTAACCCGTTTTCTTCTAGCAGGGCTGAAGAAACTAGTGAAATTATGCAGTGATCCATCACTGCGTGTATGTATTGAAACAAGACTGGATTTTTGTGAGAAATCTTGTAGCCTGCTTGGCAATTATCATATTATGTTTGTTGAAACCTGTTGCTATTTAGGGTAGCAGCAACTTTCAGTCATGAGTATTTATCTGTAGGGAACTGAAATATTTAATGTGATGATTGTCCGAGTTTGTTTACATTTCTATCAGCGTATATAACTAGTTGTTGCTTCGCCGCCCATTCGCTCACCACCCACCCCCGTATGTAATGCTATTTTCTTACATGTAATGAAACCACTCTATTCTGCGTCAAAATAAAATAGCCATTATGGAGTTTGTTTTGACAATTATGTTGGTTGAATGAGTTGCTAAATTGTTGCTATCAATTCAGTCACATTGGCCGGAATTCAACAAGGATGTTTAAACCAGGATTAGCCTAAACCGGGTAACAAATCACAAAGTGTGTGTGTGTTGTAATATTTGAGGCGTTTATATGCTAGTTCCCAATGCTAGGGTCTAGACTCACGCCTGGCCTTTATGGTTTCTGTTGAATTCTTGTGAATTCTTGTGACGTCGGTTTGTGCATTAGCTTGTGTCTCTCTCTGTGTGTATGTGTGTGTTGATCGTTGTCTCTCGATTTTGTCTCATGTTGCTGTTCTTTTCCATGGCTTTTTTTGTTGCTCCTCATGCTTGGGCGTGTGTAATGGGGATGGCCTAACCTGGACCTAACAGGGGTGGGTAAGGGATGGGGTAGGTGTTGGGTCGGGGGAGGTGTGTACGGTCTTATGACCTGATGCACCCAAGGGGGGGCTTTAGGTCAGAGACCTCCCGGCCCCTTTGGGGGGAGTGGGGAGGTTGGGGTGTGGGGTCTTTCGGGTCCTGGGACCCATTTGGTCTTCTGGCCATCATCCGAGCAGGCACCAGCGCGCACTTGTTTGATTTTGATTGGTTAGGTAGCCCGTATGGTGACTGTGACCGTCCGAGGACGAACTCGGTCAGTCATCCGGGTTACATCCCTCCATAGTCCCCTCGAAAATTCCGAAAGATTCTAATTCTAGCAATTTGGTTTTGGTTTTGTAATCCGTATGTTGCGTGGTTCCATCCGAGGAGGGATCCATTCAGCATCCGGTTTACTTTGACTATGCCGAAATTTCTTGCCTACCTAACCCTAGCTCACGTTCACACAGTGATGGGCACTGTGTGACGGGACCTCAGTTTAAAGTCCCATCCGAGAAGACTGACCAAATCACAAAGTAATTGCGATGTTAGTTTTATAGATTGGGCGATGTCTCCAACTTTTCCTTGTTTGAGAGCTAGGTCACGTCCCGTGCAAGAGGTGTGGCCTAAATTAAGTTTTAAATAATTGTCCTTGTTCTATGTCTATTCAGCGCCATGCCCAATTTGGCCGGGTTGTAGCATAAGAGCTGAGGCTGATATTCCGCCATGCTTGGACAATCTATATTAGTGAGAGAACTCAAAGCCGATGGTACGATTTTGTCCCAATTGCGCCGTAGATTGGAATTTATATAGTCAATGATAGTAATTAATTATGTACCTATGATCATTCCGTTGCTGAATTATGTTGCAAAAACTTACCCCAAAACACCAGCATTATTTTAGAGGTCCAATCTGTGCTGTTTAAAGGGTGGGGCAAATATCATGACATTTTAAATACACAAGGCTGTTCATTTTAACGTTGCGCGATCATACACATATATTAACGTATTAGCTGATGTTGCTGCATGCATTTTGCACTCGGTACCATTCCATCTGGTGTCCACCATACAACAGGATCACATTATACTATAATACAGAGAGGGGGTGGCATTGAGGGCGGGCGGGAGAGGATGGCGGGAGCGAGGGAGGGATTGAGGAAAGGGAGAAGCGGAGGAGAGGGAGACGGAGGGGAGAGAGGGTGGATAGAGAGAGAGGGAGAGGATAATGTTTCAAAAATAGTCTTCTCTTGGTATGCAAACTGACATTTTCGAAGATTACCGCAGAAGCCGTTTTGGCCAGCTTAAGTGTTAAAGAGTTAGCTAGATAGATAGATTTATTACACAATAGGCAATTGGCCTTTGAGTGAATACAATGCTATTTATTATGCATTGTATGGCGGACAAATTATTTGCATTGTGTCCACACAGATGTCACAACCCCTCCTCGGACCCCCACCCCACCCCCTGAACACACATTTGCTGTGCGCGCGTGCTTTGTATGTCGATAGCTATTACAAATGTAGTGGAAAAAGTACTATATTATATGCTGACATTTACACCTTTATTGGGCAAGTTTAGTCAATGAAAACATTGTTATTGAAGGCAGTAACGGCGTTCAATAAAAAATAGATGCTGATGTATGTTGATGGTGGTTTTTAAGTATTAGCGGCCACTTGACCTTTATATGACCTGCATATGACCACCTATCTAAGGGGACCACTTGAGTTGTGACTCTAAAAACGCATTGCTATTCCTTGTATAGGACCACCCATCTAAGCGATTATTTAGCCTAATGCATAGGACTACCTATCTAACGTAGACCACTTGAGTTTTATTGATAACCACCATGCATATATACGGTTGAAACGAGTGGGAGGGAGGTGGAGGGGAGGTGGGGGGAGGTGAAGGGGGCAGGTAGTTGAAGGTACGGGGGAGATAGATCAACTATGTGATGATATAGAATATATCATTATGTCCAGCCCTAATACGTCTGTTTTTGTTGCAACGGTCATGTTATAAAGCTATGAAATACTAAACGATATCTCGTGCGTGCTGCTATTGCTGCTAGTTGATGAAAAATTAATACAGTTACATAACGCATAGCGACATTTGAACGCGAAACTTGCATAAATTCTGGGAATATTGGGATAAATCACTATGTTTCAGCCTTAATAACTTTGCAACCACCAGTAGCAAGAGGTTTCTGTTGCAAGGGTCGTATTCAGAGGTTTACACATACTAAGACATCTGAGATATGTGTTACAATTGTTACTAGTTACAGAATTATTAATACGATTCCACCCATGCAACAGAAAGCTGTTGCTAGTGGCCGTTGAAAAATGATTAATACTGGACATAGTGATCCTTTCCTTAATTTCCGCTAATTTATACAAGATTCAGGTTCCAAGCATGCTATGTTCATAGATTATGAAATACTAAAACACTCGAGTTTTGCGTTGCTATTTCTATTAATTATTTAATTATTAATACGCTTGCATAGTGCAGTTGAATGTGATACTTGTAAAAAAAAAATACAGGAAAATATTGAATATTATGGAAGTGCACCACATGAATTTTATTGATGGCGATTCTCAAAAACACTGCTCTTAGAGACAGTAACCATTTTCGTTAAAACAGAGATGCTGATGTATGATGACGGTGGTTCTCAGTGATTAGCGCTCAATTACGTTCTATGACCAGCTCTGTAAGTGAACCGCTTGAGTGGTGGTTCTCAAACCCATTGCTATTACAGTATAGGACCATACATCTACGCACTTAATTAGCCTACTGCATTAGAATGCCTATCTAAGGTGGACCACTTGAGTCTTATTGGTGATGCTTCTAAAAACATTGCTATTTGTGGTTATTGTGAAACCTGTGGCATCTTAAACCACAGGTATGACAGGTCGTAACAGATCACCTTTAGAAACATTTTAATGTAATTAATTAACCTACTATTATCTTCCCAAAACAGGGAAATCATGACATTAGCAAACTAACTTCCATGATTTATATGCACAGTACACCATTGGATAAGTTATGGGAGACCTATCAGAACTATCTTGATAACAAGAGCGATCAATCTGGCCAGAGTAATTCAGCTAAACAATTAAGGTTTGCCTCACTTTTTAGCGAAAAATACGACCGTGACCTATAACATAAATGATAGAAATTGTGATTAAAATGTTATCTTTAATAGGCCTACGTTCGAAACATACGAGGATGATATATTTAAGAGTTCCAATCATGGCCACTCACGAATGCAACTCAAGCTAACTAAAGGTGGCTCAATAGCTATTATGAGTAATGAACTGGATTTGCTACTGTAAATGCTCTAGGCAAACATATTAATGTGATAGGGATTTAATTGTCATTTAATACATGTTGACCATGGGGGCCAATTAACCCATCAACCTTTGAATGCCAATATAAACCTATCGCTTATTGTAGATGCTAAGGATACCCACAGACTATTTTAACAATCTGACTGGAAGTTGTTCCTGCCTATTAACCCTTCTACTGGTGAAATATTATAGTTGTTGTATTTACCTGTGTACTGCAAAATGTTAGCCCTTGATTGATTTTGTACTAATTTCCAGTTTCCATTGAGCATATTGGAAAGATAAAAAATTGTCATGCACTTCTAGATCTGTTTATGGCTGTATGGTCAATCCCTGATTTCCCTATTTACTGCTGAATGCCCAATCATTTACATGATTTTTGTGACCAGTTTTGTGTCTGTATATAGATATTCTCCTAAGCCACCTAGGTGACTGATCCGAGAGACAAGAAATATTACCTAAAGCAGTTATAGAAACGGAATTTCATCAGAGAACAGGCAAACAGATTAATGTGATAGGGATTTAATTGTCAATTAACAGCAGTTGACCATGGAGCCGATTAACCCATGAACTTATGAATGCCAATATAAAACTTGCACTTATTGTAGATGCTAAGGATACATGCTGACTATTTTTCAAAACAATTTGACTGAAAGTTGTTCCTGCCTATTAACCCTTCTACTGCTAAAATAATAGATTGGTATTAACCTTTATACTGCAGAATGCTAACTTTTACTTGGAATCCTTCTAGAAATTGTTCTGATTATTCTCTTTTATTATTATTATAATTACTATTCCTCTTCTATCGGCTTCTTTTGAGCCATGGATCCCGGAATGCTATGACCTTTGTCATATCATCGTGGGCATAGATGAACGAGTGTTTGAAAACTAGAAGATAATCTGTCCACTTGCCCTGTAGGTGGGGCTTAGAATACACCTTCCGTATCCTCTGCGTGTCGTAAGAGGCGACTAAAGAAGGTAAGGGTGAGGTAACCCTGACAGAAACCTCGAGTGCTGAAGACGGAGGTTCCAGGCCGCACGGCGCAAACTAATAAACCATGGATCCACGCACTTAACGCTTATGATCATGTCGATAGTCACTTAGGACTGGCGGTATGATCAGAGAACGAAAAGAAGAAGAAGATCTGTCAATAAACGGCCGAGATATGAACTTCCGAAATTACTACATCATATATAGCAAAGGTCTAATTTCAGAGGTGTTCCTTAATAGACAGGTTAGATCTGTTACAGTTTCCGCCGTCGAGCAGATTTATGGTGACAACTTTAGATTTCACACTCCTGTTCCTTGCAGCCGAATGTCCAAGTTTATTTAGCAACATGGTTTGGTAGACTGAGTTGTTTCTTTAAAAATAATTTGACTGAATGTCATTGCTGCGGGAGGAACAACTTTCAGTCAAACACATTACAAAAAATTCAACAACATAGATGTCAGAGCACACAATAATATCTTAAATATTTAGGCATCAGCGGAAAAAGGTCAATCTAGTAATGATGATTTTATATAGCTTTCATGATAAAGCTCCATCAGATGGAAATTCAGGCTTGTAGCCAGGAAGATATTTATTACCCAAAGACGAACACGTGCTCTGGCGCCAAAAGATGGTTATTCTTTAAAAGGGGTGGTGGTATGACGAGAAGCCGTAAGCAACCACCATCTTTTGGTCCAAGAACGCTGCATAGTATAGCGAATAAGTTGTATTAACTGACTATCTGTCTTTAACAACCACTTTTTGATGGACCATACAGTGCCCATTATAAACAGGCTTGAGTGATCTTGCAGCTTAAATGCGCTATTATACTCTTCTCTTAATAGAGCGGATTAGTGATTTAGCTTTTAACACTTTGAACCCTAAAGTGCTAAAATCTTATACTCCTGATAATACTAGAAGTATTGCGTAAGTTGATGAATGTATTGAAAGAAATTTTACAGGAAACTGTGGCCACAGCCGTCATATATCCCTACCAAAGCACGCCAACCAGTTTCAGAATCTTATCCATTCAGTTTTCTTGAGTTGACAAATGCGTGGTGTGTTTCAATACTAGAAGCGTGACAGTAAAAGTAGTTCCTGTCTCAATTAGCTAAATCAGTTGGTGAGAACTTTAGATTTCACCCTTTACCCCTTCTTCAGTACATCTGAAATGGTCTTGCGAAATGTTCATTGCAAACTAAGAGAAGACTATTTATGAAAATGTACAACTGGAATTATTAGCTCGATAACCGAGCCAATCACCCCAGTGGTACATTTTCAAAATAGTCCTCTCTTGGTCTAGAAATGGATATTTTCCATGAGAAAATTTAAATTTTCTTGAACAAATTTAAAAATTGCAACAGAAAGGCAATCTTAACAGTCTATTTAAAAGAGCTACCATCGCAACTCCTAGCCCATTTCACGCAGAAACTTGAAACTTCTGGTATGATTACACATATGGCCATGGATGTGCATGGCACTTTTGAAATTTTGTCATGACGCCAAGGGGGTGGGGACTATGGGTAAAAAATTTAATTTATGCAAAGGTGGTCATGTCACATATCGTTGTCAAGCCAATGATAAATAGACTACAATACAAGGAATTATTTTTATCTTGGGTCCAACTTAGGGTAGGGTAGGGGACGAAGTGGGCACCAATCGATTGTAACGCAACTCGTCCTAGACCATTTCACAGAGACCTTTAAACTTTCAAAAATATTTTGAAACTAATTTGACTGTGTGTTGCTGCTGCAAAAACGCCTGGTGAAATAATTTCAAAATATTCAACATAATGTTAAAAACATAGGGCCTTAACCCTCTTATGATGAAGCCAGCCAAACTGGCCTCTGCAGGGGTCTTGAGGAATGTCGATTAGTAGGCCAAGTGAAAACTATTTCTGAAAATTTACCACTGGAATGACTGGCTCGGTAAGCGAGCCAGTCATTCCAGTGGCAAAATTTCAAAATACAATTTTTTTGGCCTGCAATAAGACATTCAACAAGAAAATGTTTAGTATTTTTGACAAGATTTAGTCATTAAAGGGTTAAATGATACGGACATAGGGCCTACAATTTGTACAATTGATGGACATTATAACCCTGTCTAGCATAGCTAGAAATCGGAGGGCATTGCTGGCAATGAATACCTCTATGTTTTTATGACTGTAATAAATAAACAACAACGCTCGCTAACTGGTCCCATCAGTCGGTGGGGGTGATAATTACCCTGCATAGAAAAGGCTAGCATTTCAATTTCGCACTGATCTCAACACAATTATTTATCCAATGATCGATTTAAAAGCGCTTTTATTTCTGAAGATAGTTGTGCGGAGAACCAACTTAATGTTTTGAAAGAACGTTGACTGAATGTTGTTGCTACCTAAGGAAACAATTACGTTCAGTCAAATTGTTTTTTTAAGTAACCAGCTAGGGCATTTTTCCAGGAACTGGTGATGAATTGCGCATTGAGCAGGGTTAAATAGACAATCGATGCATTGAGCAGGGTTAAATAGATAGTCGGAGAAGTGATATCAATAAACGTCCAAATGCAAAATTAACCCGTTTCCTTCTAGCAGGGCTGAAAAAACTAGTGAAATTATGCCACAACTGCTTGTATGTAGTGAAACAAGACTTGATTTTTGTGAGAAATTGTGTAGTCTGCTTGACAATTATCGTATTGTTTGTTGAAACCTGTTGCTATTTACGGTAGCAGCAACTTTCAGTCATGAGTATTTTTCTGTAGGGAACTGAAATATTTAATATGATGACTGTACGAGTTTGTTTACATTTCTCTCAGCGTATATAACGAGTTGTTGCTTCGCCGCCCATTCACTCACCACCCACCCCCGTATGTAATGCTATTTTGTCACATGTAATGAAGCCACTCTATTTTGCGTGAAAGTAAAATAGCCATTATGGAGTTTGTTTTGACAATTATGTTGCTGGAATGAGTTGCTAAATTGTTGCTATCAATTCAGTCGCATTGGTCGGAATTCAATAAGGATGATTAAACCAGGTTTAGCTTTATTAGTTTTATAGATAGGGCGATATCTCCAACTTTTCATTGTTTGAGAGCTAGGTCACGCCCCGTGCAAGAGGTGTAGCCTAAATTAAGTTTTAAATAATTGCCCGTGTTCTATGTCTATTCAGCGCCATGCCCAATTTGGCCGGGTTGTAGCCTAAGCGCTGAGGCTGATATTCGTCCACGCTTGGACAATCTGTATTAGTGAGAGAACTCAAAGCCGATGGTATGATTTTGTCCAAATTGCGCCGTAGATTGGAATTTATATAGTCAATGATAGTATTTAATTATGTACATATGATCATTCCGTTGCTGAATTATGTTGCAAAAACAAAACACCGGCATTATTTTTAGAGGTCCAATTTGGTAGTTTGTTCATTATTGAAGCTAGTCAATTTGGGTTGTTTTCGGCTCTTGATCATGAAAGGTTCTGTATTGCAACCTACTTGTACACTGCCGTTAATAAAGAAGTGTGCGCCTGTACCGCAATTCTGGCTAACGTAAGGTGCACATAAAATTAACCCACCAATTTCGATTGTCCCCTACACATTTTGTGGTTGTTCTTTAAATTATAGTATTCCAATGTTTCTTTTTGATGATGATGTTGCGGAATGTTGTTGCTCTCGCGCACAGCAGCAGCATCTTAGCAACCGGGAATTCAGAAGCATTGGCCACGCTGTTTAAAGGGTGGGACAAATTGGGTATTTTTGAAATCTGCAATCAAATGTCATGACATTTTAAATACGCAAGGCTGTTCATTTTGACGTTGCAAGATCATACACATATATCAATGTATTAGCTGATGTTGGTGCATGCATTTTGCACTCGGTACCATTCCATCTTGTGTCATCATACAATAGGATCACATTATAATATAATACAGAGAGGACGACATTGAGGGAAGGCGGGAGAGGATGGCAGGAGCAAGGGAGGGATTGAGGGAAGGGAGAAGGGTAGGAGCAGGAGACGGAGGCGAGTGAGGGTGGAGAGACAGAGAGGATAATGTTTCAAAAATAGTATTCTTTCGATATGCATACGGACATTTTCCAAGACTACCACAGAAGCCGTTTTGGGCAGCGTAAGCGTTAAAGAGTTAGCTAGATAGATAGAGTTATTACACAACAGGCAATTGACCTTTGAGTGAATACAATGCTATTTATTATGCATTGCATGGCGGACAAATTATTTGCATTGTGTCCACACAGATGTCGCAACCCCCTCCTCCGACACCCCACCCCCTAAACACACACTTGTAGTGCGCGCATGATTTGTATGTGGATAACTATTACAAATGTGGTGGAAAAAGTACTATAATATATGCTGACATTTACTCCTTTATTGACCAAGTTTAGTCAATGAAAACATTGTTATTGAAGGCAGCAACAGCGTTCACTAGAACATAGATGCCGATGTTTGTTGATGGTGGTTTTTAAGCGTTAACGGTCAATTGCCGTATAGGACCACTTGACCTTTATTACGGGTTGTTTAAAAAAACCAGCTATTGGTGATTGGTTCTTAACTATTAGCGGCGCAATTATTGCATATGACCCCATATCTAAGTGGACCACTTGAGTTGTGATTCTAAGAACACATTGCTATTCCTGCATAGGACCACCCATCTAAGCGATTATTTAGCCTAATGCATAGGAATACCTATCTAAGGTTGACAACTTGAGTTTTATTGATAACCGCCACGCATATATACGGTTGAAACGAGTCAGAGGGAGAGGGAGGAGAGAGAGAGATAGATAGGGGGGGGGGGAGGGTGTGTGGTGGGGGGGGGGTAGTTGAAGGGACGAGGGAGATAGCGTTGCATCAACTATGTGATGATATAGAATATATCATATTGTTCCAGCCCTAATACGTCTACAATTGCTAACCGCAACATGTTTTTGTTGCAACAGTCATGTTCTAACACTATGAAATACTAAACGATATCAGTTGCGTGTTGCTATTCCTGCTAGTTGATGAAAAATTACTACAATTACATAACGCATAGCAGCATTTGAAAGCAGCATTTGAACGCGAAACTTACATAAATTCTGGTAATATTTTGATAAATCACCCTGTTTCAGCCTTAATAACTTTGCAAGGACTAGTAGCAAGAGGTTTGTGTTGCAAGGGTCGTATTCAGAGGTGTACACATACTAAGACAGCTGAGATATGTGTTACAATTGTTACTAGTTCATTAATTATTAATACGATTACATAGCGTGCTTGGCACATGCAACTTGTATAAATTAGCGGAAATTAAGGAAAAGATCGCTATGTTCCAGCATTAATAACGTTTCAACGGCCACTAGCAACAGCTTTCCGTTGCATGGCTGGTGTTTATAGATTGTGAAATACTAAGAAACTCGAGTTTTGCTTTGCTACTTCTATTAATTAATTAATTATTAATACGCTTGCATAGCGTGTTGAATGTGATAATTGTAAAAAAAATACAGGAAAATATTGAATATTATGGAAGTGAACCACTTGAATTTTATTGATGGCAATTCTCAAATACAGGGCTCTTAGAGACAGTAACAATTTTCGCTAAGACAGAGATGCTGTTGTATGATGATGGTGGTTCTTAGCTCAAATACGTTCTATGACCACCTCTGTACGTGAACCGCTTGAGTGGTGGTTCTCAAACCCATTGCTATTACAGTATAGGACCCTACATCTACGCACTTAATTAGCCTAATGCATTAGCCTACCTATCTAAGGTGGACCACTTGAGTCTTATTGGTGATGCTTCTAAAAAACATTGCTATTTGTGGTTATTGTGAAACATGTTGCATCTTAAACCAGCCATGGATCCCGGAATGCTATGACCTTTGTCATATCAGCGTGGGCATAGATGAACGAGTGTTTGAAAACTAGAAGATAATCTGTCCATAAACGGCCGAGATATGAACTTCCGAAATTACTACATCATATATAGCAAAGGTCTAATTTCAGAGGTGTTCCTTAATAGACAGGTTAGATCTGTTACAGTTTCCGCTGTCGAGCAGATTTATGGTGAGAACTTTAGATTTCACACTCCTGTTCCTTGTAGCCGAATGTCCAAGTTTATTTAGCAACATGGTTTGGTAGACTGAGTTGTTTCTTTAAAAATAATTTGACTGACGGTCATTGCTGCGGTCATTGCTGCGGAAGGAACAACTTTCAGTCAAACACATTACAAAAAATTCAACAACATAGATGTCAGAGTACACAATAATATCTTAAATATTTAGGCATCAGCGGAAAAGATGTCAATCTAGTAATAATGATTTTATATAGCTTTCATGATAAAGCTCCATCAGATGGTTATTCAGGCTTATAGCCAGGAAGATATTTATTACCCAAAGACGAACACGTGCTCTGGCGCCAAAAGATGGTTATTCTTTAAAAGGGGTGGTGGTATGACGAGAAGCGTAAGCAACCACCATCTTTTGGTCCAAAAACTCTGCATAGTATAGCGAATAAGTTGTATTAACTGACTATCTGTCTTTAACAAACACTTTTTGATGGACCATACAGTGCCCATTAAAAACAGGCTTGAGTGATCTTGCACACTTAAATGCGCTATTATACTCTTCTCTTAATAGAGCGGATTAGTGATTTAGCTTTTAACACTTTGAACCCTAACGTGCTAAAATCTTGTTTTCCTGATAATACTAGACGTATTGTGTAAGTTGATGAATGTATTGAAAGAGATTTGACTGGAAACTGTGGCCACAGCCGTCATATATCCCTACCCAAGCCCTCCAACCAGTTTCAGAATCTTATCTATTCAGTTTTCTTGAATTGACAAATGCGTGGCGTTGCGTGTTTCAATACTAGAAGCGTGACAGTAAAAGTAGTTCCTGTCTCAATTAGCTACATCAGTTGGTGACAACTTTAGATTTCACCCTTTACCCCTTCTTCAGTGCATCTGAAATGGTCTTGCGAAATGTCCATTTGCAAACTAAGAGAAGACTATTTATGAAAGTTTACAACTGGAATGATTAGCTCGATAACTGAGCCAGTCACTCCAGTGGTAAATCTTCAAAATAGTCTTCTCTTGGTCTAGAAATGGATATTTTCCATGAGAAAATTTAGATTTTCTTGAACAAATTTAAAAATTGCAACAGAAAGGCAATCTTAAGAGTCTATTTAAAAGAGCTACCATCGCAACTCCTCCTAGCCCATTTCACGCAGAAAATTGAAACTTCTGGTATGATTACACATATGGCCATGGATGTGCATGGCACTTTTGAAAGTTTGTCATGACGCCAAGGGGGTGGGGCCTGTGGGTAAAAAATGTAATTTATGCAAAGGTGGTCATGTCACATATCATTGTCAAGCCAATGATGAATAGACTACAATACAAGGAATTATTTTTATCTTGGGTCCAACTTAGGGTAGGGGGCGGGGACACAAGTGGGCACCAATCGATTGTAACGCAACTCGTCCTAGACCATTTCAAAGAGACCTTTAAACCTTCGGTATGATTACACATATTGCGAGGAATGTGCATGGCACTTTTGAAATTTTGTCATGACCGCAGGGGGTGGGGACTGTGAGTCAAAAATTTAATTTATCCAAACATGGTCATGTCACATATCATTTCGAAGCCAATGATGAGTAGACTACAGTACAAGGAATTATTTCGATCTTGGGTCTAACTGAGGGTAGTGGGGTTCAAAGGTGTGCACCAATCGATTGCTACACAACTCCTCCTAGACCATTTCACATAGAAGCTTGAAACCTTTGGTATCATTGCACATATGGACAGGGATTTGCATGACACTTTTGGAATTTTGGCATGACCACAAAGGTCATGTTGCATATCATTTTCAAGCCAATGGTAAGTAGTCTACAGTACAAGGAATTATTTTGATCTTGGGTCAAACTGAGGGTGGGAGGCGGGGTCAAAATTTCAAAAGTGGGCACCAATCAATTGTAAAGCAACTCCTCCTAGACCTCTTCAGATAGAAACTAGAAACTTTGGAGATGATTGCACATCTGGCCAGTGATTTGCATGACACTTTAAATTATATCATGAATCCCAGGGTGTGGGGACTGTGGGTAAAAAATTTAATTTATCCAAAGGTTGTCATGTCACATATCATTTTCAAGCCAGCGATGAGTAGACAACAATACAAGGAATTATTTTGATCTTGCGTCAAACTGAGGGTATAAGGCGGGGTCAAAGGTAGGCACAAATCGATTGTCATGCAACTCCTAGAGCATTTGACATCTAAATATGTATTATACTGATTGGGTTTTTTTAATGTTTCTTCTTTTTTCAGACTATGAACTTTAATTATGTTTGGACCATTAGCTAGTTGTCATTAAATGACTTCACGTTACTCCTGGGCAGATAAGCTTTATGGTTCAGTCTCCAAGCTATGCTTGCCCAATGAGTAGTACCACCGGTGTTTCGAATTCACATGTTGATTGTCAAATTTCAAAATGTGACTATCCGGTGGTCCATCATATCCTGTGATGTACAATTAATATCCAGTACAGGTCAGCTATTTGCTATCTTCTGATAGGTCTTGTGGAATTTTGGTATGACCACAAGTGATGGGAAATGTGGAGTAAAAATAAAAAATTTCCAAAGGTGGTCATGTCACGTATCATTTTGAAGCCAATGATGAGTAGACTACAGTACATGGAATTATTTTAATCTTGGGTCAAACGAGGGTATGGGGCAGGGTCAAAAGTGGGCACCAATCAATTGTAACACAACTCCTCCTAGACCATTTCACATAGAAATTTATGATTCAACATATGGCCAGAGATGTGCATGACACATTGGAATTTTGATATCAGCCGAAGGGGTGGGGGAAATGGTGGGCAGAAAATAAATTTGATCAAATATGGTCATATCACATATCATTTTGAAGCTTGTAGTTAGTAGACTACAGTACAACGCATTATTTTGTTCTTGAGTCAATCTGCGGGCAGTGAGCAGGAGTCAAATGGGCAATCTAATTCTATATATGTACATGGCTTGGATATTGTTTCTTCACAGAATAGTTAGTCCTGCGCAGACCGGGTCCTGCAGCAGCCGGTTCCTTGGGTAACTTAAAAATGCAAGATATTGCTATCTTCTAATACCTCTTGTCCTGCTAGTTACTTCTCCCGAAGCACCAGGTATAGAACAGTCAAACTGGTTCCATGTTACCAGATTTAGTGTCCAAAGAAATCCCTGATTAACCTGTTTACTGCTGAATGACCAATCATCTAGCTGATTTTGTGACCAGTTTTGTGTATATAGATCTTCTCCAAAACCACCTAGGCGATTGATCAGAAAGACAAGAAATATTATCTAAAGAAGTTCTAGAAAAACAGAGTTTCACCAGATAACTAGATTGTACATGAAGTACAAGAAAAGAATGTCTAGTTCGAGTGCAGGTATTCTTGGAAGCCGTATATCTGTTCATGGAACAGATCTAGTTATTATTATTATTATTATTATTATTATTATTATTATTATTCCGCCGCCAGCCATTTCCATCAAGTAGATTGAACCAAAACTCCGAAACCAGCAGGTCAATCAATACAAGACTCGGCAGCTATGGTCTAGATGCCAACTAGGATCGAAATTAATCAAAGAGAACATGATGCACTCAGGGATTTGGCAGCCATCTTGATGACGTCATAAATGACAAAATAATCTTCTCCTCTGGAACTTCTGAAGCGATCTGGCTAAAATTTGGGGAATTTAATAAGTCAATGGCGGCAAGTGAAATTTGTTCGCAAAAACTTGATTGCTCAAACAGTCTCGGCACCGTGGACCAATCAAGTTCGCGGCCATTTTGAACTTTTTTATTTGATGGATTTTGATGGGAAAAATTGCTATACATATGCTAGTTGACCGTCTGCAGAGTGTGTGTGAAAATGAATGAGATCTAGTTGTAAAGTGCAGAAATATTTAGATTTTAATTTTCCTCTTTATTATGTAGTAGAAGACAGTTTGCTAGAGGCTCTAATAAAAATGATTAATGTGACATTTTATTGTCATTTTATATCTGGTTACCATGGGGGTAACAAATGGCATTTGCTACTGTAAGTGCTCTAGGTAAACATATTAATATAATAGGGATTTAATTGCCATTTAATACCAATTGACAACCTGGCTGATTAGCCCATGAACTTAGTAATGCCAATATAAAACTTGCACTTATTGTAGATGCTAAGGATACATGCTGACTATTTTTCAAAACAATTTGACTGAAAGTTGTTCCTGCCTATTAACCCTTCAACTAGTAAAATAATAGATTGGTATTAACCTTTATACTGCAGAATGCTAACTTTTACTTGGAATCCTTCTAAAAATTGTTCTGAATATTCTCTTTTATCATTATTATTATTATTACTATTCCTCTTCTATCGGCTTCTTTTGAGCCATGGATCCCGGAATGCTATGACCTTTGTCATATCAGCGTGGGCATAGATGAACGAGTGTTTGAAAACTAGAAGATAATCTGTCCATAAACGGCCGAGATATGAACTTCCGAAATTACTACATCAGATATAGCAAAGGTCTAATTTCAGAGGTGTTCCTTAATAGACAGGTTAGATCTGTTACAGTTTCCGCTGTCGAGCAGACTTATGGTGACAACTTTAGATTTCACACTCCTGTTCCTTGTAGCCGAATGTCCAAGTTTATTTAGCAACATGGTTTGGTAGACTGAGTTGTTTCTTTAAAAATAATTTGGCTGAAGGTCATTGCTGCGGGAGGAACAACTTTCAGTCAAACACATTACAAAAAATTCAACAACATAGATGTCAGAGCACACAATAATATCTTAAATATTTAGGCATCAGCGGAAAAAGATCAATCTAGTAATAATGATTTTATATAGCTTTCATGATAAAGCTCCATCAGATGGAAATTCAGGCTTGTAGCCAGAAAGATATTTATTACCCAAAGACGAACACGTGCTCTGGCGCCAAAAGATGGTTATTCTTTAAAAGGGGTGGTGGTATGACGAGAAGCCGTAAGCAACCACCATCTTTTGGTCCAAAACCTCTGCATAGTATAGCGAGTAAGTTGTATTAACTGACTATCTGTCTTTAACAACCACTTTTTGATGGACCATACAGTGCCCATTATACACAGGCTTGAGTGATCTTGCACGCTTAAATGCGCTATTATACTCTTCTCTTAATAGAGCGGATTAGTGATTTAGCTTTTAACACTTTGAACCCTAAAGTGCTAAAATCTTATTTTCCTGATAATACTAGTAGTATTGCTTAAGTTGATGAATGTATTGAAAGAAATTTACTGGAAACTGTGGCCACAGCCGTCATATATCCCTACCCAAGCCCGCCAACCAGTTTCAGAATCTTATCCATTCAGTTTTCTTGAGTTGACAAATGCGTGGTGTGTTTCAATACTAGAAGCGTGACAGTAAAAGTAGTTCCTGTCTCAATTAGCTAAATCAGTTGGTGACAACTTTAGATTTCACCCTTTACCCCTTCTTCAGCGCATCTGAAATGGTCTTGCGAAATGTCCATTTGCAAACTAAGAGAAGACTATTTATGAAAATTTACAACTGGAATTATTAGCTCGATAACCGAGCCAGTCACTCCAGTGGTAAATTTTCAAAATAGTCTTCTCATGGTCTAGAAATAAATATTTTCCATGAGTTTCTTGAACAAATTAAAAAATTGCAACAGAAAGGCAATCTTAACAGTCTATTTAAAAGAGCTACCATCGCAACTCCTCCTAGCCCATTTCACGCAGAAACTTGAAACTTCTGGTATGATTACACATATGTCCATGGATGTGCATGGCACTTTTGAAATTTTGTCATGACGCCAAGGGGGTGGGGACTGTGGGTAAAAAATTTAATTTATGCAAAGGTGGTCATGTCACATATCGTTGTCAAGCCAATGATAAATAGACTACAATACAAGGAATTATTTTTATCTTGGGTCCAACTTAGGGTAGGGGGCGGGGACAAAAGTGGGCACCAATCGATTGTAACGCAACTCGTCCTAGACCATTTCACAGAGACCTTTAAACTTTCAAAAAAATTTTGAAACTAATTTGACTGTATGTTGCTGCTGCAACAACGCCTGGTGAAATAGTTTCAAAATATTCAACATAATGTTAAAAACATAGGGCCTTAACCCTCTTATGATGAAGCCAGTCACACTGGCCTCTGCAGGGGTCTTGAGGAGTGTCGATTAGTAGGCCAAGTGAAAACTTTTTCTGAAAATTTACCACTGGAATGACTGGCTCGGTAAGCGAGCCAGTCAGTCCATTGGCAAAATTTCAAAATACAATTTTTTGGGCCTGCAATAAGACATTCAACAAGAAAATGTTTAGTTTTTTTGACAAGATTTAGTCATTAAAGGGTTAAATGATAAGGACATAGGGCTTACAATTTGTACAATTGATGGACATTATAACCCTGTCTAGCATAGTTAGAAATCGGAGGGCATTGCTGGCAATGAATACCTCTATGTTTTTATGACTGTAATAAATAAACAACAACGCTCGCTAACTGGTCCCATCAGCGGGTGGGGTGATAATTACCCTGCATAGAAAAGGCTAGCATTTCAGTTTCTCACTGATCTCAACACAATTATTTATCCAATGATCGATTTAAAAGCGCTTTTATTTCTGAAGATAGTTGTGCTGGAGAACCAACTTAATGTTTTGAAGGAACGTTGACTGAATGTTGTTGCTACCTAAGGAAACAATTACGTTCAGTCAAATTGTTTTTAAGTAACCAGCTAGGGCATTTTTCCAGGAACTGGTGATGAATTGAGCATTGAGCAGGGTTAAATAGATAGTCGGAGAAGTGATATCAATAAACGTCCAAATGCAAAATTAACCCGTTTCCTTCTAGCAGGGCTGAATAAACTAGTGAAATTATGCCACAACTGCTTGTATGTAGTGAAACAAGACTGGATTTTTGTGAGAAATCTTGTAGCCTGCTTGACAATTATCGTATTGTTTGTTGAAACCTGTTGCTATTTGGGTAGCAGTAACTTTCAGTCATGAGTATTTATCTGTAGGGAACTGAAATATTTAATATGATGATTGTCCGAGTTTGTTTACATTTCTCTCAGCGTATATAACGAGTTGTTGCTTCGCCGCCCATTCACTCACCACCCACCCCCGTATGTAATGCTATTTTGTCACATGTAATGAAGCCACTCTATTTTGCGTCAAAGTAAAATAGCCATTATGGAGTTTGTTTGGACAATTATGTTGCTGGAATGAGTTGCTAAATTGTTGCTATCAATTCAGTCGCATTGGCTGGAATTCAATAAGGATGATTAAACCAGGTTTAGCTTTATTAGTTTTATAGATAGGGCGATATCGCCAACTTTTCATTGTTTGAGAGCTAGGTCACGCCCCGTGCAAGAGGTGTAGCCTAAATTAAGTTTTAAATAATTGCCCGTGTTCTATGTCTATTCAGCGCCATGCCCAATTTGGCCGGGTTGTAGCCTAAGCGCAGAGGCTGATATTCCTTTCACGCTTGGACAATCTGTATTAGTGAGAGAACTCAAAGCCGATGGTATGATTTTGTCCAAATTGCCCCGTAGATTGGAATTTATATAGTCAATGATAGTATTTAATTATGTACCTATGATCATTCCGTTGCTGAATTATGTTGCAAAAACAAAACACCGGCATTATTTTTAGAGGTCCAATTTGGTAGTTTGTTCATTAATGAAGCTAGTCAATTTGGGTTGTTTTTGGCTCTTGATCATGAAAGGGTCTGTATTGCAAACTACTTGTACACTGCCGTTAATAAAGAAGTATGCGCCTGTACCGCAATTCTGGCTAACCTAAGGTGCACATAAAATTAACCCACCAATTTCGATTGTCCCCTACACATTTTGTGGCTGTTCTTTAAATTATAGTGTTCCAATGTTTCTTTTTGATGATGATGTTGCGGAATGTTGTTGCTCTCGGGCACAGCAGCAGCATCTTAGCAACCGGGAATTCAGAAGCATTGGCCATGCTGTTTAAAGGGTGGGACAAATTGGGTATTTTTGAAATCTGCAATCAAATGTCATGACATTTTAAATAGGCAAGGCTGTTCATTTTGACGTTGCAAGATCATACACATATATCAATGTATTAGCTCATGTTGGTGCATGCATTTTGCACTCGGTACCATTCCATCTTGTGTCATCATACAATAGGATCACATTATAATATAATACAGAGAGAGAGAGGACGGCATTGAGGGAAGGCGGGAGAGGATGGCAGGAGGGAGGGATTGAGGGAAGGGAGAAGGGTAGGAGCAGGAGACGGAGGGGAGTGAGGGTGGAGAGACAGAGAGGATAATGTTTCAAAAATAGTCTTCTTTCGATATGCATACGGACATTTTCCAAGACTACCACAGAAGCCGTTTTGGGCAGCGTAAGCGTTAAAGAGTTAGCTAGATAGATAGAGTTATTACACAATAGGCAATTGACCTTTGAGTGAATACAATGCTATTTATTATGCATTGCATGGCGGACAAATTATTTGCATTGTGTCCACACAGATGTCGCAACCCCCTCCTCCGACACCCCCACCCCATAAACACACACTTGCAGTGCGCGCATGCTTTGTCTGTGGATAACTATTACAAATGTGGTGGAAAAAGTACTATAATATATGCTGACATTTACTCCTTTATTGACCATGTTTAGTCAATGAAAACATTGTTATTGAAGGCAGCAACAGCGTACACTAGAACATAGATGCCGATGTTTGTTGATGGTGGTTTTTAAGCATTAGCGGTCAATTGCCGTATAGGACCACTTGACCTTTATTACGGGTTGTTTAAAAAACCCAGCTATTGGTGATTGGTTCTTAACTATTAGCGGCGCAATTATTGCATATGACCCCATATCTAAGTGGACCACTTGAGTTGTGATTCTAAGAACACATTGCTATTCCTGCATAGGACCACCCATCTAAGCGATTATTTAGCCTAATGCATAGGAATACCTATCTAAGGTAGACCACTTGAGTTTTATTGATAACCGCCACGCATATATACGGTTGAAACGAGTCAGAGGGAGAGGGAGGAGAGAGAGAGAGAGAGAGGGGGGAAAGGGTGTGGGGCGGGGGGGGGGGGGGGTAGTTGAAGGGACGAGGGAGATAGCGTTGCATCAACTATGTAATGATATAGAATATATCATATTGTTCCAGCCCTAATACGTCTACAATTGCTAACCGCAACATGTTTTTGTTGCAACAGTCATGTTCTAACGCTATGAAATACTAAACGATATCAGTTGCGTGTTGCTATTCCTGCTAGTTGATGAAAAATTACTACAATTACATAACGCATAGCAGCATTTGAAAGCAGCATTTGAACGCGAAACTTACATAAATTCTGGTAATATTTGGATAAATCACTCTGTTTCAGCCTTAATAACTTTGCAAGGACTAGTAGCAAGAGGTTTGTGTTGCAAGGGTCGTATTCAGAGGTGTACACATACTAAGACAGCTGAGATATGTGTTACAATTGTTACTAGTTTATTAATTATTAATACGATTACATAGCGTGCTTGGCACATGCAACTTGTATAAATTAGCGGAAATTAAGGAAAAGATCGCTATGTTCCAGCATTAATAACGTTTCAACGGCCACTAGCAACAGCTTTCCGTTGCATGGCTGGTGTTCATAGATTATGAAATACTAAGAAACTCGAGTTTTGCTTTGCTACTTCTATTAATTAATTAATTATTAATACGCTTGCATTGCGTGTTGAATGTGATAATTGTAAAAAAATACAGGAAAATATTGAATATTATGGAAGTGGACCACTTGAATTTTGTTGATGGCGATTCGCAAATACAGGGCTCTTAGAGACAGTAACAATTTTCGCTAAGACGGCGATGCTGAGTATGATGACGGTGGTTCTTAGCTCAAATACGTTCTATGACCGCCTCTGTAAATGAACCGCTTGAGTGGTGGTTCCCAAACCCATTGCTATTACAGTATAGGACCCTACATCGACGCACTTAATTAGCCTAAGGCATTAGACTACCTATCTAAGGTGGACCACTTGAGTCTTATTGGTGATGCTTCTAAAAAACATTGCTATTTGTGGTTATTGTGAAACATGTTGCATCTTAAACCAGCCATGGATCCCGGAATGCTATGACCTTTGTCATATCAGCGTGGGCATAGATGAACGAGTGTTTGAAAACTAGAAGATAATCTGTCCATAAACGGCCGAGATATGAACTTCCGAAATTACTACATCAGATATAGCAAAGGTCTAATTTCAGAGGTGTTCCTTAATAGACAGGTTAGATCTGTTACAGTTTCCGCCGTCGAGCAGATTTATGGTGACAACTTTAGATTTCACACTCCTGTTCCTTGTAGCCGAATGTCCAAGTTTATTTAGCAACATGGTTTGGTAGACTGAGTTGTTTCTTTAAAAATAATTTGACTGAAGGTCATTGCTGCGGGAGGAACAACTTTCAGTCAAACACATTACAAAAAATTCAACAACATAGATGTCAGAGCACACAATAATATCTTAAATATTTAGGCATCAGCGGAAAAGAGGTCAATCTAGTAATAATGATTTTATATAGCTTTCATGATAAAGCTCCATCTGATGGATATTCAGGCTTATAACCAGGAAAATATTTATTACCCAAAGACGAACACGTGCTCTGGCGCCAAAAGATGGTTATTCTTTAAAAGGGGTGGTGGTATGACGAGAAGCCGTAAGCAACCACCATCTTTTGGTTCAAAATCTCTGCATAGTATAGCGAATAAGTTGTATTAACTGACTATCTGTCTTTAACAACCACTTTTTGATGGACCATACAGTGCCCATTAAAAACAGGCTTGAGTGATCTTGCCCACTTAAATGCGCTATTATACTCTTCTCTTAATAAAGCGGATTAGTGATTTAGCTTTTAACACTTTGAACCCTAAAGTGCTAAAATCTTGTTTTCCTGATAATACTAGAAGTATTGCGTAAGTTGATGAATGTATTGAAAGAGATGTGACTGGAAACTGTGGCCACAGCCGTCATATATCCCTACCCAAGCCCTCCAACCAGTTTCAGAATCTTATCTATTCAGTTTTCTTGAATTGACAAATGCGTGGCGTGGCGTGTTTCAATACTAGAAGCGTGACAGTAAAAGTAGTTCCTGTCTCAATTAGCTACATCAGTTGGTGACAACTTTAGATTTCACCCTTTACCCCTTCTTCAGTGCATCTGAAATGGTCTTGCGAAATGTCCATTTGCAAACTAAGAGAAGACTATTTATGAAAGTTTACAACTGGAATGATTAGCTCGATAACTGAGCCAGTCACTCCAGTGGTAAACTTTCAAAATAGTCTTCTCTTGGTCTAGAAATGGATATTTTCCATGAGAAAATTTAAATTTTCTTGAACAAATTTAAAAATTGCAACAGAAAGGCAATCTTAACAGTCTATTTAAAAGAGCTACCATCGCAACTCCTCCTAGCCCATTTCACGCAGAAACTTGAAACTTCTGGTATGATTACACATATGGCCATGGATGTGCATGGAACTTTTGAAAGTTTGTCATGACGCCAAGGGGTGGGGACTGTGGGTAAAAAATTTAATTTATGCAAAGGTGGTCATGTCACATATCATTGTCAAGCCAATGATGAATAGACTACAATACAAGGAATTATTTTTATCTTGGGTCCAACTTAGGGTAGGGGGCGGGGACACAAGTGGGCACCAATCGATTGTAACGCAACTCGTCCTAGACCATTTCACAGAGACCTTTAAACCTTCGGTATGATTACACATATTGCGAGGAATGTGCATGGCACTTTTGAAATTTTGTCATGACCGCAGGGGGTGGGGACTGTGAGTCAAAAATTTAATTTATCCAAACATGGTCATGTCACATATCATTTTGAAGCCAATGCTGAGTAGACTACAGTACAAGGAACTCTTTCGATCTTGGGTCTAACTGAGGGTAGTGGGGATCAAAAGTGGGCACCAATCGATTGTTACACAACTCCTCCTAGACCATTTCACATAGAAGCATGAAACCTTTGGTATCATTGCACATATGGACAGGGATTTGCATGACACTTTTGGAATTTTGGCATGACCCCAAAGGTCATGTTGCATATCATTTTCAAGCCAATGGTAAGTAGTCTACAGTACAAGGAATTATTTTGATCTTGGGTCAAACTGAGGGTGGGAGGCGGGGTCAAAATTTCAAAAGTGGGCACCAATCAATTGTAATGCAACTCCTCCTAGACCCCTTCAGATAGGAACTAGAAACTTTGGAGATGATTGCCCATCTGGCCAGTGATTTGCATGACACCCTTAAAATTAAATCATGAACCCCAGGGTGTGGGGACTGTGGGTAAGAAATTTAATTTATCCAAAGGTGGTCATGTCACATCATTTTCAAGCCAACGGTGAGTAGACAACAATACAAGGAATTATTTTGATCTTGCGTCAAACTGAGGTTATAGGGCGGGGTCAAAAGTAGGCACAAATCGATTGTCATGCAACTCCTAGAGCATTTGACATCTAAATATGTATTATACTGATTGTTTTTTTAAATGTTTCTTCTTTTTTCAGACTATGAACTTTAATTATGTTTGGACCATTTGCCAGTTGTCATTAAATGACTTCACGTTACTCCTGGGCAGATAAGCTTTATGGTTCAGTCTCCAAGCTATGCTTGCCCAATGGGTAGTACCACCAGTGTTTTGAATTCACATGTTGATTGTCAAATTTCAAAATGGGACTATCCGGTGGTCCATCATATCCTGTGATGTACAATTAATATACAGTACCAGTCAGCTATTTGCTATCTTCTGATAGGTCGTGTGGAATTTTGGTATGACCCCAAGTGATGGGAAATGTGGAGTAAAAAATAAAAAATTTCCAAAGGTGGTCATGTCACACATCATTTTGAAGCCAATGATGAGTAGACTACAGTACATGGAATTATTTTGATGTTGGGTCAAACGAGGGTATGGGGCAGGGTCAAAAGTGGGCACCAATCAATTGTAACACAACTCCTCCTAGACCATTTCACATAGAAATCTATGATTCAACATATGGCCAGAGATGTGCATGACACATTGGAATTTTGATATCAGCCGAAGGGGTGGGGGGAAATGATGGGCAGAAAATAAATTTGATCAAATGTGGTCATGTCACATATCATTTTGAAGCTTGTAGTTAGTAGACTACAGTACAACACATTATTTTGTTCTTGAGTCAATCTGCGGGCAGTGAGCAGGAGTCAAATGGGCAATCTAATTCTATATATGTACATGGCTTGGATATTGTTTCTTCACAGAATAGTTAGTCCTGCGCAGACCGGGTCCTGCAGCAGCCGGTTCCTCAGGTAACTTAAAAATGCGAGATATTGCTATCTTCTAATACCTCTTGTCCTGCTAGTTACTTCTCCCGAAGCACCAGGTATAGAACAGTCAAACTGGTTCCATGTTACCAGATTTAGTGTCCAAAGAAATCCCTGATTAACCTGTTTACTGCTGAATGACCAATCATCTAGCTGATTTTGTGACCAGTTTTGTGTATATAGATCTTCTCCAAAACCACCTAGGCGATTGATCAGAAAGACAAGAAATATTATCTAAAGAAGTTCTAGAAAATAAGAGTTTCACCAGATAACTAGATTGTACATGAAGTACAAGAAAAGAATGTCTAGTTCAAGTGCAGGTATTCTTGGAAGCCGTATATCTGTTCATGGAACAGATCTAGTTATTATTATTATTATTATTCCGCCGCCAGCCATTTCCAGCAAGTAGATTGAACCAAAACTCCGAAACCAGCAGGTCAATCAATACAAGACTCGGCAGCTATGGTCTCGATGCCAACTAGGATCGAAATTAATCAAAGAGAACATGATGCACTCAGGGATTTGGCGGCCATCTTGATGACGTCATAAATGACAAAATAATCTTCTCCTCTGGAACTTCTGAAGCGATCTGGCTAAAATTTGGGGAATTTAATAAGTCAATGGCGGCAAGTGAAATTTGTTCGCAAAAACTTGATTGCTCAAACAGTCTCGGCACCGTGGACCAATCAAGTTCGCGGCCATTTTGAACTTTTTTATTTGATGGATTTTGATGGGAAAAATTGCTATACATATGCTAGTTGACCGTCTGCAGAGTGTGTGTGAAAATGAACGAGATCTAGTTGTAAAGTGCAGAAATATTTAGATTTTAATTTTCCTCTTTATTATGTAGTAGAAGACAGTTTGCTAGAGGCTCTAATAAAATTGATTAATGTGACATTTTATTGTCATTTTATATCTGGTTACCATGGGGGTAACAAATGGCATTTGCTACTGTAAGTGCTCTAGGTAAACATATTAATATAATAGGGATTTAATTGCCATTTAATACCAATTGACAACCTGGCTGATTAGCCCATGAACTTAGTAATGCCAATATAAAACTTGCACTTATTGTAGATGCTAAGGATACATGCTGACTATTTTTCAAAACAATTTGACTGAAAGTTGTTCCTGCCTATTAACCCTTCAACTAGTAAAATAATAGATTGGTATTAACCTTTATACTGCAGAATGCTAACTTTTACTTGGAATCCTTCTAAAAATTGTTCTGAATATTCTCTTTTATCATTATTATTATTATTACTATTCCTCTTCTATCGGCTTCTTTTGAGCCATGGATCCCGGAATGCTATGACCTTTGTCATATCAGCGTGGGCATAGATGACCGAGTGTTTGAAAACTAGAAGATAATCTGTCCATAAACGGCCGAGATATGAACTTCCGAAATTACTACATCAGATATAGCAAAGGTCTAATTTCAGAGGTGTTCCTTAATAGACAGGTTAGATCTGTTACAGTTTCCGCTGTCGAGCAGACTTATGGTGACAACTTTAGATTTCACACTCCTGTTCCTTGTAGCCGAATGTCCAAGTTTATTTAGCAACATGGTTTGGTAGACTGAGTTGTTTCTTTAAAAATAATTTGGCTGAAGGTCATTGCTGCGGGAGGAACAACTTTCAGTCAAACACATTACAAAAAATTCAACAACATAGATGTCAGAGCACACAATAATATCTTAAATATTTAGGCATCAGCGGAAAAAGGTCAATCTAGTAATAATGATTTTATATAGCTTTCATGATAAAGCTCCATCAGATGGAAATTCAGGCTTGTAGCCAGAAAGATATTTATTACCCAAAGACGAACACGTGCTCTGGCGCCAAAAGATGGTTATTCTTTAAAAGGGGTGGTGGTATGACGAGAAGCCGTAAGCAACCACCATCTTTTGGTCCAAAACCTCTGCATAGTATAGCGAATAAGTTGTATTAACTGACTATCTGTCTTTAACAACCACTTTTTGATGGACCATACAGTGCCCATTATAAACAGGCTTGAGTGATCTTGCACGCTTAAATGCGCTATTATACTCTTCTCTTAATAGAGCGGATTAGTGATTTAGCTTTTAACACTTTGAACCCTAAAGTGCTAAAATCTTATTTTCCTGATAATACTAGTAGTATTGCTTAAGTTGATGAATGTATTGAAAGAAATTTTACTGGAAACTGTGGCCACAGCCGTCATATATCCCTACCCAAGCCCGCCAACCAGTTTCAGAATCTTATCCATTCAGTTTTCTTGAGTTGACAAATGCGTGGTGTGTTTCAATACTAGAAGCGTGACAGTAAAAGTAGTTCCTGTCTCAATTAGCTAAATCAGTTGGTGACAACTTTAGATTTCACCCTTTACCCCTTCTTCAGCGCATCTGAAATGGTCTTGCGAAATGTCCATTTGCAAACTAAGAGAAGACTATTTATGAAAATTTACAACTGGAATTATTAGCTCGATAACCGAGCCAGTCACTCCAGTGGTAAATTTTCAAAATAGTCTTCTCATGGTCTAGAAATAAATATTTTCCATGAGTTTCTTGAACAAATTAAAAAATTGCAACAGAAAGGCAATCTTAACAGTCTATTTAAAAGAGCTACCATCGCAACTCCTCCTAGCCCATTTCACGCAGAAACTTGAAACTTCTGGTATGATTACACATATGTCCATGGATGTGCATGGCACTTTTGAAATTTTGTCATGACGCCAAGGGGGTGGGGACTGTGGGTAAAAAATTTAATTTATGCAAAGGTGGTCATGTCACATATCGTTGTCAAGCCAATGATAAATAGACTACAATACAAGGAATTATTTTTATCTTGGGTCCAACTTAGGGTAGGGGGCGGGGACAAAAGTGGGCACCAATCGATTGTAACGCAACTCGTCCTAGACCATTTCACAGAGACCTTTAAACTTTCAAAAAAATTTTGAAACTAATTTGACTGTATGTTGCTGCTGCAACAACGCCTGGTGAAATAGTTTCAAAATATTCAACATAATGTTAAAAACATAGGGCCTTAACCCTCTTATGATGAAGCCAGTCAAACTGGCCTCTGCAGGGGTCTTGAGGAGTGTCGATTAGTAGGCCAAGTGAAAACTTTTTCTGAAAATTTACCACTGGAATGACTGGCTCGGTAAGCGAGCCAGTCAGTCCAGTGGCAAAATTTCAAAATACAATTTTTTGGGCCTGCAATAAGACATTCAACAAGAAAATGTTTAGTTTTTTTGACAAGATTTAGTCATTAAAGGGTTAAATGATAAGGACATAGGGCTTACAATTTGTACAATTGATGGACATTATAACCCTGTCTAGCATAGCTAGAAATCGGAGGGCATTGCTGGCAATGAATACCTCTATGTTTTTATGACTGTAATAAATAAACAACAACGCTCGCTAACTGGTCCCATCAGTGGGTGGGGTGATAATTACCCTGCATAGAAAAGGCTAACATTTCAGTTTCTCACTGATCTCAACACAATTATTTATCCAATGATCGATTTAAAAGCGCTTTTATTTCTGAAGATAGTTGTGCTGGAGAACCAACTTAATGTTTTGAAGGAACGTTGACTGAATGTTGTTGCTACCTAAGGAAACAATTACGTTCAGTCAAATTGTTTTTAAGTAACCAGCTAGGGCATTTTTCCAGGAACTGGTGATGAATTGAGCATTGAGCAGGGTTAAATAGATAGTCGGAGAAGTGATATCAATAAACGTCCAAATGCAAAATTAACCCGTTTCCTTCTAGCAGGGCTGAAGAAACTAGTGAAATTATGCCACAACTGCTTGTATGTAGTGAAACAAGACTGGATTTTTGTGAGAAATCTTGTAGCCTGCTTGACAATTATCGTATTGTTTGTTGAAACCTGTTGCTATTTGGGTAGCAGTAACTTTCAGTCATGAGTATTTATCTGTAGGGAACTGAAATATTTAATATGATGATTGTCCGAGTTTGTTTACATTTCTCTCAGCGTATATAACGAGTTGTTGCTTCGCCGCCCATTCACTCACCACCCACCACCGTATGTAATGCTATTTTGTCACATGTAATGAAGCCACTCTATTTTGCGTCAAAGTAAAATAGCCATTATGGAGTTTGTTTGGACAATTATGTTGCTGGAATGAGTTGCTAAATTGTTGCTATCAATTCAGTCGCAATGGCCGGAATTCAATAAGGATGATTAAACCAGGTTTAGCTTTATTAGTTTTATAGATAGGGCGATATCGCCAACTTTTCATTGTTTGAGAGCTAGGTCACGCCCCGTGCAAGAGGTGTAGCCTAAATTAAGTTTTAAATAATTGCCCGTGTTCTATGTCTATTCAGCGCCATGCCCAATTTGGCCGGGTTGTAGCCTAAGAGCAGAGGCTGATATTCCTTTCACGCTTGGACAATCTGTATTAGTGAGAGAACTCAAAGCCGATGGTATGATTTTGTCCAAATTGCCCCGTAGATTGGAATTTATATAGTCAATGATAGTATTTAATTATGTACCTATGATCATTCCGTTGCTGAATTATGTTGCAAAAACAAAACACCGGCATTATTTTTAGAGGTCCAATTTGGTAGTTTGTTCATTAATGAAGCTAGTCAATTTGGGTTGTTTTTGGCTCTTGATCATGAAAGGGTCTGTATTGCAAACTACTTGTACACTGCCGTTAATAAAGAAGTATGCGCCTGTACCGCAATTCTGGCTAACCTAAGGTGCACATAAAATTAACCCACCAATTTCGATTGTCCCCTACACATTTTGTGCCTGTTCTTTAAATTATAGTGTTCCAATGTTCCTTTTTGATGATGATGTTGCGGAATGTTGTTGCTCTCGGGCACAGCAGCAGCGTCTTAGCAACCGGGAATTCAGAAGCATTGGCCACGCTGTTTAAAGGGTGGGACAAATTGGGTATTTTTGAAATCTGCAATCAAATGTCATGACATTTTAAATAGGCAAGGCTGTTCATTTTGACGTTGCAAGATCATACACATATATCAATGTATTAGCTCATGTTGGTGCATGCATTTTGCACTCGGTACCATTCCATCTTGTGTCATCATACAATAGGATCACATTATAATATAATACAGAGAGAGAGAGGACGGCATTGAGGGAAGGCGGGAGAGGATGGCAGGAGGGAGGGATTGAGGGAAGGGAGAAGGGTAGGAGCAGGAGACGGAGGGGAGTGAGGGTGGAGAGACAGAGAGGATAATGTTTCGAAAATAGTCTTCTTTCGATATGCATACGGACATTTTCCAAGACTACCACAGAAGCCGTTTTGGGCAGCGTAAGCGTTAAAGAGTTAGCTAGATAGATAGAGTTATTACACAATAACCAATTGACCTTTGAGTGAATACAATGCTATTTATTATGCATTGCATGGCGGACAAATTATTTGCATTGTGTCCACACAGATGTCGCAACCCCCTCCTCCGACACCCCCACCCCATAAACACACACTTGCAGTGCGCGCATGCTTTGTATGTGGATAACTATTACAAATGTGGTGGAAAAAGTACTATAATATATGCTGACATTTACTCCTTTATTGACCAAGTTTAGTCAATGAAAACATTGTTATTGAAGGCAGCAACGGCGTTCACTAGAACATAGATGCCGATGTTTGTTGATGGTGGTTTTTAAGCATTAGCGGTCAATTGCCGTATAGGACCACTTGACCTTTATTACGGGTTGTTTAAAAAACCCAGCTATTGGTGATTGGTTCTTAACTATTAGCGGCGCAATTATTGCATATGACCCCATATCTAAGTGGACCACTTGAGTTGTGATTCTAAGAACACATTGCTATTCCTGCATAGGACCACCCATCTAAGCGATTATTTAGCCTAATGCATAGGAATACCTATCTAAGGTAGACCACTTGAGTTTTATTGATAACCGCCACGCATATATACGGTTGAAACGAGTCAGAGGGAGAGGGAGGAGAGAGAGAGAGAGAGAGGGGGGAAGGGTGTGGGGCGGGGGGGGGGGGGGGGGGGGGGGGGGGGGGTAGTTGAAGGGACGAGGGAGATAGCGTTGCATCAACTATGTGATGATATAGAATATATCATATTGTTCCAGCCCTAATATGTCTACAATTGCTAACCACAACATGTTTTTGTTGCAACAGTCATGTTCTAACGCTATGAAATACTAAACGATATCAGTTGCGTGTTGCTATTCCTGCTAGTTGATGAAAAATTACTACAATTACATAACGCATAGCAGCATTTGAAAGCAGCATTTGAACGCGAAACTTACATAAATTCTGGTAATATTTGGATAAATCACTCTGTTTCAGCCTTACTAACTTTGCAAGGACTAGTAACAAGAGGTTTGTGATGCAAGGGTCGTATTCAGAGGTGTACACATACTAAGACAGCTGAGATATGTCTTACAATTGTTACTAGTTCATTAATTATTAATACGATTACATAGCGTGCTTGGCACATGCAACTTGTAAAAATTAGCGGAAATTAAGGAAAAGATCGCTATGTTCCAGCATTAATAACGTTTCAACGGCCACTAGCAACAGCTTTCCGTTGCATGGCTGGTGTTCATAGATTATGAAATACTAAGAAACTCGAGTTTTGCTTTGCTACTTCTATTAATTAATTAATTATTAATACGCTTGCATAGCGTGTTGAATGTGATAATTGTAAAAAAAATACAGGAAAATATTGAATATTATGGAAGTGGACCACTTGAATTTTGTTGATGGCGATTCTCAAATACAGGGCTCTTAGAGACAGTAACAATTTTCGCTAAGACGGCGATGCTGATGTATGATGACGGTGGTTCTTAGCTCAAATACGTTCTATGACCGCCTCTGTAAGTGAACCGCTTGAGTGGTGGTTCTCAAACCCATTGCTATTACAGTATAGGACCCTACATCTACGCACTTAATTAGCCTAATGCATTAGACTACCTATCTAAGGTGGACCACTTGAGTCTTATTGGTGATGCTTCTAAAAAACATTGCTATTTGTGGTTATTGTGAAACATGTTGCATCTTAAACCAGCCATGGATCCCGGAATGCTATGACCTTTGTCATATCAGCGTGGGCATAGATGAACGAGTGTTTGAAAACTAGAAGATAATCTGTCCATAAACGTCCGAGATATGAACTTCCGAAATTACTACATCAGATATAGCAAAGGTCTAATTTCAGAGGTGTTCCTTAATAGACAGGTCAGATCTGTTACAGTTTCCGCCGTCGAGCAGATTTATGGTGACAACTTTAGATTTCACACTCCTGTTCCTTGTAGCCGAATGTCCAAGTTTATTTAGCAACATGGTTTGGTAGACTGAGTTGTTTCTTTAAAAATAATTTGACTGAAGGTCATTGCTGCGGGAGGAACAACTTTCAGTCAAACACATTACAAAAAATTCAACAACATAGATGTCAGAGCACACAATAATATCTTAAATATTTAGGCATCAGCGGAAAAGAGGTCAATCTAGTAATAATGATTTTATATAGCTTTCATGATAAAGCTCCATCAGATGGATATTCAGGCTTATAACCAGGAAGATATTTATTACCCAAAGACGAACACGTGCTCTGGCGCCAAAAGATGGTTATTCTTTAAAAGGGGTGGTGGTATGACGAGAAGCCGTAAGCAACCACCATCTTTTGGTTCAAAAACTCTGCATAGTATAGCGAATAAGTTGTATTAACTGACTATCTGTCTTTAACAACCACTTTTTGATGGACCATACAGTGCCCATTAAAAACAGGCTTGAGTGATCTTGCACACTTAAATGCGCTATTATACTCTTCTCTTAATACAGCGGATTAGTGATTTAGCTTTTAACACTTTGAACCCTAAAGTGCTAAAATCTTGTTTTCCTGATAATACTAGAAGTATTGTGTAAGTTGATGAATGTATTGAAAGAGATGTGACTGGAAACTGTGGCCACAGCCGTCATATATCCCTACCCAAGCCCTCCAACCAGTTTCAGAATCTTATCTATTCAGTTTTCTTGAATTGACAAATGCGTGGCGTGGCGTGTTTCAATACTAGAAGCGTGACAGTAAAAGTAGTTCCTGTCTCAATTAGCTACATCAGTTGGTGACAACTTTAGATTTCACCCTTTACCCCTTCTTCAGTGCATCTGAAATGGTCTTGCGAAATGTCCATTTGCAAACTAAGAGAAGACTATTTATGAAAGTTTACAACTGGAATGATTAGCTCGATAACTGAGCCAGTCACTCCAGTGGTAAACTTTCAAAATAGTCTTCTCTTGGTCTAGAAATGGATATTTTCCATGAGAAAATTTAAATTTTCTTGAACAAATTTAAAAATTGGAACAGAAAGGCAATCTTAACAGTCTATTTAAAAGAGCTACCATCGCAACTCCTCCTAGCCCATTTCACGCAGAAACTTGAAACTTCTGGTATGATTACACATATGGCCATGGATGTGCATGGAACTTTTGAAAGTTTGTCATGACGCCAAGGGGTGGGGACTGTGGGTAAAAAATTTAATTTATGCAAAGGTGGTCATGTCACATATCATTGTCAAGCCAATGATGAATAGACTACAATACAAGGAATTATTTTTATCTTGGGTCCAACTTAGGGTAGGGGGCGGGGACACAAGTGGGCACCAATCGATTGTAACGCAACTCGTCCTAGACCATTTCACAGAGACCTTTAAACCTTCGGTATGATTACACATATTGCGAGGAATGTGCATGGCACTTTTGAAATTTTGTCATGACCGCAGGGGGTGGGGACTGTGAGTCAAAAATTTAATTTATCCAAACATGGTCATGTCACATATCATTTTGAAGGCAATGCTGAGTAGACTACAGTACAAGGAACTCTTTCGATCTTGGGTCTAACTGAGGGTAGTGGGGATCAAAAGTGGGCACCAATCGATTGTTACACAACTCCTCCTAGATCATTTCACATAGAAGCTTGAAACTTTTGGTATCATTGCACATATGGACAGGGATTTGCATGGCACTTTTGGAATTTTGGCATGACCCCAGGGGCAGGGCCCTGGGGGTGGGAAATGTGTGTCAAAATTTAAATTTTTCCAAAGGTCATGTTGCATATCATTTTCAAGCCAATGGTAAGTAGTCTACAGTACAAGGAATTATTTCGATCTTGGGTCAAACTGAGGGTGGGAGGCGGCGTCAAAATTTCAAAAGTGGGCACCAATCAATTGTAATGCAACTCTCCTAGACCACTTCAGATAGAAACTTGAAACTTTGGAGATGATTGCACATCTGGCCAGTGATTTGCATGACACTTTTAAAATTTTATCATGAACCCCAGGGTGTGGGGACTGTGGGTAAAACATTTAATTTATCCAAAGGTGGTCATGTCACATATCATGTTCAAGCCAACGATGAGTAGACAACAATACAAGGAATTATTTTGATCTTGCGTCAAACTGAGGGTATAGGGCGGGGTCAAAGGTGGGCACAAATCAATTGTCATTCAACCCCTAGAGCATTTGACATCTAAATATGTATTATGCTGATTGGTTTTTTTAATGTTTCTTCTTTTTTCAGACTATGAACTTTGCTTATGTTTGGACCATTTGCCAGTTGTCATTAAATGACTTCACGTTACTCCTGGGCAGATAAGCTTTATGGTTCAGTCTCCAAGCTATGCTTTCCCAATGGGTAGTACCAACGGTGTTTTGAATTCACATGTTGATTGTCAAATTTCAAAATGTGACTATCCGGTGGTCCATCATATCCTGTGATGTACAATTAATATACAGTACAGGTCAGCTATTTGCTATCTTCTGATAGGTCTTGTGGAATTTTGGTATGACCCCAGTGATGGGAAATGTGGAGTAAAAAATAAAATCTTTCCAAAGGTGGTCATGTCACATATCATTTTGAAGTCAATGATGAGTAGACTACAGTACAAGGAATTATTTTGATCTTGGGTCAAACTGAGGGTATGGGGCAGGGTAAAAAGTGGGCACCAATCAATTGTAACACAACTCCTCCTAGACCATTTCACATAGAAATGTATGATTCAACATATGGCCAGGGATGTGCATGACACATTGGAATTTTGATATCAGCTGAAATGGTGGGCAGAAAATAAATTTTATCAAATGTGGTCATGTCACATATCATTTTGAAGCTTGTGGTTAGTAGACTACAGTACAACACATTATTTTGTTCTTGAGTCAATCTGCAGGCAGTGAGCAGGAGTCAAATGGGCAATCTAATTCTATATATGTACATGGCTTGGATATTGTTTCTTCACAGAATAGGTAGTCCTGCGCAGACCGGGTCCTGCCGCAGCCGGTTCCTTGGGTAACTTAAAAATGCGGGATATTGCTATCTTCTAATACCTCTTGTCCTGCTAGTTACTTCTCCCGTAGCACCAGGTATAGAACAGTCAAACTGGTTCCATGTTATCAGATTTAGTGTCCAAAGAAATCCATGATTAACCTGTTTACTGCTGAATGACCAATCATCTAGCTGATTTTGTGACCAGTTTTGTGTATATAGATCTTCTCCAAAACCACCTAGGCGATTGCTCAGAAAGACAAGAAATATTATCTAAAGAAGTAAAACGGAATTTCACCAGATAACTGGATTGTACATGAAGTACAAGAAAAGAATGTCTAGTTCGAGTGCAGCTATTCTTGGAAGCCGTATATCTGTTCATGGAACAGATCTAGTTATTATTATTATTATTATTATTCCGCCGCCAGCCATTTCCAGCAAGTAAATTGAACCAAAACTCCGAAACCGGCAAGCAAATTGAATCAAAACTCAGAATATATGGTTGAGATCACCCCCTGAATCAAAATAGCTAAACAGAGCCTGATTGGCTAGGGGCATTGGCGGCCATATTGATGACGTCATAAATGACAAAATAATCTTCTCCTCTGGAACTTCTGAAGCGATCTGGCTAAGATTTGGGGAATATAATTAGTCTATGGCGGCAAGTAAAATTTGTTCGCAAAAACTTGATTGGTAAAACAGTATCGCCACCATGGACCAATCAAATTCGAGCATTTTGAACTTTTTTATTTGATGGATTTGGATGGAGAAAATTGCTATACATATGTTAGTTGACCATCTGCATGGTGTGTTTTAAAATGAACGAGACCCATCTGTAAAGGGCGGAACTATTTAGATTTTAATTTTCCTCTTTATTATGTAGTAGAAGACAGTTTGCTATAGGCTCTAATAAAAATGATTAATGTGACATTTGATTTTCATTTTATATCTCTGGGGTAATAAATGGCATTTGCTACTGTAAATGCTCTAGGCAAACAGATTAATATAATGGGGATTTAATTGCCATTTAATACCAGTTGACCATCTGCCCGATTAACCCATGAATGTATTAATGTCAATATAAAACTTGCACTTAATGTAGATGCTAAGGATAGCTGATGAATATTTTTCAAAACAATTTGACAGGAAATTGTTCCTTCCCATTAAACCTCCTACTGGTGAAATATTAGATTTTGTATTAACCCTTATACTGCAATGTTAACTTTTATTTCATTGATTTTGTACTAATTTTCCAGTATCCATTAAGAAATATTGGAAAGGTAAATTGTCACACACTTCGTATATTTTTTACTGCTGAATGGCCAATCCCTGATTAACCTATTTACTGCTGAATGGCCAATCATCTAGCTGAATTTTGTGACTAGCTTTGTGTCTGTATATAAATCTTCTCCAAAGCCACCTAAGCGATTGATCCGAATGACAAGTATTATTATCTAGAGCAGTTACTAAAAAGTGAATTTCACCAGAGAACATTTGTATACAATTTGTACACATTGATCCCTGAATTTCATGTAACATGTTGAATATTTTGAAACTAATTTGACTGTGTGTTGTGGCTGCAACAACGCCCAGTGAAATAGTTTCAAAATATTCAACATAATGTTAAAAACATAGGGCCTTAACCCTCTTATGATGAAGCCGGCCAAACCGGCCTCTGCAGGGGTCTTGAGAAATGTCGATTAGTAGGCCAAGTGAAAACTATTTCTGAAAATTTACCACTGGAATGACTGGCTCGGTAAGCGAGCCAGTCATTCCAGTTGCAAAATTTCAAAATACAATTTTCTTGGCCTGCAATAAGACATTCAACAAGAAAATGTTTAGTTTTTTGACAAGATTTAGTCATTAAAGGGTTAAATGTTAAGGACATAGGGCTTACAATTTGTACACTTGATGGACATTATAATCCTGTCTAGCATAGTTAGAAATCGGAGGGGCATTGCTAGAAATTGATACCTCTATGTTTTTATGCCTGTAATAAATAAGCAACAATGCTCGCTAACTGGTCCCATCAGGCTACGGGACATATTCAGTATTTTAAAGATTCATTTGGAACGAGATTACATTATAGAGTACCTTAAGTTATTTGTAGAACACAGGACTTGAATAATTTTATGTCCCTCTCTTCCTGTGATAGCACTTTGAAAGAAAGCGCACACCAGGCAGTCTTTGACGAACTGTGTCAGAGGGCTTATCTGAGTTAAATATCACTGATGTCTATTGCTGCATATGCAGTGCATTAAGATCAATCTATCTCCAGTAACATCATTATTTTAAAGTTCATGGCCTCCAAAGTCCTTGGTCTCCAAAATCATTTCTCTTTTTCAACTGCCCTGTATTAACCCACCTTTACTGACAAATTCTTAAGCTCCTAATGAGATCGTTATTGACAGGATTATAATGTCGATTCCGAACAGAAATATACTGAAAATTATTGTTGACTAGGGTATCAACAACATGCAGCCAAATTGTTTTTTTAAAGTCAGCCAAATTGTTTTAGGTTTCTTTGATAACTGTTCTGAAAATAGAATGAAATAGACTGTTACACTGTTTATTCATTTGGACAAACAATCATGAAATGCTTTAGTGTCATGAAAAGAATGAATGAGACCAATGATAGGATTTGCGGCTCACAAACCACAGTGGGGGTGGGGGAGGTGATAATTACCCTGCATAAAAAGGCTAACATTTCAATTTCGCACTGATCTCAACATAATTATTTATCCAATGATCGATTTAAAAGCGCATTTATTTCTGAAGATAGTTGTGCGGAGAACCAACTTAATGTTTTGAAAGCACGTTGACTGAACGTTGTTGCTACCTAAGGAAACAATTACGTTCAGTCAAATTGTTTTTAAATAATGAGCCAGGGCATTTCCAGAACGTTAGGATGCATTGAGCAGGGTTAAATAGATAATCGGAGTGATATCAATAAAACTCCAAATGCAAAATTAACCCGTTTCCTTCTAGCAGGGCTGAAGAAACTAGTGAAATTATGCAGTGATCCATCACTGCGTGTATGTATTGAAACAAGACTGGATTTTTGTGAGAAATCTTGTAGCCTGCTTGGCAATTATCATATTATGTTTGTTGAAACCGGTTGCTATTTAGGGTAGCAGCAACTTTCAGTCATGAGTATTTATCTGTAGGGAACTGAAATATTTAATGTGATGATTGTCCGAGTTTGTTTACATTTCTATCAGCGTATATAACTAGTTGTTGCTTCGCCGCCCATTCGCTCACCACACACCCACCTCCGTATGTAATGCTATTTTGTTACATGTAATGAAACCACTCTATTCTGCGTCAAAATAAAATAGCCATTATGGAGTTTGTTTTGACAATTATGTTGCTGGAATGAGTTGCTAAATTGTTGCTATCAATTCAGTCACATTGGCCGGAATTCAATAAGGATGTTTAAACCAGGATTAGCCTAAACCGGGTAACAAATCACAAAGTAATTGCGATGTTAGTTTTATAGATAGGGCGATAGCTCCAACTTTTCCTTGTTTGAGAGCTAGGTCACGTCTCGTGCAAGAGGTGTGGCCTAAATTAAGTTTTAAATAATTGTCCTTGTTCTATGTCTATTCAGCGCCAAGACCAATTTGGCTGGGTTGTAGCATAAGCGCTGAGGCTGATATTCCGCCATGCCAGGACAATCTATATTAGTGAGAGAACTCAAAGCCGATGGTACGATTTTGTCCCAATTGCGCCGTAGATTGGAATTTATATAGTCAATGATAGTAATTAATTATGTACCTATGATCATTCCGTTGCTGAATTATGTTGCAAAAACATACCCCAAAACACCGGCATTATTTTAGAGGTCCAATCTGTGCTGTTTAAAGGGTGGGGCAAATATCATGACATTTTAAATACGCAAGGCTGTTCATTTTAACGTTGCGAGATCATACACATATATTAACGTATTAGCTGATGTTGCTGCATGCATTTTGCACTCGGTACCATTCCATCTGGTGTCCATCATACAACAGGATCACATTATACTATAATACAGAGAGGGGTGGCATTGAGGGCGGGCGGGAGAGGATGGCGGGAGCGAGGGAGGGATTGAGGGAATGGAGAAGCAGAGGAGAGGGAGACGGAGGGGAGAGAGGGTGGAGAGAGAGAGAGAGAGAGAGAGAGAGGATAATGTTTCAAAAATAGTCTTCTCTTGGTATGCAAACGGACATTTTCCAAGACTACCGCAGAAGCCGTTTTGGCCAGCTTAAGTGTTAAAGAGTTAGCTAGATAGATAGATTTATTACACAATAGGAAATTGGCCTTTGAGTGAATACAATGCTATTTATTATGCATTGTATGGCGGACAAATTATTTGCATTGTGTCCACACAGATGTCACACCCCCTCCTCCGACCCCCACCCCACCCCCTGAACACACACTTACTGTGCGCGCGTGCTTTGTATGTGGATAGCTATTACAAATGTAGTGGAAAAAGTACTATATTATATGCTGACATTTACACCTTTATTGGGCAAGTTTAGTCAATGAAAACATTGTTATTGAAGGCAGTAACGGCGTTCACTAAAAATAGATGCTGATGTATGTTGATGGTGGTTTTTAAGTATTAGCGGCCAATTGACCTTTATATGACCTGCATATGACCACCTATCTAAGGGGACCACTTGAGTTGTGACTCTAAAAACGCATTGCTATTCCTGTATAGGACCACCCATCTAAGCGATTATTTAGCCTAATGCATAGGACTACCTATCTAAGGTAGACCACTTGAGTTTTATTGATAACCACCATGCATATATACAGTTGAAACGAGTAGGAGGGAGGTGGAGGGGAGAGGTGGGGGGGGGGAGGTGAAGGGGGCAGGTAGTTGAAGGGACGGAGGAGATAGATCAACTATGTGATGATATAGAATATATCATTATGTTCCAGCCCTAATACGTCTGTTTTTGTTGCAACGGTCATGTTATAAAGCTATGAAATACTAAACGATATCTGTTGCGTGCTGCTATTGCTGCTAGTTGATGAAAAATTAATACAGTTACATAACGCATAGCGACATTTGAACGCGAATCTTGCATAAATTCTGGGAATATTGGGATAAATCACTATGCTTCAGCCTTAATAACTTTGCAACGACCAGTAGCAAGAGGTTTCTGTTGCAAGGGTCGTATTCAGAGGTTTACACATACTAAGACATCTGAGATATGTGTTACAATTGTTACTAGTTCCAGAATTATTAATACGATTCCACCCATGCAACAGAAAGCTGTTGCTAGTGGCCGTTGAAACATTATTAATGCTGGAACATAGTGATCCTTTCCTTAATTTCCGCTAATTTATACAAGTTTCAGGTTCCAAGCACGCTATGTTCATAGATTATGAAATACTAAAACACTCGAGTTTTGCGTTGCTATTTCTATTAATTATTTAATTATTAATACGCTTGCATAGTGCAGTTGAATGTGATACTTGTAAAAAAAAACCCAGGTAAATATTGAATATTATGGAAGTGCACCACATGAATTTTATTGATGGCGATTCTCAAAAACACTGCTCTTAGAGACAGTAACCATTTTCGTTAAGACAGAGATGCTGATGTATGATGACGGTGGTTCTCAGTGATTAGCGCTCAATTACATTCTATGACCAGCTCTGTAAGTGAACCGCTTGAGTGGTGGTTCTCAAACCCATTGCTATTACAGTATAGTACCATACATCTACGCACTTAATTAGCCTACTGCATTAGAATGCCTATCTAAGGTGGACCACTTGAGTCTTATTGGTGATGCTTCTAAAAACATTGCTATTTGTGGTTATTGTGAAACCTGTGGCATCTTAAACCACAGGTATGACAGGTCGTAACAGACCACCTTTAGAAACATTTTAATGTAATTAATTAACCTACTATTATCTTCCCAAAACAGGGAAATCATAACATTAGCAAACTAACTTCCATGATTTATATGCACAGCACACCATTGGATAGGTTATGGGAGACCTATCAGAACTATCTTGATAACAAGGGCGATCAATCTGGCCAGAGTAATTCAGCTAAACAATTAAGGTTTACCTCACTTTTTAGCGAAAAATACGACCGTGACCTATAATATAAATGATAGAAATTGTGATTAAAATGTTATCTTTAATAGGCCTACGTTCGAAACATACGAGGATGATATATTTAAGAGTTCCAATCATGGCCACTCACGAATGCAACTCAAGCTAACTAAAGGTGGCTCAATAGCTATTATGAGTAATGAACTGGATTTGCTACTGTAAATGCTCTAGGCAAACATATTAATGTGATAGGGATTTAATTGTCATTTAATACATGTTGACCATGGGGGCCAATTAACCCATCAACCTATGAATGCCAATATAAACCTATCGCTTATTGTAGATGCTAAGGATACCCACAGAATATTTTAACAATCTGACTGGAAGTTGTTCCTGCCTATTAACCCTTCTACTGGTGAAATATTATAGTTGTTGTATTTACCTGTGTACTGCAGAATGTTAGCCCTTGATTGATTTTGTACTAATTTCCAGTTTCCATTGAGCATATTGGAAAGATAAAAAATTGTCATGCACTTCTAGATCTGTTTATGGCTGTATGGTCAATCCCTGATTTACCTATTTACTGCTGAATGGCCAATCATCTACATGATTTTTGTGACCAGTTTTGTGTCTGTATATAGATATTCTCCTAAGCCACCTAGGTGACTGATCCGAGAGACAAGAAATATTACCTAAAGCAGTTATAGAAACGGAATTTCATCAGAGAACAGGAAAACAGATTAATGTGATAGGGATTTAATTGTCAATTAACAGCAGTTGACCATGGAGCCGATTAACCCATGAACTTATGAATGCCAATATAAAACTTGCACTTATTGTAGATGCTAAGGATACATGCTGACTATTTTTCAAAACAATTTGACTGAAAGTTGTTCCTGCCTATTAACCCTTCTACTGCTAAAATAATAGATTGGTATTAACCTTTATACTGCAGAATGCTAACTTTTACTTGGAATCCTTCTAGAAATTGTTCTGATTATTCTCTTTTATTATTATTATAATTACTATTCCTCTTCTATCGGCTTCTTTTGAGCCATGGATCCCGGAATGCTATTACCTTTGTCATATCAGCGTGGGCATAGATGAACGAGTGTTTGAAAACTAGAAGATAATCTGTCCACTTGCCCTGTAGGTGGGGCTTAGAATACACCTTCCGTATCCTCTGCGTGTCGTAAGAGGCGACTAAAGGAGGTACGGGTGAGGTAACCCTGACAGAAACCTCGAGTGCTGAAGACGGAGGTTCCAGGCCGCACGGCGCAAACTAATAAACCATGGATCCATGCACTTAACGCTTATGATCATGTCGATAGTCACTTAGGACTGGCGGTATGATCAGAGAACGAAAAGAAGAAGAAGGTCTGTCAATAAACGGCCGAGATATGAACTTCCGAAATTACTACATCATATATAGCAAAGGTCTAATTTCAGAGGTGTTCCTTAATAGACAGGTTAGATCTGTTACAGTTTCCGCCGTCGAGCAGACAACTTTAGATTTCACACTCCTGTTCCTTGTAGCCAAATGTCCAAGTTTATTTAGCAACATGGTTTGGTAGACTGAGTTGTTTCTTTAAAAATAATTTGACTGAAGGTCATTGCTGCGGGAGGAACAACTTTCAGTCAAACACATTACAAAAAATTCAACAACATAGATGTCAGAGCACACAATAATATCTTAAATATTTAGGCATCAGCGGAAAAAAGGTCAATCTAGTAATGATGATTTTATATAGCTTTCATGATAAAGCTCCATCAGATGGAAATTCAGGCTTATAACCAGGAAGATATTTATTACCCAAAGACGAACACGTGCACTGGCGCCAAAAGATGGTTATTCTTTAAAAGGGGTGGTGGTATGACGAGAATCCGTAAGCAACCACCATCTTTTGGTCCAAAAACTCTGCATAGTATAGCGAATAAGTTGTATTAACTGACTATCTGTCTTTAACAACCACTTTTTGATGGCCCATATAGTGCCCATTATAAACAGGCTTGAGTGATCTTGCACGCTTAAATGCGCTATTATACTCTTCTCTTAATAGAGCGGATTAGTGATTTAGCTTTTAACACTTTGAACCCTAAAGTGCTAAAATCTTATTTTCCTGATAATACTAGAAGTATTGCGTAAGTTGATGAATGTATTGAAAGAAATTTGACTGGAAACTGTGGCCACAGCCGTCATATATCCCTACCCAAGCCCTCCAACCAGTTTCAGAATCTTATCTATTCAGGTTTCTTAAGTTGACAAATGCGTGGTGTGTTTCAATACTAGAAGCGTGACAGTAAAAGTAGTTCCTGTCTCAATTAGCTACATCAGTTGGTGACAACTTTAGATTTCACCCTTTACCCCTTCTTTAGTGCATCTGAAATGGTCTTGCGAAATGTCCATTTGCAAACTAAGAGAAGACTATTTATGAAAATTTACAACTGGAATGATTAGCTCGATAACCGAGCCAGTCACTCCAGTGGTAAATTTTCAAAATAGTCTTCTCTTGGTCTAGAAATGAATATTTTCCATGAGAAAATTAAAATTTTCTTGAACAAATTAAAAAATTGGAACAGAAAGACAATCTTAACAGTCTATTTAAAAGAGCTACCATCACAATTCCTCCTAGCCCATTTCATGCAGAAACTTGAAACTTCTGGTATGATTACACATATGGCCATGGATGGGCATGGCCCTTTTGAAATTTTGTCATGACGCCGAAGGGGGTGGGGACTGTGGGTAAAAATTTTAATTTGTGCAAAGGTGGTCATGTCACATATCATTGTCAAGCCAATGATGAATAGACTACAACACAAGGAATTATTTTTATCTTGGGTCCAACTTAGGGTAGGGGGCGGGGACACAAGTGGGCACCAATCGATTGTAAAGCAACTCGTCCTAGACCATTTCACAGAGACCTTTAAACTTTCCGTATGATTACACATATTGCGAGGAATGTGCATGCCTCTTTTGAAATTTTGTCATGACCCCAGGGGGTGGGGACTGTGGGTCAAAAATTTAATTTATCCAAATATGGTCATGTCACATCTCATTTTGAAGCCAATGATAAGTAGACTACAGTACAAGGAATTATTTCGATCCTGGGTCTAACTGAGGGGAGTTGGGGGGTGGTCAAAAGTGGGCACCAATCGATTGTTACACAACTCCTCCTAGATCATTTCACATAGAAGCTTGAAACTTTTGGTATCATTGCACATATGGACAGGGATTTGCATGACACTTTTGGAATTTTGGCATGACCCCAGGGGCAGGGCCCTGGGGGTAGGAAATGTGTGTCAAAATTTAAATTTTTCCAAAGGTCATGTTGCATATCATTTTCAAGCCAATGGTAAGTAGTCTACAGTACAAGGAATTATTTCGATCTTGGGTCAAACTGACGGTGGGAGGCGGCATCAAAATTCCAAAAGTGGGCACCAATCAATTGTAATGCAACTCTCCTAGACCACTTCAGATAGAAACTTGAAACTTTGGAGATGATTGCACATCTGGCCAGTGATTTGCATGACACTTTTTAAATTTTATAATGAACCACAGGGTGTGGGGACTGTGGGTAAAACATTTAATTTATCCAAAGGTGGTCATGTCACATATCATGTTCAAGCCAACGATGAGTAGACAACAATACAAGGAATTATTTTGATCTTGCGTCAAACTGAGGGTATGGTGCGGGGTCAAAGGTGGGCACAAATCAATTGTCATTCAACCCCTAGAGCATTTGACATTTAAATATGTATTATGCTGATTGGTTTTTTTAATGTTTCTTCTTTTTTCAGACTATGAACTTTGCTTATGTTTGGACCATTTGCCAGTTGTCATTAAATGACTTCACGTTACTCCTGGGCAGATAAGCTTTATGGTTCAGTCTCCAAGCTATGCTTTCCCAATGGGTAGTACCAACGGTGTTTTGAATTCACATGTTGATTGTCAAATTTCAAAATGTGACTATCCGGTGGTCCATCATATCCTGTGATGTACAATTAATATACAGTACAGGTCACCTATTTGCTATCTTCTGATAGGTCTTGTGGAATTTTGGTATGACCCCAGTGATGGGAAATGTGGAGTAAAAAATAAAATCTTTCCAAAGGTGGTCATGTCACATATCATTGTGAAGTCAATGATGAGTAGACTACAGTACAAGGAATTATTTTGATTTTGGGTCAAACTGAGGGTATGGGGCAGGGTAAAAAGTGGGCACCAATCAATAGTAACACAACTCCTCCTAGACCATTTCACATAGAAATGTATGATTCAACATATGGCCAGGGATGTGCATGACACATTGGAATTTTGATATCAGCTGAAGGGGTGGGGGGAAATGGTGGGCAGAAAATAAATTTTATCAAATGTGGTCATGTCACATATCATTTTGAAGCTTGTGGTTAGTAGACTACAGTACAACACATTATTTTGTTCTTGAGTCAATCTGCGGGCAGTGAGCAGGAGTCAAATGGGCAATCTAATTCTATATATGTACATGGCTTGGATATTGTTTCTTCACAGAATAGGTAGTCCTGCGCAGACCGGGTCCTGCTGCAGCCGGTTCCTTGGGTAACTTAAAAATGTGGGATATTGCTATCTTCTAATACCTCTTGTCCTGCTAGTTACTTCTCCCGTAGCACCAGGTATAGAACAGTCAAACTGGTTCCATGTTATCAGATTTAGTGTCCAAAGAAATCCTTGATTAACCTGTTTACTGCTGAATGACCAATCATCTAGCTGATTTTGTGACCAGTTTTGTGTATATAGATCTTCTCCAAAACCACCTAGGCGATTGATCAGAAAGACAAGAAATATTATCTAAAGAAGTAAAACGGAATTTCACCAGATAACTAGATTGTACATGAAGTACAAGAAAAGAATGTCTAGTTCGAGTGCAGGTATTCTTGGAAGCCGTATATCTGTTCATGGAACAGATCTAGTTATTATTATTATTATTATTCCGCCGCCAGCCATTTCCAGCAAGTAAATTGAACCAAAACTCCGAAACCGGCAAGCAAATTGAATCAAAACTCAGAATATATGGTTGAGATCACCCCCTGAATCAAATAGCTAAACAGAGCCTGATTGGCTCGGGGCATTGGCAGCCACATTGATGACGTCATAAATGACAAAATAATCTTCTCCTCTGGAACTTCTGAAGCGATCTGGCTAAAATTTGGAGAATATAATTAGTCAATGGCGGCAAGTGAAATTTCTTCGCAAAAACTTGATTGGTCAATTTTGAGCATTTGGGGGCCATTTTGAACGTGTTTATTTGATGGATTTGGATGGAGAAAATTGCTATACATATGTTAGTTGACCATCTGCATGGTGTGTTTTAAAATGACCGAGATCCATCTGTAAAGGCTCTAATAAAAATGATTAATGTGACATTTGATTTTCATTTTATATCTGGTTACTATGGGGGTAATAAATGGCATTTGCTACTGTAAATGCTCTAGGCAAACAGATTAATATAATGGGGATTTAATTGCCATTTAATACCAGTTGACCATCTGCCCGATTAACCCATGAATGTATTAATGTCAATATAAAACTTGCACTTAATGTAGATGCTAAGGATAGCTGATGAATATTTTTCAAAACAATTTGACTAGAAATTGTTCCTGCCTATTAAACCTTAGATATTAGATTTTGTATTAACCCTTATACTGCAGAATGTTATCTTTTATTTCATTGATTTTGTACTAATTTTCCAGTATCCATTAAGAAATACTGGAAAGGTAAATTGTCACACACTTCGTATATATATTTTACTGCTGAATGGCCAATCCCTGATTAACCTATTTACTGCTGAATGGCCAATCATCTAGCTGAATTTTGGGATCAGTTTTGTGTCTGTATATAAATCTTCTCCACAGCCACTTAAGTGATTGAGCCGAATGACAAGTATTATTATCTAGAGCAGTTACTAAAAAGTGAATTTCACCAGAGAACATTTGTATACAATTTGTACACATTGATCCCTGAATTTCATGTAACATGTTGAACATTTTGAAACTAATTTGACTGTGTGTTGTTGCTGCAACAATGCCCAGTGAAATAGTTTCAAAATATTCAACATAATGTTAAAAACATAGGGCCTTAACCCTCTTATGATGAAGCCGGCCAACCCGGCCTCTGAAGGGGTCTTGAGGAATGTCGATTAGTAGGCCAAGTGAAAACTATTTCTGAAAATTTACCACTGGAAAGACTGGCTCGCTAAGCGAGCCAGTCATTCCAGTGGCAAATTTTCAAAATACAATTTTTTGGGCCTGCAATAAGACATTCAACAAGAAAATGTTTAGTTTTTTTGACAAGATTTAGTCATTAAAGGGTTAAATGTTAAGGACATAGGGCTTACTATTTGTACAATTGATGGACATTATAACCCTGTCTAGCATAGCTAGAAATCGGAGGGCATTGCTGGCAATGGATACCTCTATGTTTTTATGACCGTAATAAATAAACAACAACGCTCGCTAACTGGTCCCATCAGACTATGGGACATATTCAGTATTTTAAAGATTCATTTGGAACGAGATTACATTATAGAGTACCTTAAGTTATTTAATAATTTTATGTCCCTCTCTTCCTGTGATAGCACTTTGAAAGAATGCGCACACCAGGCAGTCTTTGACAAGCTGTGTCAGAGGGCTTATCTGAGTTAAATATCACTGATGTGCATAGCCGCATATGCAGTGCATTAAGGTCAATCTATGGACAGTAACATCATTATTTTTAAGTTCATGGCAAATTATGAGCCTCGGTCTCCAAACTCATTTCTTTTTTTCAACTGCCCTGTATTAACCCGCCTTTACTGACAAATTCTTAAGCGCCCAATGAGATCGTTATTGGCAGAATTATAATGTCGATTCCGAACAGAAATAGTCTGAAAATTATTGTTGACTAGGGTATCAACAACATGCAACCAAATTGTTTTTTTAAATCAGCCAAATCGTTTTAGGTTTCTTTGATAACTGTTCTGAAAATAGAATGAAATAGACTGTTACACTGTTTATTCATTTGAACAATCAATCATGAAATGTTTTATTGTCATGTAAAGAATGAATGAGACCAATGATAGGGGTCAAACCACAGTGGGTGGGGGTGGTAATTACCATGCATAGAAAAGGCTAGCATTTCAATTTCGCACTGATCTCAACACAATTATTTATCCAATGATCGATTTAAAAGCGCTTTTATTTCTGAAGATAGTTGTGCGGAGAACCAACTTAATGTTTTGAAAGAACGTTGACTGAATGTTGTTGCTACCTAAGGAAACAATTACGTTCAGTCAAATTGTTTTTAAGTAACCAGCTAGGGCATTTTTCAAGGAACTGGTGATGAATTGAGCATTGAGCAGGGTTAAATAGATAATCGCTGTACTGAGCAGGGTTAAATAGATAGTCGGAGAAGTGATATCAATAAACGTCCAAACGCAAAATTAACCCCTTTGCTTCTAGCAGGGCTGAAGAAACTAGTGAAATTATGCCACAATTGCTTGTATGTATTGAAACAAGACTGAATTTTTGTGAGAAAACTTGTAGCCTGCTTGACAATTAACTATGCTAAGCTAGTCTAAGCTAAACTTTGTTAGTCTACACTAAGCTATCATAGGCTACGGTTAAACTAAGCTAAAATAGTTTAATCTGAGCGATGCTAGTCTAGGCTAAGCTAGGATAGTCTAGGGTAAGTTAAGCTATGCTAAGCTTTGGTATGCTATGTTCGGCTAAGTTAAGCTAATCTAAGCTATGCTAAGCTAGGATAGGCTAAGCTAGGCTAAAATAGTCTAAGCTAAGATAGTAATCAACGGTGTCTGAGTAATAGTCAATGGTGTCTGAGTAATCGTCAATGGTATCTGAGTAATCGTCACCGGTGTCTGAGTAATAGTCAATGGTGTCTGAGTAATCGTCACCGGTGTCTGAGTAATCGCCAATGGTGTCTGAGTAATCATCAATGGTGTCTGAGTAATAGTCAATGGTGTCTGAGTAATAGTCAAAGGTGTCTGAGTAATCGACAATGGTGTCTGAGTAATAGTCAACAGTGTCTGAGTAATAGTCAGTGGTGTCTGAGGAATCGTCAATGGTGTCTGAGTAATAGTCAATGGTGTCTGAGTAATAGTCAATGGTGTCTGAGGAATCGTCAACAGTGTCTGAGTAATAGTCAGTGGTGTCTGAGGAATCGTCAATGGTGTCTGAGTAATCATCAATGGTGTCTGAGTAATAGTCAATGGTGTCATAGCAAAAGTCAATGGTGTCTGAGGAATCGTCAATGGTGTCTGAGGAATCGTCAATGGTGTCTGAGCAATAGTCAATGGTGTCTGAGTAATAGCCAATGGTGTCTGTGTAATCGTCAATGGTGTCTGCATAATAGTCAATGGTGTCTGAGTAATATTCAATGATGTCTGAGTAACCGTCAACGGTGTCCGAGTAATCATCAACGGTGTCTGAGTAATAGTCAATGGTGTCTGAGTAATCGTCAATGCTGTCATAGTAATAGTCAATGGTGTCTCAAAAAAGCATCCGCTTTTGTTTCTACGAGAATTCTTAATACTTACCAGATGTACTATTATGATAATGTCTATTATCTAGTCTAGCTCAAAATAAACAATTAAAACTCCGCACTCTCCTGGTCCTGCCCCTACTGTGTCCGGGAATACCATAGCCCCAGGTACCGAGTCAATTCCCAATCACAGTCAGATTCGTCTTATGTTTGCCTTGGCAAACTGCGAAAGCAGCTCAGCCTCACCTCAGCGGGGCGGCTGAGGGAGGGCCATAGTACATCTGGTAAGTATTAAGAATTCTCGTAGAAACAAAAGCGGATGCTTTTTTGATTCTACTTCGAATAATACTTACCAGATGTACTATTATGATAAACTCCGGATTTCGACAGCCAGAAAATCCCGGTGGGAGGAGGTGAGGCTCGAACCAGCACTCATCTACCATCCAACAGAGAAGGTTGTGAAGAGACTAGAACCCTGGCATACGCTTGGGTTCTGCTATCTGACTCATAGAGTGCTAAACTTCCATGGTCTAGACCGCGCTCCCCCCCCCCCCCCCCCCCCCCCCCCCTCTTTTGTCCGCACAAAATTCAGAGGGCTGTCACTGGGGATGCAACACCCACCAGACCCGTGTCAGCCCCAAGTCTCAGCTAGGGCAGTCCAGTAGAGTGCAAAGAAGCTACTACAACTTCTAACTTTGAAAAAATATCAGTATATCGATTAGATTTTCAAATTGGAATGAGTCTAATGTCTGGTTGACAGGATAAGAATACTCTTGTACCAGACTATTTACCTAAGCAGTCTGGTATTTCGACTGTAAGTAAATATATTTATAGTCACTTAATTAATGTAAACACTCACCATTTGTGAGTGCTTGATCTTTTCTTGATCATCACAGGAGCTCGGCCCAATCCACGGTCGTACTCAGTCATGTGCATAGCGTTTGTTCAGTGTAGGCGGAAGACTTTAGTGATGTGTGCGAAGTAGTGGTCGGACGTGGCTTAGTTTAGGTTTGACAGATTGGCGACGGCTACCGGATTAAGTGAGCTGGAGATGTCGCGAAGGTAGAAATCAGTGAATGACGACTCGGCATGCCATTGTGCTACAGACATCACCTCCTCTAATGAGACACCCTTATAAAGGGCCGATGATGCTGCTAGTGCTCGGACCTGATGGGCATTCGCATGATCAATTTGCTTTCCTGTAGCGATTTTGTGTGACATCTTAATAGCGTCAACTATCCAACGAGAAATAGTATCTTTCGAGGCACGTAAATGTGGAGCTTTGAGACATAACCACAGAGATTTCGGGTCGTCCCTCCACTCATTAGTACGTTTCTTATACATTTTAAGACATCTGACAGGACACCAAACAGAAGAGTTTGGGTTATGTCTAGTTAAACTTGGCAAATTGATCGGCTGTCCTGGATATTTAAGTGACTGATTCTTTGACAGGAAACAAAGACGTGGAAGTAGTCGTAAACCTTCACCCGTGACAACAAAACGGTCTTGTTCGGCAGAAAGCGCATGAATTTCGCTTCTCCTTCTCGCCGACGCTGCTGCAACCAAGAAAACTGATTTAATAGTTAACAGTTTAATATCAATAGATCTAATCGGTTCAAAAGGAGCTTGTCCTAAAACCTGTAGAACAAGATATAGATTCCATGATGGGATAGGAATTGGCTGTCTAGGTCGCAGATTGCTCATTCCTTTGATAACTTCATTCAAGGTGTCATTCTCCACTCCTTCAACAGTGAGACTGGGAATGACTGAAGCTAATGCAGACTTATATGCTGCTAGGGTAGAAGGTACAAGTTTGTCAACTTCGTATAAATGACAGATAAAATCCACTACGTGTTGAACAGATGCAGAAAAGGGATTAATATCTCCTCTCTCACACCACTGTGCAAATTTGTTGATTCTATAATTATATGTCTTTGTGGTTGAAACTCTTCTGGCTGAAGCAACAAATTTCGCTGCTTGCTCAGAAAAGCCACCCTCAATTGCACGCTGCTTGACAACATCCATGCAGTCAATTTGAACATTTCCGGTCTGTCGTGGAGGTACAGACCCTTGTTCTGAGAGATTAGATCTCTGGCGTCTGGCAGAGAGACTGGATTGCAGACCAGAAGGTCCAGCAGATCCGTAAACCATGATCGGCCTGGCCAATACGGGGCGATCAGTAGTACCTGGCACTCCCCCTCTCTTATTTTTGCCAGAACTTTCGGGATGAGAATTGTTGGAGGGTACGCATACACGTACATCCCCTCCCAACTTATTGCCAGTGCGTCTACTGCTAAGGCTAGCGGGTCCGGGATCGGTGACACGTAAGTGACCATCTTTGCGTTTTGATTCATCGCAAACAGGTCGACATTTGGCTTGCCCCATTGTTTGAATAGAACCTCCGCTACCGATTGGTTGAGCTGCCATTCCGTCGGACGACAAACCGTCCTTCGACTGAGAGCATTCGCTAGGATGTTCAATCTTCCTGGAATGTGTGCTGCCCGAAGAATAAGATTCTTCTCTTGGCACCACAGCAGAAGGTTCCAAACCATCATACACAACTCTGGTGATCTTGTCCCGCCCTGGCGGTTCAAATAAGACACCACTGTCGAGTTGTCTGTCCTTATTAGGACAACTTTGCCTTGAATCAGGCTCTCGAACTTTCGAAGTCCTAATACCACCGCTAGTAGTTCGAGCACATTGATATGTTTCTGCGCATTGGTCCGATCCCATTCCCCTGACACTGACTGATTGTCCAATACAGCTCCCCAACCCGTCAACGATGCATCCGTAAAGATGGACATCTGAGGTTGAGGAGGTTGTAGCAGAACACCTCGCAGGAGATTCTGTTCGGATAACCACCACTGAAGGTGGAATATCAATGGTTCTTTGACTGGAATCCTCAGAGATAACGGATCCGTTTTCTGAGACCAGAAAGACATTAGATACATCTGAATTGGCCTGCGCCTGAGTGCCGCATATGGAACCACCCTCTCCAGAGATACTAGTAACCCCAGTATCCTGAGAAACTGGCGCGCCGTCAGATAGGCTCCTAGAGAAACCGACTCCAAAACTGCAATCAGGCTTTTGACTCTGCCTCCGCCGGAAAAGCTACGCAGTCCCTGAGATTGAAAAAAATTCCCAGATAGACAAACTCCTGGGATGGAGTCAGTTCTGATTTCTCTAGATTTACAATCCACCCTAGATCCTTGAATAAGGCTAGGACTACCTGCAGATTGCTGTGCAGAGTGACTGGATTCCCCGCCTTCAGCAGCCAGTCGTCTATGTACGTGTGAACAGCTATGTTTCTCCTGCGAAGTAAAGAAGTCATGGCGAGAACCACCTTGGTGAAGACCCTCGGAGCTGTGGTCAGGCCGAATGGGAGAGCATTGAATTCCCAAACATTGTCTTGGAATGCAAAGCGAAGGTACTTCTGAAAAGGAATTGACATTGGAATATGAAAATATGCATCCTTCAGATCTATCGACACTCCCCACATGCCTTTCCTCAGCCCTGTCATTACTGCTGCAACCGTCTCCATCTGAAATTTGGGAGAAAGAATAAACTTGTTCAACGGTTTGAGATTGAGAATTGGTCTCCATCCTCCGGTACGCTTCGGAACGAGGAACATGATCGAATAGAAGCCCGGAGAAGACTGATCCTTGACTAAATGAATGGCCTTCTTCTGATGAAGAGATTGTATTTCTGACCGAATGGCGTCTAGACGATCTGATTCCCTTGGAACAGGAGTCCATATTGGAGTCGAGGTTAACGGAACTAACGATTGATGGATGAGCCAGTCCGGATCGTAGCCGTTTCTTATCCACTGACAAACTAAACAGTCGCGCACGACCTGTTCCCATTGGTTTAGGAATAGCTGAAGTCTGCCTCCGACGGAAGGAATCTGCACACAATTGTCGGTCAAGATTAGCCGATAAGACGCTAAATCGCTTGGGTGAAGATTCTCGACTCCATCTGTCTCCGAAGCCATCGGTAGTGGTTCCGCCGGAAACCCGTCAGGAACGAGCCCCACGGCCGCCCCGCGGCTTCTTGTGGTACGACGGTCCGGAACCGCCGCCACGGCTATCCTTACGGTAGCCACCTCGGCCCGAACCGCCACCCTTCCTGTCTTCCTCATACGGCCTCTTACTAGAGGACTTGTATGAGGACGAACGGCCAGGTCTTTGCGATCCGGATGACCTATGGGCATCACGGCCAGAAGGACGGAAGGGCGATCTAGGACGCTGCCTCTGCTGCTCCTGTCTATGCTGACGGTAGGACTGTTGCGGCTGAGTCCTCTTAGTCGACTTCCACGACTTGCCGACCACTTCTTGCTCCGCCACCATTGACGCAACCTTGGAGAGCGCTTGTCGTGCCGAGCCGCCGAACAAGCCTGGACCAATGAAGGGCGCAGAAGATAATGCAGCCCTCATCTCCGGTCCTGGTTCTACACAATCGAGAACCATTCTCCGTCGCTCTGCCAATGTTCTAGTAATTACCCTGGCCAGGCAATCCTGAGACAGGCGCATGGTGTCCCGAATAACTCCGGGAGCAGCCTCTGGCACCTGTCCGCCTTCCGCCGTGCAGTCCAGCATACCCTGCAAGACGGTACACCCGTGCGACAGCGCAGCCATGGCTGCCCTGGCCGCATCCTCAATGAGCGTAAGCTCATTGAACGGGTCTTTGTTGGTCTGCGAAACCAAGGGACGTGACCGCCCCTTAGCCTTCCCAGCCAACGGCCTATTCAGCGCCTCTCGTTCCGCAATGGAAAGCTGTGGAACCCGGGCATACTGATGATAGGCCAGCTCCGGAAAACGGACCCTACTCCTTATCCCCTTCGGGGCCTTTGGTAATGCATAGTCTGGCTGAACCAGACGGTATGCCGCAACTTCCAACATGTCAGAAGTCTGCGTATCCAATGGGAGTGTCGGCATGGCAGAAGAGCCACTTGACAGAGCGCTAGCCGCACGCTCTGACATCCGTTCCATCGCCGGATCGCGCTGAGATCCTAGATCAGATGCCAACCCGAGACGATTGGTCATCCATCCAAGGACCTGCACCCATTCAGCTTCGGTGCAGAAAACGGACTCGTCCATCAAAGAACTGCCGTTCTCATCCTCCCTCTCTCCCTTAGATGAGAGGGCCACCGACGATCCATGCTGGGCGTTACGATACTCGTCTCTGCCAGGACAGAGCGCATCCATAACGCGACTACCGGCGGCACCGGTGTCTAGCGAATCGCCAGACACGGATTCCCCGCAATCCATCGGCTCCCGCACGGGATCCGGGACTACGACCGCCTTAACTACGGCTGGTACCGTCACTCCGATAGGAGCCGCACCTAACGCCGCCGGGATACCAGCAGGAACCGCAAAACACGGCTCCGCCGGCATTCCCGGTTGCACAAATAGCGGATGGAATATGCCCGACGGAACGTCGACATCACCATCCTCCTGGCAAACCCGTACAAATCCCGAGGGCGACCCCTGGGACGTACTAGGCATTGCCGTCATCGAAAGATCCGGCATGCCGGAATCCTCCATTAGCAGCAGATCTTCCTCCTCTACCGTCGGCTCTTGAGCCAAGGACAGAGAAGGGGCAGGTGCATGCCCCTCAGCAGAACTAGCCGGACCACCTAATGGTTGTCCTGCACCAGCTTGCCTCACCGGGACCGTGGACTGCAACGAGTCAAACATCGCCTTGAACTGGGCCGCCCATATGCCCAGCGCTGAATCCATTCGTTCATTCAGACGACCTTCAAGTCCCATAAGAGACGCCTGCTGCACCTTCGCTGCCTTGTCCTTCGCGATCCTCTCCAGCCTCGCACGTCGATCCCTGTCAAACTCTGCCACCAATGCCGACGACCACTTCACGCACACATCACAAGGGCTGCCGACCTTACACTGAGCGCACGCCACACAGTGATGTCCCAAGTACTTCCGCTTCATGAACCTGTTGCACTTCTGGCACAACGTGTCCGGATTCTTAGGTTTCTGCGAACACAGAGAAAAATTAAAACGCTGCACATGACAAATGATGACGAGCAACACGCACAATCGACTTGATAGTTAAGATTTCTTAAACACATTAACTTTCTCTTAAATTAATGATAATCAAGTTCATAGGCAGGAAATATTTGAAACTTTTTTGAGTGAAAATTTTTTAAAACACACAACTCAGCCTTTAACTAGCGTTAAATAACCAAGGCTACATCGCCGATCGCTACAAACACCCTCGACAATGAAGCGAAAGCTAAAAATCGGCGATAAACAGAGTGCATAGACACACCAAGCCAAGAACGTCATAATACATGGGCGCCGCCATCTTGGCCAAGGGCGCATCCATCTTTAGAGGAACCGAGTCGCAAGAGAAAATTAACCGAGTACCCGAATTACATTAAAAGCTAACGGGTACAGAAGCGACTCCAACAATGGCTAACATTTTAAAACAATGTGCCAATTTAAGGAAATTTCAAACAGTATTTATGGCACGAATGTATAAATTCTAGATTGATACAACCTGCCCCTGTGATGATTTTCCTAGTTCCTCCATGAAGCCACCGATGTAAATCCTTCCTAACACCGATAACCGCTTAAATTAACTAAAATTTGAGCACACTAAAATTGCGACTTGACAAAAATGCAAAATAGACGAATCTGACTGTGATTGGGAATTGACTCGGTACCTGCGGCTATGGTATTCCCGGACACAGTAGGGGCAGGACCAGGAGAGTGCGGAGTTTTAATTGTTTATTTTGAGCTAGACTAGTTAATAGACATTATCATAATAGTACATCTGGTAAGTATTATTCGAAGTAGAATGAGTAATCATCAATGGTGTCTAAGTAATAGTCAATGGTGTCTGAGTAATCGTCAATGTTGTCTGAGTAATAGTCAACGGTGTCTGGGTAACCCTCAATGGTGTCTGAGTAACCGTCAACGGTGTCTGAGTAATAGTCAATGGTGTCTGAGTAATAGTCAATGGTGTCTGAGTAATCGTCAATGCTGTCATAGTAATAGTCAATGGTGTCTGAGTAATCGTCAATGGTGTCTGAGTAATCGTCAATGGTGTCTGAGTAATCGTCAATGGTGTCTGAGTAACCCTCAATGGTGTCTGAGTAACCGTCAACGGTGTCTGAGTAATAGTCAATGGTGTCTGAGTAATAGTCAGTGGTGTCTGAGTAATCGTCAATGGTGTCTGAGTAATAGTCAACAGTGTCTGAGTAATAGTCAGTGGTGTCTGAGGAATCGTCAATGGTGTCTGAGTAATAGTCAGTGGTGTCGGAGTAACCGTCAATGGTGTCTGAGTAACCGTCAATGGTGTCTGAGTAACCGTCAATGGTGTCTGAGTAATCGGCAATGGTGTCTGAGTAATCGTCAATGGTGTCTGAGTAATCGTCAATGCTGTCATAGTAATAGTCAATGGTGTCTGAGTAATCGTCAATGGTGTCTGAGTAATCGTCAATGGTGTCTGAGTAATAGTAAATGGTGTCTGGGGAATCGTCAACGGTGTCTGAGTAATAGTCAGTGGTGTCTGAGTAATCGTCAATGGTGTCTGAGTAATCGTCAATGGTGTCTGAGTAATAGTCAATGGTGTCATAGCAATAGTCAATGGTGTCTGAGTAATAGTCAATGGTGTCTGAGTAATAGTCAATGGTGTCTGGGTAGTCATCAATGGTGTCTGAGTAATAGTCAATGGTGTCTGAGTAATAGTCAATGGTGTCTGTGTAATCGTCAATGGTGTCTGCGTAATAGTCAACAGTGTCTGAGTAATAGTCAATGATGTCTGAGTAACCGTCAACGGTGTCTGAGTATTCATCAACGGTGTCTGAGTAATAGTCAATGGTGTCTGAGTAATCGTCAATGCTGTCATAGTAATAGTCAATGGTGTCCGAGTAATCGTCAATGGTGTCTGAGTAATAGTCAACGGTGTCTGAGTAATCGTCAATGGTGTCTGAGTAATCGTCAATGGTGTCTGAGTAACCCTCAATGGTGTCTGAGTAACCGTCAACGGTGTCTGAGTAATAGTCAATTGTGTCTGAGTAATCATCAATGGTATCTGAGTAATCGTCACCGGTGTCTGAGTAATCGTCAATGGTGTCTGAGTAATCATCAATGGTGTCTGAGTAACAGTCAATGGTGTCTGAGTAATAGTCAATGGTGTGTGAGTAATAGTCATTGGTGTCTGAGTAATAGTCAACGGTGTCTGAGTAATCATCAATGGTGTCTGAGTAATAGTCATTGGTGTCTGAGTAATAGTCAATTGTGTCTGAGTAATCATCAATGGTATCTGAGTAATCATCACCGGTGTCTGAGTAATCGTCAATGGTGTCTGAGTACTCATCAATGGTGTCTGAGTAATAGTCAATGGTGTCTGAGTAATAGTCAATGGTGTCTGAGTAATAGTCATTGGTGTCTGAGCAATCATCAATGGTGTCTGAGTAATAGTCAATGGTGTCTGGGTAGTCATCAATGGTGTCTGAGTAATAGTCAATGGTGTCTGAGTAATAGTCAATGGTGTCTGTGTAATCGTCAATGGTGTCTGCGTAATAGTCAACAGTGTCTGAGTAATAGTCAATGATGTCTGAGTAACCGTCAACAGTGTCTGAGTATTCATCAACGGTGTCTGAGTAATAGTCAATGGTGTCTGAGTAATCGTCAATGCTGTCATAGTAATAGTCAATGGTGTCCGAGTAATCGTCAATGGTGTCTGAGTAATAGTCAACGGTGTCTGAGTAATCGTCAATGGTGTCTGAGTAATCGTCAATGGTGTCTGAGTAACCCTCAATGGTGTCTGAGTAACCGTCAACGGTGTCTGAGTAATAGTCAATTGTGTCTGAGTAATCATCAATGGTATCTGAGTAATCGTCACCGGTGTCTGAGTAATCGTCAATGGTGTCTGAGTAATCATCAATGGTGTCTGAGTAACAGTCAATGGTGTCTGAGTAATAGTCAATGGTGTGTGAGTAATAGTCATTGGTGTCTGAGTAATAGTCAACGGTGTCTGAGTAATCATCAATGGTGTCTGAGTAATAGTCATTGGTGTCTGAGTAATAGTCAATTGTGTCTGAGTAATCATCAATGGTATCTGAGTAATCATCACCGGTGTCTGAGTAATCGTCAATGGTGTCTGAGTACTCATCAATGGTGTCTGAGTAATAGTCAATGGTGTCTGAGTAATAGTCAATGGTGTCTGAGTAATAGTCATTGGTGTCTGAGCAATCATCAATGGTGTCTGAGTAATAGTCATTGGTGTCTGAGTAATAGTCAATTGTGTCTGAGTAATCATCAATGGTATCTGAGTAATCGTCACCGGTGTCTGAGTAATCGTCAATGGTGTCTGAGTAATCATCAATGGTGTCTGAGTAATAGTCATTGGTGTCTGAGTAATAGTCAATGGTGTCTGAGTAATAGTCATTGGTGTCGGAGTAATAGTCAGTCGTGTCTGAGTAATCTTCAATGGTGTCTGAGTAATCGTCAATGGTGTCTGAGTAATCGTCAATGGTGTCTGAATAATCGCCAATGGTGTCTGAGTAACCGTCCATGGGGTGCATCCGCACGCTAACATCTGCCCCTGGCTGTAATTATTCCAACCAACTATTCTACGTCCTTGACAACATAGCATACATCCTGCACAAACATCACTACATTATCGCTCTTGTGGCTACCATGGCGTCTTCTATATTATGTACAAGAGCAGGAAGATGATTACATTTCACCAAAACTTTTGACAAACTCTATTCAGGCATGCTATAGTGTTTGCGTATACTTGCATGACCCTCACCATTTTATCTCTCGTGAGACTTATCATGTCATTTCCTTTATTATGTGCCAGAACAGGAAGGTGATTATATTTCACTGAGACTTTTAACAAACTCTATTCAGGCATGCTATAGCGTCTCGTACAACCTGCATGCCCCTCACCATTTTATCTCATGAGATTTATCATGTCATCTTCTTTGTTATGTACAAGAACAGGAAGGCGATTATATTTCACACACACGTTTGATAAACTCTATTCAGGCATGTTATCTTTACAATTTCATTCAGTTCGTAATAATTGCGTGCTTTATTCGCGACCATCATACATACTGTATATTTATCTACAGCGGTCATATGCAATAGCGTGAAACCGTTGCCACGGCAACAGTCCACATAGCAAACATTCGCTTTTGGAACCAAGCAATGATGTTTCTTTAAGACAGGTAGTCATAAGACAAGGGATAAATGAAGAAACATCATTTGGCAGCAAATGCAATATAACATATCGAATGACTTTATCAAGCGATCACCTCTCTTTAGTGATCACATTTTGATGGCCCAGACAGGATCCATTATAAACAGGTTTTACTGTGTTTCCTTAAGGCAGGTGATAGACAGACACAATGTGCATGATACATTGGAATTTTAATATCAGCCGATATCAGCAATAAACGTCCAAATGCAAAATTAACCCGTTTCCTTCTAGCAGGGCTGAAGAAACTAGTGAAATTATGCCACAACTGCTTGTATGTAGTGAAACAAGACTGGATTTTTGTGAGAAATCTTGTAGCCTGCTTGACAATTATCGTATTGTTTGTTGAAACCTGTAGCTATTTAGGGTAGCAGCAACTTTCAGTCATGAGTATTTATCTGTAGGGAACTGAAATATTTAATATGATGATTGTCCGAGTTTGTTTACATTTCTCTCAGCGTATATAACGAGTTGTTGCTTCGCCGCCCATTCACTCACCACCCACCCCCGTATGTAATGCTATTTTGTCACATGTAATGAAGCCACTCTATTTTGCGTCAAAGTAAAATAGCCATTATGGAGTTTGTTTGGACAATTATGTTGCTGGAATGAGTTGCTAAATTGTTGCTATCAATTCAGTCGCATTGGCCGGAATTCAATAAGGATGATTAAACCAGGTTTAGGTTTATTAGTTTTATAGATAGGGCGATATCTCCAACTTTTCATTGTTTGAGAGCTAGGTCACGCCCCGTGCAAGAGGTGTAACCTAAATTAAGTTTTAAATAATTGCCCGTGTTCTATGTCTATTCAGCGCCATGCCCAATTTGGCCGGGTTGTAGCCTAAGCGCTGAGGCTGATATTCCTCCACGCTTGGACAATCTGTATTAGTGAGAGAACTCAAAGCCGATGGTATAATTTTGTCCAAATTGCGCCGTAGATTGGAATTTATATAGTCAATGATAGTATTTAATTATGTACCTATGATCATTCCGTTGCTGAATCATGTTGCAAAAACTTAGCACAAAACACCGGCATTATTTTTAGAGGTCCAATTTGGTAGTTTGTTCATTATTGAAGCTAGTCAATTTGGGTTGTTTTTGGCTCTTGATCATGAAAGGGTCTGTATTGCAAACTACTTGTACACTGCCGTTAATAAAGAAGTGTGCGCCTGTACCGCAATTCTGGCTAACGTAAGGTGCACATAAAATTAACCCACCAATTTCGATTGTCCCCTACACATTTTGTGGCTGTTCTTTAAATTATAGTGTTCCAATGTTTCTTTTTGATGATGATGTTGCGGAATGTTGTTGCTCTCGGGCACAGCAGCAGCATCTTAGCAACCGGGAATTCAGAAGCATTGGCCACGCTGCTTAAAGGGTGGGACAAATTGGGTATTTTTGAAATCTGCAATCAAATGTCATGACATTTTAAATACGCAAGGCTGTTCATTTTGACGTTGCAAGATCATACACATATATCAATGTATTAGCTGAGGGAGAAGGGTAGGAGCAGGAGACGGAGGGGAGAGAGGGTGGAGAGACAGAGAGGATAATGTTTAAAAAATAGTCTTCTTTCGATATGCATACGGACATTTTCCAAGACTACCACAGAAGCCATTTTGGGCAGCATAAGCGTTAAAGAGTTAGCTAGATAGATAGAGTTATTACACAATAGGCAATTGACCTTTGAGTGAATACAATGCCATTTATTATGCATGGCATGGCGGACAAATTATTTGCATTGTGTCCACACAGATGTCGCAACCCCCTCCACCCCCTGAACACACACTTGCAGCGCGCGCATGCTTTGTATGTGGATAACTATTACAAATGTGGTGGAAAAAGTACTATAATATATGCTGACATTTACTCCTTTATTGACCAAGTTTAGTCAATGAAAACATTGTTATTGAAGGCAGCAACAGCGTTCACTAAAACATAGATGCTGATGTATGTTGATGGTGGTTTTTTAAGTATTAGCGGTCAATTGCCGTATAGGATCACGTGACCTTTATTAAGGGTTGTTTTAAAAACATAGCTATTGGTGATTGTTTCTTAACTATTAGCGGTAAAATTATTGCATATGACCACCTATCTAAGGGGCCCACTTGAGTTGTGACTCTAAAAACACATTGCTATTCCTGTAAAGGACCACCCATCTAAGCGATTATTTAGCCTAATGCATAGGACTACCTATCTAAGGTAGACCACTTGAGTTTTATTGATAACCACCATGCATATATACGGTTGAAACGAGTGAGAGGGAGAGAGAGGAGAGGGGGGCGGGTAGTTGAAGGGACGAGGGAGATAGAGTTGCATCAACTATGTGATGATATGTAATATATCATTATGTTCCAGCCCTAATACGTCTACAATGGCTAATTGCAACATGTGTTTGTTGCAACGGTCCTGTTCTGAAGCCATGAAATACTAAACGATATCGGTTGCATGTTGCTATTGCTGCTAGTTGATGAAAAATTAATACAGTTACATAACGCATAGCGACATTTGAACGCGAAACGTGCATAAATTCTGGGAAATTTGGATAAATCACTACGTTTCAGCCGTAATAACTTTGCAACGACCAGTAGCAAGAGGTTTCTGTTGCAAGGGTCGTATTCAGAGGTTTACACATACTAAGACATCTGAGATATGTGTTACAGTTGTTACTAGTTCATTAATTATTAATAGGATTACATAGTGTGCTTGGCACATCAAACTTGTACAAATTAGTGGAAATTAAGGAAAAGATCGCTATGTTCCAGCTTTAATAATATTTCAACGGCCACTAGAACTGCTTTCATTTGCATGGGTGTTGTTCATAGATTATGAAATACTAAGGAGCTCGAGTTTTGCATTGCTATTTCTATTAGTTAATTAATTATTAATACGCTTGCATAGTGCATTAAATGTGATACAGGAAAATATTGAATAATATGGAAGTAGACCACTTGAATTTTATTGATGCTGATTCTCAGAAACACTGCTCTTAGAGACAGAAACAATTTTCGCTAAGACAGAGATGATGATGTATGCTGATGGTGGTTTTTAGAGACTAGCACTCAATTACGTTCTATGACCACCTCTGTAAGTGAACCGCTTGAGTGGTGGTTCTCAAACCCATTGCTATTACAGTATAGGACCATACATCTACGCACTTAATTAGCCTACTGCATTAGACTACCTATCTAAGGTGGACCACTTGAGCCTTATTGGTGATTCTTCTAAAAAACATTGCTATTTGTGGTTGTTGTGAAACATGTTTCATCTTAAACCACAGGCATGACACGTCGTAACAGACCAGCTTTGGAAACATTTTAATGTGATTAATTAACCTATTATTATCTTCCCAAAACAGGGAAATCATAACATTAGCAAACTAACTTCCATGATTCATATGCACAGTGCACTATTGGATAAGTTATGGGAGACCTATCAGAGCTATCTTGATAACAAGGGAGATCAATCTGACCAGAGTAATTCTACTGAACAATTAACATTTACCTCACCTTTTAGCAAAAAATCCGACCGTGACCTATCACATAAATGATAGAAATTGTAATTAAAATGTTATCTTTAATTGGCCTAGATTCGAAACATGCGAGGATGATATATTTAAGGGTTCCAATCATGGCCACTCACGAATGCAACTCAAGCTAACTAAAGGTAGCTCAATAGCTATTATGACATAGCCGCCTGTGCCCATCAAATCAGAGTATTTATCTGGACATTTTGAACTTTTGATTTGAAAGATTTTGATGGTGAAAATGTCTTCCTATAATTTGTTTCCTTGCACGAGCTCAGATTTGGCACTTTTTAAGGTTTCTCGTGTACATTGTATAGTGGATTAATGTGATAGGGATTTAATTGTCATTTAATGCAAGTTGATTATGGGGCTGGGTAGCTCATGAACTTATGAATGCCAATCTAAAACTTACAATTATTATCCCCACGTTTTAATAAAATGTTGGGGATATTGTAATCGCCTTTGTCCGTCTGTCCATTTGTTTATCCGCCCGTCCATCCGTCCATCACGCTATCTCCTACCAGACCATTCAGTGGAATTAAATCAAATTTGGTATATGGGTTACCATATGATTCCACTTTGCAAGACCATATTTAGGTTTGGCTCCTTTCCCAGGGGGCGAGGCAGGGGTCAACAGGTCAAATCAGTTGTAACGCAACTCCTCGAAATTGTTAGACAGAACACAATCAAATTTGAGATCTGAGTTACCCATATGATTGCAGAGGGCATAATGCCATTTAGATTTGGCTTCGTCGCCCCCCCCACCCCCCCCCCCCCCCCTACTGGGTGTGTGGAAGTGGACAAAGGGTAAAATTTTAACCTGCTGAAATTGATTGTAATGCATCTGCTCCGAAACCGCTGGACGGAATTCAACCAAATTTGGTATGTCAGTTATCCATATCAACGTGGAGTGGATGAGCACATGCACATTTGGCCCCGGCCCCAGGGGTTGGGGATGGGGTCAAAAGGTCATATAATTGATTGTAATGCAACTCCTATGGCACTGTTGGACAGAATTAAACCAAATTTAGTATGCCAGGTACCCATATCGATGTAGAGTGGATGAGCACATTTGCATTTGGCCTGGTGCCCAGGAGGTGTGGGATGGGGTCAAACGATCATGAAATTGAATGTAAATCAACTCCTCGGACACTATTGGACGAAATTCAACGAAAATTTGCATGTGAGTCACCCATATGATTGCACAGTGCAAACAGATGTTTACATTTGGCTCCATCCCCTGGGGTCAGTTGTGGGGGTGTAAAAGGTTCAAAGCGGTGAATGTGGGGATTTGTGATGACGTGTCATCGACCAATTCAATCTAGTTGTAGATGCTAAGGATATCTGCTGAATATTCTTCAAAACAATTTGACTGCAGGTTGTTCCTGCCTATTAATCATTCTACTGTTGAAATATTAGATTTGTATTCACCCGTATACTGCAAAATGTTAAGTTTTACTTCATTGATTTGGTACTGATTTTCCAGTGTTGACTAAGAATAATAGAAAGATAAAATTGTCATGCACTTCTAAACCTGTTTACTGCTGAATGGTCAATCCCTTATTTACATGCTTTCTACTGAATGGTCAATCATCTAGCTGAATTATTTGACCAGTTTTGTGAGTATATATAGATCTTCTCCAAAGATACCTAGGCGATTGATCCGACCGACAAGTAATATTATCTTGAGCAGTTCTAGAAACGGAATTTCACCAGCGAACTGGATTGAATATGAAGTACAAGAATAGGGTTTTTTGTTCGAGTGCAGGTACTCATGGAAGCCGTATATCTGTTCCTGGAACAGATCTAGTTATTATTATTATCATGGGGTTAGTAGTTCTTTTTCTTCTTCTTCTTCTTCTTCTAAATCAGTGACTAGTCCTTTAGTCGTTTGAAGCCTATGCTCTAATAGAAGCCCACCCCCTAACTTTAACATATGAGCTCCAATGATTCAAAACAGCAAAACTCTGTATTAGAAGCCCACCCCCTAACTCAGCAGATTATATAGGAACATTTTTTTTAAGAGCAGATTTGTAAGAATAGCGTGTATAATAATAACAATCATGTCACAGGGTGTGTCTACTTCAGACAGATCTCTGCCGTGATACATTTCCGGCCCCTCTAGAAGTCAATACAGACATCGGATTTGCAAATCTCGACCACCTATTAGATTAATACTAATAGTAGGCCACGTATGTTCAAGATAAAATAAAGTTTATTCCACACTTTTGTAGTCAAAATGCGCATAAAACAGTCTTGGCGTGATTACCTTCCTTATAAATATATTTGAAGACCAAATTTATGTACCAAACAAACACGGGAGAAAATGTGCATCAATTTTTTAACGCCGATCAACATTAAATGATCCAAATTGAATTATTACGAACAACAATATAGCCGGCTTCTTAAGTTGGCGAGCCAGCGGCTCTTTTGCGATGGGAGAAGGCGTGTTCTCGCGAGATATTATACGCTAACGGGAGTTTATCAAATGGGTACCCGTTATTCAGATCAGTATAATACTCAGTTCCTATCACGCAATGATAATATATAGATATTCCCGAGTTTCGAGTCCCCGATTCCAGAATATTTATATCCGAGTACTCGCTCTAAAATAAACTCTTCAATTGGAGGTGAATCACATGATTTGTATTTTTTTCGCGACACCATTTTATATCAAATTGTGGATTAATTTTGATGTAATAAACGACCTTTATTAAAGGATACAGAATATTTAGGCGCTCAAATCAAATAATTTCATTTCCCCGGTGATGTTTTGAGGTATACATTAAACATAGGCGTAGGCGGTGGGAATTTTTACAGGAGAAAATGCGTTGAATTTCCGTGGTATCAGTTTCAGAAAACGTTTTTGGGAAAACTGTCTAATATAAGCCCACCCCATTTCTCAGAGATGTTGGGTTGGAAATTGAACAACTTTTGTCCTAATAGAAGCCTAGGCTTCAATTAAGCACAATACGGTACCAAGCATAGGTTTACCTGGTGAATCAAATTCCGGTATAACTCTGATTCCTCTGAGTCTAGCATATTCAACTATATCCTTTATCTGACTAGGTGTGTAAATATGGGCTGGAGTGTATGCACCCTGAAATTGAATAAAAGAGTAAATTCAGATGATGTAATTAATTCTTTAAAACCTGAAATATGAGTATCGTATTTTAAAAGAAAACATCATCATCTGTGCTGTAAAATATTTTTTTAATTAAATATTTTGAAAAAAATTTGATTGGCAACTCTTAGTGAAAATAATTCCAAACTATAATGCGCAGTCGATGGCACACCATCACAAGTGTGTGTGTGTGTGTGTGTGTGTGTGTGCATGCGTGTGTGTGGAGCCTAATGTAAACATTGTCTCGCAATCCGCAATCATATGGGTAACTAGGATACCAAATTTGGTTGAATTCCATCAACTTCGAACTTTCTACCACCACCTCTACAATGAGCCTCACACCCACACTGATGGCAGAGCCTAATGTAAATGTTGTCTTACAGTCCACAATCATATGGGTAACTCACGTAATAAACTTGATTGAAGTCCCACAAACGGCTTCAGAGGAGATAGCTGGACAGACAGATGGATGAATGGACAGACGGATGGGCATGATTGTAATATCCCCTCCATTTTTTCAAAACATGTGGAGATAAATACATTTGTTAAATTGTAAGGAAATTGTCCTATTTAGTACATTGAGTGAAAGAGCAAATACTTTTAATTTTGAATAACCATATCTCTCACAATAAAAGAACAGATTTTGAAAACTGTTGATGAATGAAACTAGAAATGTGCTTGGATGCTTGCAATGCAACCATGAAACTCATCTAATTAAACCTTTATCCTTTAATGTCCAAATTTGGTGAAGAAAAACAAAAATATTTCCTTATTGAATGTCCATTGGCAGGGGAAGACAATTTTTGAAAACTTACCACTGGAATGGCGGACTCTGTCACCGAGCCAGTCATTTCAGTGATAAATTTGTAAAAAAGTAGTCTTTTCTAGCCCTTCAATAAACGAAATCACAGATTTCTTTTTTCACGAGAGTTCTTCTTCTTCTTTTCATTCGCTGATCATACCGCCAGTCCTGTAAGTGACTATCGACATGATCATAAGCGAGAGAGTTGATACTTGCCTCCCTAATACTCTGATATTGCTCTGATATTGCTAAATATCAACTTTCACTCAATAAACACTCAGATTAAAAAAGTTAGGTGCCCCTACTAGGCAGGTAGTCAGATGACAGTCCGGCGGATGCCAGCCCCAACCTCGCGCATGCACAGACTAGTACTTCTTCTGACCGAGCTTCTGTGGGGCGGAGATGCCGGGTCCGTATTAGGGAGGTAAGTATCAACTCTCTCATGAAAAAAGAAATCCGTGATTTCGTTTATTTCACATCAAGATTATACTTATCGCCCTAATACTCTATGATATTGCCAGAATTTGTCAGCGAATTCGGCGGGAGGGAGGCAGGCTCTTCCCTATGCGCTTTTCTGTGCCTAAGGCACTTAAACCTCTGAAAATTGTGTGAAAACACAACCAGGAATAGATTTGAACATTGGATAACACAACTGATGGCTGAGAGAAGACCATATGTCATATGCGCTCCCCCTCTTCTTGGGAGGAAGAAAAAATGGCCTCAATGTCCCATAAGCTTTCTCCGTACAAATGCCATGTACTAGAGGACATTTAAATGAAAAGGCTTCATTTTCGTATACTCTCAATAATGAACCACATAAAACACGTACCATCACCATAGTAATAACGAAGGGTCACGTGACAACACAATCAACAATGAACAACAAATAAACAAGACTGACCTTGTGGAAGTTGGCTGCTGTCATCACCTTCCCATTGGTGAAGGCTGATGCAGTCCAATTAAGTGGTTGTTGCCGTTGATTAATTGTGAAATATATAAAAAATGACAGAACCTCATCAAAATATGTGCACCTAGATTATCTTTTCAAAATCGATAAGGCGAGAGGTTCGAGGTGTCACGGAGGTAATGGTCGGTAAAACTTCACTCACAATGCCACTGGGCTACTGACATAATGTCATCCACAGGAACCCCATTAAACAGGGCAGTAGAAGTCACTATGCCACGAACACTGTGAACCGTAGCAACTTATATACCTGTGGCAGATTTATGACAAAATTGAATGCATTCTACAATCCACCTGAAAATGGTGTCCTTAGACGCCCTGCCATGGGGTTAAATATATGACAACCATAATGCTGTGGGGTCCATCTGCCATTCCTGAGTACGTTGTTTGAACCGGTTTAATGCTCGGAATTTACACCATGCTAGTGAATTAGGATCATATCTAGTCAAAGCTGGTAAAAATATGGGTTGACCTGGATATTTCAAAGACTGATTTTTAGCCATGAAATTTATCCTAGGTAGAAACTTAAGGCCTTCCCCTGTAACCACAAAACGGTCTGCCTCGGCTGATAACGCATGGATTTTGCTTCTCCGCCTAGTCGAGGCCGCAGCAATTAAAAATACAGTTTTAAGTGTCAACATTTTCATAGAAATGGAACTAAGTGGTTCAAAAGGCTTATCAGCTAGTACCTGGAGCACTAGAGATAAACTCCAAGACGGAATCACTGGGGGATTCCTTGGTCTTAGTTTGCCCATTCCTTTAATTAAAGTATACAATGTACTTACTTCATCACTTCCCCTAGTAGCCAAGCAAGGGAGAACTGTCATTAAAGCTGACTTATAGCCAGCAATAGAATTAGGCTTGAGGCTATAGGCATCATACAGGTGACAGAGGAAATCGGCTACTACCTGAATAGATGAATCCATTGGATTAATACATCTTGTTGAGCACCATTCTGCAAATCTGTTGATTTTATAATTATATGCTCTGGAGGTTGACCCCCTTCTGGCTTTTGCCATGAACATGGCTGTTTGCTCAGAAAAGCCCTCCTTAATTCTAGATTCCTTGACAACATCCACGCAGTCAATCTGAACATTGACGGATTGTTGTGAAGGGCCTTGCCCTGGAAGATAATATTGTCCATCAAAGGCAGAGGAACCAGATTGCAGACCAGAAGGTCCAGCAGATCCGTATACCATGATTGGCGTGGCCAATTTGGGGCGATCAGAAGCACTTGGCATTCCTGTTTGATTTTCTGAAGAATTTTTAGAATCAGGATTGCTGGAAGGAATGCGTATGCATACATTCCCACCCAGCTGATAGCTAACACATCTGTTGCGATAGCGCTAGGATCTGGAATTGGAGAGACATACGTCGTCATCTTCGCATTCTTCTTCGTTGCGAATAAATCTATGTTGGGTTTCCCCCAGTCGTTGAACAGATGATCCGCAACACATTGATTTAGTTGCCATTCCGTAGGTAAAACACTCATCCTTCGGCTCAATGAGTCTGCTAGCAGATTTAACCTTCCCGGAATATGAACTGCTTTCAAGGTAATCCTGTGATCCAGGCACCAGCAAAGCAGCTTCCATGTCATCATACAGAGACTGGGAAACTTCGTTCCGCCCAGGCAGTTTATATAAGTCACTACTGTTGAGTTGTCTGATTGAACTAGAACACTCTTGCCCTGAACTTTCTCTATGAAATGTTCCAGGCCCAGGACTACTGCTCGTAATTCCAGTAGATTGATATGTTCTTGTGACTGATCCAGATTCCAAAGCCCTGATACTGTGGATTCTTCCAGGCAAGCTCCCCACCCCTCCATCGATGCATCTGTATACATTGTTAACTGAGGGTGAGGAGGGGTTAGCATCACCACCACCAGGAGATTCTCTGTCTTCATCCACCATTGAAGGTGGTGAATTAGAGGTTCCAACACTGACACATTCGAGTCCAGTGACCCTGTACTCTGGGTCCATTGTGTCATGAGAAATAGCTGGATAGGTTGCCTGCATAAGGCCGCCTGAGGAATGACTGGTTCAAGAGAAACCATCAACCCCAGCATTCTCAAGTAAACCCATGCCAGGGCATGACGACTGTTTCACACTGACTGTATTAATGAGATGAGTGCCTCTACCCGCTCCTGAGCAGGATAAACATATCCTATCTTTAGATCGAAGAACATTCCCAGGTAAACAAACTTCTGGGATGGAGTCAGCTCTGATTTTTGAAAGTTGATTATCCAGCCCAAGTCTGTGAGAATTTTCAAAACTATCTCCGGATTTGCTGATAGACTTTCCTGTTTGTGTGCTTTTAATAGCCAGTCATCTATGTACGTATGGACTGCTTTGCTTCTCCTGCGGAGGTATGCCGTTATAGCAGGAACAACCCTGGTGAAGACCTGAGGAGCCGTTGAGATTCCAAAGGGTAAAACCCTGAATTCCCACTGTCTGCCCTGGAATGCGAACCTCAGGAACCAATGTAAACTCCTCACTATTGGAATGTGGAAATAAGCATCCGTCAGATCTATTGATGCTGTCCACATTCCCTTCTCCAACCCTGCCAACACCGTTTTCACTGTCTCCATTTTGAAGCTGGGTGTGTCTATGAACTTGTTCAATGGCTTGAGATTCAGAATTGGTCTCCACCCTCCAGTGATTTTTGTTACTAGGAACACGGTTGAATAGAAGCCCGGGCACTTTTGTGCCGGTTGAATTGCTCCTTTTAGTATGAGGGAATTTATTTCTTCCTCTATACACAACCGTTGATCTGGATCTCTTGGAATTTGAGTCCAGACTGGCACGAGAGACAGCCGCGATGGTGGGCCTGTTATCTAATCGGGAAAGCCATTGCAAGACTAAACGGTCCTGAGTTAACTGTTCCCACTCTTGCATGTGGTAGGCCAATCGGCCTCCCACTGGACCACCTAGGGAGAGAGGTGGACATAAGCAGCGCAAGAGTGGCACTGTCTCCTGGTCCAGAAGCACTGGAGTGGTTCTTACTGTGGTAACCGCCCCTTCATGTATGATTACCACGACCAGATCGTGCGCCATGGCCCGCACCGCGTGCCCTTGTTGTGTGGGCGGCTGTCTGGCTGGCTGCGGCCCCCTCGCTGCTGACTGAAGCACGCGCGGCCATGGCTGGTGCTGCGCTGGTGGATAGCCTCTGACCTGGCCACCGCCACCTCGATCCTGCAGGGGATGATGCGCAGGGGGTGTTGCGCTAATGCGTTCTCTGCGGAGCACTTCAAATTGCTCACGCAACGCCCTCTGGTAACCGTCTCCTGGAGGTGCCTACATCCTTCACCTCCAAAAAGACCAGGACCTGTCATAGGCATATGCAGCAGCCTATATACAGGTCCTGGGACGGGCACAAGTTGTCTAGGGCAAACGTGCACCATGCCTGGACACTCCTGGTCACAGACCAGGTTAAACAATCCAGAGCCAGGTTGATTCCATCCTGGATGGCTCTCTGGACTGTCATCGGACTTGGCTGGCGCGATGCAGATGCTGTTACTACTCCTGTAACAGCTGGGAGACGTGCGAGAGCACTGAGATAGATGCCCTCGAACTCTCCTCCGCATCGCGCAACGCGGTGTTTTGCCGAACGCAATGCGTTCAAGCACAGAGCTCACGTGTCAGACCGGGAACCTGGCTCCATGTCTTCGTCTAGCGATGCGCAATCATCCGTGCTTGGCTTAGGCACCACACCGTACCTTTGATACTGCTCAGGCACGATGCGGCATCGTTTTGCCACCTCGTGAGGGGTCTTCGCGAGACGTCCATCCGCCTTGATGGACGTCTCTGCCGCTGTAAACATATCTACAATATGTTCCGCCAGCGGCAGAGATGGCATAATGGAGGCAGTAGGCTTACCTGCCAACCACGGGCGCTGGTCATGCTGGCTGGCCGACTGATCTACAGCAAGACCTGGCCTGACGTTGATTAGCCACTGACAAGTGTCAGACCAGTCTTCCTCTGTGGCTACCTACGAATACTCTACAAGACGAGGGCCTTCGTCATCCTCCTGACCAATCACAGGCGAGTGTGTGGCGGGAGGATTGATAAATCCTGGCAAGCCAGAGAAAGCATGTGGGCCTGAAAGAACAGGCATGCTAAACTGACTGGCTTTACCAGGAGCAGGCGCTGTGGTATTGCGTGGGGAAGATTTTTCCACACCACGGCCCTGGCCAGCACCTGCTACACCACTGGCAAGCCGAGGTATACGGTAAAACTGGCCATCAGATCCAGCCCGGGCTACCTTCTGTGCCGAGAACGTTACTCCTGCATGAGTAGTTCCATGGACAATGTCGCCCATATTTTCCCCGAGGGGTGCACGTATGTCAATGTCCATGGCCGTGGCACCAGAAGGAGAACCCAGCAGATAATCCTCTTCTTCCTGGCCAGAAAGATTAGATTCCAGATCAGCGAAGAATGCTAACCCGGACTGGCCAGGAAAGGTGCATAGGAGAAAGTGGAACCTGTAGGGTGCAGATAATCCTGGCCTGATAAGCAAGCACCAGGCTCCAGCGACACCTGTCCATGAACAACCGGCGCAGCAAGCCTGCTGCCAGTGTCCTCGTAGTGGACTTCGCCCTCTAATAGGGCCACCTCTGAATCATGATCGAAAACTGGTAGGTCCTTACATAGCACTGATTCAGAAGCAGGGATTATCTGCTGATCCGAAGCAGACGAAGAGGGCAACAAAGGATTTAGACCAGGGAGCATGCTGCAAAGCAACTCTGGAGCCAAATCCTTAATTGTCCTCTTCATCTCTCCCAACATCTCTACACGGAAGGCCTCCATATCCATGGTGGATGAAGCCTTCCTCTTACCCTTCTTACCAAGAACAGCTTTCTTAGACTTTCTCTCCTCCTCTACAGCCTTCTCCTTCACCTGTAAAGAGAGAAACTCAGACATTAGATCGCCACCCCTCCCACACTTTTTACAGATGTCACAATTAATTAATGGCCCACAAGGGCTGCATTCAAAACATAAGTGAGGAGCCAATCTATCTTTCAGAACCTTCCACAAGAAGGACAACCAGGCTTCTGAAACAGGCCAGAAGACGAAGACAATGAGTATTTTAGTCAATTGAATTAGTAACTCAAAACCAAAATAAATAGCACTAGCTAATGAGAAAACAGCGTTGGATAAAACTTTATAAATGTTAATAAAGTGCAAGGCTGATTATGATGTCATAACTTCAAAAATAAGAAGTTAATCCGATCCACAACAACATCCAGGTGTAGGATAAATTGTATTCATATCCAGAACATTTAACTGGAAAGGATAGTAGAGACAGACTATGCACACATCAGATATACAATGATAAATTGGCAGCAGATTTCAGAACTATTTTCAAATAAATTGAAGTGCCTAATATCATAACTAGAATACGTGTGTCTTTAGCATAGACAAACCATTCGATCTGATGCACTGGAATCTCCACCAAACTATGACCTCTTAACTCTCACCACCTTAAAGGGAAGGAAGTGGACCAAGAGGGCAAAGTGAGAAGACATTCTTACAAGGCCTCCAACTTACTGGGCATAGATTTTGTATTAGTTCATTCTAACATTGTTAGTAGGAAATGGAACCTTGGTGGAGAGAAAAACAACCCCTCTGATGATGTGCTGTCCTTTCAATCATGGATAGATACATGTGGACATAGACACAGAGAGAGATTAGTATTTCATAGCACCATTTTGAAATAAACCAGTTTTTAGGCGCTTATCACGTCTAATCGCGAGTCCCGGAAACACATTACATCGGAACTAAAATGCTAAATTAGACAAATATGTATTTGAAGTCGGTGTATCCAGTACTTCTCTTGTTCTTTCCTGATATTAAACGAAATCTAGGATTTCTTTTTTCACGAGAGAGTTGATACTTACCTCCCTAATACTTTTGATATTGCTAAATATTGGCTTTCACTCAATAAACACTCAGATTTAAAACAGTTAGGTGCCCCTACTGGGCAGGGAGTCAGAGCGTAGTCTGGCGGATGCCAGCCCCACCACCGCGCATGCGCAGACTAGCACTTCCTCTGACTAGATTATTGGCTGACACACATGTAACTATTAAGAGCCTGAAGACCGAGCCTCTGTGGGGTGGAGAGGCCGGGTCCGTATCTAGGGAGGTAAGTATCAACTCTCTCGTGAAAAAAGAAATCCTAGATTTCGTTTATTTCACTTCAAGAGTATACTTACCTCCCTAATACTTTTGATATTGCCAGAATTCGAAAGTGAATCTGGCGGGAGGGAGGCGAGGTCAAAAGACCAGCTCATCCCTATACGCTTTTCTGCGTTTAAGGCACTTAAACTTCTGAAACTGTAAGAAAAAACAGTCAGGATTTGACTAACCATCGGATAACACCACCGATGTATGAGAGATGACCGAATGTCATATGCGCTCCCCCCCCTCCTTCCAGGGAGGAAGAGTCGACTGACCTCAATGTCCTATACGCTCTCTACGTACAAGTGCCATGTACTACAGGACAGAGACGAAAAAGCTCCATTTTCGTAACTCTCAACAATGAACCACACAAATACACAAACCATCACCATATTAATAACGGGTAATCGTGACAATACAATCAACAACGGACAACACATGAACAAGACTGACCTTGTTGAAAAGGCTGCTGACATCATCTTCCCATTGGTAAAGACTGATGCAGGCCCAAAAAAGTGGGTGTTTCCATAAATTAATTGTGAAATATATAAGTAATGAGGAAAAACCACCTCAAAAAATATAAACCGATTTATTTTTTCAAAACCGACAAGGCGAGAGGATTAGAGGTGTCACGGAGATAATGGTCTGTAAAACTTGACTCACAGTGCCACTGAGCCACCGACATAATATCATCCACAGGGACCCCATTAAATAGGGCCGTGGATGTCACTACGCCGCGGACACTGTGAGCCTTGGCCACGTCAACCTGCTTCCCGGTGGCGGATTTATGGCAAAACTGAATGCATTCCACAATCCACCTGGAAATGGTGTCCTTAGAAGCCCTCCCATGGGGTTCAATATATGACAACCATAACGCTGACTGGTCGGTGCGCCATGCCGCCGTACGTTGTTTGTACCGGCGCAGCGCCCGGACGGGACACCATGCTTTAGAATTAGGATCATATCTAGTTAAAGCAGGCAAAATAATAGGTTGACCTGGATATTTCAACGACTGATTTTTAGCCAAGAAATTAATCCTAGGTAGCAGCTTAAGGCCTTCCCCTGAAACCACAAAACGGTCATCCTCGGCTGATAAGGCATGAATCTCACTCCTACGCCTAGCCGAGGCCGCAGCAATTAAAAACACAGTCTTCAGTGTTAATAGTTTCATAGAAATGGAACTAAGTGGTTCAAAAGGCTTATCACCTAGTACTTGAAGCACTAGCGATAAACTCCAAGACGGAATCACAGGTGGATTCCTTGGTCTTAGATTGCCCATGCCTTTAATTAATACATTCAATGTATTTACTTCATCACTTCCCCTCTTAGCCAAGCAAGGAATAACAGACATTAATGCTGACTTATAACCAGCAATAGAGTTAGGCTTGAGGCTATAGGCATCATAGAGGTGACAGAGGAAATCAGCTACTACTTGAATAGATGAATCCATTGGATCAATACATCTTTTTGAGCACCATTCTGCAAATCTGTTGATTTTATAATTATATGCTCTGGAGGTTGACCCCCTCCTGGCTTTGGCCATAAACATGGCTGCTTGCTCAGAAAAGCCCTCCTTAATTCTAGATTCCTTGACAACATCCACGCAGTCAATCTGAACATTGACGGATTGTTGTGAAGGGCCTTGCCCTGGAAGATAATATCGTCCATCAGAGGCAGAGGAACCGGATTGCAGACCAGAAGGTCCAGCAGATCCGTATACCATGATCGGCTTGGCCAATCCGGGGCGATCAGAAGCACTTGGCATTCCTCTTGTCTGATTTTCTGAAGAATTTTTGGAATCAGGATTGCTGGAGGGAATGCGTATGCATACATTCTCCCCCAGCTGATAGCTAACGCATCTGTTGCGAAAGCGCTTGGATCCGGAATCGGAGAGACGTACGTCGTCATCTTCGCATTCTTCTTCGTTGCGAACAAATCGATGTTGGGTTTCCCCCAATGGTCGAACAGACGATCCGCCACACATTGATTTAGTTGCCATTCCGTGGGTAAAACACTCATCCTTCGGCTCAATGAGTCTGCTAGCAGGTTTAACCTTCCCGGAATATGAACTGCTTTCAAGGTAATCTGGTGATCCAGACACCAACAAAGCAGTTTCCATGTCATCATACAGAGACTGGGCGACTTCGTTCCGCCCTGGCGGTTTATGTAAGTCACAACTGTTGAGTTGTCTGAACGAATAAGAACAATCTTGCCCTGAACTTTCTGTAAGAAATGTTCCAGGCCCAGGACTACTGCTCTTAGCTCCAGTAGATTTATATGTTCCTTTGACTGTTCCAGATTCCAAAGCCCTGATATCGTGGATTCTTCCAGGCAAGCTCCCCAGCCCTCCATCGATGCATCTGTATACACAGTCACCTGAGGGTGGGGAGGGGTTAGCAAAACCCCCGGCAAGAGATTCTCTGTATTCAACCACCATTGCAGGTGGTGAATCAGAGGCGCCAACACTGACACATCCGAGTCCAGCGAACCTGTACTCTGGGTCCATTGTGTCATGAGAAACAACTGGATCGGCCGCCTGCGTAAGGCGGCCTGAGGAATGACTGGTTCCAACGAAACCATCAACCCCAGCATTCTCAAGTAAACCCGTGCCAGGACATGACGACTGTCGCACACTGACTGAATCAATGAGATGAGTTTCTGAACTCTCTCCTGAGTAGGATAAACATATCCTGTCTCTAGATCGAAGAACATCCCCAGGTAAACAAACTTCTGGATGGAGTCAGCTCTGATTTTGGGAAATTGATCATCCAGCCCAAGTCTGTGAGAATTTTCAAAACAATCTCCAGATTGGCGGACAAACTTTCCCGGGTGTGCGCTTTCAACAGCCAGTCGTCTATGTACGTGTGGACTGCTATGCTTCTCCTGCGGAGGTATGCTGTGATCGCAAGAACCACACGGGTGAAAACCCGAGGAGCCGTGGAAATTCCGAAGGGCAACACCCTGAATTCCCACTGTCTGCCCTGGAATGCAAATCTCAGGAAGCGACAGAAACTCCCGTGGATGGGGATGTGGAAATAAGCGTCCTTCAAATCTATCGACGCCGTCCACATCCCCCTCTCCAACCCCGCCAACACCGAGCGCACCGTTTCCATCTTGAAACTGGGCGTCTCGATGAACTTGTTCAATGGCTTGAGGTTGAGAATCGGTCTCCACCCTCCGGTGCGTTTTGTTACTAAGAACAGGGTTGAATAGAAGCCCGGACACCTTTGTGCCGGCTGAATAGCTCCCTTTTGTATGAGGGAATTTATCTCCTCCTCGATACACAACCTTTGCTCTGGATCTCTCGGAATGGGAGTCCAGACTGGCACCAGAGACAGTCGCGACGGCGGGCCTGTCACCCACTCTGGATGATACCCGACGGAAAGCCATCGCAAGACTAAACGGTCCTGAGTTAACCGTTCCCACTCTTGCATGTGGTCGGCTAGCCGGCCTCCCACCGGTCCACCTAGGGACCGCGGTGGACACGAGGCATGCAAGAGCGGCACTGTCTCCGTCGCCATACACACCGGAGTGGTTCTTACCGCGGTAAGCGTCCTGTCAGGACCGATAACCACGCCCAGATCCTCGCGCGCCCCGCCCCGCCCCGCGCGCACCTCGGTGCGCGGGCGGCTGCCTGGCTGACGGCGCCTGAGGAACCTGCGCCCCCCTCGCTGCTGGCCGAATCGCACGCGGCCGAGGCCGACGCTGCGACGGTGGCTGGCCTCTGACCTGGCCAGCACCACCTCGAGCCTGCAGGGGACGATACGCCGGGGCCGCGGCGCGAACGTTAGCACGACGCAGCACATCAAACTGCTCGCGCAGCGCCCTCTGGTTATTCACCAGGGTGACCGTCTCCTGGAGGTGTCGACATCCCTCACCTCCAAAAAGACCAGGGCCCGTCATAGGCGTACGCAGTAGCCTATTGTACAGGTCCTGAGACGGGCACAGATTGTCCAGGGCAAACGTGCGTCTTGCCCTGACACTCCTGGTCACCGCCCGAGTCATACAGTCCAGCGCCAGGTTAATACCATCCTGGATGGTTCGCTGGACAGTGACCGGACTTGGCTGGCACGATGCGGATGCCGTTACTACCCCCTGTAACAGCTGGGAGACGTGGGACAGAGCGGCAATCGAAGCCCTCCCACTCTCCTCCGCATCACGCAACGCGGTATTCGCCGAACGCAACGCGTTCGAGCACAAGACACCCGTGTCAGAACGGGAGCCTGGCCGCGCATCCTCACCCAAAGCCGCGCGGTCATCCACGCTGGGCTTGGGTACCACACCGTACCGCTGGTAATCCAGGGGCACAATGCGACAACGCCTGGCCACCTCGCCAGAGGGGCCTTCGCGAGACGTCCACTCGACCTAATGGACGACTCCGCCGCCTTGAACATGTCAACGACATGCTCCGCCAGCGGCAGAGAAGGCATAGCGTTAGCAGTCGGTTTCCCAGCTAACCACGGCGTGTGAACACGCTGGCTAGCCGACTGCTCCACGGGCAGATCAGGCCTAACGCTCACCAACCACTGGCAAGCGTCATACCAATCCTCCTCCGTGGCTAACTGCGAGCGCTCTACAAGACGGGGTCCTTCGTCTTCCTCCTGAGCGCAAGCAGTAGAGCTTGACGGCGGGTATGCTGATACACCTGGCAAGCCAGGGAAAACACGCGGGCCTGACAGCACCGGCATGAGAATATCACTGGTTTGACCAGGAGCAGGCACCGTGGCAGAGCGCGGGGTATATATAGTCTCACCACGGGCCCGGCCAGCACCAGCAACACCCTCGGCAAGCCGAGGTATGCGGTACCGCTGGCCATCAGCAGCGCCCTGGGCCACCACCTGAGCCGCGGACTTTACTCCAGGGTGAGTAAAACCGTGGAATAAGGCGCCTGTATTCCCCGCGAGGGGTGCACAAACGTCTTCATCCATGTCCACGTCGTCAGACGGCGACCCTAGCAGGTAATCCTCATCACCCTGGTCAGAAAGATTAGACCCCGGGTCAGCAAAGAGAGCTAACCCGGGCTGACCAGGAACGGTGCCATAGGAGGTACTGGCCACCGCGGCGTGCGGATACCCCTGGACTGATAAGCAGCCCGCGGGTTCCAGCGACAACCGTCCACGGTCCCCTATCGGCGCGGCAATAAGCCTGTTGCCAGGGCCGTGGAACGCCCCCTCTAATGGGGCCACCTCTGAATCGTCGAACAACGGAAGCGGTCTACGGAAATTCGATCCAGAGGCGGGGATTACCTGCTCCGAAGCCGATGATGAGGACAGTAAAGGATTTGGTCCAGGAAGCATGCCACGAAGCAACCCTGGAACCAAATCCTTTATTGTCCTCTTCATCTCTCCCAACATCTCGGTCCGGAAGGCCTCCATATCCACCGCGGACGAGACCTTCCCCATACCCTTCCTACTTACAACCTCTCGTTTCCGCTTCTTCTTCTTCTCCTCCTCTACCACCTTGTCCGTCGCCTGTAAGCAGCACAAGAATTCGGACATTAACTCGCCCCCCCAGTGCTTACATATGTCACAATTAACCAAGGGACCACAAGGGCTACATTGATAGCACAGATGAGGCCAGAACTTTTCATGAAGAAAACCTCCACAGGACGCGCAACCCGGTCCCTGAAACAGGGCAAAGGACAAGGAGTATGAGCAACTAGTTAAGCTTAGAAACTCAATCCAACTCAAAGAGAAGGAAAACGATCATAAAGATCAATATACATCAGAAACCAGCATAGCGCTTGAATTGCTGATAAACACATAGCCAGGCTGATTATGACGTCATTAATCCCGTGACAGGAAAAATTCGATCCCAACAAAACATCCAAGTGCAAGGACGAATTGTATGCTGAATGGATAAGTCGACTACACAACCATCAGATACATATAGATAACTCTTTTCTGGCAAAAATGTTAATTATCTCCCTTTGTTTGTTTACAATAATTAACATCACCACATTATCAATAACTAGATACCTGACACTTTGTATAGACAAACCATCCAACGTGACGAACCGGAGAACTCCACCATCTGCACGCCTCTTAACTCTCTCCACCTCATGGGGAAGGAAATGGATCAAGAGGGCAAAGTGAGAAGACCTTTATACTAGGCCTCCAACTCACTGGACATATTTTTTCATTTGGTTAGATAACCTAACAGTGTTAGTAGGAAATGGAACCATGGTGGAGAGAAAACTAACTCTCTGCTACTGTGACGTCACCACCTAGCGTCATACAGACCTGTGGACATAAACAGAAAGAGAAATTAGTCCTAGGTAGCACCGAGTTGACATAAACCAACTAACCAAGGCGCTTATCACGGTAAACGCGAGTCCCGGAAACACAATACACCGGGAAGAAAACTCGCTAATTTTACTAGAAGTCACCTGATTTAAAGGTCCTAAGTCCTCCTGTGGCGAAGTGTTCCCTCCTGCCATACAAATCAGATACTATCACTCCAAAATATACACCAAATAACAGTTTAAGAGTAAGAAAAGCTTATGATTCAAAAAGACATGTGTGTTCTCTTTGCCAATAATCTAGCAAAGAGGTAGTGCTAGTCTGCGCATGCGCGGTGGTGGGGCTGGCATCCGCCAGACTACGCTCTGACTCCCTGCCCAGTAGGGGCACCTAACTGTTTTAAATCTGAGTGTTTATTGAGTGAAAGCCAATATTTAGCAATATCAAAAGTATTAGGGAGGTAAGTATACTCTTGAAGTGAAAAGGTTTTATCAATGTCCTCAGGATCGTGAGGGAGAACATGTATAATTTTATAGGACACGTTTTGTCCAGTATGGTTGGGTAAATTAAAATGTTTTGCAACGGGGGTATCTTTGTGTTTTTTGATATCCTTTAAATGTTCTTTCACTCGTATGTGGAACTCACGTTTTGTCTCCCCCACATACTGTTTGTGACAGTGTGTGCATGTGAGTAGGTAAATAACATTGCGTGTATCGCAGTAAGTTTTGACCGTACATCTGTATTTTAGACCCGTGTGTGTGCTAGTGAATTCACGTTTGTTGTCCATATTTTTGCAGAAAAAACAATTTTTTCTTGTGCATGGATAAATTGGGTTTTGGAAAGTTTTTCCTTGAAAGCCTAATTTGGCGGGAAACTCAAATTTGGCAGTGACAAGTGTGTCTCTGAAAGTTGGATTCTTTCTGTAGCCAAACATCGGTGGAGTTGGGAATGTGCTTCTATATTTGTCTAGTAGTTCCCAGTTCTTTTGGATGATTTTGCTGGCTTTATGGCTTTGAGTGTGAAAGTCCATTATGCATGGGATACGAGTGTTTATCTCTGTGTTTTTGACTTTGGGTATTAGTAAATCAAGCCTTGAGCGTGTGCATGCTTTCTGATAGCTGGCCAACAAAACTCGATGAATTCATCCACTATATGAATATATCTCACCACTCTATCAAATTTACAGCAGAACAGTCCACAACTAAGGTCAGCTTCCTGGACACATATGTTTATATTGACACTGATCGCTCACTATGCTTCGACCTGTACTGTAAACCTACAGACACACACGGTTACCTACATTACCAATCAGCACACCCACAGTCCACTAAAAACTCCAGCCCATATGGACAATTCCTTAGATTACACAGAATCTGCATGCCATGGAAACCCTTCTATGACGTCGTAATAGATGTCTACCTCTAAAACGTCACACTGACCATTACGTTCGCTCCTTTCCACGTTATAAATTATAGAATCAGTTAGCCAACAGTCTCATACTCACCTGTATGGACAAATTCCAGTGTAAAAAGTGCAATGAACAATTTGCTCAACGCACAGGACTAAGAAGGCATATAAGAGTCATACATGAAGTGAGTGGCTTCTGGAGCTGCAGTTATTGCAAGATTAGCTTTACACGTTTAGAGGAAGCCAGAGGCCACTGTGAAAAAATTCATTTATTTTCTAAAGATCAAATCCAAGAACTTGTTCGACAGGCCAGCAACACTAGAGTGATCCAAATCAGAGATTACTCTAGTTTCAGGATACCTGTCCCTCCACCAAGACCGACTACTCCAGCAACCAACGCCACTGCCATAGAATCTCTCTCTGGAGAGAGACAGGTAACACAGGAAGTGAGCACACCCACTGCCGAACAACCAAACGAGGCACACACACCCACAGAATCAACTGGGACCAAACATACCACTGACATTTTATCTGAGCCATCCTTCCACACACAAACAGAAGACAGTGGACCTCTTCCACAAACCACAGAGGAGGAGGCCGATCATCTCCACACACAGTACGTTATCCACATTCCTGAGGGCAGTATACCATGCACCAGCAACACAACAGACGATGAACTCTTTTCATTTCTTTTTGTTGAAACTGGACTAACCGACACGGTTACATATCTCGTTCCTGGACTAGAACCACGTCTAGTCACAGACCGGGGAACTGACCCGTAGAGAGGTAAGCTTAAATGCACTCAACACTTACTCTTTTAACCCTTCATACAGGATAAACTAATCTGACTTCTATTTTTCTCTGATGAGTATAACCACACAAAGTACGAAATGCCACAAATCCGAATCATTCCATTAAGGTTATCCAACAAAATGGAAACCCGTGTCATCAAATGCTATTTATACCCTATAAATTCCCGCCACATTGGGATATTAAAGAACCACAATATACTCAGTCAAAGAGCCACTTTTGGCTCCTGGGTAAAATGCTTATATAAAACTTTATTTTTCCGGTTACATCACTAGTTTTTTACGGTTACACGTAACCTAGAAAACAACTAGTACATTTTCCGGTTACACAACAAATGACTTTAACGGTTACACAATCTAGAAAGTCGATAATTTCCGGTTACCAACAAACAGACAATTGGTGAATTCCGGTTACAAGATGTTAAATCCGGTTACAAAATCAACATTTCCGGTTACAAGCATGAAATTCCGGTTACATGTACCCAGATTTTTACTCGTCCCGGTTACACCAAGGAGCAACTGTAACCGGCCCGAGAGTATAAAAGCAGGCGCAACACACTGCACTGACATTCGGATTTCGACCCAACTGATCAGCATTAGAAAACCTTTAGAAGTTTTCATGACCAGTCAATACCTATGCATTTGAAGTCACCTGATAAATGGATTATGAGCCTTCTTCTGATGATCCACGTTCAGACATGACTTCTAGGTGAATGATGAATAGATTTGAGTGATGAGAAACTGCAGGAAAGCTTAGAGCAAAAAAGCATGTCTCTTATTGCCAATAAATTGGTAAAGAGGAAGTACTAGTCTGCGCATGCGTGAGGTTGGGGCTGGCATCCGCCGGATTGTCATCTGACTACCTGCCTAGTAGGGGCACCTAACTTTTTTAATTCGGAGTGTTTATTGAGTGAGTCGATATTTGGCAATATCATAGAGTATTAGGGAGGTAAATATACTCTTGATGTGAAAATGGATATTCCTCAAGACCCTAGCAGAAGCCGTTTTGGCCGCCTTCATCATGAAAGGGTTAATGGTTAAATTTGGCCCTGAAAGCTAAAATATTTGATGTGCATTTGCAGGTCAAGCGGATTATTTTTGAAAATTGACTCAGTGGAATGACTGGCTCTGTTACCGGTAAATTTTCAACAAGGTGAATCAGTAAAACTGATGGATGCTCCCCGAAATGTGTATTTAAACCAGAAATGTATTTGCAATGCAACCATGAAGCTCGACTTTACTTTGCAATGATCTATGAAGCTTGACTTCAAACATAAAATAAACATAGAAGGCCTTATCAACAAGAGGCACAAGGGCCTCACTAGTGTAACGCTAAACTGGACCATTAGCATTTGAACCATTTGCATTTAAATACATGTACCGGTAAACATGATGGATAATTTTTGAAAAATCCAAGATAGTCACCAATCAAGATTCTTGTTTGATCTTGAAGCCTACCGCCAGAGGACCATTCTACCCAAGTTTCGTTGAAATTGGCTCACTAATTAAGGGGTAGCATTTTAAATGGTTCTGGAAAGTTGAAAAGAAATTCAAATGGCAACCAAAATATTGACCAACCAAAATTCTGAATATATGTTCTAGAGCCTACCACTATAGAATCCTTCCAACCAAATTTGGATAAAATCCACAAAGCGGTTATGGAGAAGATGCATTTTGACAATTTCTGGTAAATTTTTCATAAAATTTATGATTTTCAGCCAAAAAATTGACACATTACGATTCTGAATATATTTTCTGGAGCCTACCTTGATAGGGTCTGTCTAGCCAACTAGAGTTGAAATCTGTCAAGCAGTTAATGATGAGTAGCGCTTAGACAATTTTGGTAAATCTTTCTTAAAATTAATGTTTTCACCAAAAAACTTGACCAATTAAAAATCTCTATTTAAGTTCTGAAGCATATCCCCATAAGGTCCTTCCAGCCAACTAGGTTGAAATCTGCCAAATGGTTAATGAGGAGTAGCATTTTGACAATTTCCAGTAAATTTTTCATAAAATCTAAGAGTTTTACCAAAAAACTTGACCAATCAAAATTCTGTATACAATCTCTGAAGCATAGCCCCACAAGGTCATTTCAGCCATAGTAAGTTGAAATCTGCCATGAGGTTAAAAAGGAGTAGAGTTTTGACAATTTCCGGTAAATTTTTCATAAAATCAAAGATTTTGACACAAATAAATTGACCAATCAAAATTCTGTATATATGTTCTGAAATTGAAACCATTAGGGTCCTTCCAGCCAAATTAGGTTGAAATCCACCAAGTGGTTAATGAGTAGTCATTCGACAATTTCCGGTAAATTTTTCATAAAATGTAAGATTTTAACCCAAACAAGAGGCCCAAGGTCCTGTGTCGCTCACCTGGGTGGTTTAGTAATCATTTAAATGAGTTCATGGGCATTTTTGCAAGTGCAATATGGCCGCCAAACACACTACATTTTGATTGGCCCACGGCACCAAGGTTGTTTTTGACGTATCAACTTCCCTTGAACAAACTTTAATGGCCCTTAGTCTCTGATCATATTGCCCAAATTTCGGCCTGATCCCTTCAGTGGTTTTGGAGAAGTCGTTTTTGGGAAAACTAGGTCATCCAAGATGGCCACCAAACCATTTGGTCAATCAAGTCTTCTTGAACAAATTTGGTTTACCTCTTTCCCTACATGATGTTTCATGAGTTTTGAATCGATTCCTCAAGTGGTTTCGGAGAAGATTTTTAAAGACATTTCCTAAAATCGGCCAAAATCCAAGATGGCCACCGGCCAAAATGGCCGATTGGCTCCATTTGAACAAACTTGGATCCCTATGCCCTAAGGATGCTTCCTGCCAAATATAATTCAAATCGGCCCAGTGGTTCTTGAGAAGAAGTCGTTTAAAGGATAAGTTGACGGACGGATGGATGACAGGCGGATACACGATGGACGGTCGCCATGGCATAAGCTCACTTAAGGCCAGGTGAGCTAAAAATTGAGCAATCAAAATTCTGTATATGATTTCTGAAGCTTACCCCTATAGCATCCATCCAGCCAAATTAGTTTGAAATCAGCCAAGCGGTTAATGAGTAGCGTTTTTAAACAAAGGTTGAGAGATTGATGACGGATGACAGACGGTTGCCATGCATATCAGTGACCTTGACCGTTGGACCAAAACATTATTGTGTGATGCTGTGTCATCATAAGGGGGCATGTGCCCAGGTTTGAGTCCAGTATGATTAACCAAACCTGAGATACAAACATACAAGTCAAGCTAAACGGAAAATGTTAATGTTGAAAAAAATCAGGTTTTAACAAGGTTACAGTGACCTTGACCTTTTGACCTAAACATAATTGTGTGATGCCAGGTCCTTATAATAAGGCTTGTGTCCAAGTTTGGCTACAGTATGATTAACCAAACCTGAGATATAAACAGAAAAGTTGATCCAAAAGGAACAAGGTTTTTACCAAGGTCACAGTGACCATTATCTTTGACCTTTTCAACCCAAGGTCATCGTGAGATGCTGTATCATTATAAGGAAGCATGTGCCCAAGTATTGGTCCAGTATGATCAACCAAACCTGAGATATAAACAGAAAAGTTGAGCTAAACGCAAAATGGACGACGACACCACCGCCAGCAACACCACCGGATGACGTGCAGGGTATCGCAATAGCTCATTTTACTTTGTAAAGTCGAGCTAAAAATGCATTTATGAACCAGAGTTATGGCCCATGTTTAAGGGTGTGGCCACATCATCCTTATAGCCCAAATAGATATTGCCTAAAGGAACATGTTTGCCAAATTTGGTTTTAATCAATTGATAAATGACGAGCCACAAACGTATTTTCCCCATATGCTTCAATACTTTGAAAATATAGCAAGGGCCATAACGTTGCTATTTGTGGGTGTGGCCTCTTGATCTAACTAAATATAACAAGGGCCATAACTCTGCTTTTTGTGGGCGGGGCCATTTAATCTTCATAGCCAAAATATATATTGCCTAAAGGAACATATTTGCCAAATTTGCTTTTAATCCGTTGATAAATAGCGAAATGTGCCACAAACATATTTTACCCATAGGCATCAATAATTTGAAAATATAGCAAGGGCCACAACTCTGCTATTTGTGGGTGTGGCCTCTTCATCTTCATAGCCCAACTAGATATTGCCAAAAGGAACATATCTGCTAATTTTGGTTTTAATCTATCAACAAATGGCGAAACATGCCTCAAGTGTTTACAGATGACAGACAGACAAATCACGATTGTATAAGCTCACCTAGGTGGGCTAAAGATGAACACCAGTTCATCTTTTAACTTATTTTGACATCAAAGTGGTAAGGGTTAAAGTAGATGCAGCAATAAAGCTGGTTAATGACCATAGGCCTGAGAGTTTAGTCATAGCAAAGCTAAACGTCTGCCAGTGATAAGGTTCCTCTGGAGCATCTATACACCAAGAATTTAGGGTCACCATAGGTTAGACATCACCGTTCGACTTATTCACTGCTCGTACATTGTGGGTTGAGAGCACAAGAAAATAGTGCAGACATGAGGCCCACGCAAATCTGCTCAATGGATGAATCCAATTTTAGCTATGCAACTCCCATCTCTAGCTAAGCTCCGCCCATGCCACGCTCGTGTTGGGATCGATCGAACCCTGAACTCCCAGAATCTCAATTTCAATAAAACTTTACAGGTAAGCTGTTGAATATTTCGAAACTAATTCGTCTGGGTGCTGGTGCTGCCTATGGCGGCAACCGCACCCCGTTAAATTAGTCTCAAAATATTCAACAATGTTGATTAAATAGTAGACATACAATTCGCACAACTGACAGACTTTTAAAAGTTCATGACTGGCTTAGCTACGTCAATCGTTAAATATCTAATTGTGATGTCAGCCTACATATGACATAATAGATTATGATGTCATATACTTGAGCAACAGATTGGATTCATGAATTGGAATGACAGTAGAATAGTAACGCTTCAATTGTCAAGATTGGTGAAGAAAACCTAAATTTCTGCCTAGTGAATGTGCATCTGACAAATAATAAAGGTCTGCAAATGGACATTTCTCAAGACCATCAAAGAGGATGTTTTACGTCAACTTGACTATTAAAGGATTTGAAAATGGCCAAAAAATGCATATACTACATTGGCATAATTATGCACATCAAGTCACTTGCATCAAACATTTTATAGCCAAGGCGTCCAAAGCTGGAATTTGCAGTGGTTGGAAGAGTCTATTTCTTTTAATTTTACAACTGAAACTTCAGTCATGCTTTAAGTTTCAAATCTAACGAATAAACTGTAGCAGAGTTCTCGTCCAGAAATGGAGCTATCATCAGCGTACTAAATTTCAAGATGGCCACAGGAAGAAACCGAGACCTAGTCCAGTCATCCTATGAAGTTTCAAAGCGATCCAATAAACAGTAGCAGGGTTATCATCCGGAAACAATTTTCAAGATGGCTACTGGGGCTGGTGGCCATATTGGACTTTGGATCATAGTCCATTTTGATCAGTTTCTTCTTCACACCGAGTCCAGTCGGCCGATGAAAGCGATCCGATAAATGGTAGTGGAATTATCATCCGGAAACCAATTTCCAAGATGGCAGCTGAGGGATGGAGCCATATTGGATTTTGGATCATCGTTGATTTTGATAGGTATAAAATATGGCATAAAAATTGTCTTCTCTTCGCCTCCAATTCCAATGGATATTCACAAAGGAAAAATGTCAAATTTGTTGTCAAATTGTGTCCATTAAAGGATTAAAATACCACATGTTATTCATGATTCATAGCCATATCTGATATGTCACTCAGGTGTCTGATGTCATAACCACATGCTAGCTAATTTCACGATCAACACGACCATACTCCGTTATGAAAATTAAAAAGTCATTAATGAACGTGTACAAAATGTATATCTTTCATGGATTTACAATTTAAGAAACATTCTGTTAAATATTTTGAAACTAATTTGACTGGGAGCTCTAGCTGCCATAGGCAGCAACAGCACTCAGTCATATTAGTTTCAAAATATTCAACAGCTTATTGGTATAGTTACTTTTGAAGTTTAGATTCTGGGAATTCATGTTTCAAATCGATTCCAACATGCATAAAAAAGTGGGAGGAGCTTAGCTAGAAACGGGTGTGGCATAGATAAAAATGGATCCTTCCTTTGTCCACACTCAATAAAGTGGTCACCTATGATAGGTATTACTCTAGTACCTGTGCACTAAGAGCTGGGAAGATTTCACTGACATAGGGAAATGACGGATCATCCACGATATGCCAATGAAAGACGTTGAACTTGTTCTGTGCCATAGCATCCTGTAGCAAAAGAAAACAGAAGGGAGTTGATTACCACAGTTAGTCAGTAAAGTTGGAGTTAAATATTACAATTTTTTGCTAATATTACAATTTTTCATTAAGATGCGATCACTTCCTGGCTCCTAGACAATTCTAAGAGAATTGTAGACAAGTCTTGGTATGGCAGTAACCCTGATTTAGAATAAAAAATAAGTTCATATTACGTCTACCATAAGGGGGTCTTAGCGCACAGTAATTAAACTAATTTACACATGACTACTGAAACGCATACACATCAACTTTCGTCATTTAATATTTTCATTACTGCTTTGAATTAGAATTTTTTCAGATCTCATTATAATAGCGAGTCCCATGGGTGACCATTATAGTAGGTCATTACTCCCCACCTGCATGCCTCGCTCTTATGCTAGACCATTACTTCAAATCCGTAAACCCAATTTTCATGGCTGACCATTATATCCGCAAAAATATTTTTGACATGTTAAAACTTTCCCGAATTGGCAATGGTCATTGTATATATATATATATATATATATATAGTTGCCGACCAGATTGGCCGATCGGCTTCGTTTGAACAAACTTGAATCGCTATACTCTGAGAATGCTTCCTGCCAAATATAATTGAAAATCAGCCCAGTAGTTCTCAAGAAGACATTTTAAATTTCCCATTTCTATAGTATGCGAGCTTTAGGCAGGAAAATGATCCAAGATGGCCGCCAAACCGCTTATCCATAATTTTTGAAAATGGCAATTTGAGATCAGAATACCCAAAAACCTCATATAAAACCAATGTCAGCCTCAAAATCTATCAAATAACAAAATCCAATATGGATGCCAAACATGGTATATTTTGATTGGCCCGGGCCATGTTTTGTGATGGATCAACTTCTCCTGAACAAACTTTAATGCCGCTTAGTTCCTAATCATATCTGCCAAATTTCGGCATGATCCTTTCAGCTGTTCTGGAGTTGTTTTCGAGAAAACTAGGTCAGCCAAGATGTCCACCGAACCATATAGTCAATCAAGTTCTCGTGAACAAACTTGGCTTACCTCTTGTCCTAGATGATATTTCATGAGTTTTGAATTGATTCCCCAACCACTTTCGGAGAAGATTTTCAGACGTTTCTAAAAATCGGCCAAAATCCAAGATGGCCATCGGCCAAATTGGCCGATCAGCTTCATTTGAACAAACTTTGATCTCTATAGCCTAAGGATGCTTCCTGCCAAATATAATTAAAATCAGCCTAGCAGTTCTCGAGAAGATATTTTAAATTTCCCATTGCTTTAGTATGGGAGCATTTGGTGGGGAAAAAATCCAAGATGGCCGCCAAACCGTTTATCCGACAGTTTCGAAAATCACAAATTTGAGCTCAGAATACCAAAACACATATATAAAACCAATTTCAGCCACAAAATCCATCAAATAAAAAAATCCAATATGGCCGCTAAACACGCTATATTTTCATTGGCCCACGGCAGTCATATTTTTTTACGGATCTACTTCTCTTGAACAAACTTTAATGGTGCTTAGTTCCTAATCATATCTGCCAAATTTCAACCCAATCACTTCAGCAGTTCTGGAGAAGTTGTTTTCGTTAAAACTAGGTCTACCAAGATGGCTGCAGAACCATTTGACCAATCAAGTTCCCTTGAACAAACTTGGTTCAGCTCGTACCCTAGATCATATTTCATGATGTTTGCATCAATCCCCCAAGGAGATTTTTAGACATTTCCTAAAATCGGCCAAAATCCAAGATGGCCCTCGGCCAAATTGGCCGATCAGCTTCGTTTGAACAAACTTGAATCACTATGGCCTAGGGATGCTTCCTGCCAAATATAATTGAAATTGGCTGAGTGGTTCTTGAGAATAAGTCGTTTAAAGGAAAAGTTGATGGATGGGCGGACACATGATGGACGGTCGCCATGTCATATAAGCGACAACAATGCTAACTCAAATTGTTTTCAAAATAAGCAGCAATATAGTAACACTTACTGCCGATATTTCGAGCAATTTGAATGCCAGTCATTGCTGACTAAGGCAGCAACAACTTTGTCAAATTATTCTAAGAATAATCATTTCCTGGCTTTCAATATTTTAGCCAACATTTTTGTATGAAACGTAGTTAGGCCTATGCCATATATGTTACCAATATATTTCCAAAGAAGAGTAGATCCGCCCTGACAGGCAGTGATTAGAAATGACATGATTACCAACTGATTGACAATGAAATGAACACAACTACAGCAGTTGCTAACACATATCACACTGGATTTCGATAAGGTATATGGCAAATGCCAATTGTACCTACATGTACATCCGTTAGTTAATAATACTGAAAGCCAGGAAATGATTATTATTAGAATAATTTGACAAAGGTGTTGCTGCCTTAGTCAACAATGACTGGCAATCAAATTGCTCGAAACATCTGCAGTAAGTGTTACTACATTGCTCCTTATTTTGAGAACAATCTGATTGTTCCGCAATGATTTTCAGTTAAATTGTTATCCAAATATTAGCTGGTGACAACTGTATTATCTGCTAGATTATTTTGAAAACAATTTGACCGAATGTTCTTACTGCTATAAGCAGCAATAACTGTCAGCCAACTTGCTTTACAGATACGTAACTAGCCTAGCACGCTGCAAACTATCGATTCGATGATCATGGCTCAACTAAAATGTAATACCTCTTTAGTCCGGTATATAAAAGGAATTTTGACGTCACAACTTGATGCAAGATTGCATAGCGGTTATTAGCTACTAAACTCTGAGCATTTTATTAGCCTAATCTGGTAGTTTTATCGGCTTACGATAGCTTTAATTTACTGCGCTACACAAAATATGGTTAACATACTGCGCTTTTATATTTCCAGTCTGGTGACAGTAAGTTTTAAAGTCTTGAAAGAACAGGCTGGAAGAAAAAAATTTTTATCTTTTTTACGTTCAGTGAAAGCACTATTATGTAGTGGCCATACATATTTAATCTTTTGTTTTACAAAGAAGATAAAGTTAATCATGAATATGTTTATAGACTATGTTTTAGCTACTCATCAGCATGGATAACTCTTTAATGGTCAAGAATGGTCAAATGGTCAAGAAAATCAAGAGCTTTGCTTAGTCAATGTCCATTTGCAGGCCAAGAGAAGACTATTTCTAAAAATGTACCATTGAAATGACTAGCTCGGTTATCGAGCCAGTCATTTTAGTGGTAAACTTTCAAAAATGTTATTCTATTTACCTACATGTACAAATGGATATTGTCCAAAACGGCTGCAGATGCTGATTTTGGCCGGCTTAATCACCAACGGCTTAATACTGGTATAATCATGAATGATGGGTCCAATATGATTCCACCTCCTTACATTAGCTGTATCTTTCATAGGCTCATGTAAACAAATGTCTATCACTTGATATGATAGGTTGAATACAGTCTGTTGTGCTTGGTTGATGTGCGCAGCAACAAGGGAGTCTTTCTGCTTGATAGCAGCATAGAATATTGATTTGGAATAGAAAACATAGCTTCATAGATTAGAATTACTATGGGTAAAAGCAATTTTGATTCTAAACACAGCCAATGTGCTAGCCCTTCTTTTCTCCAGATTCCATAGTTTCTCTTTAATTTTCAATGGACCTTTCCAAGTTTATCCATCAATCATATGATGTCATAACTAACTAAGTGATGTGTATGCTGACGTCATAATCATTACGTCATAAATGATTCTATTTGGCCTGTTTTTAACTCTTAATAGTCCGACACATACAAATTGTATGTCTCTACGATTTAATAAACATGCTGTTGAATATTTTGAAACTAATTTGACTGGACATTGTTGCTGCCATAGGTAGTAACAGCGCCCAGTAAAATTAGTTCCCAAATATTCAATAGCTTACCTGTAAAGTTTTCTGGAAATTGATAGTAAGAGAGTTCAGAGATCAATCGATCCCAATACAAGCGAGGTCTGGGTGGGGCTAAGCCAAAAATGGAAACGTCCATTGATGTCTTGTAGAACCTCTTTGCTGCCTTACTCCTGACGTGAATATAATCCTGCAAAGATGTGCTTACACTGAAGTAATAAATTTGATAATCTATAACTTCACAGAGATAAGTTCTTACATGCGTAAGCCTAAAAGATTAAATGATCAAATACATTACATGCATGAAGTAAGTACATACACTAATGTCAACAAGTATATATATAAGTATATATGGGTCATATATATACATATATATATATATATATATATATATATATATATATATATATATATATATATATATACATATATATATATATATATATATATATATATATATATATATATATATATATATATATATATATATATATATATATATATATATATATATATATATATATATATATATATATATATATATATATATATATATATATATATATATATATATATATATATATATATATATATATATATATATATATATATATATATATATATATATATACAAGAGACCCATGGGGTCTGTATCGGTGACCTGGAACATTGACATTTCATCTAGAAAGGCATGTCCTACATGTAGAGTCCTACATATTTTTTCAAGAAATTCAAGTGTTGTACATGCAGATGCGTACTGGCAAATTGGTTGAAATCAGCATAGCAGTTCTTAAGAAGTCTTTTAAGCCAGTTCCCAGTCATTTCTTATAGGTTTTTCGGAGGTTATAAAAATCCAAGATGGCCACCAATGACTTAAACTGACATTTCAATGTTCAAAACTGAAAATTGTCATGCCTAGAAAGCTATATAAAGCAATTTTCACCATCAAGATCCATCAAATAAAAACGTCCATTGTCGTTTCTAAACCGGCTACATTTTGACTGGTTCATGGAAGCCATGGGTTTTTTTTATGTATCAACTTCCATTGAACAAATTTTAATGGTCCTTAGTCCCTAAACATATCTTAAATGTTTGCACGATCTGTGCAGCGATTCTGGAGAAGTCTTTTACATGAAAACTAGGTCATTCAAGATCGCCGCCAAATAATTTGGCCTATCAAGTTCCCTTGAACAAGCTGGGTTAAGGGGTGGCCATAGATGTTTCATCATGTTCATGAGCTTAAGATCGATCATCCAAGATTCAGAGATCACGATTTTTAAAGACGCGTCAAAAGAAATGCCAAAATCCACGATGGCCACCGACCAAATTGCCCGTTTGGCTTCGTTTGCATGAAGCTGCATTCGTATGGCCCAAGGATGCATGCTGCTAAATTCAGTTGAAATCCACCCAGTAGTTCTCGACAAAAAGACATTTTAAATTTCCTATTGCTTTATTTACAAGTTTTTGGCAGGAAAGCAATCCAAGACTAGATTAATCGGTTCATGACGCGACGACCGCTTTGAACTTTTGAAACACCCCACAACCCACCACCGGGGCGAAGCAGAATGTAAATGTCCTTTTGCACTCCGCAATAATATGGTTAACTCACATACCCAATTTGGTTTAATTTCGTCCAATAGTGTTCGAGGAGCTGCATTACAATCAATTTCCTGACCTTTTGACCCCATCCAACACACCCTCGGGCGGGGTCACATGTAAATGTGCTCATCCACTCCACATTGATATGGGTAACTGACATACTAAATTTGGTTGAATTCCATCCAACAGTGTCAGAGGAGTTGCATTACAATCAATTTCATGACCTTTTGACCCCTGCAGAGCGGGGCCAAATGTAAATGTGCTCATCCACTCCACATTGATATGGGTAGCTCACATACTAAATTTGGTTGAATTCCATCCAACAGTGTCAGAGGAGTTGCATTACAATCAATTTCATGACCTTTTGACCCCTGCAGAGCGGGGCCAAATGTAAATGTGCTCATCCACTCCACATTGATATGGGTAACTCACATACTAAATTTGGTTGCCGTCCAATGTTTTTTACCTTTTGAACCCATCCCCGACCGTGGGGGCGAAGCCAAATCTAAATGGCCTCTTGCACTCCACAATCATATGGGTAATTCAGATATCAAATTTGGTTGAGTTCCATCTAACATTTTCAGAGAAGTTGCATTACAATCAATTTCATGACCTTATGACCCCATTCCCCACCCCCTGTGGGCAGGGCCAAACGTAAATGTGCTCATCCACTCCACATTGATTTGGGTAAGTGACATACTAAATGTGGTTGAATTTCATCCAACAGTGTCAGAGGAGTTGCATTACAATCAATCTTTTTACCTTTTGACCCCCACCCCCCACTCTCCCCTAGTGGTGGGGCCAAATGTAAATGTTCTCATGTACTCCACATTGATATGGGTAACTCACATAGCATATTTGGTTGAATTCTGTCCAACAGTTTCGGAGGAGATGCATTACAATCAATTTCCGCAGGTTAAAATTTGGCCTTTTGATCGCTCCCCAACCCTCTGGGGGCGGAGCTAAATCTAAATGGCCTCTTGCACTTCACAATCATATGGGTAACTCAGATATGAAATTTGGTTGAGTTCCGTCTAACAATTTCAGAGTAGTTGCGTTGCAAGTGATTTGACCTTTTGACACCTGCCACGCACCCCACTGGAGGCAGAGCCAAATCTAAATATTATCTTGCAAAACGGAATCATATGCGTAACCCACATACCAAATTTGATTTAATTCCACACGATGGTTTGGGAGGAAATAGTGTGATGGATGGATGGAGATTACAATATCCCCGACGTTTTTTTAAAACATGGGTATAATGACCACCAAACTGATTATCTAACAATTTTGAGTCGCGAATTTTAAATTGGCACACTCAAAACCGTAGAAAAACCAATTTCGAATTCAAAAATTCATCAAATAAAAAACTCCAATATGACCGCCAAACATGCTACATTATGATTGGTCCATATCATGGTGTCCATCTTTTTACATATTAACTTCCTTGAGCAAACTTTAATGGGCCTTGGCCCCTAATCATATCGTCCAAATTTTGGCCCAATCAGTTCAGCGAAACTTGAGATCATTTTCACGAAAACTATGTCATCCAAGATGACCACCGAAGCATTTGGCCAATCAAGTTCCTTTGAACAAATGTGATTCAGCTGTTGCCCTAAATGATGCTTCATGAGTTGTTGAATCGATCTCCACAGCGGTTTTGGTGATTTTTAAAGACATTTCTAAAGACCAGGCCAAAATCCAAGATGGCTGCCGGCCAAATTGGCTGATCTGATTTGTTTGAATAAACTTAGATCTCGATGTCCTAAGGATGCTTCCCGCCAAAAACAATTGAAATCGGTCCAGTGATTCTTGAAGCAATTTTCTAAAGAAAAAGTTGCTGGATGACGGATGGATGACCACTTAGGCCAGGTGAGTATAAGTGTCAAATATGAATATTATAAGTGATAACTAAGTATACATTGATATAAAGGTTGAAAGATGTCTTACTAGATTCTGCTTGAGGACACTGATTGTAACATAATGGCGTGATGTATCCAGCATCGTACCTCGGTGAGAGAATCGTGGAAAGTCACTTATTGAGGTGTAGTTTAACTGGTACTGCAGAAAGAACAAATATAAACATACACCAATATTCATAAAGTTGTCATCAACGTAATTCATGCACATGCAGTGTTAAAAACTATGGTTTTTAATTGTAGGATAACATCATTAAGTCCAGAAACACGCTCAGACTTACATAGTTATTCTATTGGTTGTAACTTATTCCCAAAGGCCACCCAACGAGTTAAATGTCAGTAATGACACTAAATATGACAAACTATGCCACCAAAGTATTATCTTGGCTCCAAATACTGAATCAGTTCTTTCACATCCTTCAAGGCACAGGTACAAAGACAGGACCAAATTCTTAATATAACATCCCTTCCGAAGGACATACAGGACTTCGCAGAGGGATTGATCCTGTATCTTAGGATCGGAGTCTCAAGACAGAGATGCATGCACACTGACATAAGACGCTATACCACATTGTGAGTTCATGGCATTACTTCTGACGATTGTGCCTCCATTCAGATCATGGACCTAAACTGTTAGGTAGGGGAGTGGGGTGGTGGTGATAACTATGTCATGCCAGGCGACTGGCATTGAAAATGCCTCCTATCCGGCGTTATTAATGCCTTTCAGTTCCACAGTGTAGTTGGTTTTACCCAGTGAGATTCCTTGGATCTTCTCCATGAGGTGCTGTTGTCATCATCAGGATCTAATGATAAGACTTGAATGACGCGATATTGCATGTCATTTCTACTATGTCCCTGGAGGGTGAAGTGTCTTGACACAGGTGTGTCATAGGACGCGCGTCTGTAGAAGTATGAGATGCTCCTAAGGTGGGCTTTGATGCGTATTCCAAAAGCTTGTTTCGTTTCGCCTACATATTGTTTACTGCAGATTTGCATGTAAGGAGATAGATAACGTTTTTTTGTTTTGCAATTGCCAATAATTTTACACCTGTATGTATAGCTGGTGTGTGAGCTTTGAAAAAAAGGTGTTTTTGTCATATAGTGGCAAATGTTGTAGTTGTTGGTGAGGCAGGCTTCGAAAAGGTTTCCATAAAGTGGTCTGTCCTTCTCTGGGTTTGAAAAACGTGCTCTGATGGTGGGGTTCCGACAGTACCCAAAAAGCGGTTTCTCAGGAAAAACTAGGCAACATCTGGCGTTTGACTCTAGCAAGGACCAGTATTTCAGGACGACTGATTTGGCGAAGAGACTAGTTGGTGTGTAGTCGCTTATAAAGAAAGCTTTGTTCTGATTAGTTTTTCGAGACATTGATGCAGTGGAGGGATGAAGTATGTTACAGTTTTTTGAGAAAGCCTTCTCATATGTGTTTTTGAGAACTTTAAGTGGATAGTTTCTTGCAGAAAAATGTTGGATACGGTTTGTCCCGTGCTTTATGTATTTGTCTGTTTCGGTGCAAATTCTGTGCAGTCTAAAGTTGGCCATATGGGCTTGCATTTTAGCAGGCAGTTGGATGGACTGAGTTGCATTCCAGTAGCCGTGGGTATCTGTTGGCTTAGTATATAGTGTGAAGGATATGTTCCCTTCTGTGAAAATTCTGCTGTGAATTTGATAGTTGCGTGTCCACTGTTCATATAATTGATGAAGTCATTCAGCAATTTTTCACTGTGTTCCCAGATAATGAAAATGTCGTCTATGTATCTGAGGAATAGTGATGGCTGGGCTGGTACTCCCGGTACTAGTCCTTCTTCTAGATCTGCCATGAAGATGCAAGCATAAGTACAGGTGGCCTTTCTGCCCATCACAGTGCCCCCTATCTGAAGGTAATGCTCTCCGTGGAACAAAGTTATTGCATTCCAGTACTAATTTTAGAAGATTAAAGATACCTCTTATTGAGATATCACCTAGCAGGCCGTGCTTGCATAGGAACCTGCTGATTGCCATGAGGCCTTCTCTATTCGGGATGTTGGTGTACAGGGAAGTGACATCCATGGTTACTAGTAAGGCACCTGGTGGTACGGTGCCGAAACTTTCCACTTTCTTAATGAATTCTGTCGTGTCTTTCACATGGGATTTGATTTTGGTTACATTTTGTTTAATGTGCTCATCCACAAAGCTGCTGATGAGTTCTGTGGGACAGCCATTGCCGCTGATGATCAGTCTCCCTGGTAATAGGCCATACTTACGTTCACGTTCCTTGTGTATTTTTGGCAGTAGGTAGAATCTGGTTGTGTTTACTGGTTTAGGGAGTAGGTGCCCTGATATTTCTGGATATATTTTTCCGGGCTGGCTGAAAGTTGATCCAGTCTTTTTTCGATTAGTTTTACATGCTGTTGTGCCATGTCTGAATCTAGTTTCAAATAGAATTTGGAGCCTGAGAGTTGTCTTAGGGCTTCGGCCACGTACATCTAGTCATCCTTTGATTGGATGACTGTGACTTGGCCTTTGTCTGCTTTCTTGATAACTAAACCTGGATTGTCAATGAGATTACGTATGGCTAATCTCTCTTCTTCGGAGGTATTGCCATGTTTACACCTATAACGGATGTGTTGTGAGATCTCATTCTTGATGGTTCTAATGAAATATCAAGAAGGTGATTTGCACCCGGATTTTGGGTGAAAGTCTTAGGCGCCCCAAACTTTTTTTTATCAGGGTAGCGAAGACTTCCTCCGATAGTTTTGCCGGCTCTGGTACCGGTAATACAATTATTAGAGTATCCAGTTGTGTTAGCCGGTCATGTGGGATGAAAGGGTGTGGGGTGAAATGAAGTTTCAACCTGAAATTTCTGAAGAACCTATTGAGGTCCCTCATGAGGTTACCCATGTCTGGTTTGTCCACACTGAAACTACACTGAAACTAAAGCCCAGACCTTTGGCAAGAGTTTTGATTGTAATGTGGGCTGGGCTAGGAGAGATTAGTTGAGTCAGTTTAAAACTATCAATACCAAGAAATATCTAATGGCAAGTTACCAAAAATGAGCATGCATTGGTACCGCTATGTTACCCATGTTGTGTATGTTTGACTAACTAAATAACATGTCATGACAGCTTTAACGGCACAGCAGAAATTGGTTATGGTTGACTTGACCGTTTTATGTTTAACTGACCGCTTGCTGAATTTCTACAGATTCTATATGCCATGGGGTTTAACTCTGGATATGCTGAATATTTTGAAAACAATTTGACTGAAAGTAGTTGATGGCTTAGCCACCAACAACTTTCAGTCAAATTGTTTTCAAAATATTCAGCATGTCCAGAGTTATTGCCCAATGAAATTATCTTCTGGTTGCTTGCAGCAGTCAGACAGTTAAATGACTACACATACAATGGACAGATTGGATGAGACTTGATGATGTCCAATTCTGCAGTATCCAGTCAAATTCCATAGGATTTAAATGAGATAGAATAGGCTATGCCTGTACATTAACAAGTCATGTTTCAAAGCAGTAAACTGAAGACATCTGCCCGCTATCAGGGTGGGTTCCCAGAACTTACCATAATTATGATTATGGCATGGGAGGGATTTAAATCCTACGGAATTTGACTGGATACTATAATGCAGAATTGGACATCATCAAGTCTCGTTCAATCTGTCCATTATATGATCCAGGCAAATTCCTCGGATTTCAATGAGATTTCAAAGACAGATGTCTTAGGTTTCAGATCCACACTCGCATACATATATATATATATATATATATATATATATATATATGCCTTATGTATACATACATGGACCCGAGCCATCATTAAACAACAATTGTTCTACTCACCAATTCTGAGGATACCAAACCATCACCTTCCACCATGGTTCCGATTCATCAGGCAACCATTCACTAAGCAGATAAGTAATCCATAAGTGGCTCAAACTACCAATAAACCAGCCATCGACATAATATCGAACTGACAAGAAAGAGCATGACACAACAAAAATATTCCATGACAAATTATTTACACCTGTGGCAGATGATACACATAAAACTGTTGACAAATGAGACTAGCAATTCCAAGGACTACTTCCGGCTCAACACACATTTCGAGAAATAATCCTTTTTGTTTAGTAGTGGCTTATTATAAAACCACGCAAATGTTGTGGCACTCGGCCACCCCGCTGTATCCAAAATTGTTTGAATGTTCAAGTCATTCCTGGCTTCTGCAGAAGTAGATGCTGACCTACAACTATGTGGTTTAAATATGTCCCTTTCAACTCCTGCAGCTTTCATAATACTTTTTAACCATCTCGAAATTGTATCTGTGGTAACTGCTTTATATGGTTTCACAGTATAACTAAAATCAGCGGCGAAGAACGAATTTGCTCCGTCTTCCCAATATAAATAGCCAAAGTGTTGTATGGGCGCAACCGTACGTCTTCAGGATATTTTGGTATGACAACTGTTAGCTCATTAAACTTTGGTCTCGCTTGTCTTAAACTTCCCTGTTAAGTAAAACGTATATCGCTCATCATTTCTACACATGTGGTCCAAGTCCAATAATTGCCAAGACTGACATCTCTGAGCAGTTGTTAAAGCCAACAAAATGACCAATCTCAGCGAGAGGTCATACAAAGATAAATATTGAGCCAAAGGTTGCTGTCTAATAAGACTAAACACTAGATTAACATCCCATGTCTTTCTATATCTTGGTAAAGGTGGCTTCATCTTATACACACACCCTCATAAATCTGCAAACCAATTTGTTCCCTCCAATGTTTTTGTTGTCAGGAAAAAACCAAATGGATGACAAGGCACTTCGAGCAATGTTTATGCTACTATAACTACTTTCTTTGAGCACTAAATACTGAAGGAGCCTTAATACTGAGGTAACCGAAGGTGAAAACTTCTTGTATCCATACAGATCACAAAACATAACCCACCTCCGAATATGTGTAAAGTACTTCTTAGTATTGACCATCCATGACAGCAAAAATGTCTTCGGGAACCCCTTTAAGTCTCAACGCTTCCCTGACAAAAAGAACACCATCAAATGGAGACTGGACCCGAGAGGGTGCTCCTGATCTACGTGAGGAAGCGTCAAGAGGTTTTTTCTCCACTCCAGTCGAAGTGGAGTCTGGACAGACATCTTTCATCTTTCTGAGGAGAGGATACCATACCTGCTGTCGCCATTCTGGTACCACCAAAATTCCCTGTCCTCGATCCTCCCTGATCTTCTTCAGTACTCTCAGTATGACACTGAAAGGCGGAAAGGCAAAAAATGTATAATTCGTCCAGCAGATCGTGAAAGCATCAATGTCGACCGCACCTGGATCAGGCATCCAGGAAACATATTGTCTTATCTTATAGTTAAGGCGACTAGGAAAGAGGTCAATATCACAGATCACATGAAAATGACTCTGTATTTTTTCAAACTCACTAACGCAGAGTGACCATTTAGTTGTATCATTAAAACTTCTAGATTTTTCATCCGCCTCACAATTGTCGACTCCAGGTAAGTGATTAGCTGTCAAAAAATTCCATTTTTCCATACACCAAAACCATATACATTTTGCAACCTTATGACACTCCAAAGACTTTGTTCCTCCCATATGATTAATGTATGCTACAGCCGTAGAATGCAGGAAATGTCAATTTCCCTTTCTCCGAGATCTAACAATACTCACCATTCTGTTACTTCTGATATACAGCTGGCCTTGACAGCGGCTCTAGGATTATAGCCTTAGAAAGCTTTACCGACTCCTGGGAACCGGGTACTCGGCTCCCAACTGCCGAGTACCCGTTTACCATAGAGCTCATATTGTTTGCATAGCCACCAAACAAGAGAAAACTATGGCTTGCCTCCGTGGGGCTGGGAGGCTGGGTCCGTAACAGAATGGTGAGTATTGTTAGATCTCGGAGAAAGGGAAATTGACATTTCCTGCATTCTCCTTCGATCAATACTCACCATTCTGTTACTTCTGATATACACCAGATTTGATCAGTAACCTGGTGGGAAGGGGCAAGCCATACATGCTAATTTTGCCCCTTGGAGAAAGATTTTAGACTTCAAACTTGACTAACGGAGACCTAAAAGGACCGTCAAGTTCACGGAACCGAATCACATTCGCGTCACAGCCCCGCCCCCTTTTTCCTCCTAAGAAAAGGGAGAGAACTAACGAACATGTATCTCGCCTGAAACACCAATATGCCAAGAGGGTTAACTACTCCCTGCATATCGCTTGTATTAGCCTGGGAATGAGCATGAATATATAAGATGAATGAACATGATACATATACATAATACAAAAAACTCTCACTTGTTGAATTACCTTATGATAACAGGACTTCAGACGTACCGCCTACAACCATTCACCGGTTCGGCCATCAGTGACACAATCTGGTTGACATCCTCTCGCTTGACCATGCCTGCTTTAGGTTCTTTTCTTACCAAAGTGAAAAAAGGGGAAAAGCAGTGTGGTCACTAACTATCGTTTCAAAACAGCTAAAGCGAGTGGATTGGCTGAGTCTGACACATCCCTCATATAGTAATCCGTAAATGAGGACTCACAGTGCCATTGTGCAACGGCCATGATGTCCTCTAACGGAACACCATTGTAAAGGGCGGTCGAGGCGGCTATTCCTCTAACATCGTGTGCCCTTACGCCCTGCACCTGGTGCCCAGTCGCCATCTCATGAGTAGTCTGAATGCATTCGAGCACCCAACGAGAGATAGTATCCATGGATGCGGCGCCATAAGGCTTTTTATGGCAGATCCACAGATGTCTATCGTTCGACCGTAACGAGCCAGTCCGTTTCTTGTACTTAGTCAAAGCACGGACCGGGCACCAGACACTGGCATCACGATCAAACCTGGTTAACTTTGGTATAATGATCGGTTTGCCGGGATATCTCAAAGATTGGTTCTTTGACATAAATTCTGCTCTTGGCAGAAGACGCAGACCTTCTCCAGAAACAATAAATCGGTTCCTCTCTGCCGAAAGCGCATGGATCTCACTGCGCCTTCTAGCTGAGGAAGCTGCCAATAGAAAGACCGCCTTTAGAGTCAAATGCTTTAGACTAGCCGAACGCAATGGTTCGAATGGGTGCTTGGCCAGTACATTAAGCACTAAAGATAGACTCCAGGCTGGAATGACTACCGGTTGTCTCGGGCGGAGATTGCTCGTTCCCTTCAACATCACGTTTAACTGGGCCACCTCTGGACTATCCCTGTTGGCTAGACAAGGGATAACTGATATCAAAGCTGATTTGTATCCAGCAATTGTGACGGGAGCTAGTCCTGTAAAGAACAGCTCACAGAGAAAGTCTGCTATTTGCTGAATAGTGGATTGAAAGGTATCAATACCCTTTTCTTCACACCAGTCTGCAAATCTGTTAACCTTGTTGTTATATGACTTGAAGGTTGACCTCCTTCTCGCAGCCGCGATGAAATCAGCAGCCTGTCGAGAAAAGCCTTCCGACGTGGAACGTTGTTTGACAACATCCACACAGTCAATTTGAACATTTCGGGACGCTCGTGTAGGAAGCGTCCCTTGGCCTGGGAGATTATGTTCGGAATCTCGGGCAACTGCACAGGATTTTCCACCAGCAGATCTAGAAGATCCGTGAACCACGCCCTGCTCGGCCAATACGGCGCTATTAGCAGGACCAGACACGGCTCCTCCCTGACCTTCCCCAATACCTTCGGTAGAAGAATGGTGGGTGGGTACGCGTACGCGTGCATCCCTCTCCAGCTTATCGCCAGAGCGTCTGTATCGACGGCATTTGGATCTGGAATCGGCGAGACATATGTCATGATTTGAGCATTTTCCTTTGTGGCGAACAAGTCCACGTTGGGTTTGCCCCAATGCTCGAAGATCCGTCGTAGAACTGGAGGGTTGAGGGACCATTCTGTTGGCAAGATTCTCTGTCTGCGAGACAAAGCATCCGCCAGAATGTTCAATCGGCCAGGAATATGAGCTGCTTTCAAAACAACCGAGTAATTCCTGCACCATTGAATCAAGTGCCACACCCTGATGCACAGGGTGGGCGACCTGGTCCCGCCTTGGCGATTTATATATGATACTACTGTCGAATTGTCCGACCGTATCAATATCACCTTGCCCCTGATCATCGGAAGGAATCTTCCAACGCCAGTTCCACTGCCATCATTTCCAACAGATTGATATGCAGCTGACTCTCCGGGAGAGTCCATGTGCCCGAGACCTGGTGTTCTCCCAGGCAGGCACCCCACCCTTCCAGCGATGCATCCGTGTAAACGGACAGCTGGGGGTGGGGTAGGTGCAGCGAAACCCCTATTAGGAGATTCTGACGCTGTTTCCACCATAGAAGATGCGATATTATCGGCTCCAAAACTGGCACCAGTTTTGACAGGGGTTCTGTTCTCTGTTTCCACAGAGACATCAGATACAACTGGATAGGTCTTCGCATTAGAGCAGCGTACGGGATAACCTGCTCCATGGAGACCATCATGCCCAGCATCTGAAGGAACCGCCTCGCCTGAATGTGGTTTCCCACTCGAAAACTCCTGAGGATGGCTAACAGAGACACCACTCTGGGCTCTGGTGGGTAAACCCTGCCCTCTTCGAGGTCGAATCGCATCCCCAAATAAACGAAATGTTGAGTGGGCGTCAACTCGGATTTCTCCTCGTTGACTATCCAGCCTAGATCTGAAAGTAACTTCAGAGTCAGAGCAGTATCCACGTTCAACCTGGCTGCCGAGTCTGCCTTGAGCAGCCAGTCGTCTATGTAGGTGTGTAGCGCCACGTTCTCTTTTCTGAGAAACGCTGTCACCGCAAGGACCACTCTTGTGAAAACCCTCGGAGCTGTCGACAGGCCAAACGGGAGAACTGTAAACTCCCATACTTGATTCTGAAACGCAAATCTCAGAAACCTGTGCCAACTCCGATTCATCGGAATGTGGAAATATGCATCTTTCAGATCGATCGATACACACCACATTCCTTTCCTCAATCCCGCCATTACCGACCTCGGCGTTTCCATCTGGAACCGAGGCGTATGGATAAACCAATTTAATGGCCTGAGATTGAGTATGGGTCTCCATCCCCCTGTGCTCTTGGGGACAAGGAACATGTTTGAATAGAAGCCTGGAGTGTTCCGATTTGCTGGTTTTATTGCTCCCTTCAGAAGCAAACCCGACACTTCCTTTTGAACGGCTTCTAACTTGTCTGGCTCCCTTGGTACGGGTGTCCAGACAGGTGCCAAAGACAGATTTTGTGGCGGAAAGTCCCACCACTCCGGCAGGGTTGGCTTGATTTAAATCAATTGATTTATATCATGATTTAAATCATGATTTAAATCACTCGATTTTTATCGAAAAAATCGTGATTTAAATCAGTTTTGCAAAAATAGAGGAATTTTCAAGTAATTAATACAATTAACAGTAATTTTGTTAAATTAAAGTAACATAATTATTTTACTGCTTCCATGGCACTTGAACATCAACACAAAATAGAATTATACACTTAATTGCTCATATTTGTCATCAGCAAGACTAGACCCAGTGCACGAGTCCACATCTACAATCTACATACTTGAGGTTCATGTACACAGTACATCACACATGTGTACAAAGTATGATCATTAAGTATGTGTAAGCCGTAAAGAAGAGGAGAATTCCATGTGCGTACATGTCACTACATGACCATTAAAGCAATAGTGTACATGAAAAGTCATGTATGGGCCAGTATGGCTATTACTATTAGTCTAATTCCAAAAGCACACTCTTTTAAAGCAAGACACTGTCTCTTTTTTCAGCTATGACATGCGTCTGGAGTCACTCTGGAGTGTCATTGAGTGTCTCGATTACTATTGGCTAGTGCTTATCAAGTTGGACTTTTGGGCTCCATTTTATTTAACACTAAAACAATAAAGATTGAAATGTTATTAAATTAAGTAGTTTACTACAACTTCAAAAATCAAAATCAGTAATTGCTGAAACTGGCAAGAAACTATATACATTGTAACACGTAAACACATCATTACATTACATTAACCCTTAGCACACTGATGTAGGAGTTTTAATTTTTCAAAATAAACATAACCCCTAGCACTCTGGAGCATGATAATTTAAATTTTCAAATTAAATTTAAAGATAAACTGGTGTACAATTTGCAACAATTTTTGTGGACGATGCTGCTGTCTGTGACAGCACCATCTTCCACAAAATTTGTTGAAAAACGTACACCAGTTTATCTTTAAATTTAATTTGAAATTTAAAAATTTCGACATCAGTGTGCTAAGGGTTAAAGATAAACTGGTGTACATTTTTCAACAAATTTGGTGGATGATAGAGCTGTCGCAGACAGCAACATCGTCCACCAAAATTGTTGAAAAATGTACACCAGTTTATCAATTTTAATTTGAGCATATTTTTAAAGACAGAAGTTAACAAGGTTGATAGACTTAGACAATGATGACTTTTGCATACCTTCATAGATTTTGTGCATCTAATTAGGGCTAATTCGTTAGATTTATGCATTGCATCATTTCTGTCCTATTGCTACTCACTGTATCTGTGATGCAATTGTGAACAAAATTGAAAAATCGTTGCTAATATGACGTAATATATAAATTTTGAACTCTATATATTATTAGTTCAAACAGTGATAATTAAAGAATAGACATCCCATCATTCGTAACATAATAAACATATTGAATATTTTGAAAGCAATTTCACTGAAAACCGTTGCTGACTTAGGCAGCAACGGCTTCCAGTGAAATTGCTTTCAAAATATTCAATATGTTATGAATGATGGGATGCATATTCTTTAATTATTCACAATTAAGTGATTAACCAGAACACTCGATATATTGACTATTGAGATACCGCAATTTTTTTATAATAACGATATCGATATTCTCTCAAGCAATATCGCGCAAACCTAACTGAGTCACAGATAGATGTGTCTGTCATCACTTTTCACTTTCAGTTTTCAATAATGCTGCAATTGTACTTCACTAGTCTAGTCAACAATCATCATTCAACTGAAACCGGAAGTCATTTTCTTTGTCACAGTTTAGGGACCGAAAAAGAAATACTAGTTTAGCCGCTTTTAAAGTTCCAAGTTTGTTTCTCAACTTACTCTGCACGAGCCCATAGCTGGAGAACACGCGCTCGACACCAGCTGACGCCGCCACAGCTGACATCAGACGCTGAGTGAATTCAAATGCTTCCAGCAGATCATCCTCGAAGTCACGTCTGTGCGACTTCCACCAATGAAGAGAGGTTACTCCATTAACAACTTCGTCGTTAAATTTAAGAATGTGAAATGGTGGTGCCATGGCCTCGAATTTGATTACCAAAGTCATCAAACCAGGGATTTCGGATGCTACGGTGAGTGCAGTTTCACGTTCTTGCTGAGTCAAGTTTCGACCACGGTATTTAGGGTGGAGTAGATTGGCCAGCATGTGGTGAGGTGTCACAGCTTGTTGATAACGCTTATCGGCCGCACGCTTTGTTGAATTATTAGTGTCATTATGCAGGGCCGTTTTTACATCTTTCCATAATTCAACTGCTTCTGCTATTGTGCAATTGTCCGATTGAGCTTTATCGAGAGCGCAAGCTACTGGTTTCAAACAAAGTCGGTATTCATCTGCAGAACGTTTGATTACTACATTACGAACTTTATTGGCAATGGCAACATCTATGCGGTCAGTATGTCCATCACAGATTGTCACAAGTGTCGGCCATGCCTCACAATACGAGTTTAAACAATCGTACATTGTGTTCCACCTTGTATCTGCTGGCATCACTAACTTTCTGCACGATGATTGGCGTATTTGGGCACTAGCAAAGTGGTTATTTCGGAAATACTTCACAACTTGTGTGACATGCTCCTTAACATTACCCATTTCTAAGTCCTTTGAAGTCAGATTTAGAAGATGAGGCGTGCATCCATACGCAATCATGTTGAAACCCAGTCGTTCTTTCAAGAACTCTCGCATCTTTGCTACATTAGCAGCATTGTCTGTGACGATACTACATATAATGCACCCAAAATCATTGTGCGTGTTTTCAATTGTCTGCTTCGCAATGTCATAAAGATATTCCGCTGTGTGAGGATGTCCAGAGGTGTCCGTAGTATCCACTAAGTAAATATCACCTAAGCAGGTCGTCACTGTAGCACATACGATAGGCTCGTTATGAATATTGCTCCAACCGTCTAATGCTAGACAGACAAGTTCACCTTCCAAATTTTTTCTCGCCTTCTCCCGCTCTTCTGTGTAGATAACATCCAAATATTTCCCCCCTATGTCCTTTCTGGATGGTGGTTGATAGCCTGGTCGTAAATCTTTTACAAGGTTTATAAAATGTCTATTTTCTACTAAGCGAAATGGGGAGTTCGTAGCATACACCATCCTAGCTACATCACGATCTAATTCACCACGTTTTTCTGCTGAAGTTCTGATGACATAATTCTGTAGACCATAATTCAGCTTGGGTATCTTAGCGGCCAATGTACCAGCAGCTAATTGACCGTGCACTGGGCGCTTCACTGCCGCTGAAGCAGAACTTGAAGTTGACAGAGGTTCAACTTCCATCACCACCACATCGTTTTGATCAACAACAGTTTCAACGCGCTGCTGCTGCTCAGATTGAGATGAAGTCCCCGTTTCTGTTGCGGCTACAGCTAGACCTTGAAGTGCTGGTGTTGGTGGACCTGTGCAATTGGCTGCATGTTTTTTTAACCGCTCTGGGATACCTTGGAGTTCGTGTCGGCAGACCTTGCAGACAGCCCGGACACCGGCCTTATCTGGGGTCTTCACTTTCTCATAATGAATCCATATTGGATCTTGTTTTCGGCCGGAGTTAGACATTTTGCTAATTATGGAATTGAAAATATTTCATAGCCTTTGTCACTTAAGCAGTTTTGACTGTATTTTTCAAGAATGAAAAAATGCTTTTCTATTGCATCATTTAAAAAAAATGATGCAATAAAAAAATGATGCAATAGAAAAATGATGCAATAAAAAAATGATGCAATAAAAAATGATGCAATAATAATACTGTTAAAACTGCTTAAGCGAACAAAGTTTTTTTGTATTAAGAAACCAGCAAGCTTAAAATTCAGTTAAAAATAAGTCATAAAAATACCACTTTATTCAGTTCCAAAATACAGTTTAGCAATGCATCTGGACCTGTATTAAGAGACCACCTGTCTTAAGAGACCACCTTCTGCGACTCCCACAGCCAGTGTCTTAATACAGGTTTCACTGTATAAGTTTTACGTAATTTCCTGGGATGTCGCGAATAAAAATCGATTTAAATCATTGAAATCGATTTAAATCAAAAAAATCGATTGATTTGATTTTTTTGAAAAAAATCGATTTTTTTCCAACCCTGCACTCCGGCATGTAACCCTGGGATAACCATCCCAGGACCAGACTGTCTGACGTCACACCTCGCCAAGCCTCGACGAAACGCATGAGCCTTCCACCCACCATAGACGCCTCGACGTCTAACGGGGTTGTCCGGCTCGCAGTCCGCCCCCCCCACCCTTTCTTAACGAGAGAGAGTGAGAACCATTTCGTTCTAGGCACGACGGGTATAACTGGCACCGCTGTTCCTGTCGCACAGGTGCGGTCCAGGCGGATATGAAGGGAGCTTGCGTACCCTCAGGTACGCTTCGGCCCCTTCTGTCCGCCCTTTGAGGCCTTACCCTTACCCTTCCCCTTGCCCTTCCCACCTCTAGGGCGGTCAGGAGCAACATTGGGGAGGGTAGGCGCCTCTACAACCTTCCTGGGTTTCTTCGCCGGCGGCGGCTCCGAGAACCCAGCCGAAACAGACGTCGCAATAGGCCTGGCTTTCGCCTTGCCCTTATGCTTTTTCTGTTTCTTTGAAGGCTATCCCGTTAGCGGTTTGCCCACAGCCCCTAGTGCGTGCGCTTGCCGCACTAGCTCTAGCTGTAGATTTACCGCTAACCGATTCTGCGCAATACTGGCGGTGTCCTCTAAGATGGCCCGCGCTTGGCCACCAAAGATGCTAGGCCCTGTCAGGGGCGTCCCAAGAAGACGTTCCCTGACTGCCGTAGCCGGACGCATATGGTCAATGACCATTTGCCTCCTGGACTTCGTCACTCGCGTTTGCACCCTTGCCAATGCGTCCATTGACAGCACCAAGCCGTCATTAACACACGATAGCGCCACAGGTGGCACAGGGTGGCCTGCCCCCGCTTCAGCCCACACCGACTGAAGTAGACGATAAGAGTGATTGACAGCGCTCATCGCTGCCCTCACACCCTCATCGCATAGGGCCAGGACTTCTTCCTGGTGTACCTGGGACTTATCCCCTAGTGCCGGACCGGGACCACCCGACCCGGCACTCTGGACGCCCAGTACCCATCGGTCATCCTCCATGACCGACGGGACTACACCATACCTGTCGTATTCACCCCGCGGAATACGACATCTTGCCCGCACCTCCCTGGAGGCCGCAGGGAGCTGACCCTTGGTCATTAGTTGTTTGCTATAAATAGCATCCAACAAATCAATGAACCGTGGATCCAGTCCCACTGACTGGATCCGGGCCGCGGGCAAAATCCCCGTCCTAATCGACGCAACCGACGGACGGGGCGCATCTTCATCGGCCGTGGCCGAAACCACAGACGGGTCCACTCTGGCTAGCCACGCCAGAGCATCAGACCAATCTACCTCCGAAGAAGATACCCCCGCAAACACGTCACCCGTTGACGTGCTCACGGGTCTGCCAGCCACGGCCTCCCGGCAAGGAGCCACGGCTGACACGCCAGGCACTCCGCTACCACACGGTTCCGCCGCCACCCCATGAAACACTCCGGTCCATGGGGTAGGTCCGCACGGAAAACCGTACGGACCCGTAACCGTCGCGGAACCGTCGCCGGACACGGGCGCCAACGGCACCCCATGTCCGGCTGCCGGACCAGGTGAGATAGGTGAGTACCACGCCTGGCCCGGCACACCCGTTCCCCTGACGGCTGGTGACAAACCAAGCCGCGCGGAACCAGTGCACGGTAACGGATTGGCCTCAGCCGCAGGTGGAGCCGCTGACCTGGCTTGCACCAAACCAGACAAATGGAGGCCGGTTCCGTCCAGGACGGAATCAACCTCCATATTCTCCACCTGCGGCTTCACGGGCCGCAGCAACCTCTCCTCCTCGGCCTCATCGTCTTCAGACTCCGAAGAGCCGTCACTAGACGATTCAACCGTGGAGCCGTCCTGGTGGACGGCTCCCACACCTGACGGACCGGCCACCGCTACTGGACCACCCGGAGGTGGCCGCAGAGAGACAGAACCCATCTGGCCGAAGCCAGACGGGACCGCCAGGGGGCCGTACGAGACGGCCCCCTCGGTAATCAGTCCAGAATCCTGTCCGAGGACAGGATCCGTACCAGGCATGGGGAGAAACTGCCCCCCAACCTTTAGTAGCAGGGACGACACCAGCGTGGGCAGAACGCTATGCAGAAAACCCTGCATAGCCGGACCAAACCACGCCGGCGGTGCCATCTCCGCCACCTCCAGCTGGGGACATGGTGCACCCCCACTGGCCGAACCGGGCGCTCCACGATTTCCTCTCGGACCGCCTGACCCCGCGTCAGACCCAGCCAAGTCCTTCTGGGCAAGGAACTTAACCATCGTTTCGACGGACCACACTGCACAAACATTACACCTATGATCTATATTACACAGGGCACACCTAAAACAGACATGGTCCTTGAACATTACACGGACAAACTTATGGCAGTCGTCACATGGCGGGGCTGGCTTGGCCTATAAAATAAGCACAAACCTACAATAAACAAGCGGAACGAGACACGGATGGAAGGCAGACAATTAATTTTCAAATATTTTGACTCATAAATTAACCGTAACCTCCCCGCACCCCACCCCGCCACGTTACAACAACGATCGCATTGATTATGACAACAAGTACGCGGCGGGCACAACACACCCATAATAGATCCTACAGGATGTGTAACGGCTCCAGGAATCATATCGCATAGCATTCAGGGTATATTTACTAATCAATATAAATTATACTCCTAACGAACGCAGCACGATATGTGAAGAAAACAACAAAATGTATAACAAAACTGCTGTCTCACACGGTAAAACCGCAGACCACACATCTACTCAAGAATTTTGAAACCACCGATCATTGCAAACCGATCGTGATCGCACGTAAACTTGATCATTCTAAAGTTTCCGGTACCATTTTTAGTACGCAGCACCCAGAATAAGATGCGCGAATTAATGAAAAATTTTTCTTCACATAAACATCCGAGCGACCGGGTGTGACGTCACCCGCTCGGATTCTACGGAGAACGACGTCAGCCGATATTCGTGTTAGAAATACCGTAGCAAACACCTATTTTCATATCTGCCGATCGCCTGTTGGGGTTTAAAGAAGGCGATCGTCTGGCATATATCGTTGCTAGCACACGTCCCAGATTCTATGGGGTCAGAAATTGGAACATGCGACACAACGAAATTTAGAGACCTAAGTCTTTTAACTATGGATAATAAAGAACAATACAACCTGGTTGTCTTGGGCGGTATTCTCCATAGTCCTTAGTTAATCCTTTCAGAACACACAAACTATCACTGATTAAAGACTTAGATTATTTTAAAACACTAAAATCCTTAATGCAAAAAGCATGTATTGCTCTTGTTGCTATGCAAACAAGAATGAGCTCTATGGTAAACGGGTACTCGGCAGTTGGGAGCCGAGTACCCGGTTCCCAGGAGTCGGTAAAGCTTTCTAAGTCTAGAATCCTAGAGCCGCTGTCAAGGCCAGCTGTATATCAGAAGTAACAGAATGGTGAGTATTGATCGAAGGAGAATGGCTGAGTCTGACACATCCCTCATATAGTAATCCGTAAATGAGGACTCACAGTGCCATTGTGCAATGGCCATGATGTCCTCTAACGGAACACCATTGTAAAGGGCGGTCGAGGCGGCTATTCCTCTAACATCGTGTGCCCTTACGCCCTGCACCTGGTGCCCAGTCGCCATCTCGTGAGTAGTCTGAATGCATTCGACCACCCAACGAAAGATAGTATCCATGGATGCGGCGCCATAAGGCTTTTTATGGCAGATCCACAGATGTCTATCGTTCGACCGTAACGAGTCAGTCCGTTTCTTGTACTTAGGCAAAGCACGGACCGGGCACCAGACACTGGCATCACGATCAAACCTGGTTAACTTCGGTATAATGATCGGTTTGCCGGGATATCTCAAAGATTGGTTCTTTGACATAAACTCTGCTCTTGGCAGAAGACGCAGACCTTCTCCAGAAACAATAAATCGGTTCCTCTCTGCCGAAAGCGCATGGATCTCACTGCGCCTTCTAGCTGAGGAAGCTGCCAACAGAAAGACCGCCTTTAGAGTCAAATGCTTTAGACTAGCCGAACGCAACGGTTCGAAAGGGTGCTTGGCCAGTACATTAAGCACTAAAGATAGACTCCAGGCTGGAATGACTACCGGTTGTCTCGGGCGGAGATTGCTCATTCCCTTCAACATCACATTTAACTGGGCCACATCTGGACTATCCCTGTTGGCTAGACAAGGGATAACTGATGCCAAAGCTGACTTGTATCCAGCAATTGTGACGGGAGCTAGTCCTGCAAAGAACAGCTCACAGAGAAAGTCTGCTATTTGCTGAATAGTGGATTGAAAGGTATCAATACCCTTTTCTTCACACCAGTCTGCAAATCTGTTAACCTTGTTGTTATATGACTTGAAGGTTGACCTCCTTCCCGCAGCCGCGATGAAATCAGCAGCCTGTCGAGAAAAGCCTTCCGATGTGGAACGTTGTTTGACAACATCCACGCAGTCAATTTGAACATTTCGGGACGCTCGTGTAGGAAGCGTCCCTTGGCCTGGGAGATTATGTTCGGAATCTCGGGCAACTGCACAGGATTTTCCACCAGCAGATCTAGAAGATCCGTGAACCACGCCCTGCTCGGCCAATACGGCGCTATTAGCAGGACCAGACACGGCTCCTCCCTGACCTTCACCAATACCTTCGGTAGAAGAATGGTGGGTGGGTACGCGTACGCGTGCATCCCTCTCCAGCTTATCGGCAGAGCGTCTGTATCGACGGCATTTGGGTCTGGAATCGGCGAGACATATGTCATGATTTGAGCATTTTCCTTTGTGGCGAACAAGTCCACGTTGGGTTTGCCCCAATGCTCGAAGATCCGTCGTAGAACTGGATGGTTGAGGGACCATTCTGTTGGCAAGATTCTCTGTCTGCGAGACAAAGCATCCGCCAGAATGTTCAATCGGCCAGGAATATGAGCTGCTTTCAAAACAACCGAGTAATTCCTGCACCATTGAATCAAGTGCCACACCCTGATGCACAGGGTGGGCGACCTGGTCCCGCCTTGGCGATTTATATATGATACTACTGTCGAATTGTCCGACCGTATCAATATCACCTTGCCCCTGATCATCGGAAGGAACTCTTCCAACGCCAGTTCCACTACCATCATTTCCAACAGATTGATATGCAGCTGACTCTCCGGGAGAGTCCATGTGCCCGAGACCTGGTGTTCTCCCAGGCAGGCACCCCACCCCTCCAGCGATGCATCCGTGTAAACGGACAGCTGGGGGTGGGGTAGGTGCAGCGAAACCCCTATTAGGAGATTCTGACGCTGTTTCCACCATAGAAGATGCGATATTATCGGCTCCAAAACTGGCACCAGTTTTGACAGGGGTTCTGTTCTCTGTTTCCACAGAGACATCAGATACAACTGGATAGGTCTTCGCATTAGAGCAGCGTACGGGATAACCTGCTCCATGGAGACCATCATGCCCAGCATCTGAAGGAACCGCCTCGCCTGAATGTGGTTTCCCACTCGAAAACTCCTGAGGATGGCTAACAGAGACACCACTCTGGGCTCTGATGGGTAAACCCTGCCCTCCTCGAGGTCGAATCGCATCCCCAAATAAACGAAATGTTGAGTGGGCGTCAACTCGGATTTCTCCTCGTTGACTATCCAGCCTAGATCTGAAAGTAACTTCAGAGTCAGAGCAGTATCCACGTTCAACCTGGCTGCCGAGTCTGCCTTGAGCAGCCAGTCGTCTATGTAGGTGTGTAGCGCCACGTTCTCTTTTCTGAGAAACGCTGTCACCGCAAGGACCACTCTTGTGAAAACCCTCGGAGCTGTCGACAGGCCAAACGGGAGAACTGTAAACTCCCATACTTGATTCTGAAACGCAAATCTCAGAAACCTGTGCCAACTCCGATTCACCGGAATGTGGAAATATGCATCTTTCAGATCGATCGATACACACCACATTCCTTTCCTCAATCCCGCCATTACCGACCTCGGCGTTTCCATCTGGAACCGAGGCGTATGGATAAACCAATTTAATGGCCTGAGATTGAGTATGGGTCTCCATCCCCCCTGTGCTCTTGGGGACAAGGAACATGTTTGAATAGAAGCCTGGAGTGTTCCGGTTTGCTGGTTTTATTGCTCCCTTCAGAAGCAAACCCGACACTTCCTTTTGAACGGCTTCTAACTTGTCTGGCTCCCTTGGTACGGGTGTCCAGACAGGTGCCAAAGACAGATTTTGTGGCGGAAAGTCCCACCACTCCGGCATGTAACCCTGAGATAACCATCCCAGGACCAGACTGTCTGACGTCACACCGCCAGGCCTCGATGAAACGCATGAGCCTTCCACCCACCATAGACGCCTCGACGTCTAACGGGGTTGTCCGGCTCGCAGTCCGGCCCCCCCCTCTTTCTTAACGAGAGAGAGTGAGAACCATTTCGTTCTAGGCACGACGGGTATAACTGGCACCGCTGTTCCTGTCGCACAGGTGCGGTCCAGGCGGATATGAAGGGAGCTTGAGTACCCTCAGGTACGCTTCGGCCCCTTCTGTCCGCCCTTTGAGGCCTTACCCTTACCCTTCCCCTTGCCCTTCCCACCTCTAGGGTGGTCAGGAGCAACATTGGGGAGGGTAGGCGCCTCTACAACCTTCCTGGGTTTCTTCCCCGGCGGCGGCTCTGAGAACCCAGCCGAAACAGAAGTCGCAACAGGCCTGGCTTTCGCCTTGCTCTTATGCTTCTTCTGTTTCTTTGAAGGCTGTCCCATTAGCGGTTTGCCCACAGCCCCTAGTGCGTGCGCTTGCCGCACTAGCTCTAGCTGTAGATTTACCGCTAACCGATTCTGCTCAATACTGGCGGTGTCCTCTAAGATGGCCCGCGCTTGGCCACCAAAGATGCTAGGCCCTGTCAGGGGCGTCCCAAGAAGACGTTCCCTGACTGCCGTAGCCGGACGCATATGGTCAATGACCATTTGCCTCCTGGACTTCGTCACTCGCGCTTGCACCCTTGCCAATGCGTCCATTGACAGCACCAAGCCGTCATTAACACACGATAGCGCCACAGGTGGCACAGGGTGGCCTGCCCCCGCTTCAGCCCACACCGACTGAAGTAGACGATAAGAGTGATTGACAGCGCTCATCGCTGCCCTCACACCCTCATCGCATAGGGCCAGGACTTCTTCCTGGTGTACCTGGGACTTATCCACTAATGCCGGACCGGGACCACCCGACCCGGCACTCTGGACGCCCAGTACCCATCGGTCATCCTCCGTGACCGACGGGACTACACCATACCTGTCGTATTCACCCCGCGGAATACGACATCTTGCCCGCACCTCCCTGGAGGCCGCAGGGAGCTGACCCTTGGTCATTAGTTGTTTGCTATAAATAGCATCCAACAAATCAATGAACCGTGGATCCAGTCCCACTGACTGGATTCGGGCCGCGGGCAAAATCCCCGTCCTAATCGACGCAACCGACGGACGGGGCGCATCTTCATCGGCCGTGGCCGAAACCACAGACGGGTCCACTCTGGCTAGCCACGCCAGAGCATCAGACCAATCTACCTCCGAAGAAGATACCCCCGCAAACACGTCACCCGTTGACGTGCTCACGGGTCTGCCAGCCACGGCCTGCCGGCAAGGAGCCACGGCTGACGCGCCAGGCACTCCGCTACCACACGGTTCCGCCGCCACCCCATGAAACACTCCGGTCCATGGGGTAGGTCCGCACGGAAAACCGTACGGACCCGTAACAGTCGCGGAACCATAGCCGGACACGGGCGCCAACGACACCCCACGTCCGGCTGCCGGACCAGGCGAGATAGGTGAGTACCACGCCTGGCCCGGCACACCCGTTCCCCTGACGGCTGGTGACAAACCAAGCCGCGCGGAACCAGTGCAAGGTAACGGATTGGCCTCAGCCGCAGGTGGAGCCGCTGACCTGGCTTGCGCCAAACCAGACAAATGGAGGCCGGTTACGTCCAGGATGGAATCAACCTCCATATTCTCCACCTGCGGCTTCACGGGCCGCAGCAACCTCTCCTCCTCGGCCTCCTCGTCTTCAGACTCCGAAGAGCCGTCACTAGACGAGTCAACCGTGGAGCCGTCCTGGCGGACGGCTCCCACACCTGACGGACCGGCCACCGCTACTGGACCACCCGGAGGTGGCCGCAGAGACAGAACCCGTCTGGCCGAAGCCAGATGGGACCGCCAGGGGGCCGTACGAGACGGCCCCCTCGGTAACCAGTCCAGAATCCTGTCCGAGGACAGGATCCGTACCAGGCATGGGGAGAAACTGCCCCCCCAACCTTTGGTAGCAGGGACGACACCAGCGTGGGCAGAACGCTATGCAGAAAACCCTGCATAGCCGGACCAAACCACGCCGGCGGTGCCATCTCCGCCACCTCCAGCTGAGGACGTGGAGCACCCCCACCGGCCGAACCGGGCGCTCCACGATTTCCTCTCGGACCGCCTGACCCCGCGTCAGACCCAGCCAAGTCCTTCTGGGCAAGGAACTTAACCATCGTTTCGACGGACCACACTGCACAAACATTACACCTATGATCTATATTACACAGGGCACACCTAAAACAGACATGGTCCTTGAACATTACACGGACAAACTTATGGCAGTCGTCACATGATGGCGGGGCTGGCTTGGCCTATAAAATAAGCACAAACCTACAATAAACAAGCGGAACGAGACCCGGATGGAAGGCAGACAATTAATTTTCAAATATTTTGACTCATAAATTAACCGTAACCTCCCCGCACCCCACCCCGCCACGCCACGTTACAACAACGATCGCATTGATTATGACGACAAGTATGCGGCGGGCACAACACACCCATAATAGATCCTCCAGGATGTGTAACGGCTCCAGGAATCATATCGCATAGCATTCAGGGTATATTTACTAATCAATATAAATTATACTCCTAACGAAAGCAGCACGTTATGTGAAGAAAACAACAAAATGTATAACAAACTGCTGTCTCACACGGTAAAACCGCAGACCACACATCTACTCAAGAATTTTGAAACCACCGATCATTGCAAACCGATCGTGATCGCACGTAAACTTGATCATTCTAAAGTTTCCGGTACCATTTTTAGTACGCAGCACCCAGAATAAGATGCGCGAATTAATGAAAAAAATTTTCTTCACATAAACATCCGAGCGACCGGGTGTGACGTCACCCGCTCGGATTCTACGGAGAACGACGTCAGCTGATATTCGTGTTAGAAATACCATAGCAAACACCTATTTTCATATCTGCCGATCGCCTGTTGGGGTTAAAGAAGGTGATCGTCTGGCATATATCGTTGTTAGCACACGTCCCAGATTCTATGGGGTCAGAAATTGGAACATGCGACACAACGAAATTTAGAGACCTAAGTCTTTTAACTATGGATAATAAAGAACAATACAACCTGGTTGTCTTGGGCGGTATTCTCCATAGTCCTTAGTTAATCCTTTCAGAACACACAAACTATCACTGATTAAAGACTTAGATTATTTTAAAACACTAAAATCCTTAATGCAAAAAGCATGTATTGCTCTTGTTGCTATGCAAACAAGAATGAGCTCTATGGTAAACGGGTACTCGGCAGTTGGGAGCCGAGTACCCGGTTTCCAGGAGTCGGTAAAGCTTTCTAAGTCTATAATCCTAGAGCCGCTGTCAAGGCCAGCTGTATATCAGAAGTAACAGAATGGTGAGTATTGATCGAAGGAGAATTGTCAATTCTGACCAGGATGTGAACGTTGGTGGCTTGAATCAAGGATTGTAGTCCGAAAAAGACTACTTTAAGCTCCAACACATTTATGTGAGAACACTTTTCCTCTGCACTCCATCTACCCCCTGTTCGCTCCCAAGGAGCACTGCTCCCCAGCCAGCATTAGAAGCATCAGCTGTTAGAACAAGCGATGGTGGGTCAATAGTCAAGTCCTTATATGCAAAAGCTAAATTGTCTTTCCACCACAAAATATTATCCTTCCCATCTTCTGACAATTGCATGTGTCCATTATAATCTCCTTGCTACATTTCAATGCAAAGATCTTGTTCAACTCCAATTCCCTGTAAAACACAGGTCCAAATTTAATTGCAGGAAACGATGATACAAATAAGCCTATCAGCTCCGAGGTCCTTCTTATCAGTAAATTATCATTGGCCAATATTTCCTGGCACTTATTAATAATATGCTCAATTTTCGATTCTGTTAGTCGTATCGTCATGTTCACAGAGTCCAACAAAAAACCTAAATGTTGAATGACTTGTATTGGTGTAGTGACAGACTTTTCTCCATTTACAACAAAACCAAGAGATGTAAACAACTGCTTAGTGACAGTAATATTCTCTTGACAGTCTTGGAAAGTGTCACCTAATAACAAGGAATCATCAATATAACAGATGACAAAAAACCTCGCTCTCTAAGCGAGGCATAAAAAGGCTTCAACTTCTTAGTAAACAATCTTCTGCCTGACGCTAGCCCATTAGGGATGCAAATATACTGATAGCGCTGACCCAGCCAAAAAAATTGTAAAAACTTCCTATCATTCTCACAAACAGGGACAGAGTAGTATGCATCTTGTAAATCCAGTGATCCAATATAACAGTTCATGGAAAGCAAATTAACCATCGTGTGTATGGTATCCATTTTAAAATGTTGATACATGACACTTTTATTAAATTGTTTTAGGTTCAGAATAACACAAATACTGTTATCTTTCTTGTATTTTATGAACATGTTCGAAATAAATTCTCCATCAGAGAATTCTGCATGCTCTATAACATCTTTAGACAAGAAAACATCCAACTCAGTATCTATAAGCTCACACTCTGTCTTACTGAAAACTATTGGCTTCGGAATATTTATCTGAATGGGAATTTTGGTAAGTTTAATCTGATATCCACAAAGAGCTTGAAGAATGAAAGGATCATTTGTTATCTTAGTCCATTCCAAAAAACATTTAATAATTCTGCCAGCTTTAAACAGACTAGCATTGCAGTGTACAATTTCAAAATCAATTGTTCCTACCTCAAAATGACTCCTCACTTTTGGTGCATCATCGGAGTATTCTCCTACGGCCGCTGGTTTCGAGGGTTGCCACGGGCCTTCTTATTGTTTGCACCCCCAATTTCCTAAAAAATTCTTCCAAGATTTCTTGTCATTGTGACGATACCCAGAACTGCGGTCACGATTAGCTTGTTGAGCCCCCATAAGGGTCAAAAAGTTTCTTAGCCTGCGGCTGCCACTGAAAAGTGGGCCTGCCCTCCTGTTTCTTGTGAAATTTATTTGTCCCCTCAATGGACTTGAGATCTTCAATCAAATTATCTCCATATAGCTTCGTAGTGATAGGGATACGCTTCGACTTCAAACCAGTGAAATTCGCACTAAGTTCTGGCTGAATAAGATCTCTCCTCTGTATATTTAATTCCAGATTCGCATGGAGGAGAAGCGCACATGCGTCAACCGATTTCCTCAACAAGTCCTTCACAATTACCTTCTCCAACCGATCATCATCCCTAGTAGCACGAATCAGTGTCAGAAATCTGCACCATTGACATTATTCCACGCACTAAAGATCCCTGAACTCTTTGGACCTTTAAATCCCTATTTCTTACTTTATAGGTCACCTGAGACCAAATTTCCTCATTGACTTGTGTAACTGTTAATAGTTCACAATTCTTTGGCCTAGCATATAACTCCGTTTTCTCTTTCAACCTTTCATCCGACATCTTCACGGTAGACATCTTAGCAATAACCTCTGCCAACTGACCGTCAATGATCTCCCCACAACAATCATTATTCTCATATGTCTTAGCAATATCTGTCAAGATATCACACTGGTCTCTAACAGCCACATCCGACGTACTATACCGCAAAGTCGATGCAATTACTTCCGGGTTTGCTAGAGTTCCATCTTCCCTATCCTCACCGTTGTCACTCGAGGAAACCTCATCCATCGCGGAAGTAATGCGTGAAATAAGTTTGTCCAAATTTCCCGCCAGAGAAGCAACATCGCTCTTAAGACTATTAAACTCTTGACGAGAAACTGCGGCCAAATCGGATGCATTGCGCGAAACCTCGGCCGAAACAGCCAGATCGATATTCGTCACTATCACCGGCTCAGGGTCAGCTGTAACATTGACAGCAAGCTGCTGACTTTTCGCCAAACTATTCGAAAATCCAGGTTTTCCTGGAATTACATCCATGAGCATTATCAACGAAAGCCATATTTTCACTCATTGCAACTTTAACATCCGCGATAATCAAAACTATAAATGCGAGCAGACAATATGTCAGCAGCACTCATATTATGCGCGTCTAGCGAGAACAACACATCACGTAACAATGGTGAGAAAACGGGCACCCGAATCACCCTAGCATCCTAGAGCACTAAGTGACGCAAGAAATACGAGCCTAGGCCTTGTTACAAAAACAAATTCCGAGAAAACATCAGGCCACCGGAACACGGCTACATTCCTTATAGCGATACATGAGTTTGGGCGTCCCTGCAACAGCAACCCGCAAATCAATCATGTCACCGGAAATCGGCAATACGAAGCCGTGCCCTCAAAACTTAACAATTGCACTTCTGAATTACTAAGCAAGGATGATTAGCATCTCTAACCCACAGAAGTAGTGCTGATTGATTCTGAATAGCGAGTAGAAAATGACTGGCGTTTCCCTCTCTCAGAACAAAACCGACACTGTCCATCGTCAGCAAACAGCAAAAATAAAAAATCTCCATGATGTAATCCAACTTGGAGATCCAGGAACAGCTTCCAAAAACCTCCACCCATCTTATGAAATAGGAACAAAAGAGACACTGGCTGATTGGCAACTCAGCATCTAGAGGTTTTCAAGAGAAATCAACGGCAGTTTTCACAAACTGTAAAATATTCCCCAGCTGTTGAAAACACGTCTTGCTTGGAAACATAACTTATTCAATGACTTGTGTACAGGCGTAGCCTATTCTATCTCATTGAAATCTGAGTAATTTGCCTGGATCATATAATGTATGATGGCTAAGTATTACATAGAAGCAGTTTATGAATTTAAATTCAAGTCCATTGATCAACTAATTATAATCTCTCTTAACTGTCTCGCTGCGGCAAGCCACCAGACAATAATTTCAATGGACAAAACCTCTTGATTTGCTGAATATTTTGAAAAGAATTTGACTGAAAATTGCTAGTGGCTTAGCCACTAACAACTTTCAGTCAAATTGTTTTCAAAATATCTAGCAGGTCCAGCGATACAACCTTTGAAATATATCGTCTGCAAACACTCAGCAGTCAGACAGTTAAAACTGTTACCACTCCAAATGTATCTTCATAGACAATCTGACTGAATGTTTCCAAACCACGAAGCGCTCCCCATATACTCTTTGATGTCAGTAATGCACCATTCGCATCAACTACCAGCTCATCTGTAATCAAGCATTGCATCAATACAGCAAGCATTAAAACCATACAAATATAATTCAATATAAGTTTAAATACATCGATCATCATTTTATCCAATAAATACCTTGTAATTTTTCACTGGAACATTACCTATCCATACCGGAATCTCAAGCACAGGAATTCTACCTCTTTACTGGTTAAGCCGGCTAAATCTGGCTTTTGCAGTGGTCTTGAGAGATAGCCATTTATAGGTCAAGGGATAACTATTTTTGATATTTTAACACAGAAATGATCGGCGTGATAAACAGGCCAATTATTCCAAATTTTCAAAAATAGTCTTATCTTGGCCGGCAAATCAATATTCACTGAGCAAAAATGTAAATCTTTTGGACAAATTGTCCCATTGACTGGATAATGTAACAATACATTGTGGGGTGTGTAAAGATCATGACACTTCATTTTATACAAACTCCCAACCTGTGTACATGTATTAAATCTTGATCACTGCCCATACCAATGTAAGACCTATTCTGTTGCATTGATTTGATTTAATTTGATTTGTTGATGCACATGTGCTCTTTCAAAATTCAAAATATTCACAGGCTTGGGTACAAGTGCAAATGCATTTTCATTTGCATTTGAATGCATTTGCGCTTGCATTTGCATTTATATGCAATTATAATATTTCTGACGCATTTGCATTTGCACTTGCATTTGCATCTCATGTATTTGCATTTGCATAAAAAGGGTTGCATATGCATTTGCGTTTTCAAATGCATTTGAGTTTTTTCAAATGCACTACTTTTTTCATTTTGCATTTCTTTCAAAATAGTATGGAGCCTAGGTGCTGCTGCTGTAAATAGCAGTCACAGCATCCAGTTAAATTAATTTCAAAATATTCAACCAAATTATTTGTTAAATCATAAAAATGGCATTTCTGCTGCTAGAAATTAGAAATTTTATTCTTTGTGATTTATTAACACATTTTACTCCAAATTTCTGTATGTAGCTCTGAGTCATAAATATACACACACGCACGCGTGCATGCACGCACGCATCCACGCACGCACGCACATATATATGCAAAATCATGTATATTTTGAAATTAGTCTAGCTTAAGTCAGTTGAGATCTTAGCAAGCCAACATATTTTAGTTTATTTGTTTCTGAGATAATCTACAGCAACGTATCTCTAGAGTATAATAAATATGACCACCTTCTAAATAGTAAGGTATGGGTGCCTCCATTCTCTTGTCCAATGTATTGACCCTTTAACCCGTACATACAAAACCACTCAAATCATTGGCTCAGCTCAAATGGGCATTTGTAAAGACCACGACAAAGGTTGATCTTTCCGGTTTGGGCATAAAAGGGTTAATAAAACAATTGGACTCAACAATGTTGCTGCGTTAATCAATATATTGATTTTCAGGAAAATTAATAATATTCATACAATCATCTGTTTTAAAGAACCGCAATCTTGTGGCCCAAAAATACAGGTGGTCACTAGAGAACCTTTGACTGTACAATCTGTTCAACATGTAGTTGCTATATTTTTTTGTCACAGTCCTTTCAAAGTAATTAGCGTGAGCTTAGTAATATATCTCTGGTTGCTCAATCTAAGAATAGGGTATTGTGTTGTTAACTCCATTCATTCAGAAATCTCTTAATCCTTTATTTGTCAAGATCGGCCTTTTGAATGACCATTTGCATTACAAGAGATAATTTTTTTGAAATTTATGACCGATATGACTGGCTTAGTATTCAAGTCAGTCATTCCAGTGGTATACCTTCAAAGATTATTTTCTTGGAATGCAAATAGACATTTACCAAGATCAATAAATAATAGATGCTGATAATTCTGCATGACATGGGTTAATTTAATGTTCACTCATTGTGATTAGAAGCACTTGTCATGCAGTCCAACTATATACACATACTCAGCCATGCGTTATCTCAGCCATAGGAGTTAACATTTAAACATTTGAATCTTGAAATGCGAGAATCTTAATTCAGGTATTGAACAAGCTGATGAATATTTTGAAACAAATTTCACTGTAAACCTTTGCCTACAGCTGTATTTTGAATGTAATTTGACTGGAACATGTTGCTGCCACAGGCACAGCAGCAGATATCGATCAAATTACTTTCCAGATATTCAACATTATATTTGATAATTATTTTGAAAGTAATTTGACTGTCACATGTTGTTTCCATGGACACAATAGCGATCAGTGAAACTACTTTCAAAATAGTCAACAGAAATCTCAAAATTAAATTCTCTAATGGTTCCCCCTTGGTGCAATACGTATATTATTTTCCTGGTCTGAAAATTGACATTCTTTACAGAATCCGTTTTTGGTCAGTTTGGCCATTCCTGGGTTAATAATAATATGTTATTCTATTATTCATATTCTATAGTATGTGTACTATGTTCGTTTGCTTTAATAATCTGTAAATCTAAAAGAAATGGATTATTTTAATTTCCAACAGTGATTATTAAAAAGACTACAGTTAAATCATTTCTTATACGTTAGAACCCACTACATGATTATGTTACAAAATGTTTTCCCAAAGATACTCACTCCAAGCAGACGCATCGTTGACAGATGCATACTACTGTGTTTAAGAATTTCAGTACCAGAGGTGTGTCCACATATTCAAATGCATTTGTAAATGGATTCGCATTTGCACTTGCACTTGAATAAGTTGCAAACACTTGCATTTGCATTTAAATGCAATCGAGCTAGGGTGCATTTGCACTTGCATTTGTATTTGAATCATTTCCATTTAAATGCAATTGAGCAAATCATTTGCAAATATTTGCATTTGTATTTAAATGCAATACCCTGCACTTGTACCCAAGCCTGAATATTCAACACCCATCTTTCATGGTTGCATTAAAAAGTGAGACAATGATATTTCAGAGTTGAAACCGTTATCAATGAATTATCCAGTTATGACAGTGAAAAAAAATGTTATAGATCAGTTTTAGGACGAAATATCAGTAAAACTCATACTGAAATGGATAAATATATTTCACCTTGAAGTGCACTGAGAATCTGGATTTCTGGATAAATCAGGAAAACTACCATCTCTGATTATACAGAGCCTTCGTAGCATACGTATGTACACCTGCAACACAGCTCAGTACTAACTTAAAACATTGACAAAAAGAAATAAAACATGCTATCAAATATTTTGAACATGATTGGATTGGAAGACGTTGCTGTCTAAGGCAGCAATATCATCCAGTCCAATTATTTTTCAAATTATTCATATGAGCATTTCTTATTAACCCTTTAACACTCAAGGTGGACAAAATTCTTTTGAAAATTTACTACTGGAATGACTGGCTCGGTAACCGAGCCAGTCATTCCAGTGGTAAATTTTAAAAATTACTCTTTTCTTGGTCTGCATACGGACATTTTCCATGAGAAAATTTAAATTTTTTGGGAGAGATTTGAAGGTTAAAGGGTTAACTGACATGTTTCTGTTTAATTAACTTATTATGAGCTGTACTGTAACAGTATTCGAATACAGATCACGGGTTTCCTGTTTGTTGCGGTAAAATTTAAGCAAGGTCAGATAAGTAGCTTGTTAGATACGGCTCTGAACACACATACCAACACGGACTCATACAGTACTCGCTCACGCACACACACATGAATGCATTTCCACTCTTCCCCTTATTGGGCAAGGGTAATTATTCTTCGTTCTAGTGGTGTTACTTACATGATTCATCCATATTCAATGATGGGACAGTCTCACATGGGTTCAACAGCTGCACCTTAAGCGAATCCAAAGGTGCCCCCTAAATAACAAAAATAATTAAATTTAATTAAATTTCAATATATACACAATCTCATATCGGACTAAGTTTTTAAAACTTTCACCTCTACCGATCAAGCAAAACTAATTTTTATCAATCATGCTACACAATTTTAATTCATTAGGTCGCACTGACCCTTATTTAGCGGATTCCATTCATTTAGATCAATAGTTGCCTCCTGTTCATACATGTAATATACAGAACACAGAATTCTATATTGTACATTTGGATTTATTTGAACATATCTGTTTTTGTCCAGAGATGTACTGAGACAGTATCTAATTCCTGAGAGGATTATTATGCAACTAATTTCTTTCATGTCACAATTTTGGTGGTTTTCTCCTCCCAGTGTTAAGTCTTTGGTGATTTTGAGTATTTACGATTGTGGCGCTAGTATGTTGTCTGAGGCCCAAGAACTTTCCCCTGTCTATACAGATTTAAGATTTTCTGATTCATTTCCAATCGGATTGTTTCGTAAATATAATTTGCTAAATTGAGATACTAATATGCTCACTCTAGTTTCCAATAAAGCAACACATTTATAACAAATATTACTGACATGGTAAAAATTTGTTTACAATATAAAGATTACTATGCAGTAATAATAGACTACGGCCGATATATTAAAACAAAAATCTGGAGTATTTCCAAAATTATTTATATTTACCAGCTACGGCCTCATTATCTGTCTGACTGTCGCAAGCCACCAGACTGTAATTTCAATGGAAAATAACTCTGGACCTGCTAAATATTTTGAAACCAATTTGACTTAAAGTTGTAGGTGGCTTAATCTAGTGTAAGGCCACAAACATTTCTGTGTTAAAATCTGAGTCAAATCGAACTAATAGTTTCCGAGATATCCTGATCCAGAATTTGATCTGATCGAGTTCTTTTATCCGGATCATGGCCAGCATCTGGAAATTCTCTTATATGGTTCCTGCGCTGCGTTAAAATTTGAGCCAAATCAGATCAGCAGTTTTTACACACAGCCTGGAATAAGCTTCTGTGACTGACTCATGACTAACAAACTGACTAAGGGACATAGCAGATTTTTAAGCTGCTATCCACAGCTAAAAATATAAGTACTAGTTGGTTACAAGTTACAGTTACCCCTGCCCTGATACAGGGATTCTCATAAGGGTCCTTTTGAGGGTATATACCTGCAAAATACAACTTGGGACGCCCAAAATTAGTGGCAGTGGGTCCCATGGGACCCCTGAAAATCTTGTATGACTATTAAATAAGAATTGATTGCGGGGTTTTTTGGCACAAAAATACCCATAAAATCTAGCACATGGGACACCCATAATGGACGTTTCCATTTTTATCTATGCCCCGCCCATCACTAGCTAAGCTCCACCCACACCTCGCCATGTTGGGATTGATCAATCCCCGAATGCCCTAGCTATCAATTTCCTGAAAACTATACAGGGAAGCTGTTGAATATTTTGTAACTAATTTGACTGGGTGCTGTTGCTGCCTATGGCAGCTACAGCGCCCAGTCAAATTAGTTTCAAAATATTCAACATAACATTTATTAAATAGTAAAAGCAAACAATTTGTACAACAGCGCATAGACCGTCATCAAATATGCATTCGTGACGTACTTATCGACATCATTCATGACTTCATCCATTATGATGTCATTCCACACACCACGTAGATGATTATGACGTCATATGATGGGCGCATACTCTGGAAAGGTGAATTCATAGCTGTGAGTCCGTGGTACATTTTGTACCTTCTATTTTTACGATGTATGAAAAACTCTGCATTAGAACTCTAGATATTCAGTTTAGGACCCCTGGATTTCAGCTTGGCCCCCCCCCCACACTCTTCAGAGTGTGGGGTCCCTAGGACCTCCGAAATTTAGATACCATGAGAAACACTGCCCTGATATGGAAATCACATCAGTGCAGGGGCTAGTTTCACAAAGGTATGCAAGTTACACTATGTCGTAAAGTAGAAAACAGAACAAACCAATTAAAATATAGCATTTTATTCATTTACGACATGCACACGCACACATGCACGCACGCGCACACGCATTGTAAGTTAAAGTATCCTCAATTACTTAATCCTTACCACTCTGATGCCAAAATTTAAGATTTTTACATTAAAGTAGAAGATGGACTGGTGTTTATTTTTCAGCAAATCTGGTGGAAGAGGCTGCTGTCGTAGACAGCAACGTCTTCCACCAAAATTGTTGAAAAATGTACACCAGTTTCTTTGCTATTGATACCATAAAAGATAGAATATTAACATCAGTGTGCTAAGGGTTAAGTACCCTTTGCAAAATTGGTCCTTGAGGCCAGATTCACAAAGGGTACTTAAGTATAAGTTTGTGCCGCTATTGCTTTTAGTAATTGTGATCGATTATTAAAAAATAATCATGATTACTCAATCAATCATAAATACAAATTACCTAGACATTAAACGAAATCACAGATTTCCCTTTTCACGAGAGAGTTGTTATATGTACCTCCCTAACACTCTATTATATTTCCTAAATATCGCCTTCACTCAATAACCCCAGATTTAAAAAGGAAAGGTTCCCCTACTGGGCAAGGAGTCAGCTGTCAGTCAACCGGATGACAGCCCCAACCTTGCGCATAACAGACTCAATGCCACCACCATCACCACGGCACACATGACTTTTACTGGTTCATCCTCTCGCTGACCATGCCTGTCAATCTCTAAATAAATAGCATTCCTAGGAGCATGAACAGTATGGTCCTTTAACTGGCTTTTAAATATTGCTAAGGCGAGTGTATTGGCTGAGTCTAACATATCCCTCATATAGTAGTCCAAGAATGAGGACTCACAGTGCCATTGTGCGACACACCATTGCACAGGGCTGTCGAGGTGGCTATTCCTCTGACGTTATGAGCCCTGGCACATTGCACCTCGTGACCAGTCGCAATTTCGTGGGTAGTCTGAATGCATTCGACTACCAAACAAGATATAGTAACAAGATATAGTATCTATGGATGCTGTGCCATAAGATTTTTTATGGCAGATCCATAGATGATTGTCATCTGACCATAAAGAGTTTGTCAGCTTTTGTACTTAGCCAAAGCACGGACTGGACATCAGGCACTGGCATCATGATCGTACCAAGTTAATTTTGGTAAGAAGATCGCTTTGGCGTGATATTTCAAAGATTGGTTATTTGACATAAATTCTGCCCTTGGGAGCAGTATGGATCTCACTGCGCCTTCCAGCTGAGAAAGCTGCCAGAAGAAAAATCGCCTTCAGAGTCAAATGCTGTAAGCCAACCGAACCCAAGGGTTCGAAAGGTTACTTGGTTAGCACATTAAGCAGACTCCAGGCTGGAATAACTACTGGTCGTCTCGGTCGGAGATTGCTCATTCCCTTCAGCATCACGTTTAACTGGACCACGTCTGGACTATCCGTCGGCTAGACAAGGGATAACTGATGCCAAAGCTGACTTGTATCAATCAACCGTGACAGGAGCTAAACCATTAAAGAATAGCTCACAGGAAGTCTGCTACATGTATTTGCTAAATAGAGGCTTGAAAGGGATCGAGATCCTTTCCTTTACACCACTGCAAATTTGTTAACCTTGTTGTTATATGACTTGAAGGTTCAACTCCTTCTCACGGCTGCAATGAAACTCGCAGCCTGTTGAGAAAAGCCTTCCGATGGGGAACATTGTTTGATAACATCCACACAGTCAATTTGAACATTTCGGGCTGCTCGTGTAGGAAGCGGCCTTTGACCTGGGAGATTATGTTCGGAATCTCGGGCAGCTGCACTGGATTGTCCACCGGCAGATCCAGAAGATCCGTGAACCACGCCCTGCTGGACCAAAATGGTGCTATTAGCAGGACCAGGCACGGCTCCTCCCTGATCTTCACCAAAACCTTCGGCAGAGAAATGGTGGGTGTTTACGTGTGTAAGGGAGCTTTAACTTCCCCAGCCATCATTAACATATCCAATAATGTATGCTACCATTAGCATATCCAATGATGTCTGGTGCCTCTCCTTAGATGACTTTTACCAAGCCACCTGGTCCATTATTGAGGGGTTGTGACATTAATTTACAAAAACAAACACATTTGGATGTTATACATGTAGATATATTCTACATAAATCTATTTACAATGCATATTTTATAAGGTTCTGGTAGAAAATCCACTGGACAACTGTTCAGAAAAACTGTCCGAAGAAATATTAGTAGTACCAAAAAAACTACACTGACAACAGCCATAACGAAACCCCCATTGTTAAAGTGAAAGACTGTGCTACAACTGCTCACACATCTGGACACAATTATAGCAGATCTATGCTACACACCATTTCCTCCACATGTCTGGAGACTGCACTTAATCCGACTTCCCAAATGTTTCACAAAATTCACTAATAAGTTGCTGGTAAGAAGGTCGAATAAATGTTCTTACATGACTTATTTTAACATATTACACTGTTTCACCAATTTTGTGCACAAGCTCTGTATTCTCATGAATCCGTCATCTCTAATTCTGTTGCTTGTATTCACTGTCTACCAAATGGCCACTGCCTCCTTGCTTCAGCGTGAATGTCCCTTGTTCTTCTGTCAGAGCGAGCTTATCACATCATTCTCTGGCATGAACAACACCCATCCACCTTACATATCATGTGTATATCCGACATTTTATACAGGGTGGGAGAAACATAGATTATTTGGTTCAAATAACTATTTATTTAGTGGAATACAATTAATACCTAGCTTATAATTAGTTGACATCAATTGACTCTATTACACGTGTAAGCATGCATCCCTCTCCAGCTTATCACCAGAGCATCTGTATCGATGGCATTTGGATCTGGAATCGGCGAGACATAAGTCATGATTTGAGCATTTTCCTTTGTGGCGAACAAATCCACATTTGGTTTGCTCCAATGCTCGAAAATCCTTTGAAGAACTGGAGGATTAAGAGACCCTTCTGTCGGCAGAACCCTCTGTCTGCGAGACAAATTTTCTGCCAGAATGTTCAATCGCCCAAGAATGTGAGCTGCTTTCAAAACAACTGAGTAATTCTTGCACCATTGAATCAAGTGCCACACCGTCATACAAAGTGTGAGTGACTTGGCCCCTCCTTGGCGATTTATGTATGATACTACTGTCGAATTGTCCGACCATATCAATATCACCTTGCCCCTTACTTTTGGAAGAAACTTTTCCAATACCAGTTCCACTGCCATCATTTCAAACAGATTGATATGCAGCTGACTCTCTTGGAGAGTCCATGTGCCCGAAACTGCAGGAAATGTCAATTTCCCTTTCTCCGAGAGCTAACAATACTCACCATTCTGTTACTTCTGATATACATCTGGCCCTGACAGCGGCTCTAGGATTATAGACTTAGAAAGCTTTACCGACTCCTGGGAACCGGGTACCCGGCTCCCCACTGCCGAGTACCCGTTTACCATAGAGCTCATATTGTTTGCATAGCCACCAAACAAGAGAAAACTATGGCTTGCCTCCGTGGGGCTGGGAGGCTGGGTCCGTAACAGAATGGTGAGTATTGTTAGATCTCGGAGAAAGGGAAATTGACATTTCCTGCATTCTCCTTCGATCAATACTCACCATTCTGTTACTTCTGATATACACCAGATTTGATCAGTAACCTGGTGGGAAGGGGCAAGCCATACATGCTAATTTTGCCCCTTGGAGAAAGATTTTAGACTTCAAACTTGACTAACGGAGACCTAAAAGGACCGTCAAGTTCACGGAACCGAATCACATTCGCGTCACAGCCCACCCACCCTTTTTCCTCCTAAGAAAAGGGAGAGAACTAACGAACACGTATCTCGCCTGAAACACCAATATGCCAAGAGGGTTAACTACTCCCTGCATATCGCTTGTATTAGCCTGGGAATGAGCATGAATATATAAGATGAATGAACATGATACATATACATAATACAAAAAACTCTCACTTGTTGAATTACCTTATGATAACAGGACTTCAGACGTACCGCCTACAACCATACACCGGTTCGGCCATCAGTGACACAATCTGGTTGACATCCTCTCGCTTGACCATGCCTGCTTTAGGTTCTTTTCTTACCAAAGTGAAAAAAGGGGAAAAGCAGTGTGGTCACTAACTATCGTTTCAAAACAGCTAAAGCGAGTGGATTGGCTGAGTCTGACACATCCCTCATATAGTAATCCGTAAATGAGGACTCACAGTGCCATTGTGCAACGGCCATGATGTCCTCTAACGGAACACCATTGTAAAGGGCGGTCGAGGCGGCTATTCCTCTAACATCGTGTGCCCTTACGCCTTGCACCTGGTGCCCAGTCGCCATCTCATGAGTAGTCTGAATGCATTCGACCACCCAACGAGAGATAGTATCCATGGATGCGGCGCCATAAGGCTTTTTATGGCAGATCCACAGATGTCTATCGTTCGACCGTAACGAGTCAGTCCGTTTCTTGTACTTAGTCAAAGCACGGACCGGGCACCAGACACTGGCATCACGATCAAACCTGGTTAACTTCGGTATAATGATCGGTTTGCCGGGATATCTCAAAGATTGGTTCTTTGACATAAATTCTGCTCTTGGCAGAAGACGCAGACCTTCTCCAGAAACAATAAATCGGTTCCTCTCTGCCGAAAGCGCATGGATCTCACTGCGCCTTCTAGCTGAGGAAGCTGCCAATAGAAAGACCGCCTTTAGAGTCAAATGCTTTAGACTAGCCGAACGCAACGGTTCGAATGGGTGCTTGGCCAGTACATTAAGCACTAAAGATAGACTCCAGGCTGGAATGACTACCGGTTGTCTCGGGCGGAGATTGCTCATTCCCTTCAACATCACGTTTAACTGGGCCACCTCTGGACTATCCCTGTTGGCTAGACAAGGGATAACTGATGCCAAAGCTGACTTGTATCCAGCAATTGTGACGGGAGCTAGTCCTGTAAAGAACAGCTCACAGAGAAAGTCTGCTATTTGCTGAATAGTGGATTGAAAGGTATCAATACCCTTTTCTTCACACCAGTCTGCAAATCTGTTAACCTTGTTGTTATATGACTTGAAGGTTGACCTCCTTCTCGCAGCCGCGATGAAATCATCAGCCTGTCGAGAAAAGCCTTCCGACGTGGAACGTTGTTTGACAACATCCACGCAGTCAATTTGAACATTTCGGGACGCTCGTGTAGGAAGCGTCCCTTGGCCTGGGAGATTATGTTCGGAATCTCGGGCAACTGCACAGGATTTTCCACCAGCAGATCTAGAAGATCCGTGAACCACGCCCTGCTCGGCCAATACGGCGCTATTAGCAGGACCAGACACGGTTCCTCCCTGACCTTCACCAATACCTTCGGTAGAAGAATGGTGGGCGGATACGTGTAAGCGTGCATCCCTCTCCAGCTTATCGCCAGAGCGTCTGTATCGACGGCATTTGGATCTGGAATCGGCGAGACATATGTCATGATTTGAGCATTTTCCTTTGTGGCGAACAAGTCCACGTTGGGTTTGCCCCAATGCTCGAAGATCCGTCATAGAACTGGAGGGTTGAGGGACCATTCTGTTGGCAGGATTCTCTGTCTGCGAGACAAAGCATCCGCCAGAATGTTCAATCGGCCAGGAATATGAGCTGCTTTCAAAACAACCGAGTAATTCCTGCACCATTGAATCAAGTGCCACACCCTGATGCACAGGGTGGGCGACCTGGTCCCTCCTTGGCGATTTATATATGATACTACTGTCGAATTGTTCGACCGTATCAATATCACCTTGCCCCTGATCATCGGAAGGAACTCTTCCAACGCCAGTTCCACTGCCATCATTTCCAACAGATTGATATGCAGCTGACTCTCCGGGAGAGTCCATGTGCCCGAGACCTGGTGTTCTCCCAGGCAGGCACCCCACCCTTCCAGCGATGCATCCGTGTAAACGGACAGCTGGGGGTGGGGTAGGTGCAGCGAAACCCCTATTAGGAGATTCTGACGCTGTTTCCACCATAGAAGATGCGATATTATCGGCTCCAAAACTGGCACCAGTTTTGACAGGGGTTCTGTTCTCTGTTTCCACAGAGACATCAGATACAACTGGATAGGTCTTCGCATTAGAGCAGCGTACGGGATAACCTGCTCCATGGAGACCATCATGCCCAGCATCTGAAGGAACCGCCTCGCCTGAATGTGGTTTCCCACTCGAAAACTCCCGAGGATGGCTAACAGAGACACCACTCTGGGCTCTGACGGGTAAACCCTGCCCTCCTCGAGGTCGAATCGCATCCCCAAATAAACGAAATGTTGAGTGGGTGTCAACTCGGATTTCTCCTCGTTGACTATCCAGCCTAGATCTGAAAGTAACTTCAGAGTCAGAGCAGTATCCACGTTCAACCTGGCTGCCGAGTCTGCCTTGAGCAGCCAGTCGTCTATGTAGGTGTGTAGCGCCACGTTCTCTTTTCTGAGAAACGCTGTCACCGCAAGGACCACTCTTGTGAAAACCCTCGGAGCTGTCGACAGGCCAAACGGGAGAACTGTAAACTCCCATACTTGATTCTTAAACGCAAATCTCAGAAACCTGTGCCAACTCCGATTGATCGGAATGTGGAAATATGCATCTTTCAGATCGATCGATACACACCACATTCCTTTCCTCAATCCCGCCATTACCGACCTCGGTGTTTCCATCTGGAACCGAGGCGTATGGATAAACCAATTTAATGGCCTGAGATTGAGTATGGGTCTCCATCCCCCCGTGCTCTTGGGGACAAGGAACATGTTTGAATAGAAGCCTGGAGTGTTCCGGTTTGCTGGTTTTATTGCTCCCTTCAGAAGCAAACCCGACACTTCCTTTTGAACGGCTTCTAACTTGTCTGGCTCCCTTGGTACGGGTGTCCAGACTGGTGCCAAAGACAGATTTTGTGGCGGAAAGTCCCACCACTCCGGCATGTAACCCTGGGATAACCATCCCAGGACCAGACTGTCTGACGTCACACCTCGCCAAGCCTCGACGAAACGCATGAGCCTTCCACCCACCATAGACGCCTCGACGTCTAACGGGGTTGTCCGGCTCGCAGTCCGCCCCCCCCCCTTTCTTAACGAGAGAGAGTGAGAACCATTTCGTTCTAGGCACGACGGGTATAACTGGCACCGCTGTTCCTGTCGCACAGGTGCGGTCCAGGCGGATATGAAGGGAGCTTGCGTACCCTCAGGTACGCTTCGGCCCCTTCTGTCCGCCCTTTGAGGCCTTACCCTTACCCTTCCCCTTGCCCTTACCACCTCTAGGGCGGTCCGGAGCAACATTGGGGAGGGTAGGCGCCTCTACAGCCTTCCTGGGTTTCTTCGCCGGCGGCGGCTCCGAAAACCCAGCCGAAACAGACGTCGCAATAGGCCTGGCTTTCGCCTTGCCCTTATGCTTTTTCTGTTTCTTTGAAGGCTGTACTGATAGCGGCTTACCCACAGCCCCTAGTGCGTGCGCTTGCCGCACTAGCTCTAGCTGTATATTTACCGCTAACCGATTCTGCGCAATACTGGCGGTGTCCTCTAAGATGGCCCGCGCTTGGCCACCAAAGATGCTAGGCCCTGTCAGGGGCGTCCCAAGAAGACGCTCCTTGACTGCCGTAGCCGGACGCATATGGTCAATGACCATTTGCCTCCTGGACTTCGTCACACGCGCTTGCACCCTTGCCAATGCGTCCATTGACAGCACCAAGCCGTCATTAACGCACGATAGCGCCACAGGTGGCACAGGGTGGCCTGCCCCCGCTTCAGCCCACACCAACTGAAGTAGACGATAGGAGTGATTGACAGTGCTCATGGCTGCCCTCACACCCTCATCGCATAGGGCCAGGACTTCTTCCTGGTGTACCTGGGCCTTATCCACTAGTGCCGGACCGGGACCACCCGAACCGGCACTCTGGACGCCCAGTACCCATCGGTCATCCTCCGTGACCGACGGGACTACACCATACCTGTCGTATTCACCCTGCGGAATACGGCACCTTGCCCGCACCTCCCTGGAGGCCGCAGGGAGCTGACCCTTGGTCATTAGTTGTTTACTATAAATAGCATCCAACAAATCAATGAACCGTGGATCCAGTCCCACTGACTGGATCCGGGCCGCGGGCAAAATCCCCATCCTAATCGACGCAACCGACGGACGGGGCGCATCTTCATCGGCCGTGGCCGAAACCACAGACGGGTCAACTCTGGCTAGCCACGCCAGAGCATCAGACCAGTCTAACTCCGAAGAAGATACTCCCGCAAACACGTCACCCGTTGACATGCTTACGGGTCTGCCAGCCATGGCCTCCCGGCCAGGAGCCACGGCTGACACGCCAGGCACTCCGCTACCACATGGTTCCGCCGCCACCCCATGAAACACTCCGGTCCATGGGGTAGGTCCGCACGGAAAACCGTACGGACCCGTAACCGTCGCGGAACCATAGCCGGCCACGGGCGCCAATGGCACCCCATCTCCGGCTGCCGGACCAGGCGAGATAGGTGAGTACCACGCCTGGCCCGGCACACCGGTTCCCCTGACGGCTGGTGACAAAACCAAGCCGCGCGGAACCGGTGCACGGTAACGGATTGGCCTCAGCCGCAGGCGGAGCCGCTGACCTGGCTTGCGCCAAACCAGACAAATGGAGGCCGGTTCCGTCCAGGACGGAATCAACCTCCATATTCTCCACCTGCGGCTTCACGGGCCGCAGCAACCTCTCCTCCTCGGCCTCATCGTCTTCAGACTCCGAAGAGCCGTCACTAGACGAATAAACCGTGGAGCCGTCCTGGCGGACGGCTCCCACACCTGACGGACCGGCCACCGCTACTGGACCACCCGGAGGTGGCCGCAGAGAGACAGAACCCGTCTGGCCGAAGCCAGACGGACCCGCCAGGGGGCCGTACGAGACGGCCCCCTCGGTAACCAGTCCAGAATCCTGTCCGAAGACAGGATCCGTACCAGGCATGGGGAGAAACTGGCCCCCAACCTTTGGTAGCAGGGACGACACCAGCGTGGGCAGAACGCTATGCAGAAAACCCTGCATAGCCGGACCAAACCACGCCGGCGGTGCCATCTCCGCCACCTCCAGCTGGGGACGTGGAGCACCCCCACCGGCCGAACCGGGCGCTCCACGATTTCCTCTCGGACCGCCTGACCCCGCGTCAGACCCAGCCAAGTCCTTCTGGGCAAGGAACTTAACCATCGTTTCGACGGACCACACTGCACAAACATTACACCTATGATCTATATTACACAGGGCACACCTAAAACAGACATGGTCCTTGAACATTACACGGACAAACTTATGGCAGTCGTCACATGATGGCGGGGCTGGCTTGGCCTATAAAATAAGCACAAACCTACAATAAACAAGCGGAACGAGACACGGATGGAAGGCAGACAATTAATTTTCAAATATTTTGACTCATAAATTAACCGTAACCTCCCGCACCCCACCCCGCCACGTTACAACAACGATCGCATTGATTATGACGACAAGAACGCGGCGGGCACAACACACCCATAATAGATCCTACAGGATGTGTAACGGCTCCAGGAATCATATCGCATAGCATTCAGGGTATATTTACTAATCAATATAAATTATACTCCTAACGAACGCAGCACGATATGTGAAGAAAACAACAAAATGTATAACAACTGCTGTCTCACACGGTAAAACCGCAGACCACGCATCTACTCAAGAATTTTGAAACCACCGATCATTGCAAACCGATCGTGATTGCACGTAAACTTGATCATTCTAAAGTTTCCGGTACCATTTTTAGTACGCAGCACCCAGAACAAGATGCACGATTAATGAAAAAATTTTTCTTCACATAAACATCCGAGCGACCGGGTGTGACGTCACCCGCTCGGATTCTACGGAGAACGACGTCAGCCGATATTCGTGTTAGAAATACCGTAGCAAACACCTATTTTCATATCTGCCGATCGCCTGTTGGGGTTTAAAGAAGGCGATCGTCTGGCATATATCGTTGCTAGCACACGTCCCAGATTCTATGGGGTTAGAAATTGGAACATGCGACACAACGAAATTTAGAGACCTAAGTCTTTTAACTATGGATATAAAGAACAATACAACCTGGTTATCTTGGGCGGTATTCTCCATAGTCCTTAGTTATCCTTTCAGAACACACAAACTATCACTGATTAAAGACTTAGATTCTTTTAAAAAAAAAAAAAAACCACTAAAATCCTTAATGCGAAAAGCATGTATTGCACTTGTTGCTATGCAAACAAGAATGAGCTCTATGGTAAACGGGTACTCGGCAGTGGGGAGCCGGGTACCCGGTTCCCAGGAGTCGGTAAAGCTTTCTAAGTCTATAATCCTAGAGCCGCTGTCAGGGCCAGCTGTATATCAGAAGTAACAGAATGGTGAGTATTGATCGAAGGAGAACTGGTGTTCTCCCAGGTAGGCCCACCACCCCTCCAGCGATGCATCCGTATACACGGACAGCTAGGGGCCGGGTAGGTGAAGCGAAACTCCTACCAGGAGATTCTGACGCTTCTTCCACCATACAAGATACAACATCATTGGCTCCAAACCTGGTACTAGCTTTGAGAGGGGTTCTGTTCTCTGTTTTCACAGACATCAGATACAACTGGATAGGTCTTCGCATCAAAGCAGCGTATGGGATTACCTGCTCCATGGAGACCATTATGCCCAGCAACTGAAGAAACCTCCTCGCCTGAATGTGGTTTCCAAATCGAAAACTCTCGAGGATGGCTATCAGAGACACCACTTTGGGCTCTGACGGGTAAACCCGGCCTTCCTCGAGATCGAATCGCATCCCCAAATAAACGAAGTGTTGAGTGGGTGTCAACTCAGATTTCTCACTGTTGACTATCCAGCCTAGATATGAAAGCAATTTCAGAGTCAGAGCAGTATCCATTCTTAACCTGGCTGGTGTGTCCGCCTTGATAAGCCAATCATCTATGTAAGTGTGACGCACCACATTCTCTTTTCTGAGAAACACTGTCACCGCTAGGACTACTCTGGTGGAAACCCTTGGGGCTGTCGACAGGCTGAATGGGAGGACTACAAACTCCCATACCTGATTCGAAAATGCGAATCCCAGAAACCTGTGACAACCCCTGTTCATTGGAATGTGGAAATATGCATCTTTCAAATCAATTGACACACACTACATTCCTTTCCTCAATCGTGCCATTACCGATCTCGGAGTTTCCATCTGAAACCGAGGCGTATGGATAAACCAATTCAAGGGCCTGAGATTGAGTATGGGGACAAGGAACATGTTTGAACAGAAGCCTGGAGTCTTCTGGTTTGCTGGTTTTATTGTTCCCTTCAGAAGCAAACCTGACACTTCGTTTTGAATGGCTTCTAACTTGTCTCGCTCCCTTGGTACGGGAGTCCAGACAGGTGCCAAAGACAGGTTTTGTGGTGGAAAATCCTACCACTCTAGCATGTACCCATGGGATATCCATCCCAGGACCACACTGTCTGATGTCACACCTCGCCAAGCATCGACTAAACGCATGAGCCTTCTACCCACCCACTAAAGCAGGCGTCCGTCTCACGATGCGCTCTCCCCCCCCCCCCTCTTAACGAGAAAGAGTGAGAACCATTTTGGTCTTGGCTTGACTGGTCTAACTGGCACCGCTGTTCCTGCCGCACAGGCGTGGTCCAGGCAGATACGAAGGGAGCTACCATACCCTCAGGTACGATCAGCTCCCTTCTTTCCACCCTTGGTGGACTTACCCATGCCCTTCCCACCTCTCGGGCGATCAGGAGCAACACTGGCATGGACAGGAGCCTCGCCAACCTTCCTCGCCTTCTTAGCCGCCGCCGGCTGCAAAGGCCCAGTAATAGCAGAAGAAGCTGGTTTGGCTTTAGCCTTGCTCTTATGCTTCTTCTGTTTCTTGGAGGAAGGTTGTCCAGTTAACGGTTTAGCCACAGCCCCTAGTGCATGCGCCTGGCTCACTAGTTCTAGCTGGAGGTTAACCGCTAACCGATTCTGCACTATGTTAGCAGTGTCCTCTAAGATGGCCCGCGCTTGGCCACCAAAGATGTTAGGACCGTTCAGGAGCATTCCAAGCAAACACTCCCTGACAGACGTAGCCGGACACATATAGTTAAGGACCATCTGTCTCCTGGACTTTGTAACACGTGCTTGCACTCTGGCCAAAGTGTCCATTGACAGCACCAGGCCGTCGTTTACGCAAGACAGTGCCATAGGTGGCACAGAGTGACCTGCCCCAGCTTCAGCCCACACCGACTGAACCAATTCAATGGCGTGAGATTGAGTATGTGTCTCCACTGAATGTTGAATGGCATAGTAAACACTTGTTAGAGACAACATATTGATTGAAACGGGCACAATTATCTGGCAAGATGTATGAGCCAGTTAGAATCTTTGCATTTATTACTGCTCGTCTAACATCCCTGGTTGTGTTGTCGAGTGAGTTCTAACAGTGGTGAACAGTGCATACACTGACATTTAAATATTATGTCTTCAGGACAGTCTTCTTTCCAGATGTTGTGTACAGCACTGTTGACTTGCTTTTCTACTTGCGCCTTCCATGCTAACTTTGCAGGAATACTGTTAATTAGTTGGTAGACACTTGGGAGCTGATACTTATGAAGTGTTTCTTGGCATTTAATATACCAACTATTGCTCTTAATAATCTTTACAGCAAGTTGACTGGCTGCTATCTAGAATTCTACAGTATCATCATTTCTGAGGATGTTTCCTAGTGGTTTTAGTTTTCTGGAGTCTAGCTCTGCTTGGATGAGTCTTATTCCTAGTAGGCATGGGGGTGGAGGGGGAGGGAGAAAGAGATATTTCAGGGTTCATATAGCTGGCAGGTTTTCTTATTCAAGGACATTCAAGACTAAACAAGAACACTGAAGTGTACAATGTCTCGTCTGTAAAGGCATGGATAGTGTTGATTGGCAAACCAAACTTGGCATGATTTGTAATACACATATTCAGTAATGCACCAACAAACAAGTGTAACCAATCAAACATGGACATTTTTTACCAAAATGTGGACAGTCTAATCTTGACAAATTTTTCCACATGAAACTAGTAATGATGCAGATAGTACTTCTTGCGTAGTATATAACTCTGCTGTAAAATTCTTTTGATATCTGGTCAGCTATTGTTGAAAAAATGGCCATGGCCAAGTACAAAACCATGAAAAAAAAGCTAAAATGACGCAAAATTAAATCTATTGTTTGTAGATCACATACCTGTATAGTATAGATCACCTCTGTAACATTTCATTGAGAATTTGAGATCGGATGAGCCAGTGCCGAAAAATAAGTTGATTTAAAAAACGTTAACGAAAACTGCACTGGCAAAATACATGAAAAAGGTCCAAGCCGAAAACCGTAAAAAAAATAGTTAACATACCCCAAATTAAATCTATTGTTATGTAGATCACATTGATGTATAGTAGTGATCACTTCTGTAAAGTTTCATTGAAATCGGATGAGCCAGTGTTGAAAAATAAGTTTGACCCCTGGCCACTACTGCCCTCAGATTGACTCAAGGGAAAAGAAAATTGTTGTACTGTGGTCTACTAACTACAAGCTTCAAAATTTATTTTCTGCCCACCATTTCCCCCACCCATGCCCCTGGGGGGAGAGGGGGGAGGGGGGGTTATATCAAAATTCCAATGTGCCATGCACATCCCTGGCCATATGTGTAATCATACAGAAAGTTTCAAGTTTCTATTTGAAATGGTCTAGGAGGAGTTGCATTACAATAGATTGGTGCCCACTTCTGAACCCGCCCACCACCCTCAGTTTAACCCAAAATTAAAATAATTCCCTGTACTGTAGTCTACTCATCATTGTCTTGAAAATGATATGTTGATAAAATTCCTACTCTTACATTATGTGCGAAAATGTGCTTATATGCTCGAAAACCCATTATTCGATGATATAGTCACTATATATGACATCCCTCCATTATTCTTACTTTAAAATACACATTTAAGTCTAAGACTATTGCAATAAACTAGTAATCAGTACTTGAATTCTAGCTAAATTCTCAGTCATTAAACCCTAGACTGAACGTTTAAACAGATCTCAATATTTCGGCCACATATTTTGACACCAACCCAACATATCTTGTTTTAAGGTCTCGCAATATCTTGGACCAAATACTAAGTTATTTTAAAAGAAAATCTTCCAAATATTTTGGCAAACTCTTTTCACGTGGAGGCCTAGCTTCTACTTGTCCATCATTGTTTGTAGGTGTGACAATGTTTGTGGGGGTGAACTGTTGTTGATGTTGTATGACTGAATGATCACCAACCGAGCTTGGAACATTCATATGTGGAGTAGCTTCTGGTTCAGTTTCATTATTGTCATCTACCGGTTCAACACCTTGATCTGGAACATCTGGTTGCACATATTTTTTAATGTGTGATGAATTACGTTTATATTATACACCATTTTGTGATTCAATAACAACTTGGTTACCATTTGCCTGAGTGACTATGTACGCCATAGATTCATATGTTGAGGTTAGCTTATTATATTTCCATTGTTGCAATATCACTTTATCACCAGGTGAAATATCACATTCCTGCGCACCTCTACGCATATCAGAATACTCCTTAGCTAGTACTTTCCGGTTCCAATCACGGTCGCATATCTTATCACGTTCACATTCCGATTCACATATTTCCTCCTCAGTTTTAATAGAAATATTTCTGTATTTTGGTACAAATCTTCTTGCCGAATAATAATTCTGCTGGACTTATCCCTGTCACCAAATGGTTTGTACTGCTGTACGCTAATAAATGTGTGCTTAAATCTCTCCTCCAGTTTCGACCTGCCGAATAATAATTCTGCTGGACTTATTCCTGTCACCAAATGGTTTGTACTTCTGTACGCTAAAAATGTGTGCTTAATTCTCTCCTCCAGTCCCGACCTTCGACTTGTGACACTTTTATTGCTTTCAACAGTGTTTGATTTGCACGTTCAACCTCTCCATTAGCTTGAGGCCATAATAAAGTTACTGTTCTGTGTCGAATACCATTTACACAAAAAAAATCTTCGAATTCTGCTGATACTAAATTAGGTCCATTATCACTTGTCAACGAACTTGGTAATTCATGAACAGGGAATATGTTCCAAGCTAGCGATTATCTTATCTGAAGTGGTTGTACCGTTGTTCTAAGCACTGCTACTTCTGGATATCTACTATAATAATCTGTCACAACAAGTACGTGTTCTCCTACTGGCGACGCATCTGCAATTATCTGAGTCACTGCTTTTCCACTTTTGTTGAAATAAGCTAGAGTAGCAGCATTTGCAAAGCTTGTTTTAGGCTATCAAATGCCCTCTGTTGTTTAATGATCCATTCAAATCTCACATTTTTCTTAGTAAGCCGACGCAAAGGTTCAGATACTGTTGCTAAATCTGGAATGAACTTTGAACAGTACATACCTAATCCCATGAACAATCGAACTTCTGATGCATTTTCTGGCTGCTTTGCATTCGTAATCGCTTCCACTTTCAAAATATCTGATGCGATACCATGTTTCAAAAGTACATGTCCCATGAAAGTCAGTTTAGACATATTGAATTTAGTTTGAAATCTCCTTATTGAGGACAAGACCTTTGTCTTGTAACTGATCAAGCACTGCTTTGAGCTTGCTGTCGTGATCAGCTTTGTTCGAACCATACACAATGATATCATCTGAGATACTGTGAACACCTACACAATCAAGCAATACTTGCTTGTCGCACATGTTGATACATTTCAGGTGCTGAGGAAATTCTAAACATTAGTCTTTTGTACCTGTATAATCCAAGGTGTGTTGTGAATGTTGTAATTTCCCGTGACTGTTCATCCAGTTCAATTTGATGGCAACCCATCTTCAAGTCAAGCTTACTGAACACAGAGCTATCATTCATGGCTTGAAGAATTTCATCCACTGCAGGAATTGGGTGTCGTTCGCGTTCGACCGCTAAATTTGCCTGTCTCATATCAAGACAAATTCTGATTTCACCCGGCGGTTTTGGCATGATAACAATCAGCGAAACCCAGCAAGTTGGTCCAACAGTTTTTTCAATAATATCTAACTGTTCGAGTTCTCTTATCTTATCTTCCACCTTTTTCCGTAAGGCAAATGGAATTCTACGCGTTGGTTGTACAACTGGTTTCACTTTTTGGTTAATGTTCACAGCTAACTGGTAATCCTTAAGTTTTCCAGGACCGTTTATTAGTTCTGGATATGCACAATAACTGTTTTCAGCACTAGAAAATGTCTGATTATTAACAGTGTTAATAGTCTGCAATTTGACAATGTTTAGCTCTGATGCTGTTTGGTAACTACGAATGTTGCCTCTTCCACGACGTACTAGAAGAATTATAGCTGAAGTCAAGTTTTGTCCTATTTTAATGTCTGTGATGAACTCACCAGCTACATCCAGTGCATTTCTACTTCCACATGAGTAAACACTTGTCTTCTTTTTGGTTAATTTTGGACACTAGTACTTTATATGTCTTCTCAACTATGATGTTAATGCTTGCATCAGTGTCTATCATAAAGCAAATGTTTGTGTTGCTTATCTGTGTAAAAGTTTCTGGTAGTTTGCCTAATTTATTTGAGTTCACGTCAAAAACATAATCATCTTCAGAACTGTCATTTTGTTCTTTATATTTAAATTTGATGGGGCCAACTTGGCTCGCCACTACTTCATTGTCAGGTGACATTAATCCATACTGGTTGTCAACATTGTTTATTGTTTTACCGCATTTCAGCTCGCTGAGCAACTTTCTCCTTAATTGATGTGAGTGCCAGCACTCCACGACCGGGTCCCTAATCATGTTATCAAGTTCTGCATTAACTCACAGGCCACTGATAATTGCTGTAATCGAGTTACAAACTGGTCTATAGTTTCATCTGTTGTCTGTTCGGCCTTCTGAAACATATGTCTTTCAAATGGAATGCTTGATTTTGGCTGGAAATAATTATTTAACACAGTTAATGCTGTTTTGTAATCATTATCCTCTCCAATGTCAGCAAATGTGAAAAATATCTCCTGAACGTCTGTTCCAGTGTGGTGTTTCAGCATGGCATGTTTCTGTTCAGCATCCGTCACACCTTTGGCCTTGACATACAGCTGAAAACTGTGCCTCCATTTAATCCATTTGATACCCATTTTGGTGGGGTCACTTCTACTGTCAAATTGCGGAATTCCCGACATTTCTAACGGCATAGCCATATTAACGTTTTAACATGTTTCAGACTAATTTACTGAATTATTTAAAACTTATTTATTTACTGAACACATTTTCTGACTTAGTTTTTACTTTATTTGCTCTATACGGATTAAACACATTAACAACTGAATTAATCAACAGCTGAAAGTTACATGGATTGAACACATTTCCTACTGAATTTTTTCTTTAATCTTATTTCTGTAACTTAAATGTTTACACGTTTTCACAACTGCTTCACACATATTTTTGTTTTAATTTAAAAACATTGACTTTTGTGACTGACACTGTTACAGCTAAAATTCAGATTAGAGAAACGTCAGAAGTACTTTTTAACACAATTTAACACATTTTACTCTGCTTAACGTTTTGATGCAACTTACACAGTTTAACGCTTAGCACACTTAATCACTCATCGCCATTGTTATGTACTCATTATTTGTACACAGATTTAACCTGGACTATTCAATGGCTATACTGGAACTGGCCTATACTAGCTACATGTACATCAGGCTATATGCATCAGCATCAGGAATGTGTAAAATGATACTAGGCATACAGGATGATTCATATTCATTACTTACGTAACTTAGTACTGGGTGACTAGAATATATAGTCGCTATATATGACACTCAGTATTTATCATGGTTCCTGGTGTACCACCAACAGCTAGCTAATGTTGAGTTGCCCTTTTGAAATTCGGTTTTCCACTGACCAGTAACAGGGCAAATGCTGAATGGCCATTTCTATCCCTGACTAACAGTAGCCTCCCAACCACACCCCTAATGGCCTATAGCCAAAGTGCTATAGGTATGAACAGCCCACGTGTCCTCTACAGGGTGAATCGACCAGGTCCGAAAAGACCAATCATCCAATGGCGAACAGATCAAGGGGTGAAATGACCTGTTACCATTGACTCTGTGCAAAACGACACAGGGCAAACAGGCTATAAGCCTTTAAGGGCGAAACGACCTGTTACCCTAATTAAAATCTTCCTATTTGACATTACCGTAGGTTTCTTTTGTTTCAGGAAACGCCAATGGGGAAGAAACTTTAATGTCATATCTCGATTCAGCCGATTGTCATCATTAATGCTAGGGAATGTCAGAAATCGATATCGTTCAAATGCTGATTCAAGAATGTCACACGTGTAAGATTTTGATTGAAACTGAAATATAGCTTCGTCTATGAAGTAAAATGTTGTTGACGTCTGAATACTTTGCGGGAGAGGCCATGGCTCGCCAATTGATGGTGGTGGTGACACAGTAACAAACACATTCTTCTCATTCTTTAGTTGTCGGTTACAGATAATGGAATCAATATGTAAAATAACAATTACGGAAATAATCATAAGTAACTTCATCTTGAATTCTGTCTTTGATCAAAACACAAGGGGGGGGGGGGGAAGAAGTCACATGAAAGTCATGTGACTTGCTCAAGTGGTTGCGTTGGAAAATTCGGATCATCGACTACGGACCATAGAAATCTTACTATTAACTAGAAAGAGCATTTGCATTTATGGGCCGACCTCTTGGTGCTCCCCGGAAGCAATTATTTACTATAGAAACCAATAGGAAAAACCTGTACCACCACAATTCAGACACCTGCTGCATAAGAACTACTTGATATTTTTAATCAAATCTAGATGATCCATGTTCAGTTCAGTTCAGTTACGTAGATCCCTTCTTTGAAGCTTCCATCATTATACCCAATTCAATTCAATTCACATATTTTTTATTTTATAGTAGTATTTCACATTTATATTACAAAGGACAGGTAGTCCATCAAAGGCAAAGACTATGTCGTGATGGACCCCTAACATATACACCTGTGCAAAAGTTAAGCACCAGCAAAAACAATAGAACGTAGAAACATGATGGTACAACTAGGCTGCCATACTTTTTGTCCCGGCGTTAGCTGACATAATTCCAAGTACGAAATGCACATGCATGCATGACTTCACGCCGCTTGATGTCCGTGCGTGGTGTGAAACAGCACACGTGTTCAGTTATGTAAAAGTCCAGTTTGAGGTGTAGAACATTACATACAGATTTAGGCGACAAGATTAGGAATTTTGTGTTCATGACCGTGGTTTATTTGTACAGAGAGAATTAGCTCTTGATTGTGAACCGCTATGGCAAGACGAAGGTTAAGTGATCGTGTGAAATGGCAAATCATAGGCATGCATACCAGTGGCATGTCATACAGAGAGATTGGCAGACAGCTGAACATTAACCATACTGTAATCAGTCGTTTGATTGCAAAACATGGGCAAACTAACGAGGTGAAGGACAGGCCTAGATCTGGAAGACCGAAGAAGACTACTGCCCGTGATGATCGAGCCCTAGTACGCCTTGTTAGGAGATCTCCATTCACCAACAGCAGAGTGCTCAGCCAGCAATGGGAAACGCGCAATAGAGTGTCAATGTCTACCGTCAAAAGGAGACTGTATGCTGCTGGCATGAAAGCTAGGAGACCTGTCAGACGTCCTCTCCTCACTGCACACCACAAAGAGGAGCGTCTGAGGTGGTGCAACGAAAGAAGACACTGGAACATGAGATCCTGGAGACGGGTACACTGGTCCGATGAAAGTCGGTTCCTGCTTCATGCCACAGATGGTCGAACTCGTGTATGGAGGTCCAGACGCACGGCGTACGACCAACGTAACATCATGGAAGAAGTTCCATTTGGTGGAGGTTCCGTTATGATATGGGGGTGCATCTCATTTGATTGTAAGCTGGATCTGTTGACTGTACCTGGAACACTAAATGGACAAAGATATCAAGATTCCATACTGGATAGAGTTGTGGTCCCTCATTTTGTAAATCATGCACCTGGAACCCACCCTATATTCATGGATGACAACGCCCGACCACATCGTGCTAGAGCTGTGCATGAATACCTCCGCCACAATGCCATCGAAACCCTACCATGGCCAGCAAGGAGCCCTGACATGAACCCTATTGATTGAGCATATCTGGGACATTCTGGGAAACATGGTGAGAAGGAGGGATCCTCCTGTGCAGAACCTACATGAATTAACAGACGCACTCCATCTTGAATGGCAACGAATACCACAATGGCGTATCAGTCGGTTGGTGACCAGCATGAGACGTCGTGTCCAGGCCGTCATCCAGGCACAAGGTGGATATACCCGGTATTAATAATGACAGTCTCAAACTCGTGCACAGATGTTAAACTTCGTTTTCAGACACCATTAATGACAATCTAGCCACGTGTGTCAACTGTAGGGCAATAGTTGTCAGTTGTGTCAATGTTGTGTATGCAGGCCTCGTTTTCAAGTTCAAACAAAAACATACAGTGTTTCCCCACCATCATAATCAGCATTCCTCTAGTTGCATTATTACCTCTTGCACCAAGATGGATGGGTACATAAATGTTTATGCTATTGCTTTCTTCATAGCACATGAATATACCCTCGCATGTGCGTAAAAATAGGGTGGTGCTTAACCTTTGCACAGGTGTATATATTAGACAAAGAGACATTACAACATACGAATTTTGATTGAACAAAAGAGATCAGTGTACCCCTTAGCATCCTATTTAACAAATCTTTAGAGGAAGCCGTAATACCTGAGATTTGGAAAATGGCTAATGTCCGTCCGATTTATAAGAAAGGCTCAAAAAGTAATCCAAGCAACTACAGACCCATCAGTCTAACTTGCTCACTTTGCAAACTTTTAGAAACATTTGTACGTGATGCAATAATGAACCACATGGAAACAAACAACCTTTTCAGCAGCTGTCAATATGGCTTCAGACATAACAGATCATGCAAAACACACTTACTGGAGTACATGGAAAACATAACACCCAATCTAGATGTAAACAAACCTATATATAGACGCAATATACTTAGATTTTTCCAAAGCTTTCGATACAGTACCACACAAAAGACTTCTAAAGAAACTGAGAATGTACGGTCTAGGAGAGCAACTAATTAACTGGACTGAAGCATTTCTAACCGATAGAAAACAGTATGTAAAGATCAACGAAGCAACATCCGACTGGATAGCCGTCACTAGTGGCGTGCCACAAGGCAGTGTTTTGGGACCTACACTTTTCCTTCTGTATATAAATGATCTACCCGATTCCGTAACCTGCCCTTGTAAGATCTTTGCGGATGATACAACACTGTTTGGTAACCCTAGCACCATGAACCTTCAGGACAATATAGATAATGTATGTAATTGGTCTCAGATTTTGCAGCTACACTTTAATACAGACAACACACATGTAATACACTTTGGTTCAAATAATCCTAGGACCCAGTCACAAACCATTGAAATCATACCGTCCACAAGTGAAAAAGATCTTGGCATACACATAGATGAAAATCTCTCTTTCGATACCCATATAAATGCAATTGCATCAAAGGCTTACAGCATAGTTGGTCTAATTAACAGAACCTTCAATTACATAGATGAAAACACCTTTACCCTGTTATTCAAATCACTAGTCCGACCGATTTTGGAATACTGTAACTGCATATGGTCTCCTCGTTTTAAAAGACAATCTTGTATAATCGAAAGGGTCCAGCGCAGAGCCAATACACTTGTTCCCCATTTGAAAAAACTACTGCTACACAGACAGGTTAAAGGCTTTGAACCTTATGTCACTAAAATACAGAAGGCTTAGAGGAGACTTAATCGAAACATACAAATTTATCCATGATGATTACAACATTGACAAAAACACATTCTTTGACCGATCAAGTAACACACACACTAGAGGTCACACATTCAAGCTCAACACTAAACGCAGCAGAAAAGAAATTCGTAGGCATTTTTTCCCGAACCGAATTATTAACATATGGAACTCACTCCCTTCTTTTGTGGTCGAGGCACCAAGGCTCAGCGTGTTTAAATCAAAACTAGATATGCACCTAAATGACATTATATACGACCAGGACATAACCAACTAATAGATATATAATAATAAGACAATCTAGAAATATACCCAAATGCTAGGCGCAGAAGGGTGTAACCATGAGCGTAGGTGGCACACCGCAACTGACGCAGGGATAGCCCATCTACCCCCAGCGCCTCCCAAAGTCAATCAGGGTCCTGATTACTGTCAATGAATAATGCCAACCAAACAAATAAACAACTGTAACTAAACAAAGTACAAGCACTAGTAATACAATGTTCAGTTTACGTAGATCCCTCCTATGTACAGGAGCACCTCCGATTGGAGTATAAAAGACCACCGGCTCACGTACACGATTCAGGTCAATCTCATTTGTCTTAACTGTTCGTATATGGTTTAGTGTGTATAGATACTGTCGAATCAGAGCTTCTATTCTGGTAAGGCAGGGACAGGACTCCTTCACACTTGTCAGGTAGATAGATGGATCCAGAAGGAACGGGGTTATTGTCTTGCTATGAGTCCAAACATGATGAGTTAGCGGAGTACACATAGCACACAGGTTCGTCTGGAGGCATGTAGGATTAACCGTGTGCTTGTTGAACTTGGCTCTAATCGATTGCAGGATGTAGCAGCCCGTTAGGAGCCGCAAACGTACAGAGAGAGTGCGGATATCGCGAGGACTTGTAGTTAGTGATTCAACATATGGATGTGGAGTCATACAGCTGGCTGGGTACGCGTGAAGATACTGCAGTGTCGAATATAACTGTGATTGCTGATGTAGTTTGGTAGATCATAGCTCATTTATGCGTGTCTTTACGATCCTCTTCAAGGGTTCTTTGTCAGGTGGGTTTTCAATAAGGTCGTCAATGGATGGTAAATTGTATTTAGCTAGAATGCTGCATATCTCAGCGAACCAACTGTTTTGGAAGAATCCATTCAGAGTAAGCTTCTGTGAGTCGATACGTCCTTCAATAGGCAGTGTGCCAAGGAGAAGATATGGTGATGGATATGCTACTCTTTCTGGTAACCCAAGGATCTGAATGAGCGTTCTATGGAAATATTTCTCCATCAGTTGCAGCTCTGTTTTATTTGGAAGTAGAACGTCCATGCCGTGCAGGAGGATCAGGAGTACGTAGATCTCGAGGAGATGCAGAGAGACAGTTGGCATTATCCCATTGATGCCATGCAACCCAGCACCCATCAGTGAATATGCCGCTCTTCTGGCCTTTTTTAAGTTTTCCTCCACGGATACCTTAGCACTCGATAGACGATCTGTTCGCTGTATATCTAGATGGGAAGCCTGTCCTGGAGTTGCCAACTCTTTGCCGTTCAGTAAGACTGCTGGTTTCTAGGATTTACAGCCAGACAGGAGAGCACATTTAGTGGGTTGAAGCTCATAGAATTCATGGGTACTGTAATGGTGCGCAATGTCTAGCAGTGTCTGCATTTGGAATTCGTCGTTTGCAATGAGGCTGACATCATCTTCACATGTTGGAGAAGGAAATGATATGGTACCGATTCTAACATTGCTTTCTGTCGCGTCCAGATGATTCAGCAGATCATTGATATAAAGCTTATAAAGGTCCGTAGAGAGGATCCTGCCTTGTCTTACACATTGAAGGAATGGGAGCTCGCTGGAATATTCGCCTGACCATTTGACCTTCGTTGAGGCATTTCTATGCAGATCCGTAATGAGAGTCCAGAGAGCACCATCGCTCCCTGCGAAATATAGCTTTCGTGCCAGGCTGGCATGATTGACCACGTCAAATGCAGTTTTGCCGTCTAGGAGTGCGACATACGAGTCTAGGTTTTTGGATCTGGATTCAATACAGGCCTCCTGGAGCAGCAGAGCACTATACATTGGAGATATCTTAGCAGTGAATCCATATTGAAGTGGGTGTTGAGCATCAAGGATTGTTTGCTGGATACGTAGCTTTAGGATCATCTCTAGCATCTCACATACTGAGGATGTGACGGTTATGCCCCTGTACGATGTAGCCAAGTTGTGATCACCCTTCTTTTTGTACACTGGAGTCAGTATGCCTGCTTTCAGGACAGTTGGGATAACTTTCAACCATGCAATGCCATTGAGAATGTGGGTGAGCAGAAGTATAATCATGTGTCCTCCTTCTTTCAGATGCTCAGCTGTAATCCTGTCAGAGTCTGAGGCTTTCCCACTATTAAGGCTATTGACAGCATGCTCAACCTATGAATGTGAATGGAGGGAGATCTGGCTCGATGCGACATATGTCCTGTAGAATAATTTCGTCGAACCCGACCTCACCTTTTCTGGTGGCATTTACAGAAGTATTAGGTGTTCCCAGCTGCTGGAAGTGAAAGAACCACCCATCTAGAATCTCATCCTTAGGGAAGAGTGTCTCATGGACTTTAAGTTCAGTTAGTCTTGGGGTCTTGGTACTGCGCTGCCGACGAATTAGCTTGAAAAAGAGTTTCTTGTCACTGGTCTTTGCTTCTAGTAGCGTTTGAATGTCAGCATCACGTTTTCTGGCTGCAGATCTCCGCTGTGCTCTGCGCAACTCTTTTGCTGATTGATGACGCCGTGCTGAAGCTAGGTCATGTTTATCGCCTTGCTCATTGCAGGCTTTCCACTGGTGGAATGCTTTTTTGGATTCGGCCACTGCCATCGCGATCTCATCATTCCATAGACGGAATGGCTTTAATGGTTTGATGGTAGTAGTTGGGGAAGAAATCTCAGCTGCAGATTGCAGAGTATCTCGTAATTTGCTGTAATTGCTACATAGATCAAGCATGCTGTTTATTACTGGATTGTAATCAAGGAGTGCCTTCTCGATATGTTCTCTATATAGCGGTAGGTTGACCTTCTCCCACTTGATGCGTGGTTTTATACAGGTTTCTGGCTTAGAGATCGAGTCCTGAGATGCTACTGTAATGTTAAAACGCACCGATGATCTGGTAGTGATCAGAGCAATTAGTGGCTGATTCAACTCTGCAGATATTGGTACACATTTGAGAGAGGAAGTCCGACAGAAGGAAATAGTCAATTGTGGAGCTGCCACAACCATTTACATGAACAAAAGTTGGCCCCTGCGTCCTGTAGTCAAGGTTTTGTTCGCGCAAAAAATCATACATCAGATGTTGTCGCTTGAGCTTGATCTCCGTACTCAAGTCACAATTGAAATCGCCTGCGAGAAGTATGTGATGAGAAACTCTATATTTCTGGTAGATTTAATCAATTGATCTAGCATTTCTGCAAATTTCTGTTCGGCCTGCGCATCTTTTCTGGCTGGCATGTAGACAGATGCAACCAGGAATGGTGCATCTCACTTCGCACTTCGATACATTGAATTTGACAGTCGCCGTCTGTGAGAGGTGTAACCGCATGATTTATACTTTCTCTCCAGAAGATAGCAGTCCCACCGTATCCTTTTGGCTTATGAATTGGGAGAATTGTTTCGCTATCATCGACAGCTTTCGATGCGACACAGAATTTGGGGTTTAAGCTATTGAGGTTTTCTAGCTGAAAGTTAAACAACTAATGTTCTTGTATGTACAATATGTCAACAGAATTAAGCAGTTCTTGAGCACTGATAGAATTTGTTACAATGTTTTTACAGTTGAAAGTAGAGATGCGTAGATTTTGCGATTCCTGTACGCGTGCTGTTACGGATAGAGGTTGGTAGTTGTCCATGGGCTGCATGGCTATGGTGTGCGGGTGTGACTCACTTCTTTGTCTCAAAAAGGATTCGATGATTGGTCACATTCTACGGCGATGATAGCCAAGTTTATAAGTTTGTATTGTTTGAGGTCTGCATTGTCAGAAATAGTGGTTTTGTCAGTTCTCGTGATATCAACTATTAATGGTTTTGATGGCTTAGTGGACGATTTTCTGAATGAAGATGGAAAATTGACTTCGTTTGGCTGACTTAGTCTAGTGGTAACTATGGGCTTAAGCTGTGCCGGCGTTTTCGTAGGAAGAAGAATGCACGGTTTCGTGACTTTGCTACTCGGTGCAGGCTTGTTGAGTTCCCCAGCAGAAGTAGAGTTACCAATGGCAGTTGCCGAAAGACAGTTATTAGTCACGCTGTGCTTTTGTGGCTTTTGTGCATGGTGGAGGAATATGTTGTGATGGTTGCGCTCGATATCCTGGAGGTGGAATATTTGTTGGAAACGTAGTCAGAGCTGTGGGATATATGCCCTGATCATGTGGAGCACAGAAATGAGAGAGGCCAGGCGGCGTAACATAATGAAATGGCGGATGGCAAGGTTGATATGTTTGATTCATCCTCATTTCCAGAGCGCTAATGCGAGTATGAACTTCTCTGAGCTCTAGCAAGTGTAGCCGTTGAGCAAGATTTACTAATCCTGCATCTGGATTGCCTGGAGAGCCCTGGTGAAATGAGCATCGTCAGATTTAGCGGTTATCGCCAATGATTTCATGGCAACGTTCTACTGATTTGTTGTTTTATGGACTCGGATACATTGTCTGGGCTTTCCTTCACATTTGATTATGTCTGACTAGTTTTCTGACGTGATAATGAATTTTCAGGTTAGAATCGGCCTTTTTCATTTACCGTAGTATGTTCTGAATGATGACAATTATGTAGGTCAGATTTTGGTGACCTTAATGGGTAAAGCTTCGGCCTGCGTAATGTCATCCTTTGTACATGCTGGGATGATAAGGGTTTATTATTGTAGCCACATTAACTTCAGTCATGGATTCTGGGGAACACCCAATTATTGTATCCCCTTTTTCATGACGCAGCGGAATTCCGGTTATTCTGCCACTTTAAGATAACGTCTGCCAGTCGGATCAGCCCATGGTGTGGATGGGGACATCCAAACAATTAAGAAGCCACAAGGCTGAGTGGAGCACGAAGAGAGACAAAATCTTACTTATGAGTCTTAACGGAATGCGGCGCTAGATTATCGCACTACCGGAAGAGAAGAAGAATATATTACACAGTATGTAATGAAGACAGTGTCTCTAATCGTTTTGAACCTATCCTATCGAGCTGTATATAGCGGGTTAGTCGGTAGCATGCAGGGCTAAATGGAGTTATAGCACGGACAGCGACCTTAGTGAAAAAGTGTTGGTGACGAGAGAAAGTGCTGCATGTATAAGTGCTGCTGTATAGTGTTTCTTAAGTGCACTGCAGTCCTATATTTTCTATAATCAAGCAAAACATGTGAACGGATGGCCACTGGCCATATATATATATATATATATATATATATATATATATATATATATATATATATATATATATATATATATATATATATATATATATATATATATATATATATATATATATATATATATATATATATATATATATATATATATACATAATCTAACCAGAACAAACAACACGGTGTCAAACGATTACGATATATATGTTAATACAGGTTAATGAACCTACTATAGTGCGGTTAGCAACACATTGAGGAAAATGATAATAATTATTAACAAATACAGAAATTATAACTAACGGTTCTAAGACTGTTGCGGTTCCTTTTAGTCATCGGGACTGTTTTCACGGATACAATATAATTAACAAAACCTATATAGAGAAATAATTAAACTGTGAAGTATAGTAACTTGAATACTTGGTAGTCATTCCCAAGTTAGGCTACCGTGTTACTGAAATTGATGCGTCAATCCGTAGGCGACGTGAGATGATGCGCTCTCCGGAAGCCTGAAAGTTCATGCAGGCTGGTTCCCGCAAGCGGCTTTCCGCAAACAAGAGTTCCGCAAGAACACTCATGGTGGGAGTGCATCGCTTAGTGCTGTAGGCCTAATAGAGTGTCTAACGAGCAGTCAGTAAAAGATACGATAGTACTGTGTGGTGAAGAAAGTTCCCGTACACCGATGGCACAGATGGAATGTGTAAACAACCTGTCACAAGCGGGGGTTGTCAGAGGCGAATCAAGTTACAAAACAAAGCTTCACGGTGCTGGGTACGTCAGCCAGCTCTGAAGACGCACCGGGCAGAGTTTACTTGCTGCGGTCGAAAGTCGAAAGAACCAACACGATTGGTTCGGCGGCGTTTGAAATACCCCTTTTAGGCGTGGCCAGCAGATCCGGCGAGTCATCCATCAAAAAACATCCTGCCTCTACATCTGTAGACTCACATATTCAGGTCGTAAAGGCCTCACCGCAAATTTGTGTTCCGAATGTGGATGTTAGTATTCGTGAACGATTATCAAAAGTTCCAAATTACTCCCGCAGATAGGGAGTTACAAAATTGTTTTAGTGCGGTGGGTTGGAAAACTGCACTCTACAGGATAAAAACCCGACACAGCGAAAGAAGATGCGTAATGTGTCACGCTTGTAGTAGCGGGTACAGATCCAACCTGTTCGGCCCGTGGCCGAGGATGCTCTCGATCACTGGATCGCTTCTCCGTTTTATACTCTCCGCAATATTTTGAAGATAATCAAGAAGAGTTTTCCCTGGATAACTCAGCCAGTTCTCAGCCGATTTTGAAATGGTTTACAGATTTGGAAAGCCCGAATTCTGGTCTTGATTAATGCCAGATTTAATGGGAACAGACAATCAATAAGGATTACAGAGTACCATCTCGGTACACCAAAAGCGCCATCATATCTAGGTCACAACTATGCGCTCCATAGAAACAGCGTCCCGGCGCGCGCATGCGCATCATGCGCTTTAACGAACTTAGTCGTTTTTCGACACGCTATCTCTCCCATAGGCCTATATACGCTTATAGCTCTACCCAGAGGGGCGTGTTCAGGAAACGAATCCAGGTTAGCTGGTACGGCCGGTATCCGACCGGTCGATCTGAACTACACCCCCCCCCCCCTCCTAGTTTGTCATCCATGGAAACGATCGCGCATGGCGGATCGACGCATGGACGTACACTAGGCAGGAATTATAGACTTCCCGGGGTAGGAAAATGGCCGGAGAGGAGTAGTGACGCATTAGACGTGTATTTAAGAGAGAGAGAGCACATAGGGGTGCCAAGAGGAGGGGGAGGCATACTTTTAGTTTTTAAATTTTTGACTTGGAATTATTTTCCCAGGTCTTTCTTTTTTTCTTTTTTTTTTAGTACTAATATTACGGTGCGTGCTAACTTTATTTAGTAGATGATTCTAAACAATAGCTCGCATGGGTGTTCTCCTTGAGTGCGGATAATCATGATCTCCGCAAAGAACACCCAAGCTCCAACGTACCACAATTTAAGTTTGTATATATATAAAAATATATTAAAACAAAAAGACAAGGTTTATATATATAGACCATGTAACATAACCGTACGAGGTATTTATTTATTAATCACACCAAATTACTTGTGCACCCCGGGTAAATAAAGGGGTACGCAACACGTATCACTTAGTATTATCATTATAAATATCTATTTGCGGCCCGTTATTGTGTCCGCAACGGTCAGCTCTCGCTGGCCCAAGTATCCGTCCTGACGTCTGAGACAGGATTGTGACGTTATTGCACTGTGGGATGTTGTATTCTTTATGTCGCACACAACGTTCTTACAACATTAGAGTCCGTAGTGCTCATTTCGTGTGAGACACAACCGGGCACTTAATGTGTGCGGCTGTGTTGTATAACCGTAGTCATCCTAAGGACGGGACGGGATTAAATTGATCTAACACATATAATAAGAAGAAAAGTATTTTAAAAATAAAGTAATAATTAATACACTTCCATGAATCGCCTATTGATATTTCTGCTGAATTACATATGATCACACCTCTGCAGCAAAATTTCCCCATTGAGTCTGGGTCCCGCGACTGATGGTGGTGGGTCGCGGTGGATGCACTGTCATTGCTGAAATGCTTTCATTATTATCATTATTGGCACTGTCTGAAATATCCGAAGTGATGGTGGTGGAAATATGCACGTCCATTATGTCTCTCACAGTTACCGCTGTTTCCAATATATCCATCCGTACAGCAGCGGCGGTACTAGTGATTGCCAATGTTGCTGGTGCGGTGGTGTCGGTAGCTGTCGTGATGATGGCGGTTATAGCTGGCGTGGTGGTCACTGTAGTTGTCACAGTGATGGCGGTGAGCTGTACCGTAGGCTGAAGTCGCGGTGCGGGAATGGATACAGCAGGAGACGACATCTTTCGAAAATTAGCATACTTTAGTAGACGACTGGCAGTAATGTTAGGTACGGGATGGATATCCTGTGTGTGGGCCATCCGTCTCTTTCCTGCATATGGACGTTGCGGTGTGGTTCCTTTTCTGACTGCGGGGTCAGAAAGGCGAGGAGGCGGATGCTGAATTACACGGGTCGGAGTTACACTAATTGTCACAGGCTGCGACGGTCCCGGTCCTTCGTCTATGGTAAGTTCGGGTGGAGATGGAGACTGTGGGTAAATTGGAATGTCTTTTTCCGCAGGTGCCGTAATTACCACTGAGACCGGTTGACTGGCTGACACTGTCTAAGATACTACGGTGGCGGGCGTGGTGACCATAGCTGGATGGCTACTAACTGATGTGGGTGCTACCGAACTGGATTCTGCGGGAGATTTTCGCTTCCTACTCTGCTTCAGGACCAGTGTGGATGAAATGATTGGTACCGGCGTAACACTTCCAGACGTGGCTGCAGGCAGGATTTCACGTCTGGCTGTCGGTACATTGCTTACTGTAGCCGCGGGAAGACGATATCCAATGGGATATCTACGAGTAGTGTTCTTCGTGCGGGCCATTTTCTCGGTCGGGAGAACCTTGACTGGGAGCCGAGATTCGAAGCGGGTGGCTAGAACGGCACGATCCTCGTTCTCTTCCCCAGGAACTAACATCACTTCCAACACACGGTGATGATAACGGAGCACGTGAGTTATCCCGTAGCGAGTAGCTTTGTAGAGATACTGGCACGTCACACAAAAGGCTGTCTGAAAGAGATGATCCTCATCAATATGAAGGGTGCTGTCGGATTTTCTAGTGAAAGTTCTGGTACATGGATCTCCGCTAGCTAACAACGAGCTACATGGGACCCGCTTTGGAACTGGCTCCGATTCTTCTTCTTCTTCGGAATCCGACAACGCTAGATCTTCAAGGAGTGACATCTTGTTCCCGCATGGTAGTTAGTTGCGGGAACTTTATTCAAAATCTAATTCCCTATCTCTTCATGGTTTATGATTTTCCAGGCCAAATATATAATAACGAAATAATAATAAGAAAAACAACAGAATTTGGTTAGCGACATGAAAGAAGCCTAATGCTATGATCTTCCCTGGTGTCGAGTTTTGACGGGAAGACAAAGTTTCAGAGCGCGCTTCATCCTTTTATACTATTTGGTGACATCACAGGCGGCGGATGACCACACCTAAAAGTTTTAACAGGTGATTTGGTCAATCTTATGTGAATATTTCCTTGCTTTCCACCCTGGACATCATAGGATTAATTCCTCCGATATAAAGGGAGTATTTGTAACTATAGGAAGAATGGCTCGTTAAACTTGTCTTTATTTCGCATATTTAACAGCCTCCGATCAACATAAAAACATGGTACTACTTTGCGGGGCCTCACCTTTTTAATTAGCGTGAGGCGGTTTTCCAGGTTGGATGCTTATAAACTTGCCTATTTGAATTTTAGGCTGGAGTGTCCGATGGGGTGTGTGGAAGCCAGGTAACATCAGCGGTAATCCCCGGGACTCGCCCTCGCCACTCCCCCATCACGCTGTGGTAGTCACGTCTTTGTGCGGCTCTTTTGTTTAAAGCGTTTGATCCAACTCACTGGAAATAGTAGTAAATGTCACATGGCTCTAAAAAGCACGTGGTTGATCGGAAACGTACATGCTGTTTATGACGACAGTAAAAAATGCTGTTGCTGAGGTGTAGTCTGTTGCAGAAGCGAGAGATAGAAATATATATGTTACATCAAGATCTTTATAATGTCCCGTGTTTGTGCGAGTTCTTTAACATGCGTCTTGGTAGGTGTATGTAATAGGTAGTTCTCAGCTGTGCTCTTAATCAAAAATTTAACAGTAAAGTTGTAAATAATTTTGATGTGTGGTTTAAACAGTTCTATCCATGCGGTAGATCAAAATTCTCCTCAATGGGTAGAACTAGCTCCTGTCCCGGCCTAGACCAAACATATTAGTACCATTTTAATAATGGTTAAATTACAGTACAACTCGCCAAAATGTGTGACACAATTTTTACAATTTACAATGCCGTCGTTCGGAGATCGTGAATACAGCCAACCTGAGTGTTGTTGTTTCTGTCATGTTGGTGATTTGAATCTGATACGCATGACTGGTTTTCTGTGGATGGTTCTTGCGCTGTGGTGATGGTGACGTGTTTATGCCCGCCAGGTGCGGGAGGTGGGAGGGAGAGGCGGGGTTAATGTAAACTTTATCGTACCCTGTGGGTATTTCACTCTGTAATGGCCGAGCCCGTGGGCGGGACAGAGTTTCTTTAGAGCGAAGATGACCTGTTGGATGCTGTCGTAACTTTGATCAATCCATTGTCTAATTCAACTTTTCGGTGCTAAAATCCTACTCGTGACTGACGACAATGCGGGCATCTTGCTCTCTTAATAATATTGACTGTTATTACGTGTAGGTGAGGTATGTAGTTTAGCTGTTCACGTACGACGTCGGGAAAAAGGGGATGGGGAGGAACGTTAGACAAACGTCCTCCCGTGACGCATACTGTAGATGGCTGTAGTGTATTCCTGTTATCCATATGATCAGCTCTCCCGTAACTGGATAAGAAGGTGTGTGCAGGAGATTTGTTGGTCGTTGTCTGTTGATAATAATGCTGTTGTCGGGATGTCCGGGCTGCTGTATGATGCCAATGTTATAAGTGAAGTGGGCGCATTCCAGTTTTCCATGCTGGTGAACGCCAAGTCTGTTGTTATTTGCAGGAGGTGTAGTCTGCGGGAGGTATTATTTCTCCCGTAGTTTGTGCGGGAGGAACTGTTGCGGGAATTTTTATGTCTCTACTGGTAATTAATTAAGACCGGTAGGTGCTGCTGAATGCTGTTGTTGCTGATGTTGAATGTCTCCATTATGCTGAGTATAACTGAGCAAGTCTGTGATGTAGGCGCAATGATGAATTGACGCATCCAGTCTTGAAGGCAGGTGTGTTCTTGTAGGTGCTTACGTTCTGTCTGCGGTGTGATGTCCTGACTGCTCACAGGGAATTATGGTAGGCCAATTGTCTGGGGTGGCCTTTGGATAGGGGGATGTGGTCATCTCCCATTACATGACGGTTGGTGTCCTGTCCTAATTTTAAGACACCAGGAAAATTCGAGCCGAGAGTCTGCTGAAAAGGCTGCCTCCCCGCTAAACGCGGGAGGTAACGTTGGTCGGTGCGGTGTGGGATGCCACCCCCTCTGTTACAGCAGTCTCCCGCATATCTGAAGATTGACGGTCAACAGATGACGAGTGGAGTGTGAATTGGACTGGGCTGGTGATGTCCGAACTTGGTGTAAAGATAAGGGACGCCAGTTGGATTTGGGGTGGTGGTGCGGCGATGGATAGTGGTGCCGCTTGGTGGGGAATTGGTTTGGCGATTTGTGGGCTAGGTTGGGTACACTTCGTTGTACGGTTCTGCGGTTCTAGACACGCCACGGCTTCATCCAGCCTCTTCACTTCCATGCTATTCACCACATGTTCCACTCCACGGGAAACATACCTTGGGTCCGCCTCAGCTTCCGCTTGTGGTAACTCTATGATGGGGGGCATAGCATCAAGTGGGTGGGAATGGGAAGAGATCGGAGGAACAACTTTTCCATCCGGGCCCTTGGACAAAACAAACACAAAATTCTTCAGATACGACTTCCCAGATCGAGTAGACCCGTGCTGAGGAGGGAGAGGACGAGTACGTATCTCGTCATCGTCGTCAGCGTTAGCTGCCGGTTCATCCATGTTCTGGCTTGGTAGAACTGGGGCTGAACTAGCACCGCAGTGCCCTGTGCTAGCTGTGGGAATACTAATTTCTGTAGAAATATCTGGGTACCGGTGTCGTGAGAAATCCTCAGTCCGAGCTCTGATGATGGGTCATCACTGACACACGGTTTAAGTCGATCGCAGTGGATGACTGAGGTCAGGCCATCCGAAGCACGGATATGGTAGGTCACGTCCGATGTCTTACCTACTACCACATAGGGGCCTTTCCACTGGTAACTCAGTTTACTTGGCACGTTTGCAGACCATTGTGAATCGTGTACCCAAACCATTTTCCTGCTTCATATGGATCTCCATGCACTCTCCGATCGTGCCATGTCTTTTGCCGCCGGTGTGCAATGGATAGGGTTTCTCTCACTAACTGATAGGCTTGTTCTCTCCTTTGCTGCAAGAGTTCGACATAGAGATTGTGAATTTTTCTCCCCTGGTATTCATGGCATAGCCAGATCCATAGGTAAGGCTGATTCACAGCCTAACATTAACCGAGCAGGGGTGTAGCCCGTGCTGGAATGTACTGAAGTGCGGTAAGCCATGAGTACATATGGGAGCCGTAGGTCCCAATCTCTACAATCAAGGCGTGTTTCCTTGGTAAGCATCCCCGCTTACTGTACTGTTGAATCTCTCTACCATCCCATCGCTCCGGGGCTGGTACGGAGTTGTCCTTGTTTTGACGATATGGAATGATTTGCAGAGCTCTGAAATGAGCCGGCTCTCAAAATTATTTCCTTGATCGGAGTGCATACCAAAGCGGCAGAACACATTGCTGGCCAAGACCTCCGCTACGGTGGATGCCTCTTGATCCGGCAGAGCAAATGCTTCTACCCACTTCATAAAATAATCTTGTAACACGAGGATGTATTTAGTTCCATTATCCGTCATATTCAAGGGTCCGAGCACGTCGATAGACACTCGCTCCCATGGTGCAAAAACAGTCTTAATTTGAGATGGTGCGATATGGTGTTGGATTAATCGACATTCTTCGAACCGTTGGTAATAATATTTGGGCGTGGTGGATAGACGTGTCACCGATTCTTTAGGAGGAATTAATTCTTAATTCCTTAAGATGAAATCGAGGTTTGGATTGGGATGAGCAAGAATTGGGGCGGTCGTCAAGAGTTCCTTCAGCGCCCCGAAGGAGCCTTCACACTCAATCGTCCACTCAAATGGTCGATCTTTCTCGGTGATCTTGTAGAGTGGTGAAGCAATCTCACTGAAATATCGGATGTAACGGCGATAGTACTGGCATAGGCCAAGGAAACTCTGTGTCTCCGTAACTGAAGAGGGGCGAGACCACTCTGCTACTGCCTTAGTCTTCGTTGGCTGTGTAGCCACTCCATCACCAGATATGACGTGTCCCAGGAACTCAACGCTCTGTCTGAAGAGATGACATTTCTTCGGTTTGAGTTTCAAATTGGTCGTGAGGAACCTTAAAAGCACGGTGTCCAAATTTGTCAAAGTTCGCTCAAACCTAGGTCCAAAAACTATTACGTCATCGATGTAACAGAGACAGATCTCCCATTGCAGGGTGGTTAATACCTGCTCAATGAGTCATTCAAAAGTTCCGGGAGCGTTGCACAACCCATAGTGCATTTTGCGGAATTGGAAAAGGCCGTCCCTACAAACGAATGCTGTCTTTTCCATATCAGCTTCATCCATGGCTACTTGCCAGTAACCGCTAGCTAAGTCAAGGGTACAAAACCACTTGGGTCCGGACAAGGAATCCAGGGCCTGATCTATCAGAGGTAACGAATAAGCGTCTTTAATGCTAAGATCATTAAGGCGGCGGTAGTCAATACAAAACCGCATGGTTCCGTCCTTTTTGCCTGCTAGCACTATAGGGCTAGCCCATGGAGATGCGGAGGGTTCAATGATACCAGTCCGCAAATGTCATTTACTTGTTGGTCTGCTTCCACTTCTTTGTGAATGGGAAGACGTTGTACCGGTCATCGTATGGGCCGATTATTGCCTGTATCGATGGAGTGTCGTACGAGATGAGTATCTCCGAGATCCATATCTCTGGAGGAAAAACTATCGCGGTATTTATGTAGTAGTTTCCGAATTTCTCTTTTTTGTGATTGCAGTAATCCAACAGTGGCATGTAGATACAAATCGTGTAAATGTTCGGGTAAATCATCAGTCGTTTGCTGTGTTATGTCAGAAAGTGCAGGTGATTCCAGTGAGACTATGTCCACTAAATGGCCGCAGCGTACTCCTGGTTCCAGAGTGATGGGATCTGCGGGACCACTGAACACTCTAAAAGTTATTGCTTCCTTATTACTAGTGTCCACTATTATACGGGGACTTGCGCATTGTGAGGCGATCATATAATCAGGGTCGGGTTCCAGCATGGCGATGTGGGTGTTGCTTCCTAACTGTGGTGCGGTGGCCCATAGGATCTGTTCCTGTCCCGGCTCAACTGTGGCGGTACTTGATAATATTACCGCACACGTATCGTACAATCACGATCCTGGTCTGAGAGGGATTCGTTGGCCGTGTATGTCGAGTTCCTGTTGTCAGCAGTGTATGATGGCTTCGCTGGCACCGAGGAAATCAGAGCCAAGTAGGGCATTGTTATTAATAGAGGCGATGACACCTCTCTGAATGAATTGCATTTCCTCTATTTGGATAACTAAATTAACTATACTGGCTATGGGTACATCCGCTCCCGTAGCCGTCTGTAGGTAAATGTTTGTAGGCTTAAGGGGAGGCTTTTTATGAGGTGGGATGCTCTCATATAAGCGCAGGTTAAACACTGTGATAGAAGCACCGGTGTCGACGGTGGCGTTGGTGGAAACGCCATTAAACAGATAGGCACATTTGTATATTACTTTGCGATGTACCTGCGGAGGAGTTTCCAATGAGGCGGTCCGTGATAATTTGCATTGGAGCAGCATCACTCTGTATGTATTCCGACTGTTTCCGTATTGCTTCTTGTAAGGTTGTAGATGGCTGAGTGAGGAAAGGACCAGTTCGCCGTCGCCGCTGGTGTGTAGACTGTGGTGAAGACAGAGCTGGGGGTAGCAATGGTGGTGGTGCTGTTGCTGGTTGCTGTTTCGGTGTAGGCGGTATTAGTGTAGACGTCCGCGCGTACGGGATGTGGGACAAGCTCTACCTGTGCAAGCCATTTCCTACAATGCTTCATAGGATGCTTTGGTGAAGCGCAGAAGAAACAATGACGTTGGTAAGGACGTGCGTTTCTCCGTCTGTGTGGGCACTTGCGAATCCATGAGGCGGAGTGAATTCTCTCCTGAATCGCTGCTCTCTGTGGATGCGGAAGATGATGCTGGTTGGGGTGCTGTTCTGCATACCACCAGAGGGCACCGACAATCTAGTGTCTTGGTGGCGGGACGTGGTGCCTTCAAAAACGTTGTTTCAGCGGAGGTATTACAACCTACTACAGCCGTTTTACATAGAAAAGAAGGTTTGTCATGTGCGGAAAAAGAAAGGGATGTTCTTGCTGCGGATGGGGGAGTCAATATTGGCACGGACATATGGGAAGCCGTGCTTTTTGGTGTCGGTGTGTCAGTTGATTTCTGTGGATGATGCGTGGCCACTGAACGTTGTTGTGTGAAAGCCGCAGTTGAGCCGAGAGAGGAATACGGGCACCGAAGTGGCTCATTGTATTTCGGTACCCGTAGGAGTTTGACTGTTTCTCCAGTTGCGGTGTGGTGCGGTCTGGAGCAGGTGTTGTAGAGGGACGTCGGTTAGGACACCGCTCCCTCCAATGCCCTGGCTGACCGCATCCGAAACAGGTGTTCGGTGGCGGTGTGGTGCTGGTAGTGTTTGCTCACCTAAACTGTGTGGTGGCCAGGTTGGTGCTGAGTGTTGTTACTAAATTGGTGAGTGCGGAGATTTGCTTATTAATCTATTCTATCCGCTCTCTCATGTTGCCGTTGTTGTTGTTGTTTCGCTGATTCCCATGCCCGGGGGCTCCGTTGTACCCTCCTTTGTGGGTACGGCCCCTTCCTCCAGGCACTTGATTCTGACTGGGCTTCTGCATCTCCAGTGGTGGTGGTGTCTGTGTGGTTGGTGTCGTTGATCTGGGTGAGCACTAGCGGGCGGGGCGATAGCTGCACCCTCTACCTCGTTGATAGGATGGAATTGGCGTCGGTTATTCTTTTCCTGCTCTAGAAAGTTCTCAATGTGAACCGCGGTTGCCGTTAATTGGGCCAAACTCCTGTGGTCGCCGAGAAATAGATTTTCTCATAGAGCGGGTTCACCGCTTAATGCATCGATGAAAGTATCGAGATGCAAATGAATTACGCCCTCCGTATTGGTACTCGGATATGCGCGGGTAACTAGCCTCCTGATGCGGCTAGCTAACTCATGAAGAGTTTCTCCCACACATCGTTGGAGATTTTTAAGTTGAAGACGACTGGTTTCTCAGAGGGCTGTGTCGCCAAATCGCTCCATCAGTGCTCGTTCCAACTGGGTGTAGGTGGGTGTGTAATCCATTCCCAGATCCGCAAGAACTTGAAGGGCTTTTCCAGAAAGCTTTGCGGCGAGATATTCACCCATTTGATGGTTGTCCCAGCGGTTAGTTATTATCTCGAACTGTACCTTATAATTGGTCCAGTTATTCTCCCGATTAAATTCGGGAGGGAGGATGACTCAGCCAAGACCGCGGGAAGAATGCAGTGGTTGAAATCCAGGTGGAGCAGGTATCTGGGAATTCGATGATTGGATTGAAGTTTGTCGTGGTGCCGGTGGCGGTGGTGTTGGTGTTTCCCGTCGATGCCGATGCCGAGGAGCCAGGACACGCATACTCAAATTTAATGAGTCCGCCGCGTTTGTTGAGCCATGGACCGGCATAGGTCTATGGACGGGAGGCTGATTACGGTGGAGATTGCGCGGTCGTTTCTCCCGAGGTGAGGACTGTTGTTCCTCATATGGCGGTGGTGCAATCGGTTGACGGTCATGATGAGTTGCATGACTAATATACCGGCGAAATGGTGGTGCCGATTCCTCCCGATAACTCTGCAGCGTTCCTCTTGAATATAGCGTTTCGCTAGAAGGGGGCGGTGTGGGAGGTTGTCTATGTTGTGGATTATCAGCCGGCCATACAGTCTCCGTAGATGACACAGGTGAATGATAGTAGTCTGAAGTGCTGTAAATATGCCCGTAATTGGGTCTTTGTCTGAGTCGTCCACGATTTGGCCCTGTTGGCGTTGGCCTGTCGCGGATGTCCGATATGGTTCTGAAATCCGTTCCCGCCTGTGAGGCATCTTGAAAGGTGCCATCGCTAACAGGCAAAAACAGGTTATGGTGCGGGGTTGTTGATCCCGCTGAATTTCTGGCATAATCGGTGAGCATGTGTGCCGAGAATCCGTCATATGAGGCTACCTCTTGATCGAGGGAGTCTTCGCTAAACGGAGATGGTATTGAACTAAGCTCACCCTATGGTGTGGGCTTGAGTTCGCTGCACGTTATTACTGATGTTCTTCGAGCCCCACATCGGGCGCCACTTGTAGCTCGCCGGGTAGTGTCGGGCCATTCCGGTGTATCATGATGATTCACCGCGCCGCAAGTGCACGACGAGTGATGACGCTGGTTAGCATCCGGTCTCGGGGTGATGGACCTTGTACGAGACTGCCCTGGGGGAAACAAAAACCGGCTCCTAAGGCCGGTGGAACTCAATCGTTCCGGTGGGGCCGTGCGACCATCGTCGCGAACATTAAAAGCAACTGTCTCATCCCAAGAATTTGTGTCACCAGTATGCCTGTCCATAGCAATTTCGTGATCTATGGACTTACAAGATTTGATTTGGTGACCTAAAAATATAAGTCTATACAATGAGTTTACCTAAAGAATTATAAATATGCTAGATAAATCCACAGTAAAAGCATACGAAAATACGAGACATAGAGGCAGGTAGATGAACTTTAAAACATGGGGCTCCCGGAGGTACCACACAGAGTCGTAGGTCCGCAGAGATATCCCCGCAATGGAGGCTCCCGTACACGAGACATAGCTATTTAACTTAATATAAGTTATTATACCTCTAAGCTGAAAGGAAGAAGGTTATCTCAGACAAAAAAGTGATGTACCTCAGGCGGGAACTACTCCTAGTGCTAGTTTCGGTGAGGTGTATTATCCTGGCGTGGACTGTCGTCGCTGAATCCTTGCGAGAGGCAAGTGCCTCGCGTGGGCCTCCATCTCAGGAAGGTGTCGCCATGGCTTAAAGCGGGAGAAGAATAGTAGGCAAAAATGAGCCCACTCTAATATTTCAAACAAAAATGCTTTAGAAAGAAAAGACCATACCTAGTGAGATTATGACTATAGGGTGCGTACTGGTTTACGTGAAGACGGGATGGGTGATTCCCAATGGATTCCCTCGTCACCGTCTTATGTGATTCTTAATATGCTGAATTAGTAGTTGCCGCTTTATTTCTGCAGGCCTTCTGCTTTGCTTAATTCCTTTTAGTTATTTTCAGAACAAGGATTATTTTAGGCCGCAACTGGCTGATATCTACCTAGCTATTAGACACGGCTGTCACGGAGAACAGATGCCCTAAGACATCAATACTGTAGACAGCGCTCATACATGTTACTTAGTAGGATCTCCGAACTGGGTAAGAACCCAGACATTCTGCTTCATAACCACATAAAACATTACAAGACATGGGTTACATTTCACGAAAACATTATTACTCCATTTCTCTTATCGTTATGGTGGGGGTAAAAGAGACGAATACCCACCGTAAATGTCCTTCCCGCAAGGGCGTGGCAGATCTGTCTGCTAAGTATCCGAAGATACACGGGAGTGTGTGTGTGTGTGATACCGCACCCTAGCCTTCACCGCTCGGAAACCCCAATAGTTTCCCAGAGACGGATCAGCCCATGATGCGGATGGGGACATCCAAACAATTAAGAAGCCACAAGGCTGAGTGGAGCACGAAGAGAGACAAAATCTTATGAGTCTTACCGGAATGCGGGGCGTGATTATCGCACTACCGGAAGAGAAGAAGAATATATTACACAGTATGTAATGAAGACAGTGTCTCTAATCGTTTTGAACCTATCCTATCGAGCTGTATATAGAGCAGGTTAGTCGGTAGCATGCAGGGCTAAACAGTTATAGCATGGACAGCGACCTTAGTGAAAAAGTGTTGGTGGCGGGAGAAAGTGCTGCATATATGTGTTGCTGTATAGTGTTTCTTACGTGCACTGCAGTCCTATATTTTCTATAATTAAGCAAAACATGTGAACGGATGGCCACTGGCCATATATATATATATACATAATCTAACCAGAACAAACAATACGGTGTCAAACGATTACGATATACATGTTAATACAGGTTAACGAACCTACTATAGTGTGGTTAGCCACACATTGAGGAAATTGATAAAAATTATTAACAAATACAGAAATTATAACTATCGGTCCTAAGACCATTGCAGTTCCTTTTAGTCATCGGGACCATTTTTTATGGATACAATATAATTAACAAAACCTATATAGAGAAATAATTAAACTGTGAAGTATAGTTACTTGAATACTTGGTAGTCATTCCCAAGTTAGGCTACAGTGTTACTGAAATTGATGCGTCAATCTGTAGTCGACGTGAGATGATGCGCTCTCCGGAAGCTGGAAAGTTCCCGCAGGATGCTTTCCGCAAACAAGAGTACCGCAAGAACACTCATGGTGGGAGTGCATCGCTCAGTGCTGTAGGCCTAATAGAATGTCTAATGAGCAGTCAGTAAAAGATACAATAGTACTATGTGGTGAAGAAAGTTCTCGTACACCGATGGCATGGATGGAAAGTGTAAACAACCCGTCACAAGCGGGGGTTGTCAGAGGCAAATGAAGATACAAAACAAAGCTTCATGGTGCTGGGTACATCAGCCAGCTCTGAAGACGCACTGGGCAGAGTTTACTTGCTGCGGTCGAAAGTCGAAAGAACCTACACGATCAGTGCGGCGGCGATTGAAATACCACTTTTAGGCGTGGCCAGCAGATCCGGCAAGTCATCCATCAAAGAACATCCTGCCTCTACATCTGTAGCCTCACATATTCAGGCCGTAAAGGCCTCACTGCAAATTTGTGTTCCGAATGTAGCTATTGGTATTCGTGAACAATTATCAGAAGTTCCAAATTACACCCGTAAATGGGGAGTTACAAAATTGTTTTAGTGCGGTGGGTTGGAGAACTGCACGCTACGGGATAAAAACCCGACACATAGCGAAGGAAGATGCGTATTGTCTGTCACACTTGTAGTAGCTGGTACGTATCCAACCTGTTCGGCCCCTGGCCGAGGATGCCCTCGATCACTGGATCGCTTCTCCTTTCATACTCCTCGTGACGTCACAGGCGCAGGCTCTATCCAATCATCGTTCGAGCAACAGTCAATCAGTGAGCAGCTAATAATAGCGTAGTCGAACGTTCTAGAACATTCTAGAAGTTTTTGCGTCCATGTGGTTATGACGTCACGGCAATATTTTGAAGATAATCAAGAAGAGTTTTTTCCCCTGGATAACTCAGCCATTTCTCAAACGATTTTGAAATGGTTTACAAATTTAGAAAGCCCATTGAATTCTGGTATTGACTAATGCCAGATTTATGGGAACAGGCAATCAATAAGGATTACAGGGTACCATCTCGGTACACTAAACGTGCCATCCTATCTAGGTCATAACTATGCGCTCCATATAAACAGCGTCCTGATGCACGCATGCGCATCATGCGCTTTAAGGAACTGTCGTTTTTCGACACGCTCTCTCTCCCATAGGCCTATATACGCTTATAGCTGTACCCAGAGGGGTGTGTTCAGGAAACGAATCCAGGACAAGCGGCGCGTACCCAGCATAGCTGGTACGGCTGGTATCCGACTGGTCGATCCGAACTACAATAGCCACTCGCCAGCTAGAGGCCTACTCAGATCAATCAGGCATCTGCCGTCAATCCAAAAGTGCAGCGACCCATTCTTTTTTTCCAGCAGACGGCTCGATTACTCCTGTTCTCAGAATATCATTTATCTGTTCGTGGGCTTCTGCTTCTTTGTATAGCACGACGTCGGACTGGTTGCCTAACAGGCTGATTATGTCTGGTGATGATGGAGTGGCATACAAGGTGTGTTTCTCCCAGATCTAGGTCGCCTGATGAGAAACTTTCCCTATACTTATACAGTAGTTGATGTAGAACAAGTTTGTGTTCTCTACTTAGGCACATGGTGGTGCATAAGTTCTTGTATGCAATTTTGCATTAATGCTGTTGATGTGTGTGTTGGATTGTGTTTCCACTAAAATAACCTCCACCAAGTGGCCACGACGAATGCCAGGGCCAGGGGTGAGTGTGATGGCGTCAGCTGTGCCATTGAATACCCGAAAAGGTATCCGATCAAAACTAGTATGCGGCCACTGACGCATTGTGATGCGGCCATGTACATGTAATCCGGATCTGGTCCCAGCATAGTCGTGTGTGTATTATTGCATAAGTGTGGTGCAATATCCCAGAGGAGTCCCTCTCGGCCCGGCTCACCTGTAGCTTCAGAGGCTAATATCAATGCATCAGTACATTGATGACTCCGGCCCTAGGGGTATGCGACGACCATCTATGTCTAATTCCTGTTGTCCGCAGTGTATGACGGCATAGGCGGCAGTGAGGAAATCAGCACCGCGGAGGGCATCGTTTTGAATGAAGCCGACTACAACTCATCGCATGAACTGCATCTCCTCTATCTGTATTACTATATTTACTATACCAGCCCCCGGGACATTAGCTCCTGTGGCTGTTTGTAAGAAGATGAATGTTGGCATAAGTGAGGGCCGTCTGTGAGGTAGGATGTCTTCATATCGGCAAGTGTTTAATACTGTGATGGAAGCCCCAGTGTCGACAGTGTCACTGGTCGAGATACCGGCGAAGAGGCAGGCACATCTATATGTATTTTTAGGCACACTATAGGAAGGGTTTCTTCTTGGGCATTGGGATCCTCTATATAAAAGGCCTGCTTCATGATAGCTTCTGTTAGTGAAATTAGTGGCTTAGTGAGGAAACAGCCGGCTTGTCTGCGCTACTGTTGGTTTTGAACCGGCACGGACAAACTCGGGGGTAGCGATGTAGCAGGTGGTGGTGTAGGTGATGAAGGTGTGGTGTGTGTCGGGCCATGTCTGTTAATTTTTCATGGCGCAGGGACAGTGCGTTGTTCTGCCCTCTTCCCGCAATGCATCATCTTATGTCTAGTAGATGCGCAGAAGAAACAACCTCATTGAAACTTCTTGCTTTGATGCTTGTGCCTGGTGTGTCTGATCCAGGTCGGTTCATGATTAGGGCAGTTGGACATGATAATACTACTACTACTGCATGTTGATGCCATATGTGATGATGGTGGGAGACTGGTGTTACAGAGCAACAGAGGCTGTAGAGGGTTCTGCAGCCCATTGGCTGGTCATGGTGCTATTAGGAAGGTAGGTTCAGAGGAGGCGGTAATGTCTACCACTGTGGTCCTGCATAGGAAAGAGGGAGTGGTGGGTCCATTTTTGGCGCGGTTAGCCGCGGCTTGGTGAAAGGATATGAGCCTGTATTTTTGACATAGCACCATAGATACTGACGTGAACGAAGCCGCTGGTGAAGATCTGTTCAAGGTATCTGTTGTTGGTGGAGTGCTGCTGGCTGGTGTGTAGATATTTCGAATGAAATCCTGGTATTTGGCTATCACTGAGTCGAGGCGAGGGGAGGGCATCGAGTCGATTCTGTGTTTGGTTCCTGTTTCAGTTTATCGTCCCATCTGGTTGTGGCGTGGTTCGGTCAGGATCCTAATTATTGGAGGAATGTCTATTAGGACATCGTTCCCTCCAATGGCCAGCTTTGTCACATTCAAAGCAGGTCCCTGGATTGGTAGTGCTGTGCATGTTCTGTGCCGCTACGGTTGCATTGAGTGTAGTTACTACGTTGGTGAGGGACGCCATTTGGCTGCTGATATCCTCCAGCCTGGCATTAGTTTGTTGTTTGTAGGGATTTCGATTGTTGTCGTTGTTGTTTCGGCCCTTTTGGTTTTGACCAGCTTGCTGGGTAGGGGTCGCTGGTGTGGGTTATTTCTGTAGGTTCTGCATTGCTCTCACTGGGTGTCTGCGCGGTTGGAAGTATGTGCTCAACATAGTTGAGAGGATGGTTCTGGCGCAGAAGATTTTTCACTCTCAATTAAATTCTCTGTGCGAACGGCAGTTGAAGTCAAGGTTTGTAAGCTGCCATGCTCAAACAGGAATAACTTTTCCTTCAGAGCAGGTTCGGAGCACAGGGAATCAATAAAGGTGTCTAATTGTAAGTGGGTCACACCTTTTTTCTTTGAATTGGGATAAGCCCTCATGACAAGACGTCGTATTCGGCTTGCCAGATCTGGGAGAGTCTCGTTCCAAGGTGGTATATGTAGGTGTCATGACTGAGCCGAGATCTGCCAGGACTTAAAGGGCTTTGCCGGACAGTTTGGCGGCTAAGTATTCACCCATTTTCTGGTTTGACCAACAATTTGTGCGTGAAATAATTTCAGACTGGCAGCGGTAATTGTCCCAATCACCTTCCCCATTCAATTCTGGTAGAAGGATGATTCGACCACTGCCATGAAATGGACCGATTGGTGCAAAGCCAGGAGGTACTGCCTAGGTACTGGAATAAACGCAGGAGGACATGGTGGGTGAGATGACAGATACAGTTCTTGGTGCTGTAGTGGATGTGGTAGGTATGTCATATGATCAGGGGCAGATAGACCACCCGGTCTACGGTGTGGAGAATGGTGTATGGGAGGGTAGCATGGGGATGTAGGTGGTTTCGGCCTCCGAGTGGGTGTAGGCCGATGTACATGCACAGAGGTTCATTAGTCATTCTGTGTGGGGCTTGGAGGACCGCTCCCTCGGTATGGGGGGAGGGCTGGTGAAGTGCTGGGATGGCGAGTGTGTGATGGCACATAAACGCATGGTGCGCGTGATGGTGGAGTTTGTGTGCCTCACTGTTGGTACCATTGAGGTGAGCATGAGGAAGTGTGCCTATGCGGCGTGACAGAACGTTCATCTGCTATTTCTTGTAAATGCCTTAGGTGCTGTACCTTAGTTGATCCGCTTCGATGGCATAGTGGTAACAAAGTGGCCAATCGCCCTAGGGAAGAGTTGTACTGACGAAGTTCATAGTCAGGCATAGGTGTACAGGTGTATGCCAACCATTAGGTACTTCAGAGAGCGTCACATAAGATAGGTCAGCCACAGAGGCATCAATAAATGTGCGCTCACTGATAGGTGTATACCACTTTCTCCTATGTTGATTGTCTAGGGATTTAGTTGCGATGGTACGGGTGTACTGCGCCACGTTCTAGGTTCTGCATTCTCCCTAGGGTGTATGTCAGATTACTGGTCAAAGTAGAAACGCGGCACGAATGGCTCTGGTTCATATTGGGTGTTGGTTCCAGAATTTTGAGCCCCACTTCGTGTGCACTTGTAAGCTCGGTCGCTGTGCCGTACTGAGTGCTCCCCGGGATCCAACTGGTACCCAAGGTACAAATTGGCCTGACGATACTGCTGGTTAGCCAGCCTCGGTGTTTCACGTCTTGGAGGAAGACTGTGGGCGATACAAAAAATGACTATATATATGGTTCCCGATTTCATCTTGAATGCAACATATTTTAGTGGGGCAACCACGTTTTATAAATGCATAATTCACTTCAGCAATCTAAATAATTCCCAGGGTAACAGTTAACAACACATTCAAATTATTTATATTACATGATTTTATTTAATATTTTAATATATAATGAAGACTATATTGCATTGTACTGCCTTCATACATAGATGTACACATTACACACATATTTCAACACTTTCAATGACAAATACCTGAAAAATCTAATTCTTATAGCATATTCTGTTGAATATTTTGAAATTAATACTAATGGAAGCCATTGCTGCCTAAGGCAGCAATGGCTACCAGTCAAATTAATTTTAAAATATTGAGGTTTTCTTTCATGGTGGGTCTGAAAAATAAATGGAGTTCTATAAGAAAATTTCTTTAACTAATTTAAGGGCTATGGTGTTAAGAATCTGTGTTGTTAAGAATTCCTAGTTCCCACTTGCTCTCCTTGTTCAACGGTGGTGGGACCATGAAAACCGGATCTGTAAATAAACATTAGCAACAATAAAAACAACTATTCCAAAGGAGGAATCCAGTTTTAGCTATGCCCCGCCCATCTTTAGCTAAACTCTACCCACACCTCACCCGTGTTGGGGTCGATTGATCCCAGAACTCCCTGATTATCAATTTCCAGAAACCTATATTCTCAGGTAACCTGTTGAATATTTTGAAACTAATTTGACTGGGTGCTGTTGCTGCCTATTTTTTTATTAAATACCATAGTTTCTCGACTAAAGGCCACCCTCGAATATAGGTCGCAGGCCCACATTTTACCAAAATCTTCCCATAAACTCTTGTATTCAAGTATAAGACGCTGTGAAATTTAGAAAAACGTACCTTTAAAAAATCAAAAATTGGTATAAAAAATTACCATCACTCAGCACTATGTTTAATGTATGTCTAAAAAATATCATGGCGGAAGAGAAATTATTAAATAGGACCATCTACATATTGTGTATCTTCAATAAAGATCATTAATACATTAAAATCAATCTAGTTTTATAAAATGTCACCTCGAAAATATAGAGATCACGTGACATTACAAATGTGGTAAGATGGTCACCAGTTGTAATGCCGACCATCATCAAATGATCCAAAATGGAATCACGTATGGCAAAGATTGCTTGAAAGTCCGAGAATTAAAATGAGATAGACCGCTTCTTATGTTGGCGAGCCGCTGGCTCTTTTGTGATTGGAGGCGCTTCACTCGCTCGCCCGATTCACTCGCTCGCCCGCTTAACTCGCTCGCCCGCTTAACTCGCTCACCCGCTTAACTCGCTCACCCGCTTAACTTGCTCACCCGCTTGACCTTGGACACCAAAATCAATATGGTTCTTCCTGAACCCCTCCCACTCGTTTATTGAAGATACCCGAGGCATTGTGCTGCACCCTGTTTGATGATTGTGAACTTTGCTGTCATAATGCTAGCTGCAGTACTGTATCTCCATACGCTTACGACATTACGTTTACCTCGGAGCTACGGTCCAACCATGACAAAAAACTGAAATTAAATCAGATTTTCGACGTGCTTCTCGAGTTTTGCACTTACATAGCCCAAATTTCACACACGTCTACATTATTTATCTGGTTATCGATAAACATACACTTTATTGCAAAATATTTCATATATTTTGATACACGGCCCAATATATTCACGGCCGAGCGTGTTTTGAATGAATCGCGCACCATTTCTAGTGTGCCAGGAATTCTTGTCCTAGTTACTGCTATGAATCATGGGAGATGCACTGCTTTATTTAGCAGACAAGGTCAAATGTACCATGTGTGGGCAAGTGGGTTGAGCAGCCTGATTCTTGCGCGAATTTACGTACACAAACAGATGACAAGCGAGCGTGAATCGCAATCAGGCCACCCCGCCCACTTGCCCATATATGGTAGGTTTGACCTTACCTGCTAAACAAGGCAGTGTATTTCCCATGATTCATAGCAGTAACTAGGACAAAATGGTTGGCGCACTGGAACTGGTGAAGGATTCGATCGGCTGTGAATATATTGTGCCGTGTATCAAAATATATGAAATATTTAACAATAAAGTGTATATCCACCGATAACCAGCTAAATAAGGTACACGTGTGTGAAATTTGGGTGATGTAAATGCAAAACTCAAGCCGCAAAACGATTTAATTTCATTTTTTTGTACAGTTGGCATCGTAGCCCCAGGCTTAGCATAACATCATAAGCGGAATAGCGTGGAGCTACATTTCGCAGCTATCATAATGCCTGCACCTCCTTCAAATCAAACACATTGATCAGGACCCCAAAGGCTACCACAGATATTAGGTGAAGATCCCTGCAGTAGATCATATGGCTATGGTATCAGACATGCAACCATACACGCACACATGTTCACATACAGACATGATTATTAGAAGTCTTGGTGAGACTAATAAATAACATCAAACCTGCCTCAATCCTTTAATCCCCTCTCCAAGCCGGCTAAAAACTGCTTCTGAAATACTCTTGAGAAATGTCTATTTACAGAAAAAGTGGACTATTTTTTTTAATTTACCACTAATGACTGGCTAGATAACTGGACCAGTCATTTCAGTGGTATATTAAAAAATATCCTCTTGTTCTGCAAATGAACATTTTTTATGAGAAAATTGAAATTTTCTTGAACCGATTTAAAGATTAAAGGCTTAAATCATTTGCATATAAAGACATCCACTATATACATGTATGAAGCTGGAGTAAATCCAGGAAAAAGGTAATATAATATTTGAAACTTCAAAGAAAGATTAGAGGACTGCTAATTGCCATAATGAAAATATGCCCCATTTTGGGGCTTGTCTTTCCTTATACTACTCCCATAATACTTAAACCACTCACAAGCTTTTATGATGATTACAGCGAGCAACATAACAAAAAAGAGCTCCGCCAACGGTGCATAATACACCGACATGATGACAAACCAATGAAAGCTATTAGAAAATAGTGATTTCTACTTCAGATCTAAACCAGTCATCCTATAAAGTTTCAAAGCGTCATTGAACTATCATCGGGAAACCAATTTTCAAGATGTCCGCCGGACAGATTAAATTTCGGATCACCTTTGATTTCAATAGTTGTCTTTCTCAGATGTAGTCCCGTCATCCTATGAAGTTTCAAAGCGATTAGCTTTCAAAGTATCCGTTAATCGGAAATGGAGCTATCGCTCAGAAACCAATTTTCAAAATGGCCGCAGGTGGCCAGATTGGATTTAGGATCATCGTTGATTTCAATAACTTTATTCCTCAGACCTAGTCCAGCCAGGAGTTATCATCCGCAAAGCTGGCGGCCACCTTGGATTTTGGATCATCGGACCTTTCGATATCTTTCTCATCCATCCCTATTCCAAACACCCTATGAAGTTTCAAAGTTACCTCATAAACAGTAACAGAGCTATCATCCAGAAACCAATTTTAAAGATGCCTGCCAGTGGCTGGTGACCATCTTGGATTTCGGATCATCATCAATGTTGATACGTTCTTCCCCAGACCTGGTCCAACTACCCTATGAAGTTTCAAAGGGATTCGATAAATTGTAATGTAGTTATCATTGGGAAAATAATTTTCAAAATGGCTACAGTTGGCTGCCGGCCATCTTGGATATCAGATCATCGTTAATTTCGATAGGTTTCTTCCCCAGACTTAATCCAACCACCCTATGAAGATTCATAGCAATTTGATAAGCGGTAACAGAGTGATCATTCGGAAACCAATTTTCAAGATGGCCACCAGTAGCTGGCGGCATCATAGATTTCAGATTATCGTTAATATCGATAGGTTTCTTCCCCAGACCTATTCCACAACTCTATGAAGTTTCAAAGCGTAACAGTAACATAGTTATCCAAACTGTAACAGTAACAGAGTTATCATATGTAAACCACCCTTCCACCCACCCACCCGTCTGGACGCGCCATCACATAACTTGCAGACTGTCGTCCTGCAGGCCAAGAGAATTTATTGAAATTTTATGACTGAAATGACCGGTTAAATAAACAAGCCAGTCATTCCAGTGGTATATTAAAAAAACCCACCTTTTCTTGGCCTTCAAATGGACAGTTAATACGCATAAATTAAAATTTTCTTGACCAATCCAGAGTATTAAAGTTGGACGTGACCCCTAACAGTGTTGTCTACCAATATGCACTTTGATTAGCATCTCCTTACCTAGAATATCTGTCTGCATGTATCCTTTTCCTTGCAGCATAGCCTGCGCAATTGTGTTTGCTGTAGCTGTTGGACCTAATATCTAACAAAATGTAATACAAGTTTTGTCAAAGACAGTTATTATAGCAAATTAATTTGGCCAATCGTTAATTTTACCTAAAACAAGAGAAAGCCAGCTGGGGGACATATGCCCACCTCCCAATATGGGTACATAAAATTTTCTGGCTGGATGTACAGAGAGATGTACCGTAAATGATTTTAATATTACTGGTTTCAAACAATTCTCTCTCAAACTTTTGGAGGAGTGGCAGTGACAAGATATTCGGGATATATGGACAGACAAACAGATGCACCTGCAGACATACAAGATGGACTGATGAAATGTTTTTTAACATTAGTAACACATTTGTGTGGTGTAAAATCATCCTGTCAAGTTTCAAACAATTCTCTCAAACTGTAGGAGTTGCAGTGACAAGATTTCGGGGACGTATGGACGAATAGGATGAACCAATGAAAAAAATCCTAATATTATACACATCTTTGGGTGGTGTACAATCATCCTGTAAAGTTTCAAACAACTCAATCTCAAACAGTAGGAGTAGCAGCGACAAGATTTTCAGGATATATGGATGGAGGGACGAACCTACAGAGAGACAGGATGGACTGCTGAAGAAAAATTTAACATTAGGCACATCTTTGGGTGGTGTACACTCATCCTGTCAGATTTCAAGCAATTCTCTCAAACTGTAGGAGGAGTTGCAGTGAAAACAATTTTGGAACGTATGTAATTCACCTTTCCAGAGTATCCATCCATCATCTGACCTCGCATGATGTCATAATCAGCTTAGTGCATGTATGATGACGTCACAATCATTACGTCACAAAGGGTTCAATATAGACCGTCATCAAATCTTAAATACTCCGACACGTTGTATGAATTGTATGTATTTGTAATTCTTTGCTATTTAAGAAACATGCTGCTGAATATTTTGAAACTAATTTGACTGGGCGCTGTTGCTGCCTTACATGGTGTTCAGAGATCAATTGATTCCAACGCGAGCGAGGTGTAGGTGGAGCTTAGCTAGAGATGGGCGGGGCATAGCTATAACCGGAAAGGTCCATTATTACTGTCAAATTAAGCTAGAAGTCTCATGATGAAACCGAAAAAACCCTGGCCTCTGCAGTGGTATTGAGAAATGTCTATTTGCAGGCCAAGGAACACTATATTTGAAAATCTACAACTGAAATGACTTGTGATAAATTTTCAAAATAGTCTTATCCTGGCTTAGAAATAGACATTTAAACTTGAATTTAGTAATGTCCATTTACACGCCAAGAGAAAACTAATTTTTTTAATTTATCACTGGAATGACTTGCTCAATGGCATTTCTTCCAATCAACCAATGACACATTTTCATAAATAGTTTTCTCTCGGTCTTCAAATGGACACTCACTAGATTGCAATTGGTTTAAAGCAACATATAATGTCGATGTCGCCACCGTCGTCGCCGCTATTCCCGATGTTGCCATTGGCATTGTCGGAAAAGCGATACCTATGTCTCGTTTCTGCTTCGTCAGCAAAACAAAAATGCTAATTGCTATGACTCACAGGTGAAACATCGGAGGTGGCTGCTGCTTTACTCATCGGCCATATCTCTGGCATAGACTTCTCTATTGATCTTAGGAATGCTCGATATTTGTACTGTAATTCCGTGGCTTGTTTTTCATAATGGTATAGGCTTAGTATTCTCAGAAGACTGCTCACCTCACCTGTATAAGTTACACATGGATAGATAGCCAACAAAAGACGTAAGAATGATTATAATATTTAACCTGTTATCACCTAAGATGGGCTAAAATGGCTCCTGCACCGCTCTTGAGAAATGTTTATTGGCAGACCAAGAGATTTATTTTGAAAATTTATCACTGGAATGACTGGCTTGGTTATCAAGCTAGTAATTCCAGTGATACATTTTTAAAACAACCATTTTCAATGAGAAAATTGAAATTTTCTTGAAAAAATTCTGATGTTTAAAGCAAAATGCCTGGAATAAAATACACCACGCTAACCCTTTACTGGTCAAGTCAACTAAACATGACTTCTGCAGTGGTCTTGAGACGTGTTCATTTGCGGACCAAGAAGATTATATTTGAGAATTTCCCACTCGTATGACTGGCTCTAGGACTGAGCCAGTTATTTCAGTGCAAAATGTTCAAAAAAAATTTCTCTTGGTCTGCAAATGGATATTTTCTATGAGAAAATTGAAATTTTCTGTGATAAAATACATTACATTAACCATTTACTGGTCAAGTCGACCAAAAGTGGCTCCTGCAGTGGTCTTGGGAAAGATTCATTTGCAGACCAAGAGATTATTTTTGAAAAATTACTACTGGAATGACAGAGTTGATAACTGAGCCAGTCCTTCAATTAATACATTTTCAAAAACAATCTCTTGCTTTGTAAATGGATATTTGAAATCAAAATTTTCCTTGAACAAATTTGAGGGTTAAAGGGTTAAGTTTGATGGTGAGTAGGGCTGGTAGTAAACACCTGACTGGGCACTAGGGCTGGGCGGTTTGGCCTAAAAGAAAACCAGTGATGGTATCACTAATTAAACTGGTATTAACGAAATACCGGTTTAAGGGGTTAGAATGATCGAAAATAATTTGAAATATGAAAATATGCCGTTTTCATTAGCTACAGTACATGTATTTTGCGATTTGACAACTGACATAAATTGCCACGAAATTAGAATGGTAACTACGTACGACTGCTCACTTCGACGCTATCTATCTCAAAATAGAAGTTAAAATAAATACAACGACGCTATACAATGAACTCCCAATCCAAACAAATCATTATTTCCCTTAGATTTCAACAAACTTAAAATGATCCATCACGGGCTAAGGCATACGAGACAAATTGCTTGAATGCCCGAGAAATGAAAAGATTAAGTCGCTTCTTACGTTGGCGGAGTAGTTACAAGTAAAATACACCTTAGCCTCTCAAATACGAGCAGGCGTAATGTGATTGGTTGTTAACAAATTCTTCCGCCGGGATATTCACTACTATCAATTTTATGAATGAAATTCGTAGTATTTTTTATCACGTGACTTTTCTGTGCGATAGACGTTAGAATCACATCGTTTTGTTTTACGGCCGGTCTTTTTCGTCTTCATATATCTTCAAGTACGGAGTGTTGATTTAAGTAGATTTAAGTTAGATTCATGAATCTTTGCGTTTATGTTATCTCTTTATTATATGACATATGAACCTCGAAAAATAGTCAAACACATTTTTTGTGAGAATTCTTGAGGCGCGATTTCTGGGAAATGACTGCTCTTTATTTATGTGCTGAATGACATTCACCCGCTTGAACGACAGTTTATTGAGGAGTATTACTAAATACCGAGTACTCAAATACAAACACATAACTTACTAGACTAGATCATACTGTAGGTGGTTATACGAACTCTAACCGTATGTGCGGTACTCTACTAGGAGCCTAAACTCGCTCTCATATCCGAGTTCCTACTTACACGTGTTAGATTTTACTACGCTTTCGAAAATAGTTACCTAATAACAGTATTGAAAATCAACATTTTAGTAGTTAGAGTGTTATTTTCACGACATCACATGAACCAGACTATTTATTTTTTTCGCAGCGCGTTTTTTGATTTTTTTTTGTATCATGTCACATTTGGAATCCTAATTAAACATAGTACAAACTCGAATTTAAAAAAGGATTATTTGTTGCAAAGAAGAAATTAAGATTTTCAAATTATTCAATCTTACATTTAACCCGCAGAGCTTACGTCATGTAAAATTCATTGCTGGCAAATCAAATCATATTTGCCGGGGGTCGTCATCGGCCGATTTGTTGGGATTTCACCAAAACCCTTGCTTTCCCATGGATAATAGTTATAGATGACTGTATTTTATGTCTCTAGTAGCAAATGGTTTACTAGATGATAATATTAAACTGCAAGTCAAGAACAAACTAGTTTAGGACAGTCACCAGATTTTGCGCAATGATGATCTTACGGATGGTTTTTCTTTTTTTTAAAATTTTTGCAATGGTTTTTAAACCGTCGCCATAAAAAACTGTGAGATAGTGTGAAACTGGTATACCGCCCAACCCTAATGGTGAGGTTAAACAATACAACAGTAAAGCATACCAGCTGTAACATAATGTTAGCAACAAATATATTAACAACATTACACTTACTAACAAGAGGAATCTGAGATTGCCAAACCTCAACCCCAACCACCTCCCCCCCTCCTGTATTCATCACATTGTAAAGATTTGTCAGATTTTCCAGAATCTTTTGGATTTTTCTGATCGTGGCCTAAGTTATGGACTCTTAGTGTACAGTCACATCCTATTGTCTGATAAAGGTTGAGATACATTGGTAGTAGTTTCCGAAATATTCTATAGATTCAGAATTCAGGCTATTTTATCTGAATCATTGCTAAATTCTGGAAATCCTCTTGCACAAGTGCCTTTGTTGTGCTGTAATTTGAGCCAAATCAGATAAGTACTTTTTAAGATATGGCACTGGACACACCACGCAACGGCCTGTTTAAATTAGCCAACAGTTTACCTCGAAGACTATCCACAAAGGCGATTGTCTTAGACATGGCTTCAATTAAAGCTAAATCTTCAAAAGGACTTCCCTCCTTCAAGCTCCATTTCTTTCGTTCAGCTTTGCGTCGATTCCTCGATGATTTTCTGAAAATTAAGAATTCAATTCATAAATTCAGTTTTTCAGTCAGTCATATGATGTCATAATCACCTATGTGATGAGTAGGATGAGGTCATAATCAATTATGTCATGAATGACTCGATTTAGTCCATCTTAACCGCTTAATAGTCCGTCAGTTTGTACAACTTGTATGTCTTTACGATTCAATAAACATATTGTTCAATATTTTGAAACTAATTGGACTGAGTGCTGTTAATTATCTTAAGTAAATTTGATAAATATGCTATATTGTTGAAAGATTCTGCAAAACATAGAGTCAAGTCACTGCTTATAGTGGATTTAAACATTTAACCCTCAAATTTGTTCAAGAAAATTTCAATTTTCTCACAAAAATGTCTATTTGCAGACCAAGAGATTATTTTTGAAAATTTACCACTGGAATGACTGGCTCGGTTATCGAGCCAATCCTTTCAGTGGTAAATTTTCAAAAATACTCTTTCCTTTGTTTGCAAATGGACATGTCTCAAGGCCACTGCAGAAATAAGTGTTGTCTGACTTGAGTGTTAAAAGGTTAACCTCATAGTAACAGCTTCTATGTGTGCGTGACTGAAATCACAATGTGTATCAATGGATACTAACCCTGACATTTTACTGTGAGCTGTTGATCTTTGACTTAAAGCTGTCTGACGTGAAATAACACTCTCGCCCTCCACACTACTTGTATCAGAATACAGGTCGGCTTCCGCATCATTGTAAACACCACCAGATTCTAATGAAAATAGAGACACCAGTCAGATAATAGCAGGGGTCCGTTTCTAGCTAGACCACACCCATTTCTAACTAAGCGGCGGCCACATTTTTTACACATGTTAGAATCAAGTTGAAACATAAATTACCAGAATCTAAGTTTCAAGGTACGCTAACTAAATGGGTAAGCTGTTGAATGTTTTGAAGCTCCCAGTTAAATGAGCTTCCAAATATTCAACAGAATATTTATTAAATTGTGAATTTATTAAAAACATACAATTCGTACACTAGCGAGAAATTTTGAATTTGATGACAAAGCTATACTTCATTTTTATTGTAACGACAGCTATCAGTAACTAGTGACGAAATTGATTATGATGTCAGATACTTGAGTGACAGATCAGATCCATCTATAAATGACTATCCATGTGAATGCAAGTTATACCTGTGCAGCTGGCTGAAGACTGAGATATCAAAATCTGAAAATGGTGCTGCCATAAGCTGTTGTAGCACTACAATTGCCAAAGTAAATACTAGATAGAATACTGATGTACCGGTAGTACAGGTCAGAAATAAAGTAACATATTTCAAAAACTAAATAACGGGTACTGATGAATATTTTGAACATAATTGGGTTGGAAGGCATTGCTTCCTCAGGCACGTTAGGTAGCTTCCAATCTCATTATGCTCAAAATATTCAATGAAACATTTCCTATATCGTGTTCAGAATTGTACTAATAAAATTATTTCTGAATTTGTTTGGAAACATGTTGACATATTTATAAGCTGTACTTTATATCAGTACTAGGGATAAATCTAACAAGAGACACCTCTAAAAAAAATATGGCAAAATTGCAAATAAGAATTCAAATTTTTAACCATTTAACACTCATATCAGCCAAAAATGGCTTCTGCAGTGGTCTTGAGAAATGTCTATTTGCATACCAAGAGAAGACTATATTTGAAAATTTACCACTGGAATGACTGGCTCGATAACCACATCAATTTCTGGGAATTCTACCCCTGGAACAAATTCCTCTAATAAGTATAACCAACTATGATTATGCAAACAGATTAATAGCTAAGTTAAAACAAATTATATAGACCTTTGTAACTATATTTATATAATAGGTAACCACAGCTATGTCCGAAATCTTTAAAACAGATAATTTCTTGGGCATAACATAAAAGGTTATAAATCTGGATCACTGCTATGGTAAAACAAACGTATCCTACTACTGACATGTAACAGTCATTCTGCACTGTATTTAACTACAGATGGCATTTGTATATCCCAAACATTTTCATCTTGTAGTCTATCAAGATGAAACGGTTGTCTACGAATAAAATGCAAAACATTTCTCCCAACAACTTTGGACAGTGTTTTCGACATTTTCTTTCCATTATATGTACAAACATGGCAGGAATCTATATCTCCATTATGATAGATGATTAGACAATACATTGTTAACAGTAATTATTGACCTCCTTGTGTGGTTATACTACCTAAAAATTCTAAATGTGCCTTTTGTTTCGTCTGTCGCACCGAGTCCAGCCTGCTTTTATGACGGTCAAACTCTGAATGGAGATTTTCAATAGAGGTAATATGTTCACTACACTGGTGCTGGATAGATGGCTTGAGATTTGTTTCAATAAAGTCAGTGCGCTTGTACCGGAACATCTGCAAGTTGTTAGATGTATAATTTTGTAATAATATACATGAGTATAATTAGCATCAAAGGTTCTACATTACCACCTGGCTATTGAGGATAATAGATTGTGGCTCTTTAATCATGAAACCTTTTAATGGTCAAGATCTTTCAAGAAAGGTATAAGTGTTGCTTAACTGTCTAACCGATGCAAACCACCAGACTATAATTTCAATGGACAATAACTCTTGACCTGATGAATATTTTGAAAACTATTTGACTGAAGTTGTTATAGCCACCAACAACTTTCAGTCAACTTCTTTTCAAAGTATTCAGCATATCCAGAGTTAAAGCCATGGAAAATGTAGTTTGCATAAATTCAGCCGGCAGACAGTTAATAAACGTTCATATATATGCAGACCAAGAGACTATTTTTAAAGTTTCCACTATAATGACTGACTCACTTATCGAGCCAGGCATTCCAGTGGAAATATTTCAAAAATATTGTTTTCTTGGCCTGCAAATGGACATTTCTAAACTTTTCAAGACAACTGCAAAGGCCAACTTGACCATTAAATGGTTACTGCTTAAGATTTGTAAAGAAAAAAGGAATATTCATTTGCAGGTCAAGACAATTTTATAAAATTTACCATTGGAAACTGGCTTGATTATCGTGCCAGTCATTCCATTGGTAAATGTTCAGAAACAGTCTTCTCGAGGCCTGCAAATGGACATTTCTGACAAGCATTGAGGATGCCATTGTTGCTCGGCTTGACCAATGAAGTATCACTACAGGTGGTTGAATAACATATTTGCTACCTAGCTATTTACTAAACAAACTCCTTTACCCCTGTAATCCTCGAACTTATTCAGGAAAATTCCAATTTTCTCATAGAAAATACAGTCATTCTAGTGGTAAATTTTCAACCATAATCTCTTCAACTGGACATTTTCTATGAGAAAAGTTAAACTTTCTTGGCGTAATTTGAGGAGTAGAGTTAACCAAGAATTCTGCAGAATTGTGTCTCGTCTGTCCTCCACATTGCGGCAAACATCAGAGGGCTTTGACCTTGTGACCTCGGCATCATCAGGTTGATTCATAATGGCATCACCAACTACTGTATGTATCCAAGCTTAGTTCCCTTAGCAATATTTAAATATAAACCGAACTTCTGCAACTGGCAACAAATTAATGTTGAAATAACAAAGATTTGTACCAAGGTAACAGTGACCTTTAACCTTGTGACCACAATGTCAGCATGTGAATTCCTAACACCATAGGCAATGATATACTCATGTTTAGTTCTGATAGGCAAGCCAGAAATACAAGCCAAAGCGAGTGGGTAAATGTATACCTTAATGCTGCCGCCGCCACCATCATCAGAAGTGATAGTTTTGTCTTATATGACTTTTATTAGCAAGTTACATCACATGTTAGCTGTCATCACAATCAAAATGACACAGAGCTCCATCATGAAAATCGAAATGTCTGTCACAGTGTATTACGAATTGTATGTCTTTGGTGAATTTACAACTTAATAAGCATTCTGTTGAATATTTTGTAAAATCCAATACTACTAAACATTCTGTTGAATATTTTTAAACATAGGCAGCACAGCACACAGTCAAATAAGAGTCAAAATATTCAACAGGTTAACAGTATTTTTACCTCGAAATTGGGATTCTGGGAATTCAGGTTCAAAATATACTGAACCAAAAAAGTTTAGCAACGCTGAGAATATTGCTGTATAAATGTTATTTAACAAAAACAATAAATTGATTCAAATATATTATTTAATTAATAGGTCATTTTCCAATTTGAACAACAGTCTCTTGTTACTGTAATGCTAGCATCGCACCTTTAACACGGCATCATTCAACGGAAGGGTTCAATTTAAATAATGACACTGAGCTGTCAATACCGGTTGTGACCTCCGCGCGCATTAACCACCGCCGTACATCGCTTTCTCATGCTTCGAATTAAGCATCTGATGTCACGAAGAGGAATCGCATCCCATTCCTGGAGCAGTGCAGCTTCCAGCTCCCGCATGCTGTGAAGATGTAGATGGTTCTCACGCACCATACGGCCAAGAATGTCCCACATGTGTTCGATAGGAGACACCTCCGGTGATCGCGCTGGCCAGTCCAACACCGGAATGTTGTTAGCCTCAAGGAAATCACTGGTGACCCTAGCTGAATGAGGACGGGCATTGTCTTGCTGGAACATAGTCTGCATGATGCTGCATAAAAGGGATGACAACAGGGGTGACAACTTCTTCACAGTAACGTTGAGCCGTTAAATTTCCGCGAATCACAATAGGATCTGTTTTGCCATTTTCATGGATTCCAGCCCACACCATGACACTGCCACCACAGAATCTGTCGTGCTGAATGATGTTGGCTGCATCATACCATTCTCCTAAACGTCGCCAAACCCATTGCCTACCATCCGCCACATCCACCCAAAACCTTGACTCATCACTGAACAAAACATGGCTCCATTGTTGAGCACGCCATCACTGATGAGTTCTTGCCCATGCAAACTGATTCTCGATGTGAAACTCTGTAAGCGGAACAGCAACAAGTGGACGACGGGCATGCAGTCCAGGATCATGGAGTCTGTTTCGCACAGTTTGTGCATGCACTGTAGTGCCGGTAGCGGTGTGCAAATTACGGGACAGCTGCGGCGCAGTCTCAAACCTGTGATGTCATGATGATGTCACTAAGTAGCGGTCTTCTCGTGGTGTTGTTGCTCTCGGTCTGCCAGATCGTGGTCGGTCATTAACATGTCCAGTTTCCTGCTCACGTTGGCGGAGGCGAGAAATGGTTGAGGCGTGAACATTAAAATGTCGAGCAACAGCGAGAACGCTCTGCCCAGCAGCGAGTCTTCGCATTGCTTCATGGCGCTGATTTTCGGGTAGCCCTGGGCAGCGGCCCATGTTTGGTAGGGTAAACTTTCAAGCGTTTTCTGTTAACGTTCGTTATCTGCTTTTCCAATATGGTGAATTTTTGCCTCCACTACCCACCAATGTGGGCCAGTGCATGAAAAATGCATTTTCACATGCAGTAAGCGTGCGGCCGAGAAATGCAAAAAATGATTTGCATTTCTTCATGATCAGCGAGACATTACATTGATGAAACATGCCTGCAAATTTGGTTATAAATGGACGCATAGTTTTAATACAACAAACCAAACTTCACTGTTGCTTAACTTTTTTGGCTCAGTATATATAAATAAATTCCAACACCGGCACAAAGTGGACAGAAATTAGTTGAAATGAGTGAGGCATATCTAGAAATGGATCCCTCTATAATCATGACAGGAAGGGGGAGGGGAGGGGTGATAATGATGAGCGGTATGGAGAAGAATAACAAGAGGCCCAAGGGCCTGTGACGCTCACCTGGACCATTAACCTTTGAAGCATTTGTATTTAAATAGACAAGGATAATCTTCGGGAAAATCCAAGATGGCCACCAAAAAAATAGACCAATTCAGAATCTCATTTTTACATTTTGAAGCCTACCGGCATAGAATTGTTTGACCCAAGTTTTGTTTAAATCAGACTATTGATTAAGGAGTACCATCTTTAAATGGTTCCTGATAACTCAGAAAATTCAGATGGCCACCAAAACATTGACGTATTAAAATTCGGAATAGATTTTCTAGAGGGCGGAAAATCCAAGATGGCCACTGGAAAAATTGACCAATCAAAATTCTGTATACATGTTATGAATCCTACCACCATAGGGTCCTTCCAGCCAAGTCTGTCTTAGCCATGAAGTTAAAAAAAGGTTTAAAAAAATTCAAGATGGCCGGCCGAAAAATTATCCTATCAAAATTCTGCATACGACTCTAGGGTCCTTTCCACTGAGTTTGAGTGAAATCGGCCAAGTGGTTAATGAACAGCAGGCTTTTAATTGATTTTCAGAAAATCCAAGATGGCCACCGAAAAAATTGCCCAATCAAAATTCTGTATAGAAGTTCTGAAACCTCCCACCCTAGTATCCTTCCAGCCAAGTCTGGTTGAAATTGCCCAAGAAGTTAATGAGGAGTAGTGTTTTAACCAATTTCCTGTCAATTTTCAGAAAATTCAAGATTCAAAAATTCTGTATACAATTCTGAAGCATACTAATCTAGGGTCCTTCCCACTGAGTTTGATTGAAATCGGGCCAGTGGTTAATGAGTAGGCTTTTAAATGATTTCCATAAATTTTCAGAAAATCCAAGATGGTCAACGAAAAGATTGACCAATCTAAATTCTGTATGCAAGTTCGGAAACCTATTAGCCTAGTATTCTTCACACCAAATCTGCTTGAAATTGCCAAAGAAATTAATGAAAAGCAGTGTTTTAAACTATTTTCAGCGATTTTTCGGAAAATTCAAGATGGCCACCGAGAAAATTGACCAATCAAAATTCTGTATACAAATTCTGAAGCATACCAGTCCAGTCAAGTTTGCTTGAAATCGGCCAATGAGTTAATGAGGAGTAGGAATTCATCTTATCTCCCAAAATTTTCTGAAATCCAAGATGGCCACCAGAAAAATTGGCCAATCAAAATTCTGTATATATGTTCTGAAGCCTACCTCCCTAGGGTCCTTCCTGCCAAATTAAGTTGAAATCTGCTAAGCGGTAAATGAGGAGTAGCGTTTTAAAGCAAAAGTTGACAGACAGACGGACGGACGACGGACGGTCGCCATGCATGGCATAAGCTCACTTGGCCATTCTGGCCAGGTGAGCTAATAACTAGCTATACACATACCAGTCTGAGTGATTCTTCCCAAAGAGTGGCATCAATGAGCACAACAATAGCCTCTTCTATATCCTATGAGGCAGAAAACACAAAGCCTGACTGTAACAGATGCATGCTAATCATATGTATGCTAACACAAGAGGCACAATAGCCTGTGGCACTGAAATGGAACATCAATATTTGAACTTAAACTTGAGCAAAATCAGATAACTACAAGTGTGTTCTTCCAGCAACGTTTGGTTAACCCGTACCAGATGTCAGATTTTCCAATTTTCAAATTAAATTAAAAGATGAACTGGTGTACATTTGTCAACAAATTTGTTGGAAGATGGTGCTGTCAAAGACAGCAACATCATCGACCAAAATTTTTGACAAGTGTAAACCAGATTCTTTGCTATTGACATGGTAGAAGATAGAATATTGACATCAGAGTGTTAAGGGTTAACCCTTTAACACTCATATCAGTCAAAAACGGCTTGTACAGTGGTCTTGAGAAATGTCCATTTACAGATCAAGAGAAGACTATTTAAAAAAATTTACCACTGGAATGACTGGCTCGGTAACCGAGCCTTAATGAGCCAGTCATTCCAGTGGTAAATTTCTAAAAATAGTCCTCTCTTGGTCTGCAAGTGGACATTTTCTATGAGAAAATTTAATTTTTTTGAACAAATTCGCGGATTAAAGGGTTAAAATAGAGGGGTCCATTTCCACACACTTCTAGTAAAAGCTGCCCACCTTTTCACTTGTGTTGGAATCGATTGGAAAATTTGAAACCTGAATTCCCAGAATCTAAATTTCTAGATAACTATCCAGGTATGCTGTTGCATATTTTGAAACCCTATTGACTTGTGGCTATTGCTGCCTGCAACAGTTCCCTGTCAAATTAATTTCAAAACATTCAACAGAATGTTTATAAAATTGTAAATTCATCAAAGACATCTCCTGACGGACTTTTTGATAATTGTGACAGAGCTATACATTAGTTTGATTGTGAGGTTAGCAAACTAGTGATGAAATTGATTATGACACCAGATACATGAGCGACAGATCATATCCCTTCATGATTCCGGAACACATTTTAAAATGACTTAATGGAAATCTCTTAAAATACAAAATGACCACCAAGCAAATTGACCAATTAGATTTCTGTCTAGAAGTTCAGAAGGCTATCATCATAGTCTACTTTGATTGATATTCGTACAGTGGTTAATGGAAGTAATCTTTTAAAGAATTTATTGAAAATTATGAACTAGAAAACATGTTGCTTACAACTATAGCCCTAAAAATATTGGTTACTAGAAACATACCAAAAGCACACATTTTGACCAACAGAGCTAAAGGACATCAGTGATGCCAATGATAAGCCATCAATGATACACAGGGGGCAGGGCTGGGGTAACTGTAACTTGTAACTAACTGTAACTTAGTTACATTTTTCATGTAACTGAAGTAACTTGTAACTGAAGAATTTTTTTAGTTACAGTAACTGAAATGTAACCAGTTACATTGCAAAAGTAACTGAAATTTCAGTTACTTTTCAGTTACCTTTCAGTTACATTTCAAACTATTTTACTTAATTTATTAGAATTTTCTTAATTTGTGGCATACCTACTGTTATACACATGACACTCCAAGATCCCAATGTCAATGTAATCATTCAGGTAAGCTGTTGAATATATTGATGTTAATTTTACTGGAAGATGTTGATGACATCATTGCTCAGCAATTATACTCAAGCTAAATTCAATTCACTTAGGTGTGGTGATAAAGATCAAAGGACAATGCCATTGATAAAAGTCAAGCCATCAACCATTTTGGTATAGCAGAGAGAATTTATAAAGGCTGTGGAATTAAACTAGTGTACTGGAAAGCTGTTGAACATTTTGAAGCTAATCTGACCTGAAAAAAACTGTTGCTGCCATATGAAGCAACAGCTTTTGAAAGTAACATTACAAATGTAGTAAGTACAAAGTACTCAGCAGATTATCTGATCAGAATCAATTTGTCATTGCAACTAATGAAAGTAATAAATTAATTTCAAAATATTTAAATTCCAATATGAAATTAAGTAAACATCAAAGCTGATGGACATTTGGAAGCTAATTGCACTGGAAACTGTTATATTGTCCCATGGTAGATGACGGATTATCTTGTCATAGAAGGGTCAATGCTCTAAGCAAATCTGTTGAACACTTTGAAACTAATTTCCCTGAAAAATGTTGATACCTATTGTAGCAAAGTTTTTAGTTAAATTAGTTTCAAGATATTTAACCAATTATTTCTTATAATAAGATTAATGTTTGTTATATGTCATGTCTGGGTTGAAAGGGTTAGAGGAAGAAATATATATGTACATCTATGAAGGCTGTTCAATTAAACTAGTGTCTTATTATTTTGGAAACAAGTTCATTAAAATTTGTTATTGCATATGGCAGCAACAAAATTCAGTCAAATTTATTAAAGAATTTTCAGCAGGTTTTATATTTTACATCTGAAATGGATTCAGTTTTTTCAGTATATTATATCAGTGGTCAGTGGTGTTTTGTTTCTACTATATATCTCAATTTGGTTGACTACATTACACCTTTTCTGATGACATTGATGTTCACAGTCCTTCATAATAATTATCAGTCAAAGTAACTAATGTAACTGAAATGTAACTTTAGTTACATTATGCAAAGTAAATGAAATGTAACTAGTTACATTGCTCAACCAATGTAACTGTAAATGACATAGTGCAATGTAACTGTAACTAGGTACATTTAAATGTAACAGACCCCAGGTCTGTCAGGGGGGTCCATTGGCAAAATGCTATAAGCCAGGAGAGTTAACTGTCTGTATGCTGAATTTTCCATGGGACATAACTCTAGTCTTCACCTGCTTAATATTTTGAAAAAAATTTGACTGAAAGGCCACCAACAACTTTCAGTCAAATCTTTTTCAAAATATTTAGCATTTCTAGTTACTGTCCCTTGAAATTAATGTTCGGTGGTTTATAGCAATCAGACTTTAACTCTCTGAATTACTAATACAAATAGTTTGGCAAAAATTGGCTATGGATAGTTTGTGTACTATATGCTGGAAACAACTAGCCTAGTAGGACATTGAGCATATTGACGACAGTATTCTTGACACCAAGTCTGCTTGAAATTGCCACAACAATTAATGAAAAGTAGCATTTTAAACGATTTTCAGCCATTCATCGGAAAATTCCATATGGCCACCAAGAAATTATATCATTAATACTAATTTGATACATGTTACCCCTTTAGCACTCAAATTTGTTCAACATTTTCATACAAAATTTGTACACTTGCAGACCAAGAGAAGACTATTTTTGAAAATTTACCACTGGAATGACTGGCTCGGTTATCGAGCCAGTCATTCCAGTGGTAAATTAAAAAAAATGGTTTTCTCTTGGCCTGCAGATGGACATTTTGCAAGACCACTGCAGAAGCTGGTTTTGGCTGATATGAGTGTTAAAGGGTTCATATAATGAAGTACATGCATGGTGTAGACAGGTGATATAATCTACCTTAACGTGTTGTTCATAAACAATAGCCGCCTCATTTGATCTGCCACCTTCCTTTAACAGATCTGAAAAATTACATGCCTGAAGTGGAAGCACTCTTGAGAAACCAAATCAAGCTTCAATGCAAAATCACAATTTTTAATCAAACTATCTCTGAGAGTACGCTGTAATGTGTTTCAGTCAGCTGTATTATCTTAATTTTCAAAAGTCTTAGATATAAATTACTAAAGAAATCAGATGGATGGATCGATGGATAGATAGATAGGCAGGCAGGCGGGCAAGCACGCAGGCAGGCAGGCAGGGAGGGAGGGAGAGAGACAGCGAGAGAAAGGGAAGGAGAGGGAGGGAGCGAACGAGGGAGAGAAACCGAAATATCTAGTTGAATATTTTGAAACTAATTTACTAATTTGAATCGATAGGCAGCAACAGCTCGTCAGTCAACAAGTTTCAAAATATTCACCATCTTACTCAAATAATTACAGTGAAAATTGGGATTCTGGCAATTCAGTGCTCTAAGTATATAAATCGATTCCAACACATGTACATAGTGGGAGGAGCTTAGCTAGAAATGGGTGGGGCATATCTACAAATGGACCTCTCGATTTGCTGAGCAAGACAAGACTATTTGAGAAAACATTCCATAGGAATGAATGTGTTGCTTAATCCTTTCATGATGAAGTCGGTTAAAACGGGCCTCTGAATTGGTCTTGAGGAATATCCATCTGCGGGCCAAGAGAACACTATTTTTGAAAATTTACCACTAGAATGAGTCACTAAAATTTCAAAAATAGTCTTTTGGCCTGTAATAAACAAAATCACAGATTTCTTTTTTCTTGAGAGGGTTGATACTTACCACCCTGATATTCCACATTTCCCAAATATCGACCTAGCTGAAGACTTAAATTAAAAGGAAACTCCCCCCACCACCCCACCCCCACTGGCCAGGTTACTCAACTGACAATCCGGCGGATGCACCACCCAAACCCCTGCATGTGAGGGGCTGTCTCTTCCTATTACAAATTATTGGTTGACAAATTGCAACATAAAATGCCGAAAGACCGAGACTCTGTTGGGCAGAGAGGCCGGGATGGTATCGGGGTGGTAAGTATCAACTCTCTCGTGATTTTGTTTATTTTACATCAAGAGTATACTTACCACCTTGATACTCTATGATATAGCCAGAATTCGTAAGCGAATTCAATGGGATGGAGGCGAGGTCAGAAGACTGGCTCGTCCCTGGAAGAGCAAGTTCTTTTGCGTTTAGGGCACAAACATCTGAAATTGCATATGAATCACAACCAGGAAATGACTTGAACATCAGCTAACACGACCGATGTTGAGAGAATGACCGTTTAATATGTGCTCCACCCCCCCACCCCCCACTCTTTTGTGAAAAGGGGAGCAATGACATCAATGTCCTACACGCTCTCTATGTACTCGTGCTAACGTACTATAGGACATCGGACGAAAAGCTTCATTTCGCATACTCTCTGATGGACCTACATAAACATGAGGCCCAAGGGGGTTTGTATCGCTCACCTGAAATTATTGGCCACTGGCATAATTGAACAAAACGGGATGACCATTGGAAAAATTTACCAATCAAATTTCTGTGAAGGTTTAAAATTGGCCCAGTGGTTAATAAGTACTCCTTTTATGATTTTCTCAGAAATTTGCAGAAAATGCTAAATTCTGATTGATTCATGGTGAACATGTGTTTTTAACATATCACATTTTGGCCCGATCCATTCAGTGGTTCTGGAGAAGTCGTTTTCAATCCAAGATGGGCGCTGACCCATTTGGCAAATCATGTTCCCATGAACAAACTTGGTTCAGCTCTTGCACTTCTTCTTTTCGATCGCTGGTATCACACTTGGAGAGCCGTTCTCAAGATGAAATCTGTGGTTTTCTGCAGTTCTTCCACAGGCCCATACAACTTTTCAAGAAAAGAGGTTGACAAAGGCCAGATCTCTTCTCTCAGCAGCTGATACGTACTGCAACATTGAAGTATCTGCTCTGTGCTCTGTTCTCCTTCTCCACAAGGACAAGCGGGCAATGTCGTAAGGTGGAACCGCCTGTACATGTGTTGGTTTAGTCAGTTGTGTCCAGTTCTGAGACGAAAAATGGTCACTTGCTCTGGTCTCGAGAGATGATGGTAGGCATCTTCTGATTGAGGTGTTCTATAGAGTGACTTGATGATAGTCTTCATCTCTGTATGGGTAACCATGTTTTCTGTCTGATTCTCTTCTGCACCCACCTTTGCCATCTTGTCTGCTTCCTCATTTCCTTGGATTCCACAGTGTGAGGGGATCCACTGCAATGCTATCCGAAAGCATCTGATGGTTTGTAGTGCTTCTTCAAGTTGTGGCAGCTTACTTTTGGTGATAGCCTCAAGGACGGAGCGGGCATCAGCACGATATGTTCCACATACGGGAGAGATGGCATTATGCTCATCACTGGCTTTCCTGTAAACTAAGAAAATTTACCAAATTTCTTTTTCACGAGTGAGATGACATACTTACCTCCCTAACACTCTTGATATACTAGTATATCGGCTCTAAGTTCAATGATATTCAGAATTATAAAAAGTTAGGTGCCCCTAATGGGCAGGTGGATATATACAGTCATGCATATGTCAGACCCCACCTACTGCGCATGCGCATACTGGTACCTCCGCTACTAAATATTGGCTGACATAGAAGCAACTATTCAAATAACCAAAGGACCAGGCCTCCGTGGGGTGGAGGCCGGGATCCTGTTAGGGAGGTAAGTATGTTATCTCACTCGTGAAACAGAAATTTGGTAAATTTTCTTATTTCACATCATGAGAACATACATACCTTCCTAACACTCTTGATAAATCCCAGAATTTGAGTCAATTTGGCGGGAGGGAGGCAAGGTCCTGAAAACCAGCACACCCTCGAAGAGACTAGCTCTTTGAATTTTCAAGAGATTTAAAAACATCTGAAATTGTATCCGAAAACACAACCAGGAATAGAATTTTGCATCGGATAATCGACCGATGAAGAGAGATTGATCAAAAAGCAAATGCGCTACACCCCCCCCCCCCCCCCCCTCTTTCTGAGGAAGGTTAGGAAAAACGCTGCTCTAAACGACTAGCACGTTCTCTAATACTTGATGAAAAGTATTACTAGACATTAGAAAAAGAAGAATTGCTTCATTTAAAAAATAACTCTCTGAAAGAACCACAATTAAGAGACATTAACCATCACCATATTAAAAATAAAAAATATGACACCATCACCAAGACAGAAAAAACAAAATGGTCACATATACCGACCTCTGATGTCTTTGGCGCAGCACTCATCTCTTCCCCCACCGGATGAAGAGAATTGTACCAGCTAATAGTAGGGATACCCTACCAACAAATGTGATATTTGTAAATAGCAGAGGAGGAAAACTAATTACAAATATATACCTCTACATTATTTATTTTCTGAGGATTGAGACGGCGAACGGGTTAGAAGTGTCACGATGGTAATGGTCAGTAAAACTGACATAATGTCTTCAATAGAAACACCATTAAATAATGCCGTGGAAGTTACCACACCACGGACACTATGAGCCTTGGCTCTATCTACTTGAATTTCAGTGGCTGTCTTATGACAGAATTGAATACATTCTACCATCGATCTCGAAATAGTGTCTCTTGACGTCCTACCATGGGGTTCAATATATGACAACCATAGGGAACATGAGTCCATCCGCCAAACCTGAGTTCTTCTCTTGTACCTATTTAAAGCACGGACAGGACACCATGCTTTAGCACCAGGATCATATCTGGTTAAGGCAGGTAAAATAATAGGTTGACGATATTTTAAAGATTGATTCTTAGCCAAGAAATTCAATCTTGGTAGAAGCTTAAGGCCTTCACCTGTAACTATATAATGGTCAGGCTCAGCAGACAAGGCATGAATTTCACTCCTGCGTCTGGCTGATGCTGCCGCGACTAATTAAACAGTTTTAAGTGTCAATAATTTTTACAGATATAGCACTAAGTGGTTCAAAAGGATTATCACTCAAAACTTGAAGAACCAAAGACTCCATGACGGTGTCAGTGGAGGATTCCTCAGTCTGAGATTGCCCATACCTTTAATAAGAGTATTTAAAACATTTATTTCATCACTTCCCCTCTTTGCAAAACAAGGGATAACAGTCATTAATGCTGATTTGTATCCAGCAATAGAATTAGGCTTAAGGCTATAGGCATCATACAGGTGACAGAGAAAATCAGCTACTACCTGAATAGATGCTTCCATCGGATTGATACATCTCTTTGAGCACCATTCTGCAAATCTGTTGATTTTATAATTATATGCTCTGGAGGTTGACCCCCTTCTGGTTCTGGCCATGAAATTGGCTGCTTGCTCAGAAAAGCCCTCCTTAATCGCGGATTTTTTGACAACATCCATGCAGTCAATTGAAACGTTGATGGATTGTTGTGAAGGGTCTTGCCCTGGAAGATAATATTGTCCATCAGAGGCAGAGGAACTGGATTGCAGATCAGAATGTCCAGCAGATCCGTAAACCATGATCGGCTTGGCCAATTCGGGGCTATCAGAAGCACTTGGCATTCCTCTTGTCTGATCTTCTGAAGAATCCTTGGAATCAGGCTTGCTGGAGGGTATGCGTATGCATACATTCCCTTCCAACTGATAGCTAGTGCATCTATTGCGATAGCGCTTGGATCTGGAATCGGAGAAACGTACGTCGTCATCTTCACATTCTTCTTCATTGCGAACAAATCTATGTTGGGCTTTCCCCAATGATTGAACAGGTGATCCGCAACACATTGATTTAGTTGCCATTCCATAGGCAGAATGCTCATCCTTCGGCTCAATGAGTCTGCTAACAGATTCAGCCTTCCCGGAATAGGAACTGCTTTCAAGGTGATCATATGATCCATGCACCAGCAAAGCAGCTTCCATGTCATCATACAGAGACTGGGTGACTTCGTTCCGCCCTGGCGGTTTATGTAACTCACTACTGTAGAGTTGTCTGAACGTATCATCACAAATTTTCCCTCCACTTCTTTTAAGAAGTGTTCCAGGCCTAGAATTACAGCCCGTAATTCTAGCATGTTGATATGTTCCTTTGACTGTTCCAGATTCCAAAACCCTTATATAGTGGCTTCTTTCAGGCAAACTCTCCATCCCTCCATCGATGCATCCATAAACATCGTGACTTGAGGGTGGGGAGGGGTCAGCATGACACCCGCCAGGAGATTTCCTCTCACCATCCACCATTGAAGGTGATGAATGAGAGGGTCCAACACTTGAATGCGCGAGTCCAGTGATCCTGAACTCTGCGTCCACTGAGGCAATTGAATCGGCCGCCTGCATAGGGCTGCCTGAGGAATGACTGGTTCCATTGAAACCATCAGACCTAACATTCTCAGATAACGACTGTTTCAAACCAACTGAATGCACAAGAGGAGATTTTCCACTCTCTCCTGGGATGGATAAACATATCCTATCTCCAGATCGAAGAACATACCCAGGTAAACAAACCTCTGGGATGGAGTCAGCTCTGATTTCTGAAAGTTGATTATCCAGCCTAAATCTGTGAGAGTTTTCAAAACTATCTCCAGATTTGCTGTCAAACTTTCTGGGTTGTGTGCTTTCAGCAACCAGTCCTCTATGTAAGTGTGAACACCTATATTTCTCCTGCGGAGGTATGCCGTGATAGCAAGTACCACTCGAGTGAGGACCCTTGGAGCCGTTGAGATGCCGAATGGAAGAACTTTGAATTCAAATTGGCATCCCTGAAACGCAAATCCCCGGAACCGACGAAAACTCCATGCAATTGGAATGTGGAAATAAGCATCCTTGAGATCTATTGATGCTGTCCACATCCCCTTCTCTAACCCCAACAACACCAATTTTATTGTTTCCATTTTGAAACTTGGTATATCTATAAACTTGTTTAGAGGTTTGAGATTGAGAATTGGTCTCCAACCCCCGGTGTTCTTTGTCACAAGAAACACGCTTGAATAGAAGCCCGGACAATCTTGCGCCGGTTGAATTGCTTCTTTTAGAATTAGAGATTCTATCTCCTCTTCTATGCACAACTGCTTGTCTGGATCTCTTGGAATTTGAGTCCAGACCGGTACCAGAGACAGATGCAATGGCGGACCTTTTTACCCATTCTGGGATGTATCCGCATGAAAGCCATTGCAAGACTAAGCGGTCCTGAATTAACCGCTCCCACTTCTAAATGTGGCAAGTCAAACGACCTCCCGTTGGTGCAATCATGTGGATAGAAGCGGGCATTTACAATATGGCGGCAAGCAGGTCATTTTTTTGTCAGTTACCCTCTGAAAGACACAAAACGAAAACAATTAGTTTTTAGTTTTATAAACGAAAACCAAAAATTAATTGCAGAAGGCTAAACAATTTCCCTCAGGAAACTTAGATGTGAGATGATAAAAAACAAAGCCAGGCTATGGGCTTGACAGAATATGATGTCAAATCAGTATTTGAACTTCTACACTTGAGAGGCGAATACTAAACTCAACACTCCATTGAAAAGATTCATTAGTAATTGAACTTAATACAATGAACCTAAATATAACCCTCAAGAGAGATAGGCATAATAAACTCACAATCATAAAGTGAAATATTTCAAAAAATCAAAGGACTGATAACTAACTCTCAATACCTGACCTCAGCAGTAAGGTTTACCACTGAAGAAGTGTGTGAGGTCTGCTGGACAACTGGCATACCTAGCCTTTGAATCCATAACCTTGTGGCAAAGGGCAGGGAGAGAATGCGGAAAAATTACTTCTTATGGTAATAATTCCCTATGCAAACTCCGGCATAATTTTTGGGACCCAAAAACCAAGTATAAATGTTTGACCAGATGAAGAATACATGTGATAGACGTCAGAAATCAGGAAAAAGTATCTGAAAATACAAAGCATAACATGCGTTAGCTAATATTTAGGCATCCCCCAAAATGAGCTAGCCTAATATAGATGCCTCCACATGTAAGCGTGAATCCAGGATATACCATCCGATACAACACGCAAACTTTTTATCAATAAATTTACTAAAATCACCTGATGGCTAGGACCGGGCACATTCTCCGGAGACCTGGCGATGTCAGACATCTTAGTAATCAAAAAGAACTAAGTTAAAATAACTTAGAAACCTTCAAAATAAGTCCAGCTAAACCAATCTTTTAGCAACAGTAAAAGGCGTGCGCAATGGCAGGTCAATAATTTGAGAACAGGAAGAGACAGCCAAGTGCATGCCTGAGTTTGGGCAGTGCATCCGCTGGACTGTCAGTTGAGCAACCAGCCCAGTGGAGGAAGTTTCCTTTTAATTCGGGGTCTTATTGAAGTTAGGTCGATATTTGGGAAATATCAGAGTATTAGGGTGGTAAGTATACTCTTGATGTGAAAATGGACATTAATTAAGCAAATATTTTTATATTGTTGACACAATTTTGCCATTAACGGGTTAAGAGCCAGTCAGTTTCCTGAAATATTATTCTCTTGATCTAGATTAAACGAAATCAAGGATTTCTTTTTTCACGAGAGAGTTGATACTTACCTCCCTAATACTTTTGATATTGCTAAATATCGGCTTTCACTCAATAAACACTCAGATTAAAACAGTTAGGTGCCCCTACTGGGCAGGGAGTCAGAGCATAGTCTGGCGGATGCCAGCCCCACCACCGCGCATGTGCAGACTAGCACTTCCTCTGACTAATTTATTGGCTGATACACATGCAACTATAAAGAGCCTGAAGACCGAGCCTCTGTGGGGTGGAGAGGCCGGGTCCGTATCTAGGGAGGTAAGTATCAACTCTCTCGTGAAAAAAGAAATCCTTGATTTCGTTTATTTCACATCAAGAGTATACTTACCTCCCTAATACTTTTGATATTGCCAGAATTCGACAGTGAATTCGGCGGGAGGGAGGCGAGGTCAAAAGACCAGCTCATCCCTATACGCTTTTCTGCGTTTAAGGCACTTAAACTTCTGAAACTGTATGAAAAAACAGTCAGGATTTGACTAACCATCGGATAACACCCCCGATGTATGAGAGATGACCGAATGTCATATGCGCTCCCCCCCCTCCTTCCTGGGAGGAAGAGTCGAATGACCTCAATGTCCTATACGCTCTCTACGTACAAGTGCCATGTACTACAGGACAGAGACGAAAAAACTCCATTTTCGTATACTCTCAACAATGAACCACATAAATACACAAAACCATCATCATATTAATAACGGGTAACGTGACAAGACAATCAACAATGGACAACACATACACAAGACTGACCTTGTTGAAATGGCTGCTGACATCCTCTTCCCATTGGTGAAGCACGATGCAGTCCCAAATTAGTGGTTGTTTCCATAAATTAATTGTGAAATATATAAGCAATGAGGAAACCCCATCAAAAATATATGCCAAGTTATTTTTTCAAAATCGACAAGGCGAGAGGATTAGAGGTGTCACGGAGATAATGGTCTGTAAAACTTGACTCACAGTGCGACTGAGCCACCGACATAATATCATCCACCGGGACCCCATTAAATAGGGCCGTGGATGTCACTACGCCGCGGACACTGTGAGCCTTGGCCACGTCAACCTGCTTCCCGGTGGCGGATTTATGGCAAAACTGAATGCATTCTACAATCCACCTGGAAATGGTGTCCTTAGAAGCCCTGCCATGGGGTTCAATATAAGACAACCATAACGCCGACTGGTCGGTGCGCCACTCCGCCGTACGTTGTTTGTACCGGCAAAGCGCCCGGACGGGACACCATGCTTTAGAATTAGGATCATATCTAGTCAAAGCAGGCAAAACAATAGGTTGACCTGGATATTTCAACGACTGATTTTTAGCCAAGAAATTAATCCTAGGTAGCAGCTTAAGGCCTTCCCCTGAAACCACAAAACGGTCATCCTCGGCTGATAAGGCATGAATTTCACTCCTACGCCTAGCCGAGGCCGCAGCAATTAAAAACACAGTCTTCAGTGTTAATAGTTTCATAGAAATGGAACTAAGTGGTTCAAACGGCTTATCACCTAGTACTTGAAGCACTAGCGATAAACTCCAAGACGGAATCACAGGTGGATTCCTTGGTCTTAGATTTCCCATGCCTTTAATTAATACATTTAATGTATTTACTTCATCACTTCCCCTCTTAGCCAAGCAAGGAATAACAGACATTAAAGCTGACTTATAACCAGCAATAGAGTTAGGCTTGAGGCTATAGGCATCATAGAGGTGACAGAGGAAATCAGCTACTACCTGAATAGATGAATCCATTGGATCAATACATCTTTTTGAGCACCATTCTGCAAATCTGTTGATTTTATAATTATATGCTCTGGAGGTTGACCCCCTCCTGGCTTTGGCCATAAACATGGCTGCTTGCTCAGAAAAGCCCTCCTTAATTCTAGATTCCTTGACAACATCCATGCAGTCAATCTGAACATTGACGGATTGTTGTGAAGGGCCTTGCCCTGGAAGATAATATCGTCCATCAGAGGCAGAGGAACCGGATTGCAGACCAGAAGGTCCAGCAGATCCGTATACCATGATCGGCTTGGCCAATCCGGGGCGATCAGAAGCACTTGGCATTCCTCTTGTCTGATTTTCTGAAGAATTTTTGGAATCAGGATTGCTGGAGGGAATGCGTATGCATACATTCTCCCCCAGCTGATAGCTAACGCATCTGTTGCGAAAGCGCTTGGATCCGGAATCGGAGAGACGTACGTCGTCATCTTCGCATTCTTCTTCGTTGCGAACAAATCGATGTTGGGTTTCCCCCAATGGTCGAACAGACGATCCGCCACACATTGATTTAGTTGCCATTCCGTGGGTAAAACACTCATCCTTCGGCTCAATGAGTCTGCTAGCAGATTTAACCTTCCCGGAATATGAACTGCTTTCAAGGTAATCTGGTGATCCAGACACCAACAAAGCAGTCTCCATGTCATCATACAGAGACTGGGCGACTTCGTTCCGCCCTGGCGGTTTATGTAAGTCACAACTGTTGAGTTGTCTGAACGAATAAGAACAATCTTGCCCTGAACTTTCTGTAAGAAATGTTCCAGGCCCAGGACTACTGCTCTTAGCTCCAGTAGATTTATATGTTCCTTTGACTGTTCCAGATTCCAAAGCCCTGATATCGTGGACTCTTCCAGGCAAGCTCCCCAGCCCTCCATCGATGCATCTGTATACACAGTCACCTGAGGGTGGGGAGGGGTTAGCATAACCCCCACCAAGAGATTCTCTGTGTCCAACCACCATTGCAGGTGATGAATCAGAGGCGCCAACACTGACACATTCGAGTCCAGCGAACCTGTACTCTGGGTCCATTGTGTCATGAGAAATAACTGGATCGGCCGCCTGCGTAAGGCGGCCTGAGGAATGACTGGTTCCAATGAAACCATCAACCCCAGCATTCTCAAGTAAACCCGTGCCAGGACATGACGACTGTCGCACACTGACTGAATTAATGAGATGAGTTTCTGAACTCTCTCCTGAGTAGCATAAACATATCCTGTCTCTAGATCGAAGAACATCCCCAGGTAAACAAACTTCTGGGATGGAATCAGCTCTGATTTTGGGAAATTGATCATCCAGCCTAAGTCTGTGAGAGTTTTCAAAACAATCTCCAGACTGGCCGATAAACTTTCCCGGGTGTGCGCTTTCAACAGCCAGTCGTCTATGTACGTGTGGACTGCTATGCTTCTCCTGCGGAGGTATGCGGTGATCGCAAGAACCACACGGGTGAAAACCCGAGGAGCCGTGGAAATTCCGAAGGGTAGCACCCTGAATTCCCACTGTCTGCCCTGGAATGCAAATCTCAGGAAGCGACGGAAACTCCTGTGTATGGGGATGTGGAAATAAGCGTCCTTCAAATCTATCGACGCTGTCCACATTCCCCTCTCTAACCCCGCCAACACCGAGCGCACAGTCTCCATCTTGAAACTGGGCGTCTCTATGAACTTGTTCAATGGCTTGAGGTTGAGAATTGGTCTCCACCCTCCGGTGTTCTTTGTTACTAAGAACAGGGTTGAATAGAAGCCCGGACACCTCTGTGCCGGCTGAATAGCTCCTTTTTGTATGAGGGAATTTATTTCCTCCTCGATACACAACCTTTGATCTGGATCTCTCGGATTTGGAGTCCAGATCGGCACTAGAGACAGTCGCGATGGCGGGCCTGTCATCCAATCGGGATGATACCCGACTGAAAGCCATCGCAAGACTAAACGGTCCTGAGTTAACCGTTCCCACTCTTGCATGTGGTCGGCTAGCCGGCCTCCCACCGGTCCACCTAGGGATAGAGGTGGACATAAGGAGTGCAAGAGCGGCACTGTCTCCTCTGCCAGAAACACCGGCGCGGTTCTCACCGCGGTAACCGTCCCATCAGGAACGATTACCCCGCCCAGATCCTCGCGCGCCACGACCAGCACCGCGCGCACCTAGGTGCGCGGGCGGCTGCCTGGCTGACTGCGCCTGAGGAGCCTGCGCCCCCCTCGCTGCTGGCCGAATTGCACGCGGCCGAGGCCGGCGCTGCGATGGTGGTTGGCCTCTGACCTGGCCACTACCACCTCGAGCCTGCAGGGGATGATACGCAGGGGGTGCGGCGCGAACGTTGGCACGACGAAGCACCTCAAACTGCTCGTGCAGCGCCCTCTGGTTATTGACCAGAGTAACCGTCTCCTGGAGGTGCCTACATCCCTCACCTCCAAAGAGACCAGGACCTGTCATAGGCGTACGTAGTAGCCTATTGTAGAGGTCCTGGGACGGGCACAGATTATCCAAGGCAAAAGTGCGCCTTGCCCGGACACTCCTGGTCACCGCCCACGTCATACAGTCCAGAGCCAGGTTAATACCATCCTGGATGGCTCGCTGGACTGTGACCGGACTTGGCTGGCGCGATGCGGATGCTGTTACTACCCCTTGTAACAGCTAGGAGACGTGGGACAGAGTGGCAATCGAAGCCCTCCCACTCTCCTCCGCATCACGCAACGCGGTATTTGCTGAACGCAACGCGTTCGAACACAAGACTCCCGTGTCAGAACGGGAGCCTGGCCGCTTATCCTCACCCAAAGCCGCGCGGTCATCCACGCTCGGCTTCGGTACCACACCGTACCGCTGGTAGTCCAGGGGCACGATGCGGCAACGCCTGGCCACCTCGCGCGGGGCCTTAGCGAGACGTCCACTCGACTTAATGGACGTCTCCGCCGCCTCGAACATGTCAACGACATGCTCTGCCAGCGGCAGAGAAGGCATAGCGTTAGCAGTAGGCTTACCAGCTAACCACGGCCTGTGCTCACGCTGGCTAGCCGACTGCTCCACGGGCAGATCTGGTCTAACACTCACCAACCACTGGCAAGCGTCAGACCAATCCTCCTCCGTGGCTAGCTGCGAGCGCTCTACAAGACGGGGGCCTTCGTCTTCCTCCTGAGCGCAAGCAACAGAGCTTGACGGCGGGTACGCTGATATCCCTGGCAAGCCAGGGAGAACAATCGGGCCTGACAATACCGGCATGCTAATATCACTGGTTTGACCAGGAGCAGGCGCCGTGGTAGAGCGCGGGGCATATACCGCGCCACCATGGCCCCGGCCAGCACCAGCGACACTCTCGGCAAGCCGAGGTATGCGGTACCGCTGGCCTTCAGCGCCCAGGGCCACAGTCTGAACCGTGGATTCTACCCCTGGGAGAGTAGAACCGTGGAAAAAGGTGCCTGTATTCCCCGCGAGGGGTGCACAGACGTCATAATCCATGTCCACGTCTTCAGACGGCGACCCCAACAGGTAATCCTCATCCTCCTGGCCAGACAGATTAGACTCCGGGTCAGCAAAGAGAGCTAACCCGGACTGGCCAGGGAAGGTGCCATACGAGGTACTGGCACCCGCGGTGTGCGGATACCCCTGGACTGATAAGCAGCCCGCGGGTTCCAGCGACGACCGTCCACGGTCCCTATTGGGCGCGGCAATAAGCCTGCTGCCAGGGCCGTGGAACGCCCCCTCTAATGGGGCCACCTCTGAATCTTCAAACAACGGAAGCGTACTAAGGAACGTTGATTCAGAGGTGGGGATTACCTGCTCCGAAGCAGATGATGAGGTCAATAAAGGATTTGGTCCAGGAAGCATGCCACGAAGCAACTCTGGAACCAAATCCTTTATTGTCCTCCTCATCTCTCCCAACATCTCGGTCCGGAAGGCCTCCATGTCCACCGCGGACGAGGCCTTCCTCTTACCCTTCTTACTTACACCCTCTTTTTTCAGCTTCTTCTTCTCCTCCTCCACCTTGTCCTTCGCCTGCAAGCACAAGAATTCGGACATTAGCTCGCCCCCCCAGTGCTTACATATCTCGCAATTAAGTAAACGAAATCTAGGATTTCTTTTTTCACGAGAGAGTTGATACTTACCTCCCTAATACTTTTGATATTGCTAAATATTGGCTTTCACTCAATAAACACTCAGATTTAAAACAGTTAGGTGCCCCTACTGGGCAGGGAGTCAGAGCGTAGTCTGGCGGATGCCAGCCCCACCACCGCGCATGCGCAGACTAGCACTTCCTCTGACTAGATTATTGGCTGACACACATGCAACTATTAAGAGCCTGAAGACCGAGCCTCTGTGGGGTGGAGAGGCCGGGTCCGTATCTAGGGAGGTAAGTATCAACTCTCTCGTGAAAAAAGAAATCCTAGATTTCGTTTATTTCACTTCAAGAGTATACTTACCTCCCTAATACTTTTGATATTGCCAGAATTCGAAAGTGAATCTGGCGGGAGGGAGGCGAGGTCAAAAGACCAGCTCATCCCTATACGCTTTTCTGCGTTTAAGGCACTTAAACTTCTGAAACTGTAAGAAAAAACAGTCAGGATTTGACTAACCATCGGATAACACCACCGATGTATGAGAGATGACCGAATGTCATATGCGCTCCCCCCCCCCTCCTTCCTGGGAGGAAGAGTCGACTGACCTCAATGTCCTATACGCTCTCTACGTACAAGTGCCATGTACTACAGGACAGAGACGAAAAAGCTCCATTTTCGTAACTCTCAACAATGAACCACACAAATACACAAACCATCACCATATTAATAACGGGTAATCGTGACAATACAATCAACAACGGACAACACATGAACAAGACTGACCTTGTTGAAATTGCTGCTGACATCATCTTCCCATTGGTAAAGACTGATGCAGGCCCAAAAAAGTGGGTGTTTCCATAAATTAATTGTGAAATATATAAGTAATGAGGAAAAAACCTCCTCAAAAAATATAAACCGAGTTATTTTTTCAAAATCGACAAGGCGAGAGGATTAGAGGTGTCACGGAGATAATGGTCTGTAAAACTTGACTCACAGTGCCACTGAGCCACCGACATAATATCATCCACAGGGACCCCATTAAATAGGGCCGTGGATGTCACCACGCCGCGGACACTGTGAGCCTTGGCCACGTCAACCTGCTTCCCGGTGGCGGATTTATGGTAAAACTGAATGCATTCTACAATCCACCTGGAAATGGTGTCCTTAGAAGCCCTGCCATGGGGTTCAATATATGACAACCATAACGCTGACTGGTCGGTGCGCCACTCCGCCGTACGTTGTTTGTACCGGCGCAGCGCCCGGACGGGACACCATGCTTTAGAATTAGGATCATATCTAGTTAAAGCAGGCAAAATAATAGGTTGACCTGGATATTTCAACGACTGATTTTTAGCCAAGAAATTAATCCTAGGTAGCAGCTTAAGGCCTTCCCCTGAAACCACAAAACGGTCATCCTCGGCTGATAAGGCATGAATTTCACTCCTACGCCTAGCCGAGGCCGCAGCAATTAAAAACACAGTCTTCAGTGTTAATAGTTTCATAGAAATGGAACTAAGTGGTTCAAAAGGCTTATCACCTAGTACTTGAAGCACTAGCGATAAACTCCAAGACGGAATCACAGGTGGATTCCTTGGTCTTAGATTGCCCATGCCTTTAATTAATACATTTAATGTATTTACTTCATCACTTCCCCTCTTAGCCAAGCAAGGAATAACAGACATTAATGCTGACTTATAACCAGCAATAGAGTTAGGCTTGAGGCTATAGGCATCATAGAGGTGACAGAGGAAATCAGCTACTACTTGAATAGATGAATCCATTGGATCAATACATCTTTTTGAGCACCATTCTGCAAATCTGTTGATTTTATAATTATATGCTCTGGAGGTTGACCCCCTCCTGGCTTTGGCCATAAACATGGCTGCTTGCTCAGAAAAGCCCTCCTTAATTCTAGATTCCTTGACAACATCCACGCAGTCAATCTGAACATTGACGGATTGTTGTGAAGGGCCTTGCCCTGGAAGATAATATCGTCCATCAGAGGCAGAGGAACCGGATTGCAGACCAGAAGGTCCAGCAGATCCGTATACCATGATCGGCTTGGCCAATCCGGGGCGATCAGAAGCACTTGGCATTCCTCTTGTCTGATTTTCTGAAGAATTTTTGGAATCAGGATTGCTGGAGGGAATGCGTATGCATACATTCTCCCCCAGCTGATAGCTAACGCATCTGTTGCGAAAGCGCTTGGATCCGGAATCGGAGAGACGTACGTCGTCATCTTCGCATTCTTCTTCGTTGCGAACAAATCGATGTTGGGTTTCCCCCAATGGTCGAACAGACGATCCGCCACACATTGATTTAGTTGCCATTCCGTGGGTAAAACACTCATCCTTCGGCTCAATGAGTCTGCTAGCAGGTTTAACCTTCCCGGAATATGAACTGCTTTCAAGGTAATCTGGTGATCCAGACACCAACAAAGCAGCTTCCATGTCATCATACAGAGACTGGGCGACTTCGTTCCGCCCTGGCGGTTTATGTAAGTCACAACTGTTGAGTTGTCTGAACGAATAAGAACAATCTTGCCCTGAACTTTCTGTAAGAAATGTTCCAGGCCCAGGACTACTGCTTTTAGCTCCAGTAGATTTATATGTTCCTTTGACTGTTCCAGATTCCAAAGCCCTGATATCGTGGACTCTTCCAGGCAAGCTCCCCAGCCCTCCATCGATGCATCTGTATACACAGTCACCTGAGGGTGGGGAGGGGTTAGCAAAACCCCCGGCAAGAGATTCTCTGTATTCAACCACCATTGCAGGTGGTGAATCAGAGGCGCCAACACTGACACATTCGAGTCCAGCGAACCTGTACTCTGGGTCCATTGTGTCATGAGAAATAACTGGATCGGCCGCCTGCGTAAGGCGGCCTGAGGAATGACTGGTTCCAATGAAACCATCAACCCCAGCATTCTCAAGTAAACCCGTGCCAGGACATGACGACTGTCGCACACTGACTGAATTAATGAGATGAGTTTCTGAACTCTCTCCTGAGTAGGATAAACATATCCTGTCTCTAGATCGAAGAACATCCCCAGGTAAACAAACTTCTGGGATGGAGTCAGCTCTGATTTTGGGAAATTGATCATCCAGCCTAAGTCTGTGAGAGTTTTCAAAACAATCTCCAGATTGGCCGACAAACTTTCCCGGGTGTGCGCTTTCAACAGCCAGTCGTCTATGTACGTGTGGACTGCTATGCTTCTCCTGCGGAGGTATGCTGTGATCGCAAGAACCAGACGGGTGAAAACCCGAGGAGCCGTGGAAATTCCGAAGGGCAACACCCTGAATTCCCACTGTCTGCCCTGGAATGCAAATCTCAGGAAGCGACAGAAACTCCCGTGGATGGGGATGTGGAAATAAGCGTCCTTCAAATCTATCGACGCCGTCCACATCCCCCTCTCCAACCCCGCCAACACCGAGCGCACCGTTTCCATCTTGAAACTGGGCGTCTCGATGAACTTGTTCAATGGCTTGAGGTTGAGAATCGGTCTCCACCCTCCGGTGCGTTTTGTTACTAAGAACAGGGTTGAATAGAAGCCCGGACACCTTTGTGCCGGCTGAATAGCTCCCTTTTGTACGAGGGAATTTATCTCTTCCTCGATACACAACCTTTGCTCTGGATCTCTCGGAATGGGAGTCCAGACTGGCACTAGAGACAGTTGCGACGGCGGGCCTGTCATCCACTCTGGATGATACCCGACGGAAAGCCATCGCAAGACTAAACGGTCCTGAGTTAACCGTTCCCACTCTTGCATGTGGTCGGCTAGCCGGCCTCCCACCGGTCCACCTAGGGACCGCGGTGGACACGAGGCATGCAAGAGCGGCACTGTCTCCGTCGCCATACACACCGGAGTGGTTCTTACCGCGGTAAGCGTCCCGTCAGGACCGATAACCACGCCCAGATCCTCGCGCGCCCCGCCCCGCCCCGCGCGCACCTTGGTGCGCGGGCGGCTGCCTGGCTGACGGCGCCTGAGGAACCTGCGCCCCCCTCGCTGCTGGCCGAATCGCACGCGGCCGAGGCCGACGCTGCGACGGTGGCTGGCCTCTGACTTGGCCAGCACCACCTCGAGCCTGCAGGGGACGATACGCAGGGGCCGCGGCGCGAACGTTAGCACGACGCAGCACCTCAAACTGCTCGCGCAGCGCCCTCTGGTTATTCACCAGGGTGACCGTCTCCTGGAGGTGTCGACATCCCTCACCTCCAAAAAGACCAGGACCCGTCATAGGCGTACGCAGTAGCCTATTGTACAGGTCCTGAGACGGGCACAGATTGTCCAGGGCAAACGTGCGTCTTGCCCAGACACTCCTGGTCACCGCCCGAGTCATACAGTCCAGCGCCAGGTTAATACCATCCTGGATGGCTCGCTGGACCGTGACCGGACTTGGCTGGCGCGATGCGGATGCCGTTACTACCCCCTGTAACAGCTGGGAGACGTGGGACAGAGCGGCAATCGAAGCCCTCCCACTCTCCTCCGCATCACGCAACGCGGTATTCGCCGAACGCAACGCGTTCGAGCACAAGACCCCCGTGTCAGAACGGGAGCCTGGCCGCGCATCCTCACCCAAAGCCGCGCGGTCATCCACGCTGGGCTTGGGTACCACACCGTACCGCTGGTAATCCAGGGGCACGATGCGACAACGCCTGGCCACCTCGCGAGGGGCCTTCGCGAGACGTCCACTCGACTTAATGGACGACTCCGCCGCCTTGAACATGTCAACGACATGCTCCGCCAGCGGCAGAGAAGGCATAGCATTAGCAGTCGGTTTCCCAGCTAACCACGGCCTGTGGTCACGCTGGCTAGCCGACTGCTCCACGGGCAGATCAGGCCTAACGCTCACCAACCACTGGCAAGCGTCAGACCAATCCTCCTCTGTGGCTAACTGCGAGCGCTCTACAAGACGGGGTCCTTCGTCTTCCTCCTGAGCGCAAGCAGCAGAGCTTGACGGCGGGTACGCTGATACACCTGGCAAGCCAGGTAAAACATGCGGGCCTGACAGCACCGGCATGACAATATCACTGGTTTGACCAGGAGCAGGCACCGTGGCAGAGCGCGGGGTATATACCGCCCCACCACGGGCCCGGCCAGCACCAGCAACACCCTCGGCAAGCCGAGGTATGCGGTACCGCTGGCCATCAGCAGCGCCCTGGGCCACCACCTGAGCCGCGGACACTACTCCAGGGTGAGTAAAACCGTGGAAGAAGCCGCCTGTATTCCCCGCGAGGGGTGCACAAACGTCTTCATCCATGTCCACGTCGTCAGACGGCGACCCTAGCAGGTAATCCTCATCACCCTGGTCAGAAAGATTAGACCCCGGGTCAGCAAAGAGAGCTAACCCGGGCTGACCAGGAACGGTGCCATAGGAGGTACTGGCCACCGCGGCGTGCGGATACCCCTGGACTGATAAGCAGCCCGCGGGTTCCAGCGACAACCGTCCACGGTCCCCTCTCGGCGCGGCAATAAGCCTGCTGCCAGGGTCGTGGAACGCCCCCTCTAATGGGGCCACCTCTGAATCGTTGAACAACGGAAGCGGTCTTAAGAAAACCGATCCAGAGGCGGGGATTACCTGCTCCGAAGCCGATGATGAGGACAGTAAAGGATTTGGTCCAGGAAGCATGCCACGAAGCAACCCTGGAACCAAATCCTTTATTGTCCTCTTCATCTCTCCCAACATCTCGGTCCGGAAGGCCTCCATATCCACCGCGGACGAGACCTTCCCCTTACCCTTCCTACTTACAACCTCTCGTTTCCGCTTCTTCTTCTTCTCCTCCTCTACCACCTTGTCCGTCGCCTGTAAGCACAAGAATTCGGACATTAACTCGCCCCCCCCCAGTGCTTACATATGTCACAATTAGCCAAGGGACCACAAGGGCTACATTGATAGCAAAGATGAGGCCAGAACTTATCATGTAGAAAACGTCCACAGGACGCGCAACCCGGTCCCTGAAACAGGGCAAAGGACGAGGAGTATGAGCAAACTAGTTAAGCTTAGACACTCAAACCAACTCAAAGAGAAGGAAAACGATCATAAAGATCAATATACATCAGAAACCAGCATAACGACTTGAATTGCTGATAAATACATAGCCAGGCTGATTATGACGTCATTAATCCCGTGACAGGAAAAATTCGATCCCAACAAAACATCCAAGTGCAAGGACGAATTGTATGCTGAATGGATACGTCGACTACACAACCATCAGATACACATAGATAACTCTTTTCTGGCAAAAATGTTAATTATCTCCCTTTGCTTACTATAATTAACATCACCACATTATCAATAACTAGATACCTGACACCTTGTATAGACAAACCATCCAACGTGACGAACCGGAGTACTCCACCACCTGCACGCCTCTTAACTCTCTCCACCTCATGGGGAAGGAATTGGATCAAGAGGGCAAAGTGAGAAGACCTTTATACTAGGCCTCCAACTCACTGGACATAATTTTTCATTTGGTTAGATAACCTAACAGTGTTAGTAGGAAATGGAACCATGGTGGAGAGAAAACTAACTCTCTGCTGCTGTGATGCCACCACCTAGCGTCATACAGACCTGTGGACATAAACAGAAAGAGAAATTAGCCTTAGGTAGCACCGAGTTGACATAAACCAACTAACCAAGGCGCTTATCACGGTAAACGCGAGTCCCGGAAACACAATACACCGGGAAGAAAAACTCGCTAATTTTACTAGAAGTCACCTGATTTAAAGGTCCTAAGTCCCCCTTTGGCGAAGTGATCCTTCCTGCCATCCAAATCAGTGACTATCACTCCAAAATAACACCACTTAAACAGTTTAAGAGTAAGAAAAAGCTTTTGCACAAAAAGACATGTGTGATCTCTCTGCCAATAATCTAGCAAAGAGGAAGTGCTAGTCTGCGCATGCGCGGTGGTGGGGCTGGCATCCGCCAGACTACGCTCTGACTCCCTGCCCAGTAGGGGCACCTAACTGTTTTAAATCTGAGTGTTTATTGAGTGAAAGCCAATATTTAGCAATATCAAAAGTATTAGGGAGGTAAGTATACTCTTGAAGTGAAACAAGGGACCACAGGGGCTACACTGAAAACAGAGATGAGGGCCAAACTTGTCCCTCAAAAATCGTCCACAGGATGCACAACCAGGTCTCTGAAAAAGGCCAAAGGACGAGGAGTATGAGCAATCTAGTTAAGCTTAGAAACTCACCAACTCAAGAGAAGGAAAATGATCATAAAGATCATAATTTATCAGAAAACCAGCTTCGGACAACTTTAATTGTTAATAAAGAGCAAGGCTGATTATGACGTCATTAATCCTATGACAGGAAAAAATCAATCCCCAACAAACATCCCAGTGCAAGGACGAATTGTATCTCTAACCAGAACATGTGCAGAATGGACATTTCGACTACACAAGCATCAGATATATACTGATAACAATGGCAAATAAAGTTAATTATCTCCCTTTCCTCTAAATAATTAACATCACCTCATATCAATAATTAGATACCTGACACTTTGTCTAGACAAACCATCCAACCTGATGAACTGGAGCACTCCACCACTGAACGCCTCTTAACTCTCTCCACCTCTAGGGGAAGGAATTGGATCAAGAGGGCAAAGTGAGAAGACCTTTATAATAGGCCTCCAACTCACTGGACATAGAATTTTTGGTTAGATAACCTAACAGTATTAGTAGGAAATGGAACCATGGTGGAGAGACACAAACCCTCTGCTGATGTCATGTCCATAATATTTCTTCACACAGACCTGTGGACATAAACACAAAGAGAGATTAGTCTTATATAGCACCTAGTTGAAATAAACCAACTAATCAAGGCGCTTATCACGTTTAGCGCGAGTCCCGGAAACACATTACAACGGGACAAAACTCGCTAATTTTACTAGAAGTCACCTGATTTAAAGGTCCTGGGCCCTCCTCTGGCGAAGTCACTCTTCCTGCCATCTTTATCAGGTATCAACAGTTCTGAATTTTGCCAAAAACGCTTATAATTGAGCTACAAAAAGCACTAGCACAAAAGCATGTGTTGTCTCTCAGCCAATAAATTAGCAAAGAGGAAGTGCTAGTCTGCGCATGCGCGGTGGTGGGGCTGGCATCCGCCAGACTATGCTCTGACTCCCTGCCCAGTAGGGGCACCTAACTGTTTTAATCTGAGTGTTTATTGAGTGAAAGCCGATATTTAGCAATATCAAAAGTATTAGGGAGGTAAGTATACTCTTGATGTGAAAATTGACATTCTCTATGATAAAGTTTCAAATTATTTTTGTGACCGATTCCAATCATCATTTAGGTAAATTGCAGAATGTATGCTAAATAAATCACATGAATATATTTTATTTAATCATCTTTATTATAACAAATAATTGTTAGAATCATTCGCAAAATTGTTATATTAGAATCTTACTTGCCAGACTCCTTGCCAGTTGTATTTCTTGCTCATTAGAGTAACCTAACACTGAAGCGATGCACAGACACTGTCTCCAGTTATGCGCCTTCTCATATGCCGTCAGGGCTTCTGCCCATAGTTCAGCTTTATGATACACGATAGCAGCCCCATCATAATCTCGCTTCTCATACAAGTATGCACCATACTCCAGCGCGATGTCCTGACAGGTCATGCAGAAAAGTAATGTTGTATTATTATCTCTAAAACGACTTCTGCAGTGGTCTTGAGAAATGTCCATTTGCAGACCAAGAGAAGACTATTTTTGAAAATTTAGAACTAGAATGACTGGCTCGATAAACGAGCCAGTCATTCCAGTGGTAAATTGTCAAAGATAATCTTCTCTTGCTCTGCAAATGGACATTTTCGATGAGAAAATTTAAGTTTACGTGAACAAATTTGTGGGCTAAAGGGTTAAATTAGCGTCAGTTATCATCTTAAATAGAACTGAATAGAATACACTGCTCATTCAGCAGGACAAAGATCACTCAGGCAGCCAAAAATGTCTTCTACAGTCATCTTGAGCAATGTCGATTTGTAGACCAAGAGAAAACTATGCTTGAAAATTTATCAGTAGAATGACTGGCTTGATAACCGAACCAGTCATGCCAATGATAATTTCTTAAAAATCTCTATCTGCAAATGTGTATTTTCTATGAGAATATCTTAAATTTCTTGAATAAATGTGGCTTAAAGGGCTAACACTAAATATATCTACCGACAGACCTGCTTAAGAGACCACCTTATGTCTGGAGCCAAACAACACTGATCCTATAAAACAGGTCATCTGTACTGCATACGAAGGCTATAAATTTCCGGATACACACACGCAATAGAGGGATCCATTGCTAACTATGCCTGCCTATTTCTTGTTCCGCCTGCATCTTTCGTGTATTGGAATCGCTTTTGAAACTTTAAAATCTGAATTACTCAAATCTAGATTTCATGGCAACTATACAGGTAAGCTGCTGAATATCTTGAAACTACTTTGATTGGCAGTTGTTGCTGTCTATGGAAGAAACTGCTCTCAGTCAAATTAGTTTCAAAATATTCAACAGCATGTTTATTAAATTCATCAGACATACAATTTGTGCACTTTAGTGAGACTTTTCGATTCTCGTGGAGTTACATAACTCTGATTGTGAAGTCAGCTAACAAGTGATGTAATTGATTATGGCGTCAGACACCGGAGTGACAGGTCGGCTCCCTTTATTCACATTCACACAAGCATACACATACCTTGTATTGTTGAGATTTCTGTTTAAAGAGGCTCAATGCTTTACTATAGAGTTTCTGCTCCTTGACTAATGTCAAACACTCTGTAAACTTCTCAGGACCTATGAACACAAAATAAAGAAAAAATATATTCGCATTACATACAGTCCTAAGAAAATTGGTAATAATTTTCAAATGTTAAATCATTTCCCAGAATAATAGAATGAAGGACATTAAAAGAAGGGATCTGGAGATGGCTTGGTTAATACACTACAAAATAAACATTGACAGATGTCATGTTCAGACTGCCTCCACCATGCAGGAGGGGAAGAAAATTAAAGACTCTATGGAGGTGCACGCCAAACTCGGAGATGTAGTTTGTACCTTTGATGCAGTAGAGCCTACATCCAAGGGCAATGACAAATGACCACAAACAGCTCTTGTAACTAGACGAAATTACAATGGCAGCCATTTTGGTGGTGAAGCATTTTAGAGAGGCACAATCATTCACACTTGAAAAGGTATTTACCATGGTTTAAACAGTATCCATTATAGAGTATGACTGTTTATTTTAATCATCAATGGCCCTTTCTAGTTTATCCATCCATCATGACATCATAATCAATTACATGATGTGTAGGATGACGCTATAATCAATGGCATCATGAATGACATCGAGAAGTACATCACAAACGTGTAATTGAAGATGGACTAAGCGTTGTTGCATGAATTGTCTCTAAAAGTTTACTATTCAATAAACATTCTGTTGAACAATTTGAAACTAATTTGCCTCGGCGCTGTTGCTGCCTATGGCAGCAAAATCACCCAGTCCAATTAGTTTCAAAATGTTCAACAGCTTACCGAGCAAGTTTTCTGAAAATTTATATTCATGGAGTTCAGGGACTGATCGATCCCAACACGGGCGAATCATGGGTGGAGCTTAGCTAGAGATGGGCGGGGCATAGCTAAAACTGGAAAGGTCCATTATACACACACAGAATGAAACATACCAAAGATTACATACATTTACTGATATTCTCCAGTGCTTGGCAGTACCTCCTCAAGTATTTGTCTATTGTATAGCGCTGATAATCTGGCTCAAGTTGGCGCAGTTTGTTTAAAAATGGAAGATATTCCTTTGGATCCTGAAAGTCAATAAACAAGTATGACATGCTATAGCTGTGAGTGAGGCAATTAAGTCAGAAATGTTAGAGATTTGACCAATTTATACTAGTTGCAGCTTGTCGCTAAAACATGAAAAATGTCTATATTAACACTACTACTTATATAGCTCCAGAACACTATCAACATGCTTCATACTTAACAGGTTTACCTGCTTCACTGCCACAATCCACCAGACAATAATTTCAATGAGCAAAAACTCTTGATACGCTGAATAATTTGAAAACAATTTGACTGAAAGCTATGCCACCAACAACTTTCAGTCAAATTGTTTTCGAAATATTTAGCAGCTACAGAGATATAACCGTTGGAATATTTCATCTGCAAAAACTCAGCTATAGATGACAGCTACAGATCATGTCTGATGCATGTACATTTGATACTTATTCTTAATTCTATAACAGTACACAAGTAACTATCAACTACAATGATCAAGTGAGCTAACTCTCGGTCACATAATATATCATACTACAGGCAACGAGACACAAAATTCTCAAATTTTACTATTATTATTATGACTATAAGACGTACAATCTAGTGATATTATGCTTATTCTAAGTGTGAGTAATTCAACTGTTTAACCTTTCAACTGATATGACTATCTTTAACCATCTGGACACTGAATTCCATAAATCTCAACTTAAAGCTAGCCAGACAGCTGTTGAGTATGTTGAAATGAATTTGACAGGGACATTTTGCTGCCATAAGCAGCAACAGCTCCCAGTCAAGTTAGCTCCAAAATATGTAACAGACATTAAAATTTTTTTTTAAGAATTTTGGTGTTTTGGGTAAACATGTTAATGAATAATTTTCACAAATTACATTCTTCCCTTTCCGGTAATTGGTTAGTTATAAATTACAAGTTAGAGTTATCACCCTTGATTCATGTAACAACTAAATGGTTACAGTTGATATGATACCTTTTGTGATTTCTCAGCGACCATAAGGACAAGATCAAAATTATAAGTGCCAAGGGCTACATCGTACAACTGGTTGACGTCGACTAAGAGAATGAGATACTTTAACGCGTCCTCGTAGCTCACATCTCCAGTGGGGTTAACTGCAACAAGACAGGTGATAATGAGGCATTGAAAGCAATACATATCTCCTGGCAATTCACAAGTTTTGCAGAAAGGAGGTGTAAGCCTTTAATTGTTCTTGCATTCAGCAGATATGCTCCGGACAAACAGACAAATACACACACACAAACAGATACAGATGGCACTGACCGCAATACTCTCAAGGGCCTTCAACATGTTTAATTAAATCCTGGCTCAAATTGACAATGAATTGACTTCTGAAGGTAAACATTTTGAGTTCGCAACAATATTTATACTACAAAGGAAGTAGTATGAAATATTAAGTCAAACGCTAGATAGCTTTCTATAGGCGGGTGAAATTAAATCTTACCATTCAATACTCGTTTTGCCAACACACATGCGTAACAAACACACCCATTTTGCTAAAAACCAATGATGTAAATATGTGTATCTGGGAATGACCAAGATTTTTATGATGGCAAAATGTGTCTGGGATCATCCCTGATTGATTGAATAAACACAAATTATTGGGTTGAAATATGCAACACTAAATAAGTACATAGGTTTCAAGGGTGACAACTCCATCAAATATTGCCAAAACAAGCTTAACCCTTTCATGACGAAGCCGGCCAAAACCGGCCTCTGTAGTGGTCTTGGGGAATGTCCATTTGTAGGCTAAGGCGACGACTTTTGAAAAATTACCACTGGAATGACTCGCTCGATAACCGAGCCAGTCATTCAAGTGACAAATTTTTTAAAATAGTCTTCTCTTGGTCTGCGAATGGACATTCTATAAGTGAATAGTTTAATTATTTTAAAACAAATTTAGTCATTAAAGGGTTAATATAACATGAACTTAATCTCTGTTGTAGTAGTAGTAGTAGTAGTAGCAGTAGTAGTAGTAGTTGTAGTAGTAGTAGCAGTAGTAGTAGTAGTAGTAGTAGTAGTAGTAGTAGTTGTAGTAGTAGTAGTAGCAGTAGTGTTCAGCTAACAAAGTTAATATTTTTCAAGTGTGATAATTTCACTAAATACTGATGACTATTAATGCCATACAAACTTGATCAATGCTTTAGTAATTTATCAATGCTTTAACCCTTACAAACACAAAATTACACATGCTTATGACGTAAAGAATATTCTGTTGAATATTTTAAAACAAATTTGACTTGGAGCTGAAATTATTTTGTTATCGGAAGGAGCAATATTTAGAAAATTATATAAAATGTGAAACATTACAATATTTCTGGGGTTTTTCAGCTTTGTATCCGTGCACTTTATAATAGAGGGATCCATTTCTAGCTTTGCGCCGCCCTTTTCTAGCTTTGCCCCCCTCTTTTCTAGCTAAGCTCCACTCACGGTGTGCGCATGTTGGGATAGCTTTATATACTTTGAACCCTGAATACTCAGAATACCACTTTCAGGTCAACTATACAGATAAGATCGGATCCATCCATTAATTTATCGCTATGGCTTGTGCAGTTGAAGAGAATAAGTTAATATTTTAATAGCCATTATTTGTCAATAATATCAAAGTCATTGCTTAGTGAATGCCCATTTGCAGGCTATAAGAGACTATTTTTTAAAACTGAGCCAGTCACTAGTGATAAATTGTTCAAATATTCTATTCTTGGCCTGTAAATTACTATTCAATAAGCAAACAGTTTGATTTTCTTAAACAAACACTGACCAATAAATGGTTAAACATATGCATCAATAGGGTGTGAAATTAACCTAGATGAGCAGCTTAATATATACAATACAACTCATAAATAATTTTAAGTTTCCAAAAAAACCCCGAAACATGTTATTTAGTACCAGTTTGAACATGATGTAAGAAATGCTCTGTTGAATATTTCGAAAATAATTGGATTGGAAGATACGCAGCAATGTCGTCCAAAAAAATTATGTTCAATATATTCAAAAGCATGTGTTATTTTGTTTTGGAAACATGTTAAGTTATTTCTGGGATGTACTGTAGCCAGCAGAGCTAGTGACAAGTGAATTCTGCTAGGAATAATGATTATATTGTAGCCTGAAATATGGCAGTTCCTGCAATTCACCTTTCCAGAGTACCCAGCCATCATATGACGTCATAATGAACTGAGTGGCGTGTACAATGACATCATAATGAATGACGTCGATAAGTACGTCATGACCGCATATTTGATGACGGTCTATGGGCTGTTGTACAAATTGTTTGCTTTTACTATTTAATAAATATTCTGTTGAATATTTTGAAACTAATTTGACTGGGCGCTGTTGCTGCCTATGGTCTAATTAGTTACAAAATATTCAACAGCTTCCCTGTATAGTTTTCAGGAAATTGATAGCTAGGGCATTCGGGGATCGATCAATCCAAACACGGCGAGGTGTGGTTGGAGCTTAGCTAGTGATGGGCGAGGTATAGCCAAAAATGGAAAGGTCCATTACTTTTATCTAGTAGACTATTAATGTATGAATTGAAAATCTGTATTATTCAGTTCCTATTTGTGCGAAAACAAAGACAGTAATAGATAACAGTTATTGTTTTCAAAATTGTGCCAGGTTCCTATCACCTCCCAACTCTTACAGGATATGACTTCTTTGTTTGATGTATAAGACAACCATGTAACGGTTAAGATACAAAGTGCTACTAACCGACAGCCATGTTAATTACACTGATAGTACTAGCTCTGGTAAATATCCACTGGCCAGGGGCTAAATTTATTCTCAAACACATCAACTTCATCATCTGATATACCTTTGAGAGCATTGATAATGCTTAAAGCCTTTTCCAGCTCCGGCATTGTCTTTTTCACATGAGATGTGATTATGGATAGCACAAACCTTGGAAATAAAACATAAGATTTTAAAGTATTAACAAGTTAATTAAAAAGTGGTCATTTGAACACTCTATAGCTAAGACAACAACAACACTGCTTCCAAAATGACCACTACCCCTCTATCTATATGGTCGCATAGAATTGGCTGTTGTTGGGGTTTTAGCTGTCTGTTTCATTGGTGTTTGTGTCTGGGGGTGTCGTAATACACATTCTTAGGTCAGTTAAAAATCTTAATTTAGCAATTAAAAGAACAGGAGCAAAAATAATTTCAGATCCGCATGCAACACCATCATCTCTTTCGGCTAGGATAAAAATTAAATATCAATAAGTATTGTATCGCTTAACATTTTATCATACTTTTCTATACTGCCTGATTATAAACTGCACCATTATTTTTAATAGGTGTAAACACTTCTGTGCTAAACTACTCTACATATTATTTAACACATGAATATTTCTTAAAATTTAACACATGTCTTGATTGACTAGCTATGCCATGCTAAAACATATTGTTCCATACAGCCATCTAAGTCTTACCGATCTTCACCAATCTGTGTTAAACTCTTCCTCAAAGCATCACAGATGCTGTCCACCTTGTTAACCGTTGACTTCTGAGTGGAATGATCTGTTATTCGCAGTCTGTCATGGTATGCCGCTGTATACATGGTCTTAGTAACATCCTCCTGCCTGAAAGAGGTGCACACCAAAGTTATGATGAAATGATCACAACAGGCTAAAACATGCACTACCTATAATAATTCTAACAAGATTCTTTTCTAAAGCTAATTATATCGAGATTAACTCTTACTCATAATGAAATTGTACTAGCTGTTTAACCCTTCCGTGACGAAACCGGCCTCTGTAGTGGTTTCGAGTAATGTCCATTTATAGGTCAAGAGAAGACTATTTTTGAAATTTTACCTCTGAAATGACTGGCTCGTTAACTGAGCCAGTCATTAGTGGTAAATTTTCAAAAATAGTCATCTCTTGGCCTGCAAATGGACATTCAATAAGTAAATATTTTAATTTTCCGAAGAAACGTAATCATTAAAGGGTTAACCCATTAACACTTGAAATTCTAGTGTTTCAAATTTGACGACAAATATATAGGAAAGATGTTGAATAATTTGAAACTAATTTGACTGGAAGCTGCTGCTGCAATATAGCTATTCAACAGCACATTTCTAACATCATAAAGAATTAGTCGCCTCTGCCCTATGAGGGCTAAAGTGTTAAATAAATGTTTCTTTAGGTAATTAGTGGTCAATGACTATATCAACAAGCATGTGTCTATGTGACTAATCACTTGACCATAACATATGTCAATGTCACTCATCATGACAAGTTTGATGACCATGAACCTTTCTGTATTCATCTGATAGTCTCACATGGAGCTTCCTCATCAATCTGATCTTGAACTTACATGCATCATATCTGGGAAATTGAAAGCCAGTAGTTATGACGATAGTGTAAACTAGCTCAATTCGATATATTTCCTCTGCATACTTACAGTAATGCAGTTATCTAGTATTATCAGGCTGGATCTGATTTCCAAGGTGGCCCTCAGTGTTTTGCAGCGATATGTAACTTTAGTAGATTCTATTCCAGATCTAGTCCAGAAACGGACCTTTGAAATCACCATTCCGGAAAACTTTAGCGGAATCAATGCTTGAAAGGACAAATGGACTGTACCATCAAATAATGTGAGAATAATCTTTTAAACCTTTTGTGACCTGTTTTAATCTATATCAGAAATTTGTCAATTGTCTGAAATCTTTTTGATATTTGTAGCATGCCTTTGATTTTCAGTGCTGTTTAATTTTCACTAAATCACGAAGAGTTAAGTTACATTAACCGATATTAGATATGTGATTCTCATGCAACCATCCAATATGCATCAATACAAAGTTTGATGGTTGTGTTGACATGATAATCACGGAACCCGTTCAATAGGGAAAACTCTGCAGAGTGCTCTGTGAGATTCGCAGAATGGAAAAAGTCTCTCCTACTGAATGATACGTATTGTTATAGCACTCTGCTGTTTTGCAAAACATGTTTGGAGCTGACCTTTTGAAAGTATTTCAAGGCAGGTAGAATCATGGACTAATGTGTGCATGCTAAAGTGGCACAATACTCCCCATGACAATATATCGTGATAAAAATACATAACAAGAATTTATCTGAACTAAATAGATCGCCAGTCCTCCTCTGATAAATAGCTGATAAACATCAGAGGTCAGTGCTTTACCTTTGACCTTGTGACCTCAATGTCATCACACAGCATCCTAACAACACAACCAGCCATCCAACACCAGTTCCAATAGGGTCACCCCATTCTAAAATATAAACTGAGAAGTTTTGCTAAACCCAAAAACTAACAAGTGCCAGTTAGCTTGTGACCTCAATGTCCTCACACAGTTTCCTAACTGCATACTTATTAGGCAACCTTGTATTTATGCTTAGTGCCGATTGGTTTGAAATATATATCAAAGCGATTTGATAAACATAAATCTTAATGCTGATCCTGCAGCAATGGAGGAACCCAGTTTTAGCTAAGCTCCACCCACACTTCGCCCATGTTGGGATCGATCAATCCCTGAACTCCCTAACTATCAATTTCCAGAAAATTATACAGGTAAACTGTTGAATATTTTGAATTAATTTGACTCGGTGCTGTTGTTGCCTATGGCATGTTTACTGTTTAATAGCACCTACATACTATTCATACAACATTTAGTCCATCATCAATTAAGCATTCAATCATGATGAACCTAATTATATCATTCATGACGTAATTTATTCTGACGTCAACATACACGTCACATAGTTGATTATGACATCATATAATCGACGGATAAACTGGAATCCTCAATTGTTGGAAAAGTGATACCTATCTCTCACTTCTGCTTTACATGGGAAACAAAAATTGTGATATGTTCAATTTGATATATAGTGTATTGGATGTCTTGGTGGCTGAGGTGATGAGAACACGCACACACACACTGGCTGAGGTGATGAACAAACACACACACACACACACACACACACTGGCTGAGGTGATGAACACACACACAGAGACACACACACACACACACCACCACCACCACCACCACCACCACACACACACACACACACACACACACACACACACAGCTAAGCTAACAACATCAAAGTAATTAAAAAATATTCAAAATCTTGCCATAAATTCTTAATGAATTTCGAATTTTTCATCTGAGCATCGTAGAAAATCAAAAATGTGAATTAAATCAAGAAAACTTAAAATAGGAAATAACAGGTACTCCTGATACATGCACAGATGTATAAGCAGTTAGCAAGGTGAATGGACAGTTAGCTGTAGGACAAATGTTATTGGACAATTAGAAACCTTTAACATAGACTGAGAGTTAGCATGATTTATGGAGTGATTACTACCTCCATTCCTGCTGTAGCATACTCCTGACAAGCTTGAGATACTTACTGCAGATCCATCAGGAATAGATTGATGTGGTTGACATTGTTAATCTGCCTAATGAATATATCCACATTGTGTACAAATCTCTCAGGATTATGGTCATAGATCAAATTCATATTGATTCGGTGCTTCTTCATTCGCTCAAATGCATGCTTAAATTCTAACCTGAAAAGACAGGTATACTTAAATTAGAATTTACAGTAACTCATACCTGCTTGAAATCATAGCATAGAGATTTCAAGGCAGCTTTAGAGAAAATCTATTAAATACAATGGCTTCCAGCCAAATCAATTCCAGAATTTTCAACTCACCAGAATTGGCCTTTGTATTATTCTTGCAGGCCAAAAAAAATACAATTTTGTGCGATCTTACTGTGAAAATTCCTGACTTGAGCCACTTATTCCGGTGATAGATTAAAGAAATAGTCTGTTTGCCTGTTTATAGAAATTCACGAAGGTTAAATTTGGATAGTGCACTAATAGATTTATGTTTTAAGTTCTAACATACTGATCCAGATCTTTCCTGACCGCTGACAGAACCAAAGCCCGGGGATGAATCGTCTCGATGTTTCCTCTGGGCATCTGCAGTATGACCTTTGTATCATCTGGCACCACTGTAACTATGCGTGATCCACGCTCCAGCCGGCGAATACTCTCATCAAATGGATGCTCTTTGCCATCAGACAGTGTAGGGAGAACTGAGAAAATAGAAACCAGTAAAAAGCCTTCGCTGAAACTCAGACTCTACTATTTAAATTTCAAAGCAACCATATGAGCATAGATTCTAATCAAATTCATTAAAATAAAACAATTTCAACAGAATACTTTTAGCATGACATCATGTTGTTGCATCCAGTTTGTCTTGTTGAGTGTGTGCTAATATATTACCATAAGTCAATATCAATGCAAATGTTTGGGTAGAAGAATTAAATATTGAATACACATTTGCAGGATTTCTTCTGAAAATGAGATGTAATACTTTCCAGTTTTAGCTATGCCCCGCCCACCTCTAGCTAAGCTCCAGCCACGCTTCGCCGCGTTGGGATTGAGAGATCCCCGAATGTCCTAACTATTAATTTCCTGAAAACTATACACGTAAGCTGTTGAATATTTTGTAACTAATTTGACCGGGTGCCATTGTTGCCAGCGCCTACTCAAATTAGTTTCAAAACATTGAACAGAATATTTATTAAATAGTACACATACAATTCGTACAACAACGCATATTCCGTCTTCAAATATGCGCTCGGGACATACTTATCTACACAATTTATGACATCATTGATTATGATGTCATTCTACACGTCATGTAGTTGATTATGACATCATATGATGGATGGATAAAGTGGAAAGGTCCATTGTGCGCACATGCATCCATTCCAGCTTACAACATAGCACATGATGTGATACAACTGAACTTTGCTGGTGATTATGTTCTATTGTATGCCATATTGCAATTTCTCTAGCATGGCTCCATTTGCTCTATTTCATAAACTGACCTTAAATTTAACCCTTTAACAATCAAATTTGTTCAAGAGAATTTCAATTTTCCCATTGAAATTGTCCATTTGCAGACCAAGAGGACTATTTTTGAAAATTTACCACTGGAATAACTGGCTCAGTTATTGAGCCAGTCATTCCAGTGGTGAATTCTCAAAAATAGTCTTCTCTTGATCTGCAAATGGACATTTCCTTTTTGGCTGCAATGAGTGTTAAAGGGTTAAAGCTAATCAAATGTTGTCATAAGAATGGAACCGCCTTGTCTTCAGAAAGGAAAACGTCTCAAAACAATTTGCTAAATCTGCAAACTGTGACAATCTGCTATATAGTTTCGAATTAATTATGTTATATAATAAATAAACTGAAAAAGGGTGATTTTGCATATGCAACATGCTCTGAAATATTCTCCTTTCTGAATGCAAGGCTGTCTACAAAGTTTATTTGTAAAATTAACCTTGTTTCGTTGTTGACCAACATAGACAAGATTTTCCACATATTTATAATTTTCTTTCTTCTTTTCTCATGCAGCTAAATTTCAACAGAACAATAGGATAACAGAGGGACTGATTTCCAGCTATGCATCACCTATTTCTATGTAAGCTCTGCTATCTTTCTTACACATTGGAATCAATTTATATATTTTAAATCCAGAATTTCCAGAGTCCCAAATTCAAGGTAATTATACATGAAAGCTGTTGAATATATTGAATCTAATTTGCCGCACAGAGCCAAATTAGTTTTTCAATATTGAACAGAATGTTAAATATAATATCAAATTGTAAGTTTATCAAAGCTCTACAATACGTACCCTAATGATGATATTTTAAATTTTCATGATGGAGCAATATGTCATTATGATTGTAACGACATCAAACTAGAGATGTAATTGATTATGACATCAGATACTTGAGTGACAGATCAGATCCATCCATTGTGAGAAAATAGCATGACTGAATGAGGTGTTCATAGATAAGTGTACAACAAACAAGACCTTACCTGAAACTTTGGTATTTCTGTTGATACAGCGCAGTGTGTGAGACAGGGTCGTTAGGAGCAAGAACTCATCATGAATGGCAAAAGATGTGCAGTTAGAACATACCTTTAAAATGCACAAGGAATTTATGAGTAGGACTAGACAAGCCATATAAGCTTGGTAAGTTTGATGTCATACACATGGCATGGACCTGGCAGTGTATTTTGCTTTTACTACGTCATAATTGTGTGTTTATGGCCTCATCATTTGTTCTTTAGCAACAAAATTGTTTATATTAGTTGTGGCTCTACAATAAGTAGAACTAAGTCTGTTGCTTTGTCTGTCAAATTTTTGACATTCCTGGCAAGGGGGGGGGGGGGGGATTTTGGTGTGCCTCCCATACTCCAACATTACACTGAACAAAGCGTTATTGAGCGAGTCCCATTTGTAACCTTTAGTGATCAGCAATGACAAGCTTAAATTTGGGACGAATAAATTATTTAATACTCAACATAGAGCGATAACAGTTGCATACTGTTACCTGTGCCAATGCGTTCATAGAGATCGGTAGTAAATTTTGAACGTAAGAGTTCGGTGCCGAGATGAAATCTACATATTTTAACTTATGTAATCATTCCTGACCTCAGGTGAAACTGATGTTACTGTTGTCTACGGGCTTGGTCAATTAAAATTCATACATCACAATCTAGCCTCAGTAAATGATTTTGCAACACTGCTTACATCGCATTGCACCAGCTTTAAAATTTAATGGTCAAGATTAGTCGAGAAAAGTTAAATTTGTGCCTAGTGAATGTCAATTTGTAAGTCGAGATTATTACTGAAAATTGAATACTAGAATGAGTAGCCTGGTTATCGGGCCATCATTCCACAGCTAAACTTTCCAAAGTAGTCTTCTCTTGGACTAAAAATGGACATTCTTCAAGGTCACTGCAAAACCCATTTTGGCCATGTCTATTAAAGGCTGATTGGGAATTATTCACGAAATATATAACTTTTAAATGTTACATTTGCTGAACATGATTGACAAACGCTACACAAATGACTGGGAGCTGGATGGCTCCAAAATAAAAGATAAAAGCAGGTGTCATTGCTAATTACAAAATTGGACTGCTTATTAGTGATTCAAAAAAGCATCCGCTTTTGTTTCTACGAGAATTGTTAATACTTACCAGATTTACTATTATGATAATGTCTATTATCTAGTCTAGCTCAAAATAAACACTCCATGGTCCTGTCCATACTGTGTCCGGGAATTACCATAGCCTCCAGGTACTGAGTCAATTCGCAATCACAGTCAGATTCGTCTAGTATTTGTATTGACAAACAGGGAAAGCTGCTCAGCCTCACATCAGCAGGGCGGCTGAGGTAGGCCATAGTACATCTGGTAAGTATTAACAATTCTCGTAGAAACAAAAGCGTATGCTTTTTTGATTCTACTTCGAATAATACTTACCAGATGTACTATTATGATAAAGTCTGGATTTCGACAGCCAAGAAACTCTGGTGCGAGGAGGTGAGGCTTGAAACAGCTCTCATCTACCATCCAACAGAGAAGGTTGTGAAGAGACTAGAACCCCAGCATACGCTTTAGGTTCTGCCATCTGACTCATAGAGTGCTAAACTTCCATGGTCTAGACTGCGCTCCCCCCATCATTTGTCCACACAAATTCCAGAGGGCTGTCAAAGGGGAGCAACACCCACCATACCCGTGTCAGCCCCAAGTCTGATAGCGCAGTCCAGGGGAGTGCAAAGAAGCTACTACAATGTCTAATTTTGAAAGAACTATTAGTATATCGATTAGATTTTCAAATTTGAATGAGTCTAATGTCTGTTGCAATGAATAAGATACTCTTGAACCAGACTTTTTACTTAATCAGTCTGGGAATTTAACTGTAAGTAAATTAATATTAGTCACTTAAATTAAGAAGACACTCACCGTTTTCTGAGTGCTTGGTCTTTCTTGATCATCACAAGAGCTCCGCCCGATCCACGGTCGTTCACAGATTATGTGCATCACCATTTCTCAGTGCATGTGGAAGAACCTTACGATCTATGCATAAATGGTGGTCGGACGTGGCTTTAGTTAAGATTCTACAAATTGGCGATGGCTACCGGATTAAGTGCGCTGGAGATATCGCGAAATGTAGAAATCAGTGAATGACGACTCGGCATGCCATTGTGCTACAGACATCACCTCCTCTAAAGAGACACCCGTATAAAGGGCCGATGCTGCTGCTAGTGCTCGGACTTGATGGGCGTTCGCACGATCAATCTGCTTTCCTGTAGCGATTTTATGCGACATCTGAATAGCATCGACTATCCATCGAGAAATGGTATCTTTCGAGGCGCCAAGATGTGGAGCTTTGAGACATAACCACAGAGATTTCGGGTCATCTCTCCACTCCTCAGTACGTTTCTTATACATTTTCAGACATCTGACAGGACACCAAGCAGAAGAGCTTGGGTCATGCCTAATTAAACTTGGCAAATTGATCGGCTGTCATGGATATTTAAGTAACTGCTTCTTTGTCGGGAAACAAAGACGTAGTAATAGTCTTAAACCTTCACCCGTAACGACAAAACGGTCTTGTTCTGCAGAATAAACGAAATCTAGGATTTCTTTTTTCACGAGAGAGTTGATACTTACCTCCCTAATACTTTTGATATTGCTAAATATTGGCTTTCACTCAATAAACACTCAGATTAAAACAGTTAGGTGCCCCTACTGGGCAGGGAGTCAGAGCGTAGTCTGGCGGATGCCAGCCCCACCACCGCGCATGCGCAGACTAGCACTTCCTCTGACTAGATTATTGGCTGACACACATGCAACTATTAAGAGCCTGAAGACCGAGCCTCTGTGGGGTGGAGAGGCCGGGTCCGTATCTAGGGAGGTAAGTATCAACTCTCTCGTGAAAAAAGAAATCCTAGATTTCGTTTATTTCACTTCAAGAGTATACTTACCTCCCTAATACTTTTGATATTGCCAGAATTCGAAAGTGAATCTGGCGGGAGGGAGGCGAGGTCAAAAGACCAGCTCATCCCTATACGCTTTTCTGCGTTTAAGGCACTTAAACTTCTGAAACTGTACGAAAAACAGTCAGGATTTGACTAACCATCGGATAACACCACCGATGTATGAGAGATGACCGAATGTCATATGCCCTCCCCCCCCCCTCCTTCCTGGGAGGAAGAGTCGACTGACCTCAATGTCCTATACGCTCTCTACGTACAAGTGCCATGTACTACAGGACAGAGACGAAAAAGCTCCATTTTCGTAAACTCTCAACAATGAACCACACAAATACACAAACCATCACCATATTAATAACGGGTAACGTGACAATACAATCAACAACGGACAACACATGAACAAGACTGACCTTGTTGAAATGGCTGCTGACATCATCTTCCCATTGGTGAAGACTGATGCAGGCCCAAAAAAGTGGGTGTTTCCATAAATTAATTGTGAAATATATAAGCAATGAGGAAAAACCTCCTCAAAAAATATAAACCGAGTTATTTTTTCAAAATCGACAAGGCGAGAGGATTAGAGGTGTCACGGAGATAATGGTCTGTAAAACTTGACTCACAGTGCCACTGAGCCACCGACATAATATCATCCACAGGGACCCCATTAAATATGGCAGTGGATGTCACTACGCCGCGGACACTGTGAGCCTTGGCCACGTCAACCTGCTTCCCGGTGGCGGATTTATGGCAAAACTGAATGCATTCTACAATCCACCTGGAAATGGTGTCCTTAGAAGCCCTGCCATGGGGTTCAATATATGACAACCATAACGCTGACTGATCGGTGCGCCACTCCGCCGTACGTTGCTTGTACCGGCAAAGCGCCCGGACAGGACACCATGCTTTAGAATTAGGATCATATCTAGTTAAAGCAGGCAAAATAATAGGTTGACCTGGATATTTCAACGACTGATTTTTAGCCAAGAAATTAATCCTAGGTAGCAGCTTAAGGCCTTCCCCTGAAACCACAAAACGGTCATCTTCGGCTGATAAGGCATGAATTTCACTCCTACGCCTAGCCGAGGCCGCAGCAATTAAAAACACAGTCTTCAGTGTTAATAGTTTCATAGAAATGGAACTAAGTGGTTCAAAAGGCTTATCACCTAGTACTTGAAGCACTAGCGATAAACTCCAAGACGGAATCACCGGTGGATTCCTTGGTCTTAGATTGCCCATGCCTTTAATTAATACATTTAATGTATTTACTTCATCACTTCCCCTCTTAGCCAAGCAAGGAATAACAGACATTAATGCTGACTTATAACCAGCAATAGAGTTAGGCTTGAGGCTATAGGCATCATAGAGGTGACAGAGGAAATCAGCTACTACTTGAATAGATGAATCCATTGGATCAATACATCTTTTTGAGCACCATTCTGCAAATCTGTTGATTTTATAATTATATGCTCTGGAGGTTGACCCCCTCCTGGCTTTGGCCATAAACATGGCTGCTTGCTCAGAAAAGCCCTCCTTAATTCTAGATTCCTTGACAACATCCACGCAGTCAATCTGAACATTGACGGATTGTTGTGAAGGACCTTGCCCTGGAAGATAATATCGTCCATCAGAGGCAGAGGAACCGGATTGCAGACCAGAAGGTCCAGCAGATCCGTATACCATGATCGGCTTGGCCAATCCGGGGCGATCAGAAGCACTTGGCATTCCTCTTGTCTGATTTTCTGAAGAATTTTTGGAATCAGGATTGCTGGAGGGAATGCGTATGCATACATTCTCCCCCAGCTGATAGCTAACGCATCTGTTGCGAAAGCGCTTGGATCCGGAATCGGAGAGACGTACGTCGTCATCTTCGCATTCTTCTTCGTTGCGAACAAATCGATGTTGGGTTTCCCCCAATGGTCGAACAGACGATCCGCCACACATTGATTTAGTTGCCATTCCGTGGGTAAAACACTCATCCTTCGGCTCAATGAGTCTGCTAGCAGGTTTAACCTTCCCGGAATATGAACTGCTTTCAAGGTAATCTGGTGATCCAGACACCAACAAAGCAGTCTCCATGTCATCATACAGAGACTGGGCGACTTCGTTCCGCCCTGGCGGTTTATGTAAGTCACAACTGTTGAGTTGTCTGAACGAATAAGAACAATCTTGCCCTGAACTTTCTGTAAGAAATGTTCCAGGCCCAGGACTACTGCTCTTAGCTCCAGTAGATTTATATGTTCCTTTGACTGTTCCAGATTCCAAAGCCCTGATATCGTGGACTCTTCCAGGCAAGCCCCCCAGCCCTCCATCGATGCATCTGTATACACAGTCACCTGAGGGTGGGGAGGGGTCAGCATAACCCCCACCAAGAGATTCTCTGTGAGCAACCACCATTGCAGGTGGTGAATCAGAGGCGCCAACACTGACACGTTCGAGTCCAGCGAACCTGTACTCTGGGTCCATTGTGTCATGAGAAACAACTGGATCGGCCGCCTGCGTAAGGCGGCCTGAGGAATGACTGGTTCCAAAGAAACCATCAACCCCAGCATTCTCAAGTAAACCCGTGCCAGGACATGACGACTGTCGCACACTGACTGAATTAACGAGATGAGTTTCTGCACTCTCTCTTGAGTAGGATAAACATATCCCGTCTCCAGATCGAAGAACATTCCCAGGTAAACAAACCTCTGGGATGGAGTCAGCTCTGATTTCGGAAAATTTATCATCCAGCCCAAATCCGAGAGAGTTTTCAAAACAATCACCAGATTGGCCGATAAAGCTTCCTTGTCGTGTGCCTTTAACAGCCAGTCGTCTATGTACGTGTGGACTGCTATGCTTCTCCTGCGGAGGTATGCTGTGATCGCAAGAACCACACGGGTGAAAACCCGAGGAGCCGTGGAAATTCCGAAGGGCAACACCCTGAATTCCCACTGTCTGCCCTGGAATGCAAATCTCAGGAAGCGACAGAAACTCCCGTGGATGGGGATGTGGAAATAAGCGATGAACTTGTTCAATGGCTTGAGGTTGAGAATCGGTCTCCACCCTCCGGTGCGTTTTGTTACTAAGAACAGGGTTGAATAGAAGCCCGGACACCTTTGTGCCGGCTGAATAGCTCCCTTTTGTACGAGGGAATCTATCTCCTCCTCGATACACAACCTTTGCTCTGGATCTCTCGGAATGGGAGTCCAGACTGGCACTAGAGACAGTCGCGACGGCGGGCCTGTCATCCACTCTGGATGATACCCGACGGAAAGCCATCGCAAGACTAAACGGTCCTGAGTTAACCGTTCCCACTCTTGCATGTGGTCGGCTAGCCGGCCTCCCACCGGTCCACCTAGGGACAGAGGTGGACACGAGGCATGCAAGAGCGGCACTGTCCCCGTCGCCATAAACACCGGAGTGGTTCTTACCGCGGTAACCGTCCCGTCAGGACCGATAACCACGCCCAGATCCTCACGCGCCCCGCCCCGCCCCGCGCGCACCTCGGTGCGCGGGCGGCTGCCTGGCTGACGGCGCCTGAGGAACCTGCGCCCCCCTCGCTGCTGGCCGAATCGCACGCGGCCGAGGCCGACGCTGCGACGGTGGCTGGCCTCTGACTTGGCCAGCACGACCTCGAGCCTGCAGGGGACGATACGCAGGGGGCGCGGCGCGAACGTTAGCACGACGCAGCACCTCAAACTGCTCGCGCAGCGCCCTCTGGTTATTCACCAGGGTGACCGTCTCCTGGAGGTGTCGACATCCCTCACCTCCAAAAAGACCAGGACCCGTCATAGGCGTACGCAGTAGCCTATTGTACAGGTCCTGAGACGGGCACAGATTGTCCAGGGCAAACGTGCGTCTTGCCCGGACACTCCTGGTCACCGCCCGAGTCATACAGTCCAGCGCCAGGTTAATACCATCCTGGATGGCTCGCTGGACCGTGACCGGACTTGGCTGGCGCGACGCGGATGCCGTTACTACCCCCTGTAACAGCTGGGAGACGTGGGACAGAGCGGCAATCGAAGCCCTCCCACTCTCCTCCGCATCACGCAACGCGGTATTCGCCGAACGCAACGCGTTCGAGCACAAGACCCCCGTGTCAGAACGGGAGCCTGGCCGCGCATCCTCACCCAAAGCCGCGCGGTCATCCACGCTGGGCTTGGGTACCACACCGTACCGCTGGTAATCCAGGGGCACGATGCGACAACGCCTGGCCACCTCGCGAGGGGCCTTCGCGAGACGTCCACTCGACTTAATGGACGACTCCGCCGCCTCGAACATGTCAACGACATGCTCCGCCAGCGGCAGAGAAGGCATAGCGTTAGCAGTCGGTTTCCCAGCTAACCACGGCCTGTGGTCAAGCTGGCTAGCCGACTGCTCCACGGGCAGATCAGGCCTAACGCTCACCAACCACTGGCAAGCGTCAGACCAATCCTCCTCCGTGGCTAACTGCGAGCGCTCTACAAGACGGGGGCCTTCGTCTTCCTCCTGAGCGCAAGCAGCAGAGCTTGACGGCGGGTACGCTGATACACCTGGCAAGCCAGGGAAAACATGCGGGCCTGACAGCACCGGCATGACAATATCACTGGTTTGACCAGGAGCAGGCGCCGTGGCAGAGCGCGGGGCACATATCGCCCCACCACGGGCCCGGCCAGCACCAGCAACACCCTCGGCAAGCCGAGGTATGCGGTACCGCTGGCCATCAGCAGCGCCCTGGGCCACCACCTGAGCCGCGGACTCTACTCCAGGGTGAGTAAAACCGTGGAAGAAGCCGCCTGTATTCCCCGCGAGGGGTGCACAAACGTCTTCATCCATGTCCACGTCGTCAGACGGCGACCCTAGCAGGTAATCCTCATCACCCTGGTCAGAAAGATTAGACCCCGGGTCAGCAAAGAGAGCTAACCCGGGCTGACCAGGAACGGTGCCATAGGAGGTACTGGCCACCGCGGCGTGCGGATACCCCTGGACTGATAAGCAGCCCGCTGGTTCCAGCGACAGCCGTCCACGGTCCCCTATCGGCGCGGCAATAAGCCTGCTGCCAGGGTCGTGGAACGCCCCCTCTAATGGGGCCACCTCTGAATCGTCGAACAACGGAAGCGGTCTAAGGAAAACCGATCCAGAGGCGGGGATTACCTGCTCCGAAGCCGATGATGAGGACAGTAAAGGATTTGGTCCAGGAAGCATGCCACGAAGCAACTCTGGAACCAAATCCTTTATTGTCCTCTTCATCTCTCCCAACATCTCGGTCCGGAAGGCCTCCATATCCACCGCGGACGAGGCCTTCCCCTTACCCTTCCTACTTACAACCTCTCGTTTCCGCTTCTTCTTCTTCTCCTCCTCTACCACCTTGTCCGTCGCCTGCAAGCACAAGAATTCGGACATTAACTCGCCCCCCCCAGTGCTTACATATCTCACAATTACCCGAGGGACCACAAGGGCTACATTGATAGCAAAGATGAGGCAAGAACTTATCATGCAGAAATCGTCCACAGGACGCGCAACCCGGTCCCTGAAACAGGGCAAAGGACGAGGAGTATGAGCAAACTAGTTAAGCTTAGACACTCAAACCAACTCAAAGAGAAGGAAAACGATCATAAAGATCAATATACATCAGAAACCAGCATTGCAACTTGAATTGCTGATAAATACATAGCCAGGCTGATTATGACGTCATTAATCCCGTGACAGGAAAAAATCGATCCCAACAAACATCCAAGTGCGAGGACGAATTGTATGCTGAATGGATACGTCGACTACACAACCATCAGATACACATAGATAACTCTTTTCTGGCAAAAATGTTAATTATCTCCCTTTGCTTACTATAATTAACATCACCACATTATCAATAACTAGATACCTGACACCTTGTATAGACAAACCATCCAACGTGACGAACCGGAGTACTCCACCACCTGCACGCCTCTTAACTCTCTCCACCTCATGGGGAAGGAATTGGATCAAGAGGGCAAAGCGAGAAGACCTTTATACTAGGCCTCCAACTCACTGGACATAAATCATTTGGTTAGATAACCTAACAGTGTTAGTAGGAAATGGAACCATGGTGGAGAGAAAACTAACTCTCTGCTGCTGTGATGCCACCACCTAGCGTCATACAGACCTGTGGACATAAACAGAAAGAGAAATTAGCCTTAGGTAGCACCGAGTTGACATAAACCAACTAACCAAGGCGCTTATCACGGTAAACGCGAGTCCCGGAAACACAATACACCGGGAAAGAAAACTCGCTAATTTTACTAGAAGTCACCTGATTCAAAGGTCCTAGGTCCCCCTTTGGCGAAGTGATCCTTCCTGCCATCCTAATCAGTGACTATCACTCCAAAATAACACAACCAAGTTATGAAAACAGTTTAAGAGCAAGGAAAAGCTTTTGCACAAAAAAACATGTGTGATCTCTCTGCCAATAATCTAGCAAAGAGGAAGTGCTAGTCTGCGCATGCGCGGTGGTGGGGCTGGCATCCGCCAGACTACGCTCTGACTCCCTGCCCAGTAGGGGCACCTAACTGTTTTAATCTGAGTGTTTATTGAGTGAAAGCCAATATTTAGCAATATCAAAAGTATTAGGGAGGTAAGTATACTCTTGAAGTGAAAAGCGCATGTATTTCACTGGCCGATGCTGCTGTAACCAAGAAAACTGATTTAATAGTTAACAGTTTAATATCTATAGATCTAATTGGTTCAAAGGGAGCATGCCCTAAAACCTGTAGAACAAGAGATAGATTCCATGCTGGGATAGGAATTGGCTGTCTAGGTCACAAATTGCTCATTCCTTTAATAATTTCATTTAAAGTGTCATTCTCCACTCCTACAGTGGCCAGACTGGGAACAACTGAAGCTAATGCAGACTTATAGGCTGCTAGGGTTGAAGGTACAAGTTTGTCAACCTCGTATAAATGACAGATAAAATCTGCTACGTGTTGAACAGATGCAGAAAAGGGATTAAAGTCTCTTCCTTTACACCACTCTGCAAATTTGTTGATTCTATAATTATATGTCTTGGTGGTTGACCCTCTTCTGGCTGAAGCGTCAAGTTTCGCTGCTTGCTCAGAAAAGCCACTCTCAATTGCTCACTGCTTTATAACATCCATGCAGTCAATTGGAACATTTCCAGTCTGTCATGGAGATACAGACCTTTGTTCTGAAGAATCTGATCCCTTCTGTCTGGAAGAGGGATTGGATTGCAGACCAGAAGGGCCAGCAGATCCGTAAACCATGATCCGCCTGGTCAATGAGGGGCGATCAGTAGTACTTGGCATATGCCTTTTCTTATCTTTGCCAGAACTTTTGGGATGAGAATTGTTGGAGAATCAAAAAAGCATCCGCTTTTGTTTCTACGAGAATTCTTAATACTTACCAGATGTACTATTATGATAATGTCTATTATCTAGTCTAGCTCAAAATAAACAATTAAAACTCCGCACTCTCCTGGTCCTGCCCCTACTGTGTCCGGGAATACCATAGCCGCAGGTACCGAGTCAATTCCCAATCACAGTCAGATTCGTCTTATGTTTGCCTTGGCAAACTGCGAAAGCAGCTCAGCCTCACCTCAGCGGGACGGCTGAGGCAGGGCCATAGTACATCTGGTAAGTATTAAGAATTCTCGTAGAAACAAAAGCGGATGCTTTTTTTATTCTACTTCGAATAATACTTACCAGATGTACTATTATGATAAACTCCGGATTTCGACAGCCAGAAAATGCCGGTGGGAGGAGGTGAGGCTCGAACCAGCACTCAACTACCATCCAACAGAGAAGGTTGTGAAGAGACTAGAACCCTGGCATACGCTTGGGTTCTGCTATCTGACTCATAGAGTGCTAAACTTCCATGGTCTAGACCGCGCTCCCCCCCTCTTTTGTCCGAACAAAATTCAGAGGGCTGTCACTGGGGATGCAACACCCACCAGACCCGTGTCAGCCCCAAGTCTCAGCTAGGGCAGTCCAGTAGAGTGCAAAGAAGCTACTACAACTTCTAACTTTGAAAAAATATCAGTATATCGACTAGATTTTCAAATTGGAATGAGTCTAATGTCTGGTTGACAGGATAAGAATACTCTTGTACCAGACTATTTACCTAAGCAGTCTGGTATTTTGACTGTAAGTAAATATATTTATAGTCACTTAATTAATGTAAACACTCACCATTTTTGAGTGCTTGATCTTTTCTTGATCATCACATGAGCTCGGCCCAATCCACGGTCGTACTCCGTCATGTGCATAGCGTTTGTTCAGTGTAGGCGGAAGACTTTAGTGATGTGTGCGAAGTAGTGGTCGGACGTGGCTTAGTTTAGGTTTGACAGATTGGCGACGGCTACCGGATTAAGTGAGCTGGAGATGTCGCGAAGGTAGAAATCAGTGAATGACGACTCGGCATGCCATTGTGCTACAGACATCACCTCCTCTAATGAGACACCCTTATAAAGGGCCGATGATGCTGCTAGTGCTCGGACCTGATGGGCATTCGCATGATCAATTTGCTTTCCTGTAGCGATTTTGTGTGACATCTTAATAGCATCAACTATCCAACGAGAAATAGTATCTTTCGAGGCACGTAAATGGGGAGCTTTGAGACATAACCACAGAGATTTCGGGTCGTCTCTCCACTCATTAGTACGTTTCTTATACATTTTAAGACATCTGACAGGACACCAAACAGAAGTGTTTGGGTCATGTCTAGTTAAACTTGGCAAATTGATCGGCTGTCCTGGATATTTAAGTGACTGATTCTTTGACAGGAAACAAAGACGTGGAAGTAGTAGTAAACCTTCACCCGTGACGACAAAACGGTCTTGTTCGGCAGAAAGCGCATGAATTTCGCTTCTCCTTCTCGCCGACGCTGCTGCAACCAAGAAAACTGATTTAATAGTTAACAGTTTAATATCAATAGATCTAATCGGTTCAAAAGGAGCTTGTCCTAAAACCTGTAGAACAAGATATAGATTCCATGATGGGATAGGAATTGGCTGTCTAGGTCGCAGATTGCTCATTCCTTTGATAACTTCATTCAAGGTGTCATTCTCCACTCCTTCAACAGTGAGACTGGGAATGACTGAAGCCAATGCAGACTTATATGCTGCTAGGGTGGAAGGTACAAGTTTGTCAACTTCGTACAAATGACAGATAAAATCCGCTACGTGTTGAACAGATGCAGAAAAGGGATTAATATCTCCTCTCTCACACCACTGTGCAAATTTGTTGATTCTATAATTATATGTCTTTGTGGTTGAAACTCTTCTGGCTGAAGCAACAAACTTCGCTGCTTGCTCAGAAAAGCCACCCTCAATTGCACGCTGCTTGACAACATCCATGCAGTCAATTTGAACATTTCCGGTCTGTCGTGGAGGTACAGACCCTTGTTCTGAGAGATTAGATCTCTGGCGTCTGGCAGAGAGACTGGATTGCAGACCAGAAGGTCCAGCAGATCCATAAACCATGATCGGCCTGGCCAATACGGGGCGATCAGTAGTACCTGGCACTCCCCCTCTCTTATTTTTGCCAGAACTTTCGGGATGAGAATTGTTGGAGGGTACGCATACGCGTACATCCCCTCCCAACTTATTGCCAGTGCGTCTACTGGTAAGGCTAACGGGTCCGGGATCGGTGACACGTAAGTGACCATCTTTGCATTGTGATTCATCGCAAACAGGTCGACATTTGGCTTGCCCCATTGTTTGAATAGAACCTCCGCTACCGATTGGTTGAGCTGCCATTCCGTCGGACGACAAACCGTCCTTCGACTGAGAGCATCCGCTAGGATGTTCAATCTTCCTGGAATGTGTGCTGCCCGAAGAATAATATTCTTCTCTTGGCACCACAGCAGAAGGTTCCAAACCATCATACACAACTCTGGTGATCTCGTGCCGCCCTGGCGGTTCAAATAAGACACCACTGTCGAGTTGTCTGTCCTTATTAGGACAACTTTGCCTTGAATCAGGCTCTCGAACTTTCGAAGTGCTAATACCACCGCTAGTAGTTCGAGCACATTGATATGTTTCTGCGCATTGGTCCGATCCCATTCCCCTGACACTGACTGATTGTCCAATACAGCTCCCCAACCCGTCAACGATGCATCCGTAAAGATGGACATCTGAGGTTGAGGAGGTTGTAGCGGAACACCTCGCAGGAGATTCTGTTCGGATAACCACCACTGAAGGTGGAATATCAACGGTTCTTTGACTGGAATCCTCAGAGATAACGGATCCGTTTTCTGAGACCAGAATGACATTAGATACATCTGAATTGGCCTGCGCCTGAGTGCCGCATATGGAACCACCCTCTCCAGAGATACTAGTAACCCCAGTATCCTGAGAAACTGGCGCGCCATCAGATAGGCTCCTAGAGAAACCGACTCCAGAACTGCAATCAGGCTTTTGACTCTGCTCTCCGCCGGAAAAGCTACACCGTCCCTGAGATTGAAAAAGATTCCCAGATAGACAAACTCCTGGGATGGAGTCAGTTCTGATTTCTCTAGATTTACAATCCACCCTAGATCCTTTAATAAGGCTAGGACTACCTGCAGATTGCTGCGCAGAGTGACTGGATTCCCCGCCTTCAGCAGCCAGTCGTCTATGTACGTGTGAACAGCTATGTTTCTCCTGCGAAGTAAAGAAGTCATGGCGAGAACCACCTTGGTGAAGACCCTCTGAGCTGTGGTCAGGCCGAACGGGAGAGCATTGAATTCCCAAACATTGTCTTGGAATGCAAAGCGAAGGTACTTCTGAAAAGGAATTGACATTGGAATATGAAAATATGCATCCTTCAGATCTATCGACACTCCCCACATGCCTTTCCTCAGCCCTGTCATTACTGCTGCAACCGTCTCCATCTGAAATTTGGGAGAAAGAATAAACTTGTTCAACGGTTTGAGATTGAGAATTGGTCTCCATCCTCCGGTACGCTTCGGAACGAGGAACATGATCGAATAGAAGCCCAGGGAAGACTGATCCTTGACTAAATGAATGGCCTTCTTCTGATGAAGAGATTGTATTTGTGACCGAATGGCGTCTAGACGATCTGATTCCCTTGGAACAGGAGTCCATATTGGAGTCGAGGTTAACGGAACTAACGATTGATGGATGAGCCAGTCCGGATCGTAGCCGTTTCTTATCCACTGACAAACTAAACAGTCGCGCACGACCTGTTCCCATTGGTTTAGGAATAGCTGAAGTCTGCCTCCGACGGAAGGAATCTGCACACAATTGTCGGTCAAGATTAGCCGATAAGACGCTAAATCGCTTGGGTGAAGATTCTCGACTCCATCTGTCTCCGAAGCCATCGGTAGTGGTTCCGCCGGAAACCCGTCAGGAACGAGCCCCACGGCCGCCCCGCAGCTTCTTGTGGTACGACGGTCCGGAACCGCCCCCACGGCTATCCTTACGGTAGCCGCCTCGGCCCGAACCGCCACCCTTCCTGTCTTCCTCATACAGCCTCTTACTAGAGGACTTGTATGAGGACGAACGGCCAGGTCCTTGCGATCCGGATGACCTATGGGCATCACGGCCAGAAGGACGGAAGGGCGATCTAGGACGCTGCCTCTGCTGCTCCTGTCTATGCTGACGGTAGGACTGTTGCGGCTGAGTCCTCTTAGTCGACTTCCACGACTTGCCGACCACTTCTTGCTCCGCCACCATTGACGCAACCTTGGAGAGCGCTTGTCGTGCCGAGCCGCCGAACAAGCCTGGACCAATGAAGGGCGCAGAAGATAATGCAGCCCTCATTTCCGGTCCTGGTTCTACACAATCGAGAACCATTCTCCGTCATTCTGCCAACGATCTAGTGATTACCCTGGCCAGGCAATCTTGAGACAGGCGCATGGTGTCCCGAATAACTCCGGGAGCAGCCTCTGGCACCTGTCCGCCTTCCGCCGTGCAGTCCAGCATACCCTGCAAGACGGTACACCCGTGCGACAGTGCAGCCATGGCTGCCCTGGCCGCACCCTCAATGAGCGTAAGCTCATTGAACGGGTCTTTGTTGGTCTGCGAAACCAAAGGACGTGACCGCCCCTTAGCCTTCCCAGCCAACGGCCTATCAGCGCCTCTCGTTCCGCAACGGAAAGCCGTGGAACCCGGGCGTACTGATGATAGGCCAGCTCCGGAAAACGGACCATACTCCTTATCCCCTTCGGGGCCTTTGGTAATGCATAGTCTGGCTGAACCAGACGGTATGTCGCAACTTCCAACATGTCAGAAGTCTGCGTATCCAATGGGAGTGTCGGAATGGCAGAAGAGCCACTTGACAGAGCGCTAGCCGCATGCTCTGACATCCGTTCGATCGCCGGATCGCGCTGAGATCCTAGATCAGATGCCAACCCGAGACGATTGGTCATCCATCCAAGGACCTGCACCCATTCAGCTTCGGTGCAGAAAACAGACTCGTACATCAAAGAACTGCCGTTCTCATCCTCCCTCTCTCCCTTAGATGAGAGGGCCACCGACGATCCATGCTGGGCGTTACGATACGCGTCTCTGCCAGGACAGAGCGCATCCATAACGCGACTACCGGCGGCACCGGTGTCTAGCGAATCGCCAGACACGGATTCCCCGCAATCCATCGGCTCCTGCACGGGATCCGGGACTACGACCGCCTTAACTACGGCTGGTACCGTCACTCCGATAGGAGCCGCACCTAATGCCGCCGGGATACCAGCAGGAACCGCAAAACACGGCTCCGCCGGCATTTCCGGTTGCACAAATAGCGGATGGAATATGCCCGACAGAACGTCGACATCACCATCCGCCTGGCAAACCCGTACAAATCCCGAGGGCGACCCCTGGGACGTACTAGGCCTTGCCGTCATCGAAAGATCTGGCATGCCGGAATCCTCCATTAGCAGCAGATCTTCGTCCTCTACCGTCGGCTCTTGAGCCAAGGACAGAGAAGGGGCAGGTGCATGACCCTCAGCAGAACTAGCCGGACCACCTAATGGTTGTCCTACACCAGCTTGCCTCACCGGGACCGTGGACTGCAACGAGTCAAACATCGCCTTGAACTGGGCCGCCCATACGCCCAGCGCTGAATCCATTCGTTCATTCAGACGACCTTCAAGTCCCATAAGAGACGCCTGCTGCAACTTCGCTGCCTTGTACTTCGCGATCCTCTCCAGCCTCGCACGTCGATCTCTGTCAAACTCTGCCACCATTGCCGACGACCACTTCACGCACACATCACAAGGGCTGCCGACCTTACACTGAGCGCACGCCACAGTGATGTCCCAAGTACTTCCGCTTCATGAACCTGTTGCACTTCTGGCACAACGTGTCCGGATTCTTAGGTTTCTGCGAACACAGAGAAAAATTAAAACGCTGCACATGACAAATGATGACGAGCAACACGCACAATCGACTTGAAAGTTAAGATTTCTTAAACACATTAACTTTCTCTTAAATTAATGATAATCAAGTTCTTAGGCAGGAAATATTTGAAACTTTTTTGAGTGAAAATTTTTTAAAACACACAACTCAGCCTTTAACTAGCGTTAAATAACCAAGGCTACATCGCCGATCGCTACAAACACCCTCGACAACGAAGCGAAAGCTAAAAATCGGCGATAAACAGAGTGCATAGACACACCAAGCCAAGAACGACATAATACATGGGCGCCGCCATCTTGGCCAAGGGCGCATCCATCTTTAGAGGAACCGAGTCGCAAGAGAAAATTAACCGAGTACCCGAATTAAATTAAAAGTTAACGGGTACAGAAGCGACTCCAACAATGGCTAACATTTTAAAACAATGTGCCAATTTAAGGAAATTTCAAACAGTCATTATGGCACGAATGTATAAATTCTAGATTGATACAACCTGCCCCTGTGATGATTTCCCTAGTTCCTCCATGAAGCCACTGATGTAAATCCTTTCAACAACCGATAACCGCTTAAATTAACGAAAATTTGAGCACACTAAAATTGCGACTTGACAAAACGCAAAATAGACGAATCTGACTGTGATTGGGAATTGACTCGGTACCTGCGGCTATGGTATTCCCGGACACAGTAGGGGCAGGACCAGGAGAGTGCGGAGTTTTAATTGTTTATTTTGAGCTAGACTAGATAATAGACATTATCATAATAGTACATCTGGTAAGTATTATTCGAAGTAGAATACGCATACGCGTACATTCCCGTCCAACTTATCACCAGTGCGTCAACTGCTAGAGCTAGCGGGTCCAAGATTGTTGACACGTATGTAACCATCTTTGCATTTTCTTTCATCGCAAATAAATCCACATTTGGCTTGCCCCAATGTTTGAAAAGAACCTCCGCTACCGACTGGTTGAGCTGCCATTCCGTCGGAAGACAAACCGTCCTTTGCCTGAGAGCATCTGCTAGGATGGTCAATCTTCCTGGAATGTGTACCGTCCTTTGACTGAGAGCATCTGCTAGGATGGTCAATCTTCCTGGAATGTGTGCTGCCCGAAGAATAATATTCCTCTCTTGGCACCACAGCAGAAGGTTCCATATCATCATACACAATTCAAGTGATGTCGTCCCGCCTTGGCAGTTCAAATAAGACACCACTGTTGAGTTTTCTGTCCTTACTAGGACAATCTTGTCTCGGATTAAATTCGAAGTGCTAATGCCACTGCTAATAACTTGAGAGCATCTATGTGTTTCTGCGCATTGGTCCGATTCCATTCCCCTGACACTGACAGATCGTCCAGTACTGCTCCCCAACCCATCGTCGATGCATCTGTAAAGATGAACATCTGCGGTTGAGGAGGTTGTAGAGGAACACCTCGAAGGAGATTCGGTTCTGATAATCACCACTGAAGATTGAATATCAACGGTTCTTTTACTGGTATCCTCAGAGATAACGGATCCGTTCTCTGAGAGCAGAATGACATTAAATACATCTGAATCAAAAAAGCATCCGCTTTTGTTTCTACGAGAATTCTTAATACTTACCAGATGTACTATTATGATAATAAACGAAATCTAGGATTTCTTTTTTCACGAGAGAGTTGATACTTACCTCCCTAATACTTTTGATATTGCTAAATATTGGCTTTCACTCAATAAAACACTCAGATTAAAAACAGTTAGGTGCCCCTACTGGGCAGGTAGTCAGAGGTAGTCCGGCGGATGCCAGCCCCACCACTGCGCATGCGCCGACTACTACTTCCTCTGACTAATTTATTGGCTAACACATGCAACTGCCAAGAGCCTGAAGACCGAGCCTCTGTGGGGTGGAGAGGCCGGGTCCGTATCTAGGGAGGTAAGTATCAACTCTCTCGTGAAAAAAGAAATCCTAGATTTCGTTTATTTCACATCAAGAGTATACTTACCTCCCTAATACTTTTGATATTGCCAGAATTCGAAAGTGAATCTTGCGGGAGGGAGGCGAGGTCAAAAGACCAGCTCTTCCCTATACGCTTTCACGCGTTTAAGGCACTTATGACGTCTGAAAATGTGTGAGAACACATTCAGGATTTGACAAACCATCGGATAACACAACCGATGCATGAGAGATGACCGAATGTCATATGCGCTCCCCCCCCCTCCTGGGAGGAAGACTAGATGACCTCAATGTCCTATACGCTCTCCACGTACTAGTGCCAAGTACTATAGGACTGAGACGAAAAGGCTCCATTTTCGTATACTCTCTATGATGAACCACCTCCCACATAAACCATCACCACTGGTTTGAATCGTATCTATCCGAGAGATATCAGTCAGTCTGCGTAAACGGATCATTCTCCGAACCGATCAAGCTCACGTGTGGTGTGCCGCAAGGATCGATTTTGGGTCCAGTATTATTTACGCTATACACACGGCAACTTGGACAGAAAATCGAGAACCACAACATCCAACGCCATTTCTACGCCGATGACACGCAGCTCATCAACAGTTTTATACCATCAGTATCAGCCGCAAGTATGGCAACAGATCAACTAAATGACTGCTGTTCGGACATTAAATCCTGGATGACATTGAATATGTTGAAGCTAAATGACGACAAAACGGAGGCCATGCTAGTTGGTCCGGTGATTAGGCGCGCTAAATCAGACTTGACATGCATCACTGTTGAAACAAGCCAAATAAATCTGTCACCTGTGGTGAAAGATCTAGGGGTAATGCTTGATAATGAACTGACCATGGAAAAGCATGTTAATCATCTCTGCAAAGTGTGCTCGTACCAGCTACGTAATATTGGTTGCATCAGACGGTATATTACGAAGGAGGCTACAATCATGCTTATACTGGCGTTAATATCGTCAAGACTTGATTATTGTAACAGCTTGCTTATTGGTGCACCAAAACAACTTATTCATAAGCTACAGATTGTACAAAATACCGCTGCTAGAATCATATCACTCCACCGAAAGTATGATCACATAACCCCTGTCTTACAGAATTTGCATTGGCTCCCGATCGAGCAGAGAATCACTTTCAAAATGTTATGCTTGACTTACCAATGTGTTTCCGGTACTGCCCCTGCATACTTAACTGAACTAGTACAACCATATTCGCCAGGTCGATCACTCAGATCTGTCAACCAGATGCTGCTAAACGTCCCAAAAGTAAATTCTACTACATATGGCCACAAAACTTTCGCTTACGCAGCTCCCACCGAGTGGAACAATCTACCACTTAGTCTAAAAAACTCAGCATCATTAGATATTTTCAAATCACAACTGAAAACCACCCTTTTCAAACGAGCATATTCTCAGTAGATATAGCTATACGCACTAGCGCTTAGAGCACGCATTGTCATGGATTCAGCGCTTTATAAATGTACTTATTATTATTATTATTATTATTATATTAATAATAACGGGTAACGTGACAATACAAGTAACAATGAACAACACATGAACAAGACTGACCTTGTTGAACTTGGAAGCTGTCATCATGATCCCAGTAGAGAAGCCTGATGCAGTCCCGACAAGTGGTTGTTACCATCGCTAAATTGCGAAGTATATAAGCAATGCGGAAGCACTCTTCACAAAATTAAAAAAACGATTAATGTTTTAAAATCGACAAGGCGAGAGTGTTAGAGGTGTCACGGAGGTAATGGTCTGTAAAACTTGACTCACAGTGCCACTGAGCCACGGACATAATGTCATTCACAGGGACCCCACTAAACAGGGCAGTGGATGCCACGACACCGCGGACACTGTGAGCCTTGGCCACATCAACCTGTCTCCCGGTGGCGGATTTGTGACAAAACTGAATACATTCCACAATCCACCTGGAAATGGTGTCCTTAGACGCCCTGCCATGGGGTTCAATATATGACAACCATAACGCTGACTGGTCGGTACGCCACTCCGAAGTACGCTGTTTGTACCGGAGCAGCGCCCGTACGGGGCACCATACTTTAGAATTAGGATCATATCTAGTTAAAGATGGCAAAAAAATAGGTTGACCTGGATATTTCAATGACTGATTCTTAGCCAAGAAATTAATCCTAGGTAGAAGCTTAAGGCCTTCCCCTGTAACCACAAAACGGTCATCCTCGGCTGATAAGGCGTGAATCTCACTCCTACGCCTTGCCGAGGCCGCAGCAATTAAAAATACAGTTTTAAGCGTTAACATTTTCATAGAAATGGAACTAAGTGGTTCAAAAGGCTTATCTCCTAGTACCTGAAGCACCAGGGATAAACTCCAGACTGGAATCAGTGGTGGATTCCTTGGTCTTAGATTGCCCATGCCTTTAATTAATACATTTAATGTACTTACTTCATCACTCCCCCTATTAGCCAAGCAAGGAATAACAGTCATTAATGCTGATTTGTAACCAGCAATAGAGTTAGGCTTGAGGCTATAGGCATCATATAGGTGACAGAGGAAATCAGCCACTACCTGAATAGATGAGTCCATTGGATCAATACATCTTTTTGAGCACCACTCTGCAAATCTGTTGATTTTATAATTATATGCTCTGGAGGTTGACCCCCCTCCTGGCTTTGGCCATAAATATGGCCGCTTGCTCAGAAAAGCCCTCCTTAATTCTAGATTCCTTGACAACATCCACGCAGTCAATCGGAACATTGACGGATTGTCGTGAAGGACCTTGCCCTGGAAGATAAGGTCGTCCATCAGAGGCAGCGGAACCGGATTGCAGACCAGAAGGTCCAGCAGATCCGTATACCACGATCGGCTTGGCCAATCCGGGGCGATCAGAAGCACTTGGCACTCCTGCTGCCTGATTTTCTGAATCACCTTTGGAATCAGGATTGCTGGAGGGAATGCGTATGCATACATTCCCGCCCAGCTGATAGCTAACGCATCTGTTGCGAAAGCGCTTGGGTCTGGAATCGGAGAGACGTACGTCGTCATCTTCGCATTCTTCTTCGTTGCGAACAAATCGATGTTGGGTTTCCTCCAATGGTCGAACAGACGATCCGCCACACATTGATTTAGTTGCCATTCCGTGGGTAAAACACTCATTCTTCGGCTCAATGAGTCTGCTAGCAGATTTAGCCTTCCCGGAATATGAACTGCCTTCAAGGTGATCGCATGATCTAGGCACCAACAAAGCAGTTTCCATGTCATCATACAGAGACTGGGCGACTTCGTTCCGCCCTGGCAGTTTATGTAAGTCACTACTGTTGAGTTGTCTGAACGAATTAGAACAATCTTGCCCTGAACTTTCTGTAAGAAATGTTCCAGGCCCAGGACTACTGCTCTTAGCTCTAGTAGATTGATATGTTCCTTGGACTGATCCAGATCCCAAAGCCCTGATATTGTGGACTCTTCCAGACAAGCTCCCCACCCCTCCATCGATGCATCTGTATACACAGTCACCTGAGGGTGGGGAGGGGTTAGCAAAACCCCCGGCAAGAGATTCTCTGTATTCAACCACCATTGCAGGTGGTGAATCAGAGGCGCCAACACTGACACATTCGAGTCCAGTGAACCTGAACTCTGGGTCCACTGTGTCATGAGAAACAACTGGATTGGGCGCCTGCGCAAGGCGGGCTGCGGAATGACTGGTTCCAATGAAACCATCAACCCCAGCATTCTCAAGTACACCCGTGCCAGGACATGACGACTGTCGCACACCGACTGTATTACTGAGATGAGTCTTTGAACCCTCTCCTGAGTTGGATAAACATATCCCGACTCGAGATCGAAGAACATGCACAGGTAAACAAACTTCTGGGATGGAGTTAGCTCTGATTTTTGGAAATTGACTATCCAGCCCAAGTCCGTGAGAGTTTTCAAAACAATCTCCAGATTGGCCGATAACGTTTCCCGGGTGTGTGCTTTCAACAGCCAGTCGTCTATGTACGTGTGGACTGCTATGCTTCTCCTGCGGAGGTATGCAGTAATCGCGAGAACCACACGGGTGAAGACCCGAGGAGCCGTGGAAATCCCGAAGGGTAATACCCTGAATTCCCACTGTCTGCCCTGGAATGCAAATCTCAGGAAGCGACGGAAACTCCTCTCTATGGGAATGTGGAAATAAGCATCCTTCAAATCTATTGACGCTGTCCACATTCCTTGCTCTAACCCCACCAACACCGAGCGCACAGTCTCCATCTTGAAACTGGGCGTCTCTATGAACTTGTTCAATGGCTTGAGGTTGAGAATCGGCCTCCACCCTCCGGTGTTTTTCGTTACTAAGAACAGGGTTGAATAGAAGCCCGGGCACCTCTGCGCCGGCTGAATGGCTTCCTTTTGTATGAGGGAATTTATTTCCTCCTCTATACACAACCTTTGATCTGGATCCCTCGGAATCGGAGTCCAGATCGGCACGAGAGACAGTCTCGATGGCGGGCCTGTTATCCAATCGGGACGATACCCGACTGAAAGCCATCGCAAGACTAAACGGTCCTGAGTCAACCGCTTCCACTCTGTCAAGTGGCCGACCAACCGGCCGCCCACCGGTCCACCTAGGGAGAGAGGTGGACATAAGGAGTGAGAGAGTGGCACTGTCTTCTCGGCCTGAAACACCGGAGTGGTTCCCACTACGGTAACCGGCCAATCAGGCCCGATTACCGCGACCAGATCCCCGCGCGCCTCGTCCAGCACCGCGCGCACCACGGTGCGCAGGTTGCTGCCTGGCTGGCTGCGCCTGGGGAGCCTGCGCCCCCCCTCGCAGCTGGCCGAATCGCACGTGGCCTAGGCCGGCGCTGCGATGGTGTCTGGCCTCTGACCTGGCCAGCGCCACCTCGAGCCTGCAGGGGACGATACGCAGGGGGTGCTGCGCGAACGCGCTCCCGCCGGAGCACCTCAAACTGCTCACGCAGCGCCCTCTGGTTGTTGACCAGAGTCACCGTCTCCTGGAGGTGCCTACATCCCTCACCTCCAAAGAGACCAGGACCTGTCATAGGCGTTCGCAGTAGCCTATTATACAGGTCCTGGGACGGGCACAGATTGTCAAGGGCAAACGTGCGCCTCGCCCGGACACTCCTGGTCACCGCCCGCGTCAAACAGTCCAGAGCCAGGTTGATACCATCCTGGATGGCTCTCTGGACTGTTACCGGGCTTGGCTGACGTGAAGCGGATGCTGTTACCACCCCCTGTAACAGCTGGGAGACGTGGGACAGAGCAGCAATCGAAGCTCTCCCACTCTCCTCCGCATCACGTAGCGCGGTATTCGCCGAATGCAACGCGTTCGAGCACAGGACACCCGTGTCAGAACGGGAGCCTGGCCGCGCATCTTCGCCCAAAGGCGCGCGATCATCCACGCTAGGCTTAGGCACCACACCGTACCGCTGGTAATCCAGGGGCACGATGCGGCAACGTCTAGCCACCTCGCGAGGGGCCTTCGCGAGACGCCCATTCGTCTTAATGGACGTCTCCGCCGCCTCGAACATGTCCACGACATGCTCAGCCAGCGGCAGAGATGGCATAGCGGTGGCAGTCGGCCTACCAGCTAACCACGGCCTATGGTCACGCTGGATTGCCGACTGCTCCACGGGCAGATCTGGCCGAACGCTTACCAGCCACTGGCAAGTGTCCGACCAATCCTCCTCCGTGGCTAACATGCGAGCGCTCTACTAGACGAGGGCCTTCGTCTTCCTCCTGAGCGCAGGCAGTTGAACTCGACGGCGGATATGCTGATACCCCTGGCAAGCCAGGGAAAGCATGCGGGCCCGAAAGAACAGGCATGCTAAACTCCCTGGCTTGACCAGGAGCAGGCGCCGTGGTAGAGCGCGGGGTAGACACCGCCCCACCACGGCCCTGGCCAGCACCAGCGATACTCTCGGCAAGCCGAGGTACGCGGTAACCGTGGCCATCAGCACCGCCCAGGGTCACCTTCTGGACCGTGAATTCTACTCCTGCGTGAGTAGAACCATGGAACACGTCGCCAGTATTCCCCGCGAGGGGTGCACCGATGTCGTACTCCATGGCCACGTCCCCAGACGGCGACCCTAGCAGGTAATCCTCTTCCTCCTGGCCAGAAAGATTAGACTCCGGGTCAGCAAAGAGAGCTAACCCGGACTGGCCAGGGAAGGTACCATAGGAGGATTTGACACCCGCGGCGCGCGGATACCCAGGGTCTGATGAGCAGACCGCCGGTCCCAGCAACAACCGTTGTCCACGGCCCCTCGGCGCGGCACCAAGCCTGCTGCCAGGGTCGTGGACCGCCCCCAACAACGGGGCCACCTCTGAATCCACATTGAACACCGGACCGGACCTAAGGAACTCGGATTCAGAGGCGGGGATCACCTGCTCCGAAGCAGATGCTGAGGACAACAAAGGACCTGGCCCAGGCAGCATGCTGCGAAGCAACTCTGGGACCAAATCCTTTATTGTCCTCTGCATCTCTCCCAACATTTCGGACCGGAAGGCCTACATATCCACCGCGGATGAGGCCTTCCTCTTACCCTTCTTAACACCCTCCTTCTTCGCCTTCCTCTCTTCCTCCATCACCTTCTCCTTCGCCTGTAACGATAAAAAGTCAGCCATTAGCTCACCCCCCCCACTGCTTACATATATCGCATTTTAGCAACGGTCCACAGGGACTGCAGCTAAAACACAAATGTGGCGCAAATCTATCTTTCAGAAATCGACCACAGGACGGGCAACCAGGTCTCTGAAACAGGACAAAGGATGAGGACAATGAGCAAGTTAGTTACGGTTAGAAGAAACTCAAAACCAAACTAAAAGAGAGGGACAGGATCATAAAGATCACTAATCAAGAAGAAACCAGCGTTGGACAAAACTTTAAATGTTAATAAAGCGCAAGGCCGATTATGACGTCATCAATCCCTTAACAGAAATTAATCGGTCCGTAACAAGCATCCAAGTGCAAGGACGAATTGTATTCATAACTAGAACATCCTCCAAAGGATATTCAGACTACACATCATCAGATACAGAATGATAAAAAATGGTAAAAAATCAGTCATTATTTTTTCAAATAATTCATATTACCTCATATCATTAATCATATACCTGACACCTTGTATAGACAAACCATCCACCGTGATGCACTGGAGCACTCCACCAAGACTACGCCTCTTCACCTTTCTCCACCTTGGGGAAGGAATTGGATCAAGAGGGCAAAGTGAGAAGACCTTTATAGTAAGCCTCCAACTCACTGAACATAGACTTTTTGGTTAGATAACCTAACAATATTAGTAGGAAATGGAACCGTGGTGGAGAAAAACAAACCCTCCTGTGCTGAGATGTCCACTAATAATGCAAAACCATACCTGTGGACATAAACACAAAGAGAAATTAGACTTATAAAGCACCATGTTGGAAAAAACCAACTCAAACAGGCGCTAATCACGGTAAGCGCGAGTCCCGGAAACACATTACACCGGGGAAAAAACTCGCTAGAATATCATTGAATTCACCTGATAAAGAGATCCCGTCCCCTCCTCTGGCGAATTTGTCCTCTCAGACATCTCTTTCAACAATATTCGACCGTAACAGACGTGAAAAAAGGTTTAAACTCGTGAAACTTGCAGATAGCTAACAAGCACATGTGTTCTCCTTGCCAATAAATTAGCAAAGAGGAAGTAGTAGTCGGCGCATGCGCGGTGGTGGGGCTGGCATCCGCCGGACTACCTCTGACTACCTGCCCAGTAGGGGCACCTAACTGTTTTTAATCTGAGTGTTTTATTGAGTGAAAGCCAATATTTAGCAATATCAAAAGTATTAGGGAGGTAAGTATACTCTTGATGTGAAATGTCTATTATCTAGTCTAGCTCAAAATAAACAATTAAAACTCCGCACTCTCCTGGTCCTGCCCATACTGTGTCCGGGAATACCATAGCCGCAGGTACCGAGTCAATTCCCAATCACAGTCAGATTCGTCTTATATTTGCCTTGGCAAACTGCGAAAGCAGCTCAGCCTCACCTCAGCGGGGCGGCTGAGGCAGGGCCATAGTACATCTGGTAAGTATTAAGAATTCTCGTAGAAACAAAAGCGGATGCTTTTTTGATTCTACTTCGAATAATACTTACCAGATGTACTATTATGATAAACTCCGGATTTCGACAGCCAGGAAATGCCGGTGGGAGGAGGTGAGGCTCGAACCAGCACTCACCAACCATCCAACAGAGAAGGTTGTGAAGAGACTAAAACCCTGGCATACGCTTGGGTTCTGCTATCTGACTCATAGAGTGCTAAACTTCCATGGTCTAGACCGCGCTCCCCCCCCCCTCTTTTGTCCGCACAAAATCAGAGGGATGTCCATGGGGATGCAACACCCACCAGACCCGTGTCAGCCCCAAGTCTCAGCTAGGGCAGTCCAGTAGAGTGCAAAGAAGCTACTACAACTTCAATCTTTGAAAAAACTATCAGTATATCGATTAGATTTTCAAATTGGAATAAGTCTCATGTCTGTATGAGAGGATAAATATACTCTTGTACCAGACTATTCACTTACTCAGTCTGGTATTTCGACTGGAAGTAAACATATTTATAGTCACTTAATTAATGTAAACACTCACCATTTTTGAGTGGTCGATCTGTTCTTGATCATCACAGGAGCTAGGCCCAATCCACGGTCGTACTCAGTCATGTGCATAGCGCTTGGTCAGTGTAGGCGGAAGACTTTTGTGATGTGTGCGAAGTAGTGGTCGGACGTGGCTTAGTTTAGGTTCGACAAATTGGCGACGGCTACTGGATTAAGTGTGCTGGAGATGTCGCGAAGGTAGAAATCAGTGAATGACGACTCGGCATGCCATTGTGCTACAGACATCACCTGCTCTAATGAGACACCCTTATAAAGGGCCGATGATGCTGCTAGTGCTCAGACCTCATGGGCATTCGCACGATCAATCTGCTCTCCTGTAGCGATCTTGTGCGACATCTGAATAGCGTCAACTATCCAACGAGAAATAGTATCTTTCGAAGCACGTAAATGGGGAGCTTTGAGACATAACCACAGAGATTTCGGGTCGTCTCTCCACTCAGAAGTACGTTTCTTATACATCTTCAGACATCTGACAGGACACCAAGCACAAGAATTTGGGTCATGTCTAGTTAAACTTGGCAAATTGATCGGCTGTCCTGGATATTTAAGTGACTGATTCTTTGCCAGGAAACAAAGATGTGGAAGTAATCTTAAACCTTCACCCGTGACGACAAAACGGTCTTGTTCGGCAGAAAGCGCATGAATATCGCTTCTCCTTCTCGCCGACGCTGCTGCAACCAAGAAAACTGATTTAATAGTTAACAGTTTAATGTCAATAGATCTAATCGGTTCAAAGGGAGCATGCCCTAAAACCTGTAGAACAAGAGATAGATTCCATGATGGGATAGGAATTGGCTGTCTGGGTCGCAGATTGCTTATTCCTTTGATAACTTCATTCAAGGTGTCATTCTCCACTCCCTCAATGGTGAGACTAGGAATGACCGAAGCTAATGCAGACTTATATGCTGCTAGGGTAGAAGGTACAAGTTTGTCAACTTCGTATAAATGACAGATAAAATCTGCTACGTGTTGAACAGATGCAGAAAAGGGATCAATATCTCTTCTCTCACACCACTGTGCAAATTTGTTGATTCTATAATTATATGTCTTTGTGGTTGAAACTCTTCTGGCTGAAGCAACAAACTTCGCTGCTTGCTCAGAAAAGCCACCCTCAATTGCACATTGCTTGACAACATCCATGCAGTCAATTTGAACATTTCTGGTCTGTCGTGAAGGTACAGACCCTTGTTCTGAGAGATTACATCTCTTGTGTCTGGAAGAGGGATTGGACTGCAGACCAGAAGGTCCAGCAGATCCGTAAACCATGATCGGCATGGCCAATAAGGGGCGATCAGTAGTACTTGGCACATCCCCTCCCTTATCTTTGCCAGAACTTTCGGGATGAGAATTGTTGGAGGATACGCATACGCGTACATTCCCTTCCAACTTATCGCCAGTGCGTCTACTGCTAGAGCTAACGGGTCCGGGATCGGTGACACGTAAGTGACCATCTTTGCGTTTTGATTCATCGCAAATAGGTCGACATTTGGCTTGCCCCATTGTTTGAATAGAACCTCCGCTACCACTTGGTTGAGCTGCCATTCCGTCGGACGACAAACCGTCCTTCGACTGAGAGCATCCGCTAAGATGTTCAATCTTCCTGGAATGTGTGCTGCCCGAAGAATAATATTCCTCTCTTGGCACCACAGCAGAAGGTTCCAAACCATCATACACAACTCCGGTGATCTCGTCCCGCCTTGGCAGTTTAAATAAGACACCACTGTTGAGTTGTCTGTCCTTACTAGGACAATCTTGTCTTGAATTAGACTCTCGAACTTCTGCAGTGCAAATACCACCGCTAATAGCTCGAGCACATTGATATGTTTCTGCGCATTGGTCCGATCCCATTCCCCTGACACTGACTGATTGTCCAATACCGCTCCCCAACCTGTCAATGATGCATCCGTGAATATGGACATCTGAGGTTGAGGAGGTTGTAGAGGAACACCTCGCAGGAGATTCTGTTCCGATAACCACCACTGAAGGTGGAATATCAATGGTTCTTTTACTGGTATTCTCAGAGATAACGGATCTGTTCTCTGTGACCAGAACGACATCAAATACATCTGAATCGGCCTGCGCCTGAGTGCCGCATATGGCACCACCTTCTCCAGAGATACTAGCAAACCCAGTATTCTGAGAAATTGACGCACCGTCAGATAGGCTCCTAGAGAAACCGACTCCAACACTGCAATCAGGCTTCTGACTCTGCTCTCCGCCGGAAAAGCTACGCCGTCCCTGAGATTGAAAAAAATTCCCAGATAAACAAACTCCTGGGATGGAGTCAGTTCTGATTTCTCTAGATTCACAATCCATCCTAGCTTCTTTAACAAGTCTAGGACTACTTTCAGATTGCTGCGCAGAGTGACTGGATTCCCCGCCTTTAGCAGCCAGTCGTCTATATAAGTGTGAACAGCTATGTTTCTCCTGCGAAGTAAAGAAGTCATGGCGAGAACCACCTTGGTGAAGACCCTCGGAGCCGTGGTCAGGCCGAAGGGAAGAGCATTGAATTCCCAAACATTGTCTTGGAATGCAAATCGCAGGTACTTCTGAAAGGGAATTGACATTGGAATACGAAAATAAGCATCCTTCAGATCTATCGACACTGCCCACATGCCTTTCCTCAGCCCTGTCATTACCGCTGCTACCGTCTCCATCTGAAATCTGGGAGAAAGAATAAATTTGTTCAACGGTTTGAGATTGAGAATTAGTCTCCACCCCCCGGTACGCTTCGGAACTAGGAACATGATCGAATAGAAGCCCAGTGACGACTGATCGGTGACTAGGTGAATCGCCTTCTTCTGACGAAGCGATTCTATTTCTGACTGAATGGCGACTAGACGGTCTAATTCCCTTGGAATAGGAGTCCATATTGGAGTCGATGTTAACAGAACTAACGATTGATGGATGAGCCAGTCCGGATCGTAGCCGTTTCTTATCCACTGACAGACTAAACAGTCGCGCACGACCTGTTCCCATTGGTTTAGGAATAGCTGAAGTCTGCCTCCGACGGACGGAATCTGCACACAGTTGTCGGTCGAGATTAGCCGACAAGACGCTAAATCGCTTGGGTGAAGATTCTCGACTCCATTTGTTTCCAAAGCCGCCGGTATTGGTTCCGTCGGAAACCCGTCAGGAACGAGCCCCACGGCCGCCCCGCGGCTTCTTGTGGTATGACGGTCCGGAACCGGCGCCACGACTATCCTTACGGTAGCCGCCTCGACCCGAACCGCCACCCTTCCTGTCGTCCTCATACGGCCTCTTACTAGAGGGCTTGTATGCGGACGAACGGGCAGGCCCTTGTGCTCCGGATGGCCTATGGGCATCACGGGCAGAAGGACGGAAGGGCGATCTAGGATGCTGTCTCTGCTGCTCCTGCCTATGCTGACGGTAGGACTGTTGCGGCTGAGTCCTCTTGGTCGACTTCCACGACTTGCCGACCACTTCTTGCTCCGCCACCATTGACGCAACCTTAGAGAGCGCTTGTCGTGCCGAGCCGCCGAACAAGACTGGACCTATGAAAGGCGCAGAAGACAACGCAGCCCTCATCTCTGGTCCTGGTTCCACACAATCGAGAACCATTCTCCGTCGCTCTGCCAAAGTTCTCGTGATTACCCTGGCCAGGCAATCCTGAGACAGGCGCATGGTGTCCCGAACAACTCCGGGAGCAGCCTCTGGCACCTGTCCGCCTTCCGCCGTGCAGTCCAGCATACCCTGCAAGACGGTACACCCGTGCGACAGCGCAGCCATGGCTGCCCTAGCCGCATCCTCAATGAGCGTGAGCGGATTGAACGGGTCTTTGTTGGTCTGAGAAACCAAAGGACGTGACCGCCCCCTTGGCCTTCCCAGCCAACGGCCTATTCAGCGCCTCACGTTCCGCAACGGAAAGCCGTGGAACCCTGGCATACTGATGATAAGCCTGCTCCGGAAAACGGACCCTACTCCTTATCCCCTTCGGGGCCTTGGGCAACGCATAGTCTGGCTGAACCAGATGGTATGCCGCAACTTCCAACATGTCAGAAGTCTGCGTGTCCAACAGGAGTGTAGGCATGGCAGAAGAGCCACTGGACAGAGCGCTAGCCGCACGCTCTGACATCCGTTCCATCGCCGGATCGCGCTGAGATCCTAGATCAGATGCCAACCCGAGACGATTGGTCATCCATCCAAGAACCTGCACCCATTCAGCTTCGGTGCAGAAAGCGGAATCGTCCATCAAAGAACTCCCGTTTTCATCCCCCCTCTCTCCCTTAGATGAGAGGGCCACCGACGATCCTTGCTGAACGCTACGATATACGTCTCTGCCAGGACAGAGCGCATCCATAGCGCGACTACCAGCGGCACCAGTATCCAACGAATCGCCAGATACGGATTCCCCGCAGTCCATCGGCTCCAACACGGGATCCGGGACTACGACCGCCTCAATTACGGCTGGCACTGTCACTCCGATAGGAGCCGCACCTAACGCCGCCGGGATAGCAGCAGGAACCGCAAACCACGGCTCCGCCAGCATATCCGGTTGCACAAATCGCGGATGAAAAATGCCCGACGGAACGTCGACATCACCATCCGCCTGGCAAACCCGTACAAATCCTGAGGGCGACCCCTGGGACGTACTAGGCATCGCCGTCATCGAAAGATCCGGCATGCCGGAATCTTCCATCAGCAGCAAATCTTCCTCCTCTACCGACGGCTCATGAGCCGAGGACAGAGAAGGGGCAGGTGCATGACCCTCAGCAGAACTAGCCGGACCACCTAATGGTTGTCCTGCACCAGCTTGCCTCACCGGGACCGTGGACTGCAACGAGTCAAACATAGCCTTGAACTGGGCCGCCCATACGCCCAGTGCTGAATCCATCCTCTCATTCAGCCGACCTTCCAGTCCCAGCAACGAAACCTGCTGCAGCTTCACTGCCTTGTCCTTCTCGATACGCTCCAGCCTCGCCCGTCGATCCTTGTCAAACTCCGCCACCAATGCCGACGACCACTTGACGCACACATCACAAGGGCTCCCGACCTTACACTTAGCGCACGCCACACAGTGATGACCCAGATACTTCCGTTTCATGAACCTGTTGCACTTTCGGCACAACGTGTCCGGGTTCTTCGGTTTCTGCGAACACAGAGAAGAATTAAAACGCTGCACATGACAACCGATGATGAGCAATACGCACAATAGACTTGCTAGTTAAGATTTCTTAAACACATTAACTTTCTCTCAATTTAATGATAACAAGTCTTAGGCAGGAAATATTTGAAACTTTTTTGAGTGAAAATTTTTTAAAACACACAACTCGGCCTTTAACTAGCGTTAAATAACCAAGGCTACATCGCCGATCGCTACAAACACCCTCGACAACGAAGCGAAAGCTAAAAATCGGCGATAAACAGAGTGCATAGACACACCAAGCCAAGAACGACATAATACATGGGCGCCGCCATCTTGGCCAAGGGCGCATCCATCTTTAGAGGAACCGAGTCGCAAGAGAAAATTAACCGAGTACCCGAATTAAATTAAAAGTTAACGGGTACAGAAGCGACTCCAACAATGGCTAACATTTTAAAACAATGTGCCAATTTAAGGAAATTTCAAACAGTCATTATGGCACGAATGTATAAATTCTAGATTGATACAACCTGCCCCTGTGATGATTTCCCCAGTTCCTCCATGAATCCAACGATGGTTTTCCGAAAAAACACGCTAAAACTGCTTATTCAATTAATAAGAGAGCACTAAATACACGCGACTTTCAACAAGCGCAAAATAGACGAATCTGACTGTGATTGGGAATTGACTCGGTACCTGCGGCTATGGTATTCCCGGACACAGTATGGGCAGGACCAGGAGAGTGCGGAGTTTTAATTGTTTATTTTGAGCTAGACTAGATAATAGACATTATCATAATAGTACATCTGGTAAGTATTATTCGAAGTAGAATCGGCCTGCGCCTGAGTGCCGCATAAGGAACCACCTTCTCCAGAGATACTAGCAAACGCAGTATTCTGAGAAATTGATGCGCCACCAGATAGGCTCCTAGAGAAACTGACTCCAGAACTGCAATCAAACTTTTGATGCAGCTCTCTGCCGGAAAAGCTACACAGTTCCCGAGATTGAAAAATATTCCCAGATACACAAACGCCTTGGATGGAGCCAATTCTGATTTCTCTAGATTCACAATCCATCCTAGGTCCTTTAATAAGGCCAGGACTACCTGAAGATTGTTGCGCAGAGTGACTGGATTCCTCGCCTTCAGCAGCAAGTCCCCCGCCTTCAACAGCAAGTCATCTATGTTAGTATGAACAGCTATGGGTTCTCCTGCGATGGTAAGAAGTCATGGCGAGAACCATTTTGAAAATATTTAGAGTAAAAATTTTATAAACACGACTTGGTACTTAACTAACGTTAAAATAGCCAAGAAAATAAGACCGATCGATACAAACACCCTCGACAGTGAAGCGAGAGCTGATGACCGGCTTACAACTGAGTGCATAAACACGTCAAGCCAAAACCAAAACATTAAACATGGGCGCCGCCATCATGGCTATCTTGGAAGGAACCGAGCTGCATGATAAATTAACCAAGTACCCAGATAAGATTAAAAGGTTGACGAGTAACGGACGACTCCAACAACGTCTACCATTTTAAAACAATGTGATAACTTAAGGAAATTTCAAACAGTCATTACGGCATGAATGTATTAATTCTAGATTGATACAACCTGCCCCTGTGATGATTTTCCTTTCCCTTCCATAAAGTCAGCGATCAAATTGTGCGTAGAATCCTCAAAACACAAAAATTCAAGCTAAATTACGACTCAGAAAAACGTGACTGTAAAGTCGAGCAAAATAGACGAATCTGACTGTTGTTGGGAATTGACTCGGTACCTAGAGGCTATGGTAATTCCCGGACAGAGTATGGGCAGGACCCTGGAGAGTGCAGAGTTTTAATTGTTTATTTTGAGCTAGACTAGATAATAGACCTTATTATAATAGTACATCTGGTAAGTATTATTCGAAGTAGAATATAAAATTGTGTAAATATTAGACAAAAGATGTGCTCTTTGCTATTTAAGAAAACCTACCTCTGTATTATTCACATACAGCCTATATCTGTTTGTGAGCCCAAGCACAACATCCTGAAAAGTGATATCAGTGAAAACAATGTTGAAAATCAAAGCTTGTTATTTTGTCCTCCATTTTTGTATTGCCCATATCACTTTTCTAATATTTCTAGAATAGAGGGATCTATTTCTAGCTACATGTAAGCCCTGCCTATTTCTAGCTATGCCCCGCCCATTTTTAGCTAAGCTCTGTCCACCTTTTAAGCATGTTGGAATCAATTTGAAACTTTGAAATCTGACTTTCCAGTATCTAAATGTTACGGTAACTATACAGACAAGCTGTTGAATATTTTGAGACTAATTTGACTGGAGGCTGTTGCTATCTATGGCAGAATGTTTATTAAATTGCACACCCATGAAAGACATACAAGTTGACCGCGTTAGTGACAGACTTTTCAATTTTCCTGACAGAGCTATGTCTCTTTGATCGTGACATCATCTCCCCGAGTGACAGATCAGATCCGTTTATTTGATCACCATGACCGTGATCTTGAACATAAAACCACTGACACTTTAAGCGTATACAGATAGCCGGTTTCTTTCACATTCCCATCCAATAACCCTAACACTCATATCAGCCAAAAATGGCTTCTGCAGTGGTCTTGAAAAATGTCCATTTGCAGACCAAGAGAAGAGTATTTTTGACAATTTGCCAGTGGAATGACTGGCTCAATAACCGACCCAGTCATTCCAGTGGTAAATTTTCAAAAATCCTCTTCTCTTGGTATGCAAATGAGCATTTTCTATGAGAAAATAGAAATTTTCTTGAATAAGTTCAAGGGTTAAAGGGTTAAGGTAAGTATGCGAGTGTACATCACACGCGAAATATGTGACATTGTCTGGTGGCGCACACTTACATTCCATTGATGGAATGAGTCCTGAAACATTTATAACATGCTGAAGTATGAATGATATGGCTGGAGCACTTGACATTTTGGGATCTCGTCAAAGTCTGTAAGTATGAGAACTGACTACCGGTAAATATTCATGTGAAAAATAAAATCTGGTAACCTAATAGCTAACATATCTAAAGTTATAAATGCGTTAGAACATACTATTATTCTAAATTCATTAGGAAGAATACATTGTTGGCATTTGTTGGCAATATAACAAGATGCTAAATTTTTTTCTACTAATTTCAGCATGATTTTGACATTTGACTTTGTCCACTAAATCAAAAGGTAATAGACTTATGAGGTTTGAGAAGTTGCAGTATGGATTAGAAATAAATTTTTGCAACAATTTCAACATGATCATGATATTTAACCTTCACAAGAAAATTGACAGATAACCCTTTCATCTCCCTCTGGCAGTCATCTGTCAGTGAATAGTTCCCTAAAGATGGACAAATCTACAAACTAAGGTAACGTTAATAATTACATTTTATGCCATGGCCACAGCAACATAAAATTTTGTAGACTGCATCTCTGCATCCTAGAGAACCTGTGCTAGGTTTCATTTAAATCTGAAGTCACTGTTCAATAATATGAATATGGCCAATGAAAAACTTTAACAAAACATTTAACTACAAAAATGTTACAAATATTCTTAAGTACAGAATTGTAACAAATGGGAAAAATTGTCAACAATGAACAGTGCTGAGGCCACCCTTGTACGAGAGCTTTGCCAATTAATGCTGTCACATGACTGTAAAAGAACTGATCAGTAGTGATGTAGCCACCATCCGCCAGTTACAATTGTAGTGTAGAAATGACTGAGATGGTCACAAAAGCTACACTCACAATTTTGACATCTCGGAGAGGAAACTAATTTTCCATGTTATGAATAATCCAGTGATGGGGGAACTAACATTTTAGGAGATATGAATTGAACATAGTTCTATATACCTGTCCTCCAATTTCACATACAGCCATTGTGTCACAAGGAACTGGGAAGTTCACAGATTCTCCTGCTGTCCCTAGCCAATGCGAAAGGCCAGAATGAGCATCTAAAAATACAAGGCAAAAGTAAGTAAGCAAAAAACATATGCACAAAGAACATATTATATAACGTATATGCTCAAAGAACAAATGATAAAGTATCAGATTGAAAATTAAGCCATTTTAAAGTTTTCAACTCGATAGATTAAAACAACAAATTGCTTATATGTTGCAAATATTCTATTGAATGTCTTAAAATTAAAGTGCATTAACCCTTTCATGTCTAAGACAGCCAAAACAGGCTTCTGTAGGGGTCTTTAGGAATGTCCATTTGCAGGTCAGGAGACCATTTTTGAGATTTTACCACTGGAATAACTGACTCATTAACCGAGCCAGTCATTCAAGAGGTAAATTCTCAAAAATAGTCTTCTATTGGCCTGCAAATGGACATTCAATAAGCAAATACATGTATTTTGATTTTCTTGATCAAATTTGGTCATAAAAGGGTTAAAGGTGTTAATAGTAAGGTAAAGGATGGTTTCCTGGTGGTTATATTGTATTGAAGATTAAGACCACTTTCTAAGAGGAATAATCACCATACCACATACAATTAACCTTTCCAGAGTACCCACTCATCATATGACATCATAATCAACTACGTGACGTGTATAATCACATAATAATGAATGACGTCATGAATGATGCCGATAAGTATATAAGTATACGAACGCATATTTGAAGACGGTCTATGCGTTGTCGTACAAATTGTATGTCTTTACTATTTAATAAATATTCTGTTGAATATTTTGAAACTAATTTGACTGGGCGCTGTTGCTGCCATAGGCAGCAACAGCGCCCAGTCAAATTAGTTACAAAATATTCAACAGCTTCCCTGTATAGTTTTCAGTAAATTAATAGATAGGGCATTCGGGGATCGATCAATCTTAACACGGCGAGGTATGGGTGGAGCTTAGCTAGTGATGGGCGAGGCATAGCTAAAAATGGAACGGTCCATTAATTTAGAAAGTTTTGGTTTAACCAGTTAAAGATAATGGAAATTATTGCACAGACACCCATTTTCAAGATGGCCATCTTATGACCAAATATGATAGGAATCCTCCACATCTACCATCCAAGTTATTTCCAAAGCTTAGAAACAGATATTCAAACAGGTATTGCATAGAAACCAAGTTTGAAGATGCCCGCATGATGTTCATATTGGATGGAACATCAATTTTGATGGCATTCTCCATATTTAACAGCAAATTCTGAATGTCTTGACCAAGCTACTAATAGATATTCCACAGCCATTGTTCATGATGGCCAACAGACCGCATAGTATTGGATTCCACATCCAGACCAATTTTTATAGGCCTCACCCCTATAATACACGTAAATGATTTCCACAGTTTTGAATCACTTGTTTACGGCTAATCAGCCATGGTTCATACAGCTCCCAGAGGCTCTCATTCAAGGACTTCTCAAGGAAGGAAGTTAGAAATTTTCACGGACATAAAACTGAATGTTTTTTGGGGTAGAGTCTTTCACTGGAAGAATTTTGAAGACTAGAAGCTTTAAGAACACATTCGCTGCATTTTGACTGATAAACATAAGCATTATATGGACAACATATACTTATTTCAAGGGCTTTTCAATGAATTTGTGAACTATTCAAGTGATTTCCAGGGTAATTGTCAGTTTTAAAGACCGATATAAAAATTAACGTACCTTTCAAGCTTATGCTCTGTTATTACAATGGTAACAGTTTACAAGAAGAACATCTGGCAGCTGCATTTAATTTCTCACACTAACCAATTTCGCATTGCCATTCTAGCCATACAAAACGCAATTATTTTCGAAAGCTAAGAATCGGTAAACATACTGAGACTTATTGCATAACAAATTTTCTCCACCTTGTGTATATCCCGACAAAGTTGAGTACGTTCCAAAATCCACGATAAATCTGGAAACTGTTCACGAAACAACATCATACATAATTATATTCCTGAACACTTAAAATCTCAAAATTTAAGAACCTCACATTCAACCTGAAGCAAGCATATCACACCTGTAAGGTGATGAAAATGTGGAAACTAAGTTGTTGACACCCTTCAAAATATTCAGAATAATATTCCCTGTACATAATAAAGAATTTGCTGTTAACCCGTACCATTCTGATGTCAACATTCTGTCTTTTTGCGGTGCCAGTAAGAAAGAAACTGGTGTACATTTTTAAACAATTTTGGTGGACAATGTTGCTGTCTACGACAGCACCATCCTCCACCAAATTTGTTTAAAAATGAACACCAGTTTTGCCCTGTAGGTGGGGCTTAGAATACACCTTCCGTATCCTCTGCATGTCGTAAGAGGCGACTAAAGGAGGTAAGGGTGAGGTAACCCTGACAGAAACCTCGAGTGCTGAAGACGGAGGTTCCAGGCCGCATGGCGCACTCTAATAAACCATGGATCCACGCACTTAACACTTATGATCATGTCGATAGTCACTTACAGGACTGGCGGTAGGATCAGCGAATGAAAAGAAGAAGAAGAAAGAACACCAGTTCATCTTTTAATTTAATTTGAAAATTAGAAATTTTGACATCAGAGTGCTAAGAGTTAAGGGGGTAAGAATTAAATTATACATAACTATACGACTTATTACAGTGCATGTACATATATCATACCATATTTTAACAGAGCACCATCAGACAGCTGTATAGCTACCGATCCAGAGGTAGGGTTATGTGCAATATTGTAGACAAGGCCATCCACTGGATGCATATCACTAAAACGTAGATTTGTTAAAATCTCATTTTTATTTCTATGTAACTAATCATAGCAACAAGGATAAGATTCAATGATAGCCAAAAGGCTTAATTTATTAAACTGAATCAAAACAGATTAAGAACAGCTGATAGTCGGTACACAACATGTCGCTAAGATTTGGGTAGTCCAACCCACATTAACCAAAAGCTTAATAACATATGTTTTATACTGTTGCGAGGTGGATCACCTGGATATGTCCTATAACTGTAGGGAGAGTTAGTCTCATGTAAAAAACAACACTCCAAAGGACACGTGCGAAAGGAGGAATCCAGTTTTAGCTATTCCATGCCCATCTCTTGCTAAGCTCCACCACACTTCGCCCATGGTGGGATCGATCGATCCTTGAACTACCTGACTATCAATTTCCAGAAAACTAAATGGGTAAGCTGTTGAATATTTTGAAACTAATTTGACTGGGAGCTGTTGCTGCCTATGGCAACAACAGTGCCCAGTCAAAGTAGTGTCAAAATATTAGACAAAATGTTTATTAAATAGTAAAGCCATACAATTCGTACAACGTATCAGACTATTAAGCGTTTAAGATGGACTAAATCAAGTCATTCATGCAATAATTGATTATCACATCATCCTACATGTCACAGAGTTGATTATAACATCATATGATGGGTGGATAAACTGGAATAAACGAAATCTAGGAATCTTATACGGGCGGCCATCCGCTCCAAACCGGCCCACAGGCTGAATAAACGAAATCTAGGATTTCTTTTTTCACGAGAGAGTTGATACTTACCTCCCTAATACTTTTGATATTGCTAAATATCGGCTTTCACTCAATAAAACACTCAGATTAAAAACAGTTAGGTGCCCCTACTGGGCAGGGAGTCAGAGGTAGTCCGGCGGATGCTCGCCCCACCACCGCGCATGCGCCGACTACTACTTCCTCTGGCTCATTTATTGGCTAACACATGCAACTACCAAGAGCCTGAAGACCGAGCCTCTGTGGGGCGGAGAGGCCGGGTCCGTATCTAGGGAGGTAAGTATCAACTCTCTCGTGAAAAAAGAAATCCTAGATTTCGTTTATTTCACATCAAGAGTATACTTACCTCCCTAATACTTTTGATATTGCCAGAATTCGAAAGTGAATCTGGCGGGAGGGAGGCGAGGTCAAAAGACCAGCTCTTCCCTATACGCTTTCAAGCGTTTAAGGCACTTATGACGTCTGAAACTGTGTGAAAACACAGTCAGGATTTGATAAACCATCGGATAACACAACCGATGTCTGAGAGATGACCGATTTGTCATATGCGCTCCCCCCCCCCCCTTGGGAGGAAGATTAAATGACCTCAATGTCCTACACGCTCTCTTCATACTAGTGCCAAGTACTATAGGACAGAGACGAAAAGGCTCCATTTTCGTATACTCTCTCTAAAGAACCACAACCCACATAAACCATCACCATATTAATAACACTGGGTAACGTGACAATACAACACAATGAACAACACATGAACAAGACTGACCTTGTTGTACTAGGAAACTGTCATCACGATTCCAGTAGAGAAGGATGATACAGTCCCGACAAGTGGTTGTCACCGTCGCTGAATGGCGAAGTATATAAGCAATGCGGAAGCACTCTTCACAACATAAAGCGGTTATTGTTTCAAAATCGACAAGGCGAGAGGGTTAGAGGTGTCACGGAGGTAATGGTCTGTAAAACTTGACTCACAGTGCCACTGAGCCACTGACATAATATCATCCACAGGGACCCCATTAAACAGGGCAGTGGATGTCACGACACCGCGGACACTGTGAGCCTTGGCCACGTCAACCTGTCGCCCGGTGGCGGATTTGTGACAAAATTGAATACATTCCACAATCCACCTAGAAATGGTGTCCTTAGACGCCCTACCATGGGGTTCAATATATGACAACCATAACGCTGACTGGTCGGTACGCCACTCCGAAGTACGCTGTTTGTACCGGAGCAGCGCCCGTACGGGGCACCATACTTTAGAATTAGGATCATATCTAGTTAAAGATGGCAAAAAAATAGGCTGACCTGGATATTTCAATGACTGATTTTTAGACAAGAAATTAATCCTAGGTAGAAGCTTAAGGCCTTCCCCTGTAACCACAAAACGGTCAACCTCGGCTGATAAGGCGTGAATTTCACTCCTACGCCTCGCCGAGGCCGCAGCAATTAAAAATACAGTTTTAAGAGTTAACATTTTCATAGAAATGGAACTAAGTGGTTCAAAAGGCTTATCACCTAGCACCTGGAGCACCAGTGATAAACTCCAAGACGGAATCAGTGGAGGATTCCTTGGTCTTAGATTGCCCATGCCTTTAATTAATACATTTAATGTACTTACTTCATCACTCCCCCTATTAGCCAAGCAAGGAATAACAGTCATTAAAGCTGATTTATAACCAGCAATAGAGTTAGGCTTGAGGCTATAGGCATCATATAGGTGACAGAGGAAATCAGCCACTACCTGAATAGATGATTCCATTGGATCAATACATCTTTTTGAGCACCATTCTGCAAATCTGTTGATTTTATAATTATATGCTCTGGAGGTTGACCCCCTCCTGGCTTTGGCCATAAACATGGCTGCTTGCTCAGAAAAGCCCTCCTTAATTCTAGATTCCTTGACAACATCCACGCAGTCAATCGGAACATTGACGGATTGTCGTGAAGGGCCTTGCCCTGGAAGATAAGGTCGTCCATCAGAGGCAGCGGAACCGGATTGCAGACCAGAAGGTCCAGCAGATCCGTATACCACGATCGGCTTGGCCAATCCGGGGCGATCAGAAGCACTTGGCACTCCTGCTGCCTGATTTTCTGAAACACCTTTGGAATCAGGATTGCTGGGGGGAATGCGTATGCATACATTCCCTCCCAGCTGATAGCTAACGCATCTGTTGCGAAAGCGCTTGGGTCTGGAATCGGAGAGACGTACGTCGTCATCTTCGCATTCTTCTTCGTTGCGAACAAATCTATGTTGGGTTTCCCCCAATGGTCGAACAGACGATCCGCCACACATTGATTTAGTTGCCATTCCGTGGGTAAAACACTCATCCTTCGGCTCAATGAGTCTGCTAGCAGATTTAACCTCCCCGGAATATGAACTGCCTTCAAGGTGATCCCATGATCCAGGCACCAACAAAGCAGTTTCCATGTCATCATACAGAGACTGGGCGACTTCGTTCCGCCCTGGCGGTTTATGTAAGTCACTACTGTTGAGTTGTCTGAACGAATTAGAACAATCTTGCCCTGAACTTTCTGTAAGAAATGTTCCAGGCCCAGGACTACTGCTCTTAGCTCTAGTAGATTGATATGTTCCTTGGACTGATCCAGATCCCAAAGCCCTGATACTGTGGACTCTTCCAGACAAGCTCCCCACCCCTCCATCGATGCATCTGTATACACAGTCACCTGAGGGTGGGGAGGGGTTAGCAAAACCCCCGGCAAGAGATTCTCTGTATTCAACCACCATTGCAGGTGGTGAATCAGAGGCGCCAACACTGACACGTTCGAGTCCAGCGAACCTGAACTCTGGGTCCACTGTGTCATGAGAAACAACTGGATCGGGCGCCTGCGCAAGGCGGCCTGCGGAATGACTGGTTCCAAAGAAACCATCAAGCCCAGCATTCTCAAGTAAACCCGCGCCAGGACATGACGACTGTCGCACACCGACTGTATTACCGAGATGAGTATTTGAACCCTCTCCTGAGTGGGGTAGACATACCCCGTCTCCAGATCGAAGAACATGCCCAGGTAAACAAACTTCTGGGATGGAGTTAGCTCTGATTTTGGGAAATTGATCATCCAGCCCAAGTCCGAGAGAGTTTTCAAAACAATCTCCAGATTGGCTGACAACGATTCCCGGGTGTGCTTTCAACAGCCAGTCGTCTATGTACGTGTGGACTGCTATGCTTCTCCTGCGGAGGTATGCAGTGATCGCGAGAACCACACGGGTGAAGACCCGAGGAGCCGTGGAAATCCCGAAGGGTAACACCCTGAATTCCCACCGCCGGCCCTGAAATGCGAATCTCAGGAAGCGACGGAAACTCCTCTCTATGGGAATGTGGAAATACGCATCCTTCAAATCTATGGAAGCGGTCCACATTCCTCGCTCCAACCCCGCCAATACCGAGCGCACAGTCTCCATCTTGAAACTGGGCGTCTCTAAGAACTTGTTCAAAGGCTTGAGGTTGAGAATTGGCCTCCACCCTCCGGTGTTTTTCTTCACTAAGAAGAGGGTTGAATAGAAGCCCGGGCACCTCTGTGCCGGCTGAATGGCTTCTTTTAGTATGAGGGAATTTATTTCCTCCTCTATACACAACCTCTGATCCGGATCCCGTGGAATAGGAGTCCAGATCGGCGCGAGAGACAGTCGCGATGGCGGGCCTGTCAACCAGTCGGGACGATACCCGACGGAAAGCCATCGCAAGACTAAACGGTCCTGAGTCAACCGCTTCCACTCTGGCAAGTGGCCGGCCAAACGGCCGCCCACCGGTCCACCTAGGGATAGAGGTGGACATAAGGAGTGCCAGAGTGGCACTGTCCTCTCGGCGTGAAACACCGGAGTGGTTCCCACCGCGGTAACCAGGCCATCAGGCCCGATTGCCGCGACCAGATCCCCGCGCGCCCCGTCCAGCGCCGCGCGCACCACGGTGCGCGGGCGGCTGTCTGGCTGGGTGCGGCTGGGGAGCCTGCGCCCCCCCTCGCTGCTGGCCGAATCGCACGTGGCCTAGGCCTACGTTGCGACGGTGGCTGGCCTCTGACCTGGCCAGCACCACCTCGAGCCTGCAGAGGACGATACGCAGGGGGTGCCGCGCGAACACGCTCCCGCCGGAGCACCTCAAATTGTTCACGCAGCGCCCTCTGGTTGTTAACCAGAGTGACCGTCTCCTGGAGGTGCCTGCATCCCTCACCTCCAAAGAGACCAGGACCTGTCATAGGCGTCCGCAGCAGCCTATTATACAGGTCCTGGGACGGGCACAGATTGTCAAGCGCAAACGTGCGCCTCGCCCGGACACTTCTGGTCACCGCCCGCGTCAAACAGTCCAAAGCCAGGTTGATACCATCCTGGATGGCTCTCTGGACTGTTACCGGGCTTGGCTGGCGTGATGCGGAGGCCGCTACCACCCCCTGTAGCAGCTGGGAGACGTGGGACAGAGCGGCAATCGACGCCCTCCCACTCTCCTCCGCATCACGCAGCGCGGCATTCGCCGAACGCAACGCGTTCGAGCACAAGACTCCCGTGTCAGAACGGGAGCCCGGCCGCGCATCTTCGCCTAAAGCCGCGCGATCATCCACGCTTGGCTTTGGCACCACACTGTACCGCTGGTATTCCAGGGGCACGATGTGGCAACGCTTCGCCACCTCGCGAGGGGCCTTCGCGAGACGTCCATTAACCTTAATGGACGCCTCCGCCGCTTCGAACATGTCCACGACATGCTCAGCCAGCGGCAGAGATGGCATAGCGGTAGCCGCCGGCCTACCAGCTAACCACGGCCTATGGTCACGCTGGCTAGCCGGCAGCTCCACGGGTAGATCGGGCCGAACACTTACCAGCCACTGGCAAGCGTCCGACCAATCCTCCTCCGTGGCTAACTGCGAGCGCTCTACTAGACGAGGGCCTTCGTCTTCCTCCAGAGCACTCGCAGTTGACGTCGACGGCGGATAAGCTGTTACCCCTGGCAAGCCCGGAAAAGCATGCGGGCCCGAGAGAGCAGGCATGCTAAACTCCGCGGCTTGACCAGGAGCAGGCGCTGTGGCAGAGCGTGGGGTAAACACCGCCCTACCGCTGCCCTGACCAGCACCAGCGACACCATCGGCAAGCCGAGGTATGCGGTATCCGTGGTCAACAGCACCGCCCGGGGACACCTTCTGGACCGTGAAATCTACTCCTGCGAGAGTAGAACCACGGAACACGTCGTCTGTATTCCCCGCGAGGGGTGCACAGACGTCGTATTCCATGGTCACGTCCTCAGAAGGCGACCCTAGCAGGAGATCCTCTTCCTCCTGGCCAGAAAGATTAGACTCCGGGTCAGCAAAGAGAGCTAACCCGGACTGGCCAGGAAAGGTGCCATAGGAGGCTTTGACACCCGCGGCGCGCGGATACCCAGGGTCTGATGAGCAGACCGCGGGTCCCAGCAACAACCGTTGTCCACGGCCCCTCGGCGCGGCGCCATGCCTGCTGCCAGGGTCTTGGACTGCCCCCAACAAAGGGGCCACCTCTGAATCCACAAACGGACCGGACCTAAAGAGACCGGATTCAGAGGCGGGGATCACCTGCTCGTAAGCAGATGCCGAGGACAACAAAGGAGCTGGCCCAGGGAGCATGCTGCGAAGCAACTCTGGGACCAAATCCTTTATTGTCCTCTGCATCTCTTGCAACATTTCGGACCTGAAGGCCTCCATATCCACCGCGGATGAGGCCTTCTTCTTACCCTTCTTACTACCCTCCTTCTTCTTCTTCCTCTCTTCCTCCATCACCTTCTCCCTTGCCTGCAATGAGAGAAAATCAGACATTAGATCTCCCCCCCACTGCTTACATACATCGCACTTCAGCAACGGTCCACAGGGACTGCAGCTGAAGCACAAGTGCGGTACGAATCTATTCTTCAGAAACCTCCCGCAGGACGGGCAACCAGGTCTCTGAAACAGGACAAGGACAAGGACAATGAGCAAGATAGTTAAGGTTAGCGAACTCAAAACCAACTAAAAAGAGAGGGACAGGATCCTCAAGATCGCAAGTCAAGAAGAACCAGCCGTGGACAAAACGTTAAATGTTAATAAAGGCCAAGGCCGATTATGACGTCATCAATCCCGTGACCAAAATAATCGATCCGCAACAAGCACCAAGTGCAAGAACGAATTGTATAAGTAACCGGAACATTTCCGTTGAATTGGCATTTCGAGTACACAACAATCAGATATACAGAGATAACTCCTTCCAATTCTAGCATTGGCAAAAAAGGAAATTATCTCCCCTTTTGTTTATCAATAATTAGATACCTGACACTTGTACAGACAAACCATCCAACGTGATGAACCGGAGAACTCCACCATAGTACGCCTCTACATTCTCTCCACCGAAGGGGAAGGAATTGGATCAAGAGGGCAAAGTGAGAAGACCTTTATAATAGGCCTCCAACTCACTGAACATAGATTTTTTGGTTAGATAACCTAACAGTATTAGTAGGAAATGGAACCGTGGTGGAGAGAAACATATCCTCTTGTGCCGAGAAGTCCATCAAAGCTTCTACGTGATACCTGTGGACAAAAACACAAAGAGAAATGAGACTTATGAAGCACCATGTTGTAAAAAACAAACATAAACAGGCGCTAATCACGGTAAGCGCGAGTCCCGGAAACACATTAAACCGGGACAAAACACGCTAGCATATCAAAGAAGTCACCTGATAAAGAGATCCAGCTCCTTCCAAAGGTGAGTCCTCTCTTTCCGACATGCCACGAACGTACAACAATCGTCAAATCAGTGAAAAACAAGGTAAACGCGCAGAAAATGTATAGTAGCACAAAACCGCATGTAACCCGTAGCCAATAAATGAGCAAAGAGGAAGTAGTAGTCGGCGCATGCGCGGTGGTGGGGCGAGCATCCGCCGGACTACCTCTGACTCCCTGCCCAGTAGGGGCACCTAACTGTTTTTAATCTGAGTGTTTTATTGAGTGAAAGCCGATATTTAGCAATATCAAAAGTATTAGGGAGGTAAGTATACTCTTGATGTGAAAAGGTCAATTACCTATAGGCAAGTTCTAAAGGCCACCACCCAAAATTCTTTCACGACTTACTTGATTACAATGACTTTCTGAAAAATAGGTTTCTTTCAGTTTCCATCCATTAAGGTAAGTATACATGTATATCAGATCAGAAATCCAACGTGACATTAGATGGCCTGAAATTAACCTGGATTAGCCACTAGCCAGATGGGCTAGTGACTAGCAGATTATGCTAGTCCTCATGATTATCTACTAGCCACGATTTGACAAATTTGCTGATTACCTTAGCCTGTATATTACCATATTAGGAACACGTCTTATTCCGGTCAATGCTCTATGTTAACTATTTCATGACTAAATTTTGTCCAAAAAATTAACTACTCTCATAAAAAATACTCATTTAAAGACTAAGACTATTTTCGAAAACTGACCACTGAAATAACTGGTTCGGTTATTGAGCCAGTCATTCGTGGTCGATTTTAAAAATCTTCTCTTGGTCTGCAAATGGACATTTCACAAAATAACTGCAGATGATTTAGCCGCCTTGACCATTAAAGGGTTAATCAATGCTATTTTGCTATCATCTCTCAGCACCTGCAGAATATAATATGAATATTTCATCTATCCATGTCATGTTTATGATAGAAATCTTTACTAACTCACTTGTCTGGTGCGTCCACAGACAGTACTAGCCCTGGTGAATTTTTACTAGCCTCAGGTTTGCCTTAAATCACTGAAAGGATGAATCTGATATGATGTCATAATCAACTACGTGACATTTTGGATGACGTCACAATCACAACTGCCTAGCTAAGTTTGTCACTAATGCTTAATTGATAATGGACTAAGCATTGTTGTACGAATTGTATGGCTTTACTATTTAATAAACATGCTGTTGGATATTTTAGGCCATAGGTAGCAACAGCACCAAGTCAAATTAGTTTCAAAATATTCAACAGCTTACCTTGTATAGCCTTCTGGAAATTGATAGTTCAGGTATTGATAGATCCCACCATGAGTGAAGCATAGCTAAAGATGAGCGGGGCATAGCTAAAACTGGATTCATCCATTATGCCACAGATTAGATGATGTCACAATCAAAAATCTATTGAACAAAAGCTTACCTATATAGCTAGCTACCGTAAAATTTTGATTCTGGGAATTCATGTTTCAAAGATTCAAATCGATCACAACGCACGTAAACAAGGGCCTGTATCGCTCACCTGCCTGTATCACTCACCTGGAATTATTGACCACTGGCACAAAGGAACAAAACGAGATGACCACTGGACAAATTTACCAATCAAATTTCGGTGACGGTTTAGCCAAGTTTTATTAAAATTGGCCCAGTGGTTAATACAGTAACCAGACGTTATATGATTTTCTAAGAAATTTGACAAAAATACAAGATGTCCACCAAAAACGTTAAATTTAGTTTGATTCATGTTTTTTTAACATCAACTTTCCCTAGGACAAATTTTAATCGCGTTTAGGCCTTAATCATATCTGCCAAATTTCGGCCCGATCCCTTCAGCAGTTCTAGAGAAGTAATTTTCGTGAAAACTAGGCCATTTAAAATGGGCGCTGAGACTGTTTGGTCACTCAAGTCCTCTTGAACAAACTTGGTTTAGCTCTTGCCCTAGATGATGTTTCATGAGTTTTGAGTTGAATCCCCAAGCGGTTTCGGAGATTTTTAAAGCTATTTATAACCAGAATTGTGGTTTTGCAACCACAGAACTCGCCTGTTGATATAATTCTACATATAATGGTCATTTGTAAAAGGTTAACTATTATGATTATATCAAATAAAGTAGTGATATATATTCATTACTAATGCTATTTATGAAGGCCTGATAGTTTAGCTGTAGCAGAGCTAAACAGAAAAGTTAAACAGTATGTCAAGCTAATCAAACCAGTGGATATGCACGATGGTTAAAGATGAAGCTTGCTCTTCTGTTCACTGAACAATTGAAGTTAATTTTAATTTTAATTCATGTATCATTAGGCAACATGGTCTTTGCAGGCAGTATAAGCATTTTTGGATATAAGAAATTAAATGATAAAATCAGATGAGTCATTGTTGAAGAATAAGGTCCTTCTGTAAATGTGTGTGAAATCAGATGAGCCATTACTGAACAAGCTTGTATACACTACAGCTGCAACATAGGTGGCTCTGTCAGAATAATAAAGGATTGACTGACAGATCAAAAGACAGACAGAGAGACCATCAGACAAACTGACATTTATAGTAGCTGCTGGTCAAAGGTAAAAATAAGTTGATGTAAAATCATTAATAACCAGAAGCGCAAATACGGACAGTGCCGACACCGACGATTTAGACAGACTTCGTTAGCCATATGGAGCGCTTTCTACTGTGTGTGTATGCATGCGCGCATGTGCGCTACTGTGCATGCATGCCACTGCGCATGCACTACTTTACCCATTAGGATCAGCACTGAAAGAATCGCATCTCTCTTACAGTGCAAGTGATTCTGCTGGGAATGTGATGTGATAAACACTGATAGATAATAAAAGATATGTAACTTTAATTAAAATTATATATATTTATAATACCAAAATATGTTTAATCCATGACTCTTAGCATGGATTAGTGCTTTAAAATGAAATCCAATTCATTATGATGCACAGACGGAGTCAATTTTGACCTTTTGACTCCAACCCTTCCCATTTCTACACAAGCGCAAAATAATTCCTTGTAATGTAGTCTACTAATAATGTGCTTAAAAATAGTATGCGACATGACCACCTTTGGAAACATTTAATTTTTGACACCCTCACCCCCTCCCCTTGGGTGGGGGGTGGGTGGGCATACCAAAATTGTGTGTCAGACAAATCCCTGGCCATATGTGCAATCATCCGCAAGGTTTCAAGTTTCTATCTGAAATGGTCTAGGAGTGTCATTACAATTTATTGGTGCCCAATTTTGACCCCGTCCCCTACCCTCAGTTTGACCAAAGATCAAAATAATTCCTTGTAATCTAGTCTACTAATCATGTGCTTAAAAATGATATGTGACATGACCAACTTTGGAAAATTTTTAATTTTTGACGCCATATTCCCCATCCCCAGGGCCCTGTTCCTGGGGGGGGGGTCCATACCAAAAGTGTCATGCACATCCCTGTCCATATATGTAATCATCCCCAAAGTTTCAAGTTCCTATCTGAAATGGTGTAGGAGGAGTTGCATTACAATCGATAATTACTGCCCAATTTTGACGTTTTGATCCCCGCCCCCACCCTGGGTGTGTGTGGGTGGGTGGGGGGGTTTATAACAAAATGTCAAAAGTTTCATGCACATAGGTATAATCATCCCCAAGGTGCTATGCCTGACAGTTTATCCATAAAGGAGCTAAACACAAAACTTAACCGTTCTGCTCTAAAATGTCTAAGTCCAGCTAAACGCAAAACTTAATGTGAAATAACAGAGTCCGTGAGTGGAAAGTGTAGGGGATAATGTTATAAATGGATTGTAGTATTAATATATATGTAGTAATAAGCCTGTATATCAAGTTTGGTGGCTGTATGCCTGATAGGATTGCCATAGCAGAGCTAATCGCAAAACTTAACCAAAATTGGCCGCCGCCGCTGCCGGATGACATGCCCGATATCGCATAAGCTCTTCTGTTCGCTGAACAGGCGAGCGAGCCAAAAGTTGGTCAAAATCCAAGATGGCCACCAGCCAAATTGGCTGATCTGCTTCGTTTGATCAAACTTAAATCTTTAAGCCCTAAGGATGCGTGCATCCAAATATAATAGAAATCAGCCCAGTGGCTCGTGAGAAGAAGTCGTTTCAAGAAAAAACTGACGGATGAAGGACACCGGACGGATGGATGACGGTCGGTCACCATGGCATAAACTTCTGGCCAGGTTAGCTAATAACTGGGCGGAGATTAGCTGGAAATGGGAGAGGTATAGCTAGAAAAGGATCCCTCTATTTAACTGATTGACAATGCCTACCTTTGACATAATCTGCTATATAGTGCCTCTCAGAGAGACGATTCTCAAAATATCTACAATGCTTTACATATACATGTAGCTCTGTTGAAAACCCTTGTCTGGGAACTCAGAATAAAATGGGTTCATTTTTCTGCAAAGACAAGAATACTTACTCCATTTGAATCTGCTCGCTGCTGATATTAAGCTTAGCAGAATATAGAATTGAATGAGACAAATCAGCATCAAGTACAACAAAGATGAATGTATCATCTGGCAACCATGTACAGTGATGACACCAAACAGGAATCTGTGTTGAAGTATTCTGTTTGATGTTGGCTAGACTGGAATAATAATAACAGTTTAATTATAAGTTCTGGTCACATGGAATATTGAAAAAAACTTTATTAAATTGAAATACACATTTCAGGAGGCAACTGCGGCGAATACGGCTGGTTTCCATTTTGAGACAATTCGAAGAAATGTCTTACAGTAAAATATACACTAACCAAATTTGAAGAGAATCCGCCTGAGCCTTCTAATGTTATGTGCAAAACCCCAGTTTTTGGATGATTTTTCAGATTGGCAGGGGATGTACATGATGATGAACATGTACAAATTCCATTGTAACTAAACTGCAAGTGAGGTCTTGTCCAGAAGTATACACTTACCAAATTTGAGAAATGATTTCTAAAACTAGATTTTTGATGAGTTTTAAATTTTGCTGGGAAGTAACTCCGGCAAACATGTATGGATCGCACTAAAACAAAATCTAAAGCATGGTCTAGTTTCATGGTATTCATATGCCAAATTGGAAGCAAAGGCAAAAGTTTCTAAAGTTATTCTCTGAAAGTTAGATTTTTGACAAGATTACATTTTTGTAGGAAAGGTAACTCTGGCGACCATGGACAGATTCCGCTGTACTGCAACCCCAAGCGAGGTCTTGTCTAGAGCTATCTCCGTACCAAATTTGGAAAGAATTGATGCAGGTGTTCTAAAGTTATGCTTGGAAAAATAATCTGGATGGATCAATGAACAAGTCGACAGATGCATGTATCTAAGGACTGATGCAGCCTAATTCTTGTCTGCCCATTGACAACGTCTGGGGGCAATTAACCACACCTAAAGAATTTATCTCTGACTAAAACTAAAGGTGAGTGTAAAGCAGAAGATTATATAATATATACAGGGCAATAGACTTGAGCACATTTAATAGGGATTTCTTTTAATATACCTGTCAAAACAATATTAAATACTAAAAAACTATTTACCGAATTGACAATAGTGATTCATAAATAATTACTATTTAAGATTAATATTATTGTGGTACATACTTAGAAAGAAATGTTTTTAAATGAAAATGAGCCTTAATTTCATACTTAATCAAGCCGTTTCCGCTACAGAACATTTTCATTCATAGCAACTGCTTTACATCTAGTCATATTAGCCTCCTGATAGTCAGAACTCGACAGGAACATATCTTCTCTTAGAGCATGTCTATCTAATCCTTTAATGGTCAAGATTTGTCAAGAATATTAAAATCTGTTCTTAGAGCTTGATATTTTGCATGGAAACAAGACACTCTGTTGAAAATTTACCACTGAAATGACTGGCTTGGATATCGAGCCAGTGGTAAAATTGAAGAAACAATCATCTCTTGCCTTGTAAATGAACATTTCTAAAGACTACTCCAGTATCTTAAAGGCCAATAACATCTTTGACTTTAAATATGTAAGATTTGACTCACCTATACCTGGCTTTAAGAACATGGCTGCCGCATTTCTTGATAAAGATTGCCGATTCTTTTCCTGTTTGGATGTTATCTTGGCTTCCACTGTCATCAACAGATGTGCCTGTATAATGCAGACAAATGATAATCCTATTACACACACGAGCACATCTCAGGGATTATCCTTACTACATCACATAGTTAATATCCTGATGATTATTTTGAAAACAACTTGGTTGAAGGTGAATGATGGCTAAAATCCTATTATTTATGCCATATTCAGAGCATGCTTGAATTTCAACGGCCCAGAGGCAAATAAGCTTTAAATTATTTCAACAAAATCTAACACTTATTATTGAATACGCTCATTTGGCCTTTCTTATTATGTAAATGAATAAATGCACATTTTGACAGGTCACTAGTAGATGTATTTCTTCACCTAGGAATTTTTATGTAAGAAGTTTTGTATATCATAGTCAGTTCTCAAAACTTTTGCTGGCAAGAATAGGTCGGTCTAATTGCCCTATCCGGTTCGCTTTAACAAATTTGTTTCAGGTAATATTTCCTGTTTCTCTGTAACCAGTGGCTTTGAAAAGGTTTTTTTGTAAAGTTGTCAAAATGTCCAACTTGAATGTCGACCTGATAGATGCAGACCCAAACATACATATTGTCATGTTCTGTGTTAGAGTCAATCATGTCGTAAAAGTTCTATTTTGAATTGGTACATGTAGATGATGTCTCTATATCTTTATCTACCAACTTGAATTTGAAGGGATCCGATGATTGATTCTGTGTATATATATTCAAGGTCCCTGTGAAAAATAGGTCATCCAAGATAAATCAGAGTCTCTTAAACAAACTTTTATAAGTCTGGAGATTCACTTCAATGGAGGATTCCAGTTTCTCAGTCAATCATATGACATCATAATCAAATATGTGACATGTAGGATGTTGTCTTAATCAATTACGTCATGAATGCCGTAGCTAAGTTCGTCATGAACACTTAATTGAAGACAGACTAAGTGTTGTTGTATGAATTTTGCTGTTACTATTTAATAAACATGCTGTTGAATATTTTCAAACTAATTTGACTGGGCACTTTTCTGCCATAGGCAGCAACTGTGCCCAGTTAAATTAGTTTCAAAATATTCAACAGTTTACCTGTATTATTTTTCTGGAAATTGATAGTTAGGAAGCTCAGGGATCGATCGATTCCAACACTGGCGAAGTGTGGGTGGAGCTTAGCTAAAGATGGGCGGGGTATAGCTAAAACTGGATTCCCCCATTGGCAATGTGGTTTCAGAAGAGTATCACAAAATCCACAATTATTCAACCAGCCTTACTTGAACATCTTGGATCCCTATCATGCCTATGACATCGCAAGGATGTTCTTTTCTCAATTTGCTTGAAATAGACATAGTGGTTTTGAGAAGTCATATAAAGAAAATAGCTGTGGATGGAACGATGGATCATGCACGTGTAGGCATTATCATCTGATATATTGACAGAAAACTTGGAGTGATACTTATCATAATTCGAACACGGTGGCCAGGTTGTGGATAATTCCCAGGAAACTTTATACACAGTTGATCTTAAACTTTTGAACTCGTAAGCACAAATGAGAAAAACTCATTTACGATTTAATAATTCTGTTGAATATTTTGAAACTAATTCGACTGGGAGCTGTTGCTGCCTGTGTAGAAATAGTTTCAAAATATCCAACAACTTAGCTGAGTGTATAGACACATTGAAATTGAGATTCTGGAAATTCAGGTTTCAAAGGGTTAACCCTTTCGTGACAAAACCGGCCAAAACTGGCCTCCAGTAGTGGTTTTAAGTAATGTCCATTTACAGGCCAAAAGAACTAATTTTTAAATTTTACCACTGAAATGACTGGCTCGGCAACTGAGCTAGCCATTAGTGGTAAATTTTCAAAAAAAGTCTTCTCTTGGCCTGCAAATGGGCATTCAATAAATATTTAAATTTTTCAAAGAAATTTAGTCATTAAAGGGTTAAAACAGCATCTGCCATACTAGCATTAGAGCGCACATTTATAGCTACACAGAACAGGATAAAATGCACATAGTCTACCCCGTTATTTATTCACGGGGAGACGATTGGCCGTGGTGTTAGCGTGATCGACTGGTAATCAGCTGGACGGGATTCAAATCCCACTCGATTGTCAGGTGATCAGGTGGCGGATGAGTAATCGGGGGGAAAAATAGGCAATCTCCTTCACACCTTATTGCCACTCTCCACCCAGGAGTATAAATAGGTACCAGTATAACTGGGGAAGTTACCAATAATAGACTGAAATATAAGCCTAGATATGGCGTGAATGGGACATGGAATCAGGGACTCGAAAGATGCCAATCAAACCAATAACGTCTTCCATTATTTATTCACTATCATCAAAATAAGCTTAATCGTATTATGTATGCATAAACCACATTGAGCTATTTATCCCTACTATACACACCTGTTTGATTATATTTACAAACAGCTACAGTTCCATCTGCCAACAGCAAAGCCAGGTCATTAGAATTTGGAGGCGGAGCAAAGATCACTTGATTGACAGGTTCAGGTAGTTGAATGTGATACGCACACATTGGTGGTGGTACAATCATAGTTCTGAATGGTGTCAGTAACAATTTGCCTGGAAATGAAAATAGATCCACATTGATGAAGCAATGGAGTGATCCAATCACTCAGTTAAGTATCTGACAAAATTAGTTTCAAAATATTCAAAAGCATTTTTATTAAATAGTAAAGACATACAATTTGTACAACTTGACAGACTACATGTATTAAGCATTTATGAAGGACTACCGGTAAATCGTGTCATTTATGACTTAATTGATTATAGTGTCAGCCTACATGTGACATAGTTGATTATGACGTCATATTATTGATCGATAAACTGGATACACCTATTCAGACAGAAAATTATATCAAGTAAGCTAAATTAAACAACCAGCCAAATTACTGATAGATATTAAGATATGTTCTAATTGGTTTTGCTTTACCCGATCTTACATGATCAATCTACTAAACAAACATAGGTACCTCAAAAATTTGTAGTATTACAAGTAATTACTAAATATTTTTTGAATGGAAATGCAATAAGAATCGAAAAATAATGTAAATACTTACCTCCATCTATAACAGCCACAGTGGTCTGATCATCTGTATTGCTCATATTGCCCATACTACAGTTAGTGACCCAGGACCAAGCGTAACACAGATACTGGCCATCTGAACAGACAATATGAAGGTGATATGCCTGCTCAGGGTCCCACATAATCACACAAACGTGACTGGATGCTTCAAACTTTAGACAGACCTTCTGATACCAGTGATAATTGCTAACCGTCCACAAGGTAACTGCAATAATTATAAAGAAATAAGAAAACAGTTATAACATGTTCAAGATTACCTGCCTATCGAAACTCAACTCGCCAAACCTCTTCTGCAGCAGTCTTGAGAAATGTCCAAAAAAAATTATTTTTGAAAATTTACCACTGGAATGACTGGCTCGATAAGCGAGCCAATCATTCCAGTTATAAAATCTCAGAATAATCTTTTGTTCTGCAAATGGACATTTTCTGAGAAAATTAAAATTTTCTTGAGCAAATTTGATGATTAAAGGGATAAGAGTCTCTTCACAAACTTTGGACTCCAAAGGGTCATAATGCGGCGTATGGCAAGCCACTTGTATTAAGAGACACCTCTCAATTGCCACTACTTGTTTGTGCTCATTAAGGTGGTCATTTAGGACAGATTTTACTTCATATGTACACTAAACCTTAGAAATAACTTAACTTGCTGCCAAAACAAAATAAAAACTGTCATGACTGTTGAATGTTTTGGACGCAATTTTATTGGAAGCCATTGCTGTCTTAGACAGTAATGGATTCCAATCAAATTAAGTCCAAAGGATTCAATAGAACATCTCTTACATCATATTCTAAACTGTACGAACTAATATGTGTTTGTTTTTGTTTTTGAAACATATATTACAAAGATTGCAATTCGACATACGTTTACAGATATATAACAGAGGCCCAAGGCGCCTGTATCGCTCACCTGGAATTATTGGCCACTGGCACAACTGAACAAAACTAGATGACCAATGTAACAATTGACCAATCTAATTTCTAAGGTTTAGCGAAGTTTTATTAAAATTGGCCCACAGGTTAATAAGTAGTCTCTTTATGATTTTCTCAGAAATTTACATAAAATACAAGAGGTCTGCCAAAAACAAAAATTTTAATTGATTCATGGCTGACATGTTTTTTTGACGTATCAATTTTCCATGGACAAACCTTAATAGTGTTTCAGCCATAATTATATCTCCCAAATTTTGGCCCGATCCGTTCAGAGGTTCCAGAGCCATTTTCGCAAAAACTAGGTATTCCAAGATGGCTGCTGCATTTGGCCAATCAAGTTCCCTCGAACAAACTGGTTCAGTTGTTGCTACAGATGATGTATCATGAGTTTTGAATCGACCCCACCAAGCTGATCAGCTTCCTTTGAACAAACTTGGATACCTATGCGTTAAGGATGCTTCCTGTAAAATATACTTGAAATCGGACGTGGTTGTCGAGAACACATTTTAATTTCCCATTGGTTTAGTATGAGAATTTTTGGTGGGAAAATGATCCAAGATGGCCACCAAACCATTTATCCGACAATTTCCAACATGGCAAATTTGAAATCAGAATAAATATATAAAACCAATTTCGGCTTCAAAATCGATCAAATACCACAAAAACATCCAATATGCCCACCAAACATGCTACATTTTGATTAGTCCATGGCGGCCTTGTTTTCTGACAGATTAACATCCCTTGAACAAACTTTAATGGCCTTTATAGACCCTAACCATATCTACCAAATTTCGGCCTGATTCGTTCAGAGGTTCCGAAGAAGTCGTTTACGTGAAAACTAGATCATCCAAGACAGCCGCAGAAACATTTGGCCAATCAAGTTCCCTTGAACAAACTTGGTTCCGCTCTTACACTAGATCATATTTCATGAGGTTTGCATCCATCTCCAAAACCGTTTTGGAGAAGATTAACAAAGACATTTCTAAAAACTGGCAAAAAATCCAAGATGTCCACCACCCAAATTGGCTAATTGGGTTCTTTTGAACAAACTTGGATCCCTATGCCTGAAGGATGCTTCCTGTCAAATATACTTCAAATCGGCACAGTGGGTCTCAGGAAGATATTTTAAATTTCCGATTGTTTTAGTATGGGAGTTTTTCGCGGGAAAAAGATCCAAGATGGCCATCAAAACGGTTATCCGACAGTTTCCAACATAACAAATTTGAAATCAGAATACCAAAAAACCTATATTAAAACCAATTTCGGCTTCAAAGTCCATCAAATAAAAATATTCAAATATGTCTGCCAAACACGCTAAATCTTGATTGGTCCATGGCGGCCATGTTTTTTTACATATCAACTTTCCTTGAACAAACATTAATGGCCCTTAGTCCCTAACCATATCAAATTTCAATGCGATCCGTTCAGCGATTGAATCTATCCCCAAAGGGGGTTCAAAGAAGATGAAATTGGCCAAATTCCAAGATGGGAGCTCTGAATGTCAAATTTGAAATCAACATACACAAAACCCGATATAGAAGCAATTTCGGCTTCAAAATCAATCCCCCAAAAAATCCAAAATGGCTGCCTACACACGATACATCTTGATTGGTCTACAGCGGTCATGTTTTGTGACGTTTCAACTTCCCATAAACAAATTTTAATGGCCCTTTAAGTTCCTAATCATAATCTTACAAATTTTGTCACAATCCATCGTCTTTGCGAAAACTAGGTCATCCAAAATGGCCTACAAATAATTTGGCAAATCAAGTTCCCTTGAACAAACTTGGTTCAGCTCTTTCCCTACATGATATTTCATGAGTTTTGAATCGATCCACGAAGCGGCTTCGAAGGTTTTAAAAAAAATCAGCAAAATTCCAAGATGACTGCCGGCCACATTTGTCAATCGGCTTCGTTTGAACAGACTTGGATCTCCATGCCTTAAGGATGCTTCCTTCCAAATATGATTGAAATCGGCCCAGCGGTTCTTGAGAAGTCGTTTAAAGAAAATGTTGAAGGACGGACAGACGGATGGAAAGATAGCGATAAGTCACCCCGGCATAAGCTCACTTGGCCTTTTAGGCCAGGTCAGCTAACAAACTATGTGTTTACAAGTGCAAGCTCCATGTAAGTCGTATTCAAGGAAAACTTGCCTAATACTAGCCATTCAGATGATACAATATGTCACGAATAAACTATGCATGCCATTTGTAGCTTTTTATCATGCCATCAAAGAAAGGTTTAGCAGCTTTAACTGCTAAATGTTGATACATTTCTCCACTCTATGAAGGCTGCCATTATTTACTTTTCAACCAATCAGAAAAACATCCGCTGTCTGCCTAGGTACATGCACCCAATCATAGGCACAAACCGTTGCCAGACAAAATAGTGAAGCAGCAACCATACAGTTGATAAGCTGTTGAATACTTTGAAACTAATTTGACTGGAAGCTGGTGCTGCAACAGCATCCTGTTAATTTGTTTCAAATTATTCAACATGATAATCATCTCACAACACTTTATCGTGATGCATTATGTGAACAAGTGAATTTGTAAACAGATATATTGTGATGCATTATGGGATCTGTAAACAGGTTTTGTGATGCATTATGGGATTTGTAAACAGATATAGTGATGAGTTATGGGATTTGTAAACTGTTATTGTGATCCACTATGCGATCTGTAAACAGGTATTGTGATGCATTATAGGTTTTGTAACTAGGCATTTTACAGCTCTTATTCTGTTATATGGATTATGATAGATTTAAGAATGAGTACAACAGACATCTACACTACTAGTTGCACGTAATCATTACCGTCCTAGTGATAACTGAAACAAGAGAAACACTCCCCACCCACCCTCGCCACATCGTACACAACTGCAACACAATATTATTTGCCGGCTCCAACATGAGTACATTAGATTTTTGGGACATACGTATCTACGGAAGAACAGGGCGCTCATAAAAATCTTTTTAATATTAAACACATCTTTGGGTGGCATCCTGCCATCCAATCATCCTATCAAATTTCAAACCATTCTCTCTCAAACTGTAGTTGGCGCGACAAGATTTCGGATGCATGGATGGACAGAAGTACATACAGACAGACAGGATGGACTGATGGAAAAATTCTTAACATTAGGCACCTCTCTGGGTGGTCTGCAATCATCCTGACAAGTTTCAAACAATTCGCTCTCAAATTATAGGATGAGTTGCAGCGACAAGATATTAAGGATGTGACCCCCTGCTACGTGTAGTGGGGAGTATAGTAATACTTGTATATAAAGGCTACCCACCATAAGATGTGGGCTGTGCTTGTTCTTGTGTATCCTCACTCCATACTGCCAGCACAGTGGACTCTGTGTTCCATAAAACTTCACGTACCTACACGGATCCATATACAGAAGTAAACTATAAAGCATAGTATAATAGAACATATTCCCATGAAAGGGCAGTTTACTGGGAAAATACTGGGCCGAATTGCTGTATGACCAATTGTATATGAAAATTTTACAGGTAAAACGATAAAGGAAGCACTGAGCAGAATATCATACATATATGACAAGTGAAAGGAATAGTAGAGAAAAGTAAGTTCCCCTAACGGCCTTGACACTCAACTGCCTAACACTTACGGCTCTCGAAACTATACTATATGTATTTTGTTCCTAAATGATTTCAATATATTTGTTCTAACTAGCTCAAAATAATACAAAAATGTACTGAATGCCTTTTCATTGGTTTTACTAAGAATCTTAGCTGTTACATGCAACCTATGTTCTCATGAAACTAGGCCAGATTGACATAGTTCTTTTATGGGTGAAAGCATATGGTGGCTACATCCACCATTGTCCAGGGTACAAGTCAGCAGCTCTATATATGACAAAAACATGTGTGGCATACTATAATTGCGACTTAGGCAGCTGCGTCAGAAATGTTAAAAATTGGAGCGACTGACTGACTAACTTATCGCATTTAAAAATGCCATCAACATATGGCATCTATTATCATTCCCCATTGGTTCCAATAATGTAGAAAACTTCAAGGGCTATTAATCCTGCGATTTGGCACTTGAATATATATTTTTCTACTGTAGATATTAGATATATATTAGACATTACTGGCTAGATTTGGTAGAGAGCCAGCAATACGGAAAATCATACTGACTAAATAGTTTACAGTCGATTCCAAAGAGCAAATTTACCTTTGACATATTCTCCAGAGACTAGTGTAGACTGACCTAGTTTTTAAATGGATGGTAGCTTACAAATCTATGTCCAAGTTAGGCGCCTACGACAATCGATGGTAATATCTCTAAATATGACGATACATCACACTATTATCTGTCGGATGAGGGGTGGTCACAAAACAGGTCAGCTGAGCAAAGTAGTTATTAAACCCTTAAACCCTTACTCATCCCGCCGACCAAAAAGGGACGCTGAACTGGTCTTCAGGAAAAGAAAATTTGCAAGGTAAGAGAATATTTTTGAAAATTTACCACTGGAGGGCTGCAAATGGGCATTCACTAAGGAAAAGTTTCATCCTTTTCAGTTTTGGACAAATCTTGACCACTAAAGTGTTAACATAAATCTGTATGTGGCCTAAAAATAATGCTGATAGCCAAACTAGAAACAATAACAAGAGCAATCAGATATTGCAAATCCTCACCTTTGTTACATTGATCATATTTTCTGAATTTCTCGGATCACGAGTTGCGTAATCCTAGTATACAGTTGCACCCTTTATGGTGTTTTAGATTTCGTCTAGTACATGTAGATATCAATAGTTCTGAATCTGAGTTTAGGACTCTTTCATCATACGATCCTTTGTTGGGTGAAAATCTGAGACTAATCAGATCAGTAGTTTATGAGATACAGCTCCAGACACACAAATACAGTACAAATTCACCCTAATACAGATGAAAGGGAAGTATTTGAAATTCATGTCAAATATACAAAGCAGGTGATTATTTTAAGAATAATTTGACTGGAAGCTGTTGCTGTCAACATTTTCTGCACAGGTAAATGGAGGATTCCAGTTTATCCATCAATCATATGACATCATAATTACCTACATGATGTGTAGGAGGATGTTATAAACGAATACGTTTTGAATGACATAGCTAAATTTATTATGAACGGATGATGGACTAAGTATTGTACAAATTGCACATTTTAACTAAAAATTTAATAAACATCCTATTGAATATTTTGAAACTAATTTCACTGGGCGATGTTGCTGCCTATGGCAGCAACAGCACCCAGTCAAATAAGTTTCAAAATATTCAACAGTTTGCCTGTATAGTTTTCAGGAAATTGATAGTCAGGGAGCTCAGGGATCGATCGATCACAACATGGGCAAAGATGGGTTGATCTTATCTAGAGATGGGCGGAGCATAACGAAAACTGGATTCCTCCATTAATCTCTAAGTACTCAGACTACACAAAATGTCTTACCAGAATATATACTATCTTACATGTATCTGACTAATATTAAAGGTATACTGGCTATATTCTTACATGTACTTTGTCTTTCTCATAAGGTAAGGTGAACTCTCCATGCATCAGGCCATTGTTTTCCAGAAAAATGATATCATGCTTGTTTGGCTTGCGTTGCGAAGATGCAATCAGACTGCCAGAGGGTCTGAAAGGCCAAGAAGCATGATTAACTAGGGCCTGAAATCAGGGATTGAGATTAAAGTGAGGGTAGTAGAAACTGACCATGGTTAGTACAATGACCAGGCCAGTGAACCGGTAACAATTTAATATCTCAAAAGCTTAAACAGTCAATGCGATCAAAACTACATCTGCAGTGATCATGACAAATGCCCATTTGAGGACCAAGCGAAGACTTCTTTTGAAGCTTCACCTGTGGAATGACTATCAATTGTCAATAATAAAGCCAGTCATCCAAACTAGCAAATTTTCAAAAATAGTAGATGCTCTTGGTCTGCAAATGGGCATTTTTTGACAGAATTGAAATTTTCTTTACCAAAATCAAACCATGAAAGGGTTTCAGTAAACCAAAATTTAACAAGCATTCTGTAAGTATTGCTTTGTAATACATGTCCCCTACCTGGTGATACAAATCTATAGAGATTGACGGTAAAAAACTCCATTAAAAATTGACAGAAGCAGCTGAAACTCAAACTTAACCAGTAACTTCACACAACAAAGCAATATACCAAGTTTTAGTTAAATATGGTGAAGGAGAACGAAAAAGTCTTGAAAGCTGATATGTTTGTATTTCCTAAGTTGAAAGGGGACATAACTCCATAAAAGATTTACGCATACGTGTGAAACTCCAACTTGCTCTGTAATTTCTCATAAAGCAATATACCAATTCTCAGTTGAATATCTTGAAGGGCTACGAAAAAGAATTCTGGAAAACTAATATTTTTTGTATTTCATACATTGAAAGGAGGCATAACTCCATGGAAAATTTACGAAAATGTCTGAAACTTAAACTTGCTCTGTAACTCCTTATACTAAAGCGATGTACCGATTTTTCGCTAAATATCTTGAAGGAGTGCGAAAAAATGAAAGGGAGCATAACTCAATGAAAAATTGATGCATACACATGAAACTCGAACTTGGTCTGTAACTTCTCATAATACAGCAATGTACCAATGTACCGGTAGGGGACTAATAACACAGAATGGCAAAAGAATAACATTATGTAGCCTAAGGGCTAAAAGTAATCACAATATCTGTAAACTAATAATCAGTAGGGCTAGCAGAATCTAGTGATGACGGGTCCTGTTGGTTAGAGGCTCACCCGGGTTAATGTCAAACCATGGTAGCCTAAGGCCAAGGTACCAACCCACCAAGTTAGATGTTAGTAACTCTAAATTTGATGAAATGTTTCACCGAAGTAATATCTTTACCAATTATGCCAATTGGGCAGCGTAGTTGGGAAAATATTCAAGGGTCATAACTCTGTGTGTTTTCATCTAATTAGCTTCATTTTCAGACGGTATATACTAGATGCTTATATTAATATAATTCCTAGGTTTGGTCTAAATCTGTTCAGAAATATTAAAGCATGCCACCATTGCGGATGATGTACAGTGTGATGGACAGACTGAGGGAGGGATGAACGAACACCGGATAGGGGAGATTGATGAACTGATACACCACCTAAGCTAAAATGCTTTTTTCTCATTACATAACTGACTAATTATAAATCCTAGCCGTTATCTCTCCTGGCAAATATAAACTCAAACATCACTAACTGTCAGAAATCCTTACTTCCAGCAAAGAGCCTCCTGCAAACCCTCAATACATTCACTGGTCGAGTGCAGTGTGCCGTGACGAGTCCAGACACGGATCTGACGAGCACCTAAATGATATACAACAAGACATGTAAGAGAAAGCAAAATTAGATTAACCCTTTAACCATCAAATTTATTTTTAAAAATTCAAATTTCTCATAGAAAATGTTCATTTGCTGACTATTTTTGAAAATTAACCACTGGAATGACTGGCTCGGTTAGTGAGCCAGGCATTCCCGTGGTAAATTAAAAAAGAAATCTGATGGTCTGTAAATGGACATTTCTAAAGACCACTGCGGAAACCATTTTTAAAGGGTTAACTATCTTTCAAAATGAATGATAAATAACCATTACATAGATCTTTTTATCAGTTAATGGAGGCCAAAATACTACAGAGTAACAGACATTTCTTTAATTTGAAACTTAAAACTTGCAGAACTCAGGTGGTCTCTCATGCAGGTTTGACTGTATATTTACCTCTCATTTATTTACCTGTGTGAGGATTCACAGCATTCGTGGCAAAGTACTCTCCATCTCCTCTCCAGCTGATACGTGGATACCCATCATCACACACTGACCCTGGCCCAACAGCCTGTTATCAAAGTAAATAAAAAAGTAATAGAAAAACAAGAGCATTGTTCCACCCACATTTGTAATATAGAATTTATCACTATAAATCACACTTCAAAAGCTACTCACTTTTCTTATATGCATTATCACACAATCACATATATGTATGTATATGATAGTTACCAGCACACACGATGGAACAGAGATATAGTATATACTCGATACATCTCTCCTGACACTCTCAAAAGCGACATTTCAGAGTTCAGTATTTTCTGGCTCGATGCATAATCTTCAAAATAATATGTTTATGTTACTAATCCTATTATGTAGTCAAATAAAGTGTCAGATTAATATAGCCAATACAATTTTATTTATGTACAAATATAGAAATTTGGGTCTGTTCAATTCCTCTTCAGATTACCAAAAGATAATTTAGTAATTTTTGGAGGCTATATATGCAGCTGAATGTCTGCATCAGTCAGTCAGTGAATACCCAGTCATGCACAATTGTGATTTACTGAACTCGGGCAACCAGAGGTTGTGGCAACTAGCCCCATAGTGAGGGTACCATATTTCGCTTAATTGAAGCCTATGCTCTAATAGAAGCCCACCCCCTAACTTTGACATATGAGCTCCAATGATTTCTTAGCAGTTTCAAAACGGCAAAACTCTGTATTAGAAGGCCCACCCCCTAACTCAGCAGAATGTATAGAAAATCTTTTTTAAGAGCAAATATGTAAGAGTAGCGTGTATAATAACAACAATCGTGTCACAGGGTGTCTACTTCGCACAGATCTCTGCCCCGATACATTTCCAGCCCCTCTAGAAGTCAATACAGGCCTCGGATTTGTAAATCATGACCACCTATTAAATTAATACTAATAGTAGGCCACGTATGTTCAAGATATAATAAAGTTTATTCCACACTTTGTAGACAAAATGCGTGTAAAACAGTCTTGGCATGATTAAATACCTTCCTTATAAATATATTTTAAGACCAGATTTATGTACCAAACAAGCAGTATTGCGCATCAATTTTGTAACGCCGATCAACATTAAATAATCCAAAATATAGCCGGCTTCTTAAGTTGGCAAGCCAGCGGCTCTTTTGCGATAGGAGGCGCCGCGTTCTTGCGAGATATTATATGCTAATGGGAGTTTATCAAACGGGTACCGGTTATTCAGATCAGTATGATACTCAGTTCCTATCGTGCAATGATAATATATAGAAATTTCCGAGTTCCGAGTCCCCGATTCTAGAATATTTATGTCCGAGTACTCGCTCTAAAATACTCTTCAATTGGAGGCGAATCATGTGATTTGTATTTTTTCGCGATGCCATTTTATATCAAATTGTGGATTAAGTTTGATGTAATAAACAACTTTTATTAAAGGATGCGCAATATTTAGGTGCTCAAATAAAATAATCTGACTTCCCCAGTGATGTTTTGAGGTATACATTAAACATAGGCATAGGCGGTGGGAATTTTTATGGGAGAAAATGCGCTGCATTTCCGTGGTATCAGTTTTAGAACTTTTTTGGTAAAACTATCTAATATAAGCCCACCCCCTTTCTCAGAGATATTGGGTTGGAAATTGAACACCTCTTGTCTTAATAGAAGCCTTGGCTTCAATTAAGTGAAATACGGTAAGTGCATGAGTGAGCTAGCGTGTATATACTATATCTATGTGATGTACAGAATACATACCACATGCTTCTGATGAGCACTATCCTTCCCGATGGAACCATGAAACTGAGTCTCCTTTTTTCCCCACCCAACATTGATCATCTCAGCTGAAACATAAGTGCACCACTTAATGGTTGCGAATTGGGCAGATCTGTTAGAAATGTCAAAACTTTGCCAGAGAGAGAGGCAGAGAGACAGACTGACTGGCCGACCAACCGACAGACACGGCGAGACCACACTGAAAGATTGACTTATACTAGTCGCAACTAAAAACAAGTGTGATTGAACCCTGCTTGAGAGCTGACTTTCTTGAGCAGCATAAACTCTATCTAGACAAGGTTGACTATAGTATGGCATGGTTTGTGCATCTCAATAAATCAATCAGCTAAAACTCTTGATCAATATAACGCTTGATATAGATTAATAAAAGTTGAACTACTGAATTTTTAAACAATTACAACTTTCTATGGTGAAATTAAACAAAACACTGAAAAATTTGGACTGCAAAAATATTTTAACACTCACCATAAGCTTTAACAATACAATTATTGTAATCCATTCATAGTGTGTTCATAATGTCAAATCAGGACTAATTACAGCAGCAAGCATTACGATAAACAAACTAGGCAACACCATGATTTTTAAATAAACAAACAATTTAATTTTCACTCTTTCATTCAGTCCTACTGGGCCTAAAATATCACTTTTCATTGGCTGATCACCAGACAATTAGGAGAATTTTGCCAGAAATTGATCCTTATGATGACTGTTCTACATGTACTAGTGAGACCTGAATCTAGAACATCAGTCATCCTGCATAAATTAGACTCTACTGTTATTTTTAGATTCGTAGATAAAATATATACCGAGCCAAAAAAGTTTAGCAACAGTGAAGTTTGGTTTGTTGTATTAAAACTATGCGTCCATTTATAACCAAATTTGCAGGCATGTTTCGTCAGTGTAATGTCTCGCTGATCATGAAGAAATGCAAATCATTTCTTGCATTTCTCGGCTGCACGCTTACTGCATGTGAAAATGCATTTTTCATGCACTGGCCCACATTGGCAGGTAGCGAAGGCAAAAATTCACCATATTGCAAAAGCAGATAACGAACGTTAACAGAAAACGCTTAAAAGTTTACCCTACCGAACATGGGCCACTGCCTAGGGCTACCCGAAAATCAGCGCCATGAAGCAATGGGAAGACTCGCTGCTGGGCAGAGCGTTCACGCTGTTGCTCGACATTTTAGTGTTCACGCCTCAACCATTTCCCGTCTCCGCAAACGTGAGCAGGAAACTGGACATGTTAATGACCGACCACGATCTGGCAGACTGAGAGCAACACCACCACGAGAAGACCGCTACTTAGTGACGTCACAGGTTTGAGACTGCGCCGCGGCTGTCCCGTAATTTGCTCACCGCTACCGGCACTACAGTGCATGCACAAACTGTGCGAAACAGACTCCATGATGCTTGACTGCATGCCTGTCGTCCACTTGTTGCTATTCCGCTTACAGAGTGTCACATCGAGAATCAGTTTGCATGGGCAAGAACTCATCAGCGATGGCGTGCTCAACAATGGAGCCACGTTTTGTTCAGTGATGAGTCGAGGTTTTGTGTGGATATGGCGGATGGTAGGCAACGGGTTTGGCGACGTTTAGGAGAACGGTATGATGCAGCCAACATCATTCAGCACGACAGATTCGGTGGCGGCAGTGTCATGGTGTGGGCTGGAATCCATGAAAATGACAAAACAGATCTTATTGTGATTCGCAGAAATTTAACGGCTCAACGTTACTGTGAAGAAGTTGTCGCCCCTGTTGTCATCCCTTTTATGCAGCATCATGCAGACTTTATGTTCAAGCAAGACAACGCCCGTCCTCATTCAGCTAGGGTCACCAGTGATTTCCTTGAGGCTAACAACGTTCCGGTGTTGGACTGGCCAGTGCGATCACCAGACCTGTCTCCTATCGAACACATGTGGGACATTCTTGGCCGTATGGTGCGTGAGAACCATCCACATCTTCACAACGTGCTTACCACTGGAATGACGGGCTCGATTATCGAGCCAGTCATTCCAGTGGTAAATTTTCAAAAATAGTCTTCTCTTGATCTGTAAATGGACATTTCTAAGGACAACTACAGACATCATCTTTGGCCGGTTAAAATGTTAAAGGGTTAAGGAGGTCCATAATTTATGATGGCATTGCATTTAGAGATGCTACATTTCATTAACTATATGCCACACAGTATTAGCTATTTTTTGTATGACACCACTAAATTCCTTATTTCAGATTCATGTGATAGGCTTAACGTTAATTTTAATCATGTGGGGCATATTTCAGCATGCCCCCCCACCCCCCACACAACACCGCCATCCTTCCCAAACTATCACCATCTAATTAATTAGCGAAATTCTCTTAAAAGTCTATCGCTATTTCCCAAAGCAAAAATCGGCCAACTCTATCAGGGTTCGTACACCTTTCTGTTTTTGAAATTCCATAACTTTTCCATGTCTTTTCATGACCAAAATTAACAAATTCCATGATGGCCAAGAATTAATATCTCGGAGATTTGTGTGTATGACGTAGCTACATAAATTATGATACGAGTCATTCTGCAAAATGACTGAATATTGCATCTTGCTACAACCAAGCCAAATCCTTGTTTTGATACGCTGTTACCATGATCTTTATTGCAGAGGTGACAGTGGGAATTTATGTCAAACAATATTTTTAAATTTGCATGATTATCATTTTCCATGATTTTTCCATGACCTATGACAAAAAATTAAGATTTTCCATGACATTCCAGGCCTGGAATTTACATTTTCAAATTCCATGACTTCCCAGGATTTCCATGACCAGTACAAATCCTGCTCTACTGTACACGACACATACACACGCTTGTCATCTCTCACCTTCTCCAAATTCATCTGGATGCAGTGTGGTCTCCATCAGAACATCACAATCACGAGTCATCATAATTAATTTCTTATCACCTGAAATAAAACGAATTCAAACACTGCTTGAGAAACTACCTGTCTTAACACATTTATGGTCAAGAATTCAAGACTGGTCAAGAAAATCTATATTTTTACCTAGTGAATGTGCATTTGAAGGTCAAGAGACTAATTTTGAAAATTGACCAGTGGACTAACTGGCTCGATAAACGAGCCATTCATACCAGTGGTAAATTTTCAGTCTTCTTTTCCATGCAAAGACTTTCCTCAACAACACTGCGTAGGCTGCTTTTGACTGGCCTGCCCATTAAAAGGGTCAGGTACAAAATCTACTACCGGGAGGGCGAGAGTCTGCAAACTCTGATCTTTTGTTGTATATCTAATAGAATTATAGCTTCTCGATGTTGATAAATATAACTATGGCCAAGTATGCCAAAACAGAGATAACTCCCATCTGTCTAGGAGAGGGTTAATTGAAGATTGCAATGCTGGTTAGCCTTGCATTATTTTACAGGAAACTTTAAAACCTAAATTCCGAGGATCTAAATTTCAAAGTGATTATAAAGGTAATCTGTTGAATATTTTGAAACTAATTTGACTAGGAGCTGTTGGTTCCATAGGCAGTAACAACCCTCTGTCAAATTAGTTTCAAAATATTCAACAGAATGTTTATTAAATTGTAAATTCATCAAAGATATATACAATTCGTACATATCTTCTCCCAAACCATTGGGTGCAATTCAGCCAAATTTGGTATGTGGGTTACCCATATGATTGCGTTTGCAAGACAATATTTAGATTTTGGCTCCACCCCCAGGGTGGTGGGGCAGGGGTCAAATCAAATTTTAACTTGCAGAAATTGATTGTAACGCATCTCCTCCGAAACCATTGGACAGAATTCAACCAAATTTGGTATGTGAGTTACCCATATCAATATGGAGTGTATGAGCACATTTACATTTGGCCCCACTCCAGGGGTGAGTGGGGATGGGGGGGGGGGTCAAAACGTAAAAAAATTGATTGTAACGCATCTCCTCCGAAACCGTTGGATGGAATTCAACCAAATTTGGTATGTGAGTTACCCATATCAATGTGGAGTGGATGAGCACATTTATATTTCGGCCCGCCCACTTTGGGTGGGGGATGGGGGTCAAAAGCTCATGAAATTAATTGCAATGCAACTCCTCTGAAACCGTTTAACGGAATTCAACCAAATTTATTGAGAGTTAGTGGATGAGCCCATTTACATTTGGCTCCGCCCCAGGGGTGGTGGTGGATGGGGGCCAAAAGGTTTATGAAATTGACTGTAATGCAACTCCTCTGACACTGATGGATGAAATTCAACCAAATTTAGTATGCGAGTTACCCATATGATTGTGGACTGTAAAAGGACATTTACATTTGGCCCAATGCCGGTGGGTTGTCGTGTCATCGACCGGGCAATCTAGTTTTGATTGTGATGTCAGCTAACATGTGGTGTAATTGATTTTGAAGTCAAATACTTGAGTGACAGATCGAACCCCTCTATTAATGGACCTTTCCAGTTTTAGCTATGCCCCGCCCATCTCTAGCTAAGCTCTACCCATAGCTCACTCATGTTAGGATCGATCAATCCATGAACTCTCTGACTATTAATTTCTAGGAAGAAACAGCGCTAGAGCTGGGTGATTTCCTGATAATATCGGGAATACCGCGATATTACCGTTATCGTCTCATTTATAATTACCGTCAATACTGCCGATACCGTCAATACTGTCAGTTGTATTTTTCATAAAACAAATTCACCAAATAAACAAATTTAACTAATCTCTGTCGTATGTCTATTATTGTCACATCAATTCATCAGTTTGAATAAACTACCCTATATCCACCAGTGTGACGTATCAGTGTGCTATCCACATATTACCTTCAATTAAATCATTTTATTTAATGTTTCATGATAATAAACATCATAATAAATGCTAAAACATCCAATAATTATTTCTATTTCCGCGAAATGAAAATACACTGCCATCTCGACAGCAAGTCTTGCTTTCATTTCGCATACCATTCTGATGATGTCGTTACACTATGTAAACCAATATTGGCTAGCGGCAGAGCTCTAGATAAGCAGGGTTTTTGCTTTTTCACACAATAAAAATGGCCAATCACCCAATTAATTTCAGTTCTATTGCTAATAATGTATAATAACTTAATTTAAAAAAACCCCAATTAAATTCCCCCAAAAAACAATTTACAAAATTTCTAAGAGTGAATCATCCAATTATTGAAAAGCTTATCTAGAGCTCTGGCTAGCGGATATATTAGAGCTCTGCTTTGAGAATGTTGTTAAAAAAATGGATCTAGGAAACCACTACTGTAGATCTAGTGCATGTTCAACTGGCCAACTATATATAATTGACTTGATTATTTGCTAGTCGAACATAGTGCATTCAACTGGAGGTCGCCGTTAGTTAACTATAATTGCCTAGTCGAACGTGTCTTTAGACCTATTTCCATCTTAACCAATCAGATTTGAGCTTTGGGAATTCCATTTTGCAAATGGCAAATGTTCTTTTTATGACAGAAATTTGTTAACTGGTTGAATAAAACATCGAGAACGGCATAAAATATGAAGTTAATGCTTGGTGTATATATCACATGTGACTTTTAGATCACCTTAATCCATGCTAGTGGTGATAAGTAATGTCAGATGTTTCGTTTGTGCTATGAGCCATGATTTTCGTAAGGGTTGAGTTTTTGTGCCAATTACTACCAATTTGAAAAAAAAATCTTATCCTAAGGCCCAATCACCTAGACGACATAACGTGATACTGCAGTATTTTCCCATCAATATCGCCCAGCTCTAAACAGCGCGCGGTCAAATTAGTTTCAAAATATTCAACAGAATGTTGATTAAATAGTAAAGACATACAATTTGTATAAATAGTGGACTAGTAATCATTTAAGACAGACTAAATCGATTCATTCATGCTATAATTGATTATGACATCCTCCTCCACATTGCGTAGTAGATAAACAGGAAAGGTCCATTTACATTTTGATTAACATACAGGTAGATAGAATTCTCTTGAGTTAAATCATTTATCGGCTTCTAGCACAAATGCATAGACACACAGGTCAGGGTGATGGCGGATGTGTAAACATCCAGACACATGTTCCAGACTAGCATTAAAGCATGTTATGAATCTGAGTAACTACACACCTGTTGTAAGAGCAATAGTCTCCTGGTCAGGACTCCATGCCATGGCGGTAAACCCACTCTCAACTGCACCAACACATTCTAGCTGGAAGTATAGAGAAACATTATATATGTTTCACTTTAAACGAAATCAAGGATTTCTTTTTTCACGAGAGAGTTGATACTTACCTCCCTAATACTTTTGATATTGCTAAATATTGGCTTTCACTCAATAAACACTCAGATTAAAACAGTTAGGTGCCCCTACTGGGCAGGGATTCAGAGCGTAGTCTGGCGGATGCCAGCCCCACCACCGCGCATGCACTTCCTCTGACTAATTTATTGGCTGATACACATGCAACTATAAAGAGCCTGAAGACCGAGCCTCTGTGGGGTGGAGAGGCTGGGTCCGTATCTAGGGAGGTAAGTATCAACTCTCTCGTGAAAAAAGAAATCCTTGATTTCGTTTATTTCACATCAAGAGTATACTTACCTCCCTAATACTTTTGATATTGGCAGAATTCGACAGTGAATTCGGCGGGAGGGAGGCGAGGTCAAAAGACCAGCTCATCCCTATACGCTTTTCTGCGTTTAAGGCACTTAAACTTCTGAAACTGTATGAAAAAACAGTCAGGATTTGACTAACCATCGGATAACACCCCCGATGTATGAGAGATGACCGAATGTCATATGCGCTCCCCCCCCTCCTTCCTGGGAGGAAGAGTCGAATGACCTCAATGTCCTATACGCTCTCTACGTACAAGTGCCATGTACTACAGGACAGAGACGAAAAAACTCCATTTTCGTATACTCTCAACAATGAACCACATAAATACACAAAACCATCATCATATTAATAACGGGTAACGTGACAAGACAATCAACAATGGACAACACATACACAAGACTGACCTTGTTGAAATGGCTGCTGACATCCTCTTCCCATTGGTGAAGAACGATGCAGTCCCAAATTAGTGGTTGTTTCCATAAATTAATTGTGAAATATATAAGCAATGAGGAAACCCCATCAAAAATATATGCCTAGTTATTTTTTCAAAATCGACAAGGCGAGAGGATTAGAGGTGTCACGGAGATAATGGTCTGTAAAACTTGACTCACAGTGCCACTGAGCCACTGACATAATATCATCCACAGGGACCCCATTAAATAGGGCAGTGGATGTCACTACGCCGCGGACACTGTGAGCCTTGGCCACGTCAACCTGCTTCCCGGTGGCGGATTTATGGCAAAACTGAATGCATTCTACAATCCACCTGGAAATGGTGTCCTTAGAAGCCCTGCCATGGGGTTCAATATAAGACAACCATAACGCCGACTGGTCGGTGCGCCACTCCGCCGTACGTTGTTTGTACCGGCGAAGCGCCCGGACGGGACACCATGCTTTAGAATTAGGATCATATCTAGTTAAAGCAGGCAAAACAATAGGTTGACCTGGATATTTCAACGACTGATTTTTAGCCAAGAAATTAATCCTAGGTAGCAGCTTAAGGCCTTCCCCTGAAACCACAAAACGGTCATCCTCGGCTGATAAGGCATGAATTTCACTCCTACGCCTAGCCGAGGCCGCAGCAATTAAAAACACAGTCTTCAGTGTTAATAGTTTCATAGAAATGGAACTAAGTGGTTCAAACGGCTTATCACCTAGTACTTGAAGCACTAGCGATAAACTCCAAGACGGAATCACAGGTGGATTCCTTGGTCTTAGATTGCCCATGCCTTTAATTAATACATTTAATGTATTTACTTCATCACTTCCCCTCTTAGCCAAGCAAGGAATAACAGACATTAAAGCTGACTTATAACCAGCAATAGAGTTAGGCTTGAGGCTATAGGCATCATAGAGGTGACAGAGGAAATCAGCTACTACCTGAATAGATGAATCCATTGGATCAATACATCTTTTTGAGCACCATTCTGCAAATCTGTTGATTTTATAATTATATGCTCTGGAGGTTGACCCCCTCCTGGCTTTGGCCATAAACATGGCTGCTTGCTCAGAAAAGCCCTCCTTAATTCTAGATTCCTTGACAACATCCACGCAGTCAATCTGAACATTGACGGATTGTTGTGAAGGGCCTTGCCCTGGAAGATAATATCGTCCATCAGAGGCAGAGGAACCGGATTGCAGACCAGAAGGTCCAGCAGATCCGTATACCATGATCGGCTTGGCCAATCCGGGGCGATCAGAAGCACTTGGCATTCCTCTTGTCTGATCGGGAGAGACGTACGTCGTCATCTTCGCATTCTTCTTCGTTGCGAACAAATCGATGTTGGGTTTCCCCCAATGGTCGAACAGACGATCCGCCACACATTGATTTAGTTGCCATTCCGTGGGTAAAACACTCATCCTTCGGCTCAATGAGTCTGCTAGCAGATTTAACCTTCCCGGAATGCGTATGCATACATTCTCCCCCAGCTGATAGCTAACGCATCTGTTGCGAAAGCGCTTGGATCCGGAATCGGGAGAGACGTACGTCGTCATCTTCGCATTCTTCTTCGTTGCGAACAAATCGATGTTGGGTTTCCCCCAATCGTCGAACAGACGATCCGCCACACATTGATTTAGTTGCCATTCCGTGGGTAAAACACTCATCCTTCGGCTCAATGAGTCTGCTAGCAGATTTAACCTTCCCGGAATATGAACTGCTTTCAAGGTAATCTGGTGATCCAGGCACCAACAAAGCAGTCTCCATGTCATCATACAGAGACTGGGCGACTTCGTTCCGCCCTGGCGGTTTATGTAAGTCACAACTGTTGAGTTGTCTGAACGAATAAGAACAATCTTGCCCTGAACTTTCTGTAAGAAATGTTCCAGGCCCAGGACTACTGCTCTTAGCTCCAGTAGATTTATATGTTCCTTTGACTGTTCCAGATTCCAAAGCCCTGATATCGTGGACTCTTCCAGGCAAGCTCCCCAGCCCTCCATCGATGCATCTGTATACACAGTCACCTGAGGGTGGGGAGGGGTTAGCATAACCCCGACCAAGAGATTCTCTGTGTCCAACCACCATTGCAGGTGATGAATCAGAGGCGCCAACACTGACACATTCGAGTCCAGCGAACCTGTACTCTGGGTCCATTGTGTCATGAGAAATAACTGGATCGGCCGCCTGCGTAAGGCGGCCTGAGGAATGACTGGTTCCAATGAAACCATCAACCCCAGCATTCTCAAGTAAACCCGTGCCAGGACATGACGACTGTCGCACACTGACTGAATTAATGAGATGAGTTTCTGAACTCTCTCCTGAGTAGGATAAACATATCCTGTCTCTAGATCGAAGAACATCCCCAGGTAAACAAACTTCTGGGATGGAGTCAGCTCTGATTTTGGGAAATTGATCATCCAGCCTAAGTCTGTGAGAGTTTTCAAAACAATCTCCAGACTGGCCGATAAACTTTCCCGGGTGTGTGCTTTCAACAGCCAGTCGTCTATGTACGTGTGGACTGCTATGCTTCTCCTGCGGAGGTATGCGGTGATCACAAGAACCACACGGGTGAAAACCCGAGGAGCCGTGGAAATTCCGAAGGGTAGCACCCTGAATTCCCACTGTCTGCCCTGGAATGCAAATCTCAGGAAGCGACGGAAACTCCTGTGTACGGGGATGTGGAAATAAGCGTCCTTCAAATCTATCGACGCTGTCCACATTCCCCTCTCTAACCCCGCCAACACCGAGCGCACAGTCTCCATCTTGAAACTGGGCGTCTCTATGAACTTGTTCAATGGCTTGAGGTTGAGAATTGGTCTCCATCCTCCGGTGTTCTTTGTTACTAAGAACAGGGTTGAATAGAAGCCCGGACACCTCTGTGCCGGCTGAATAGCTCCTTTTTGTATGAGGGAATTTATTTCCTCCTCGATACACAACCTTTGATCTGGATCTCTCGGATTTGGAGTCCAGATCGGCACTAGAGACAGTCGCGATGGCGGGCCTGTCATCCAATCGGGATGATACCCGACTGAAAGCCATCGCAAGACTAAACGGTCCTGAGTTAACCGTTCCCACTCTTGCATGTGGTCGGCTAGCCGGCCTCCCACCGGTCCACCTAGGGATAGAGGTGGACATAAGGAGTGCAAGAGCGGCACTGTCTCCTTTGCCAGAAACACCGGCGTGGTTCTCACCGCGGTAACCGTCCCATCAGGAACGATTACCCCGCCCAGATCCTCGCGCGCCACGACCAGCACCGCGCGCACCTCGGTGCGCGGGCGGCTGCCTGGTTGACTGCGCCTGAGGAGCCTGCGCCCCCCTCGCTGCTGGCCGAATCGCACACGGCCGACGCTGCGATGGTGGTTGGCCTCTGACCTGGCCACTACCACCTCGAGCCTGCAGGGGACGATACGCAGGGGGTGCGGCGCGAACGTTGGCACGACGAAGCACCTCAAACTGCTCGCGCAGCGCCCTCTGGTTATTGACCAGAGTAACCGTCTCCTGGAGGTGCCTACATCCCTCACCTCCAAAGAGACCAGGACCTGTCATAGGCGTACGTAGTAGCCTATTGTATAGGTCCTGGGACGGGCACAGATTATCCAAGGCAAAAGTGCGCCTTGCCCGGACACTCCTGGTCACCGCCCGCGTCATACAGTCCAGCACCAGGTTGATACCATCCTGGATGGCTCGCTGAACTGTGACCGGACTTGGCTGGCGCGATGCGGATGCTGTTACTACCCCTTGTAACAGCTGGGAGACGTGGGACAGAGCAGCAATCGAAGCCCTCCCACTCTCCTCCGCATCACGCAACGCGGTATTTGCTGAACGCAACGCGTTCGAACACAAGACTCCTGTGTCAGAACGGGAGCCTGGCCGCGCATCCTCACCCAAAGCCGCGCGGTCATCCACGCTCGGCTTAGGTACCACACCGTACCGCTGGTAGTCCAGGGGCACGATGCGGCAACGCCTGGCCACCTCGCGCGGGGCCTTAGCGAGACGTCCACTCGACTTAATGGACGTCTCCGCCGCCTCGAACATGTCAACGACATGCTCTGCCAGCGGCAGAGAAGGCATAGCGTTAGCAGTAGGCTTACCAGCTAACCACGGCCTGTGATCACGCTGGCTAGCCGACTGCTCCACGGGCAGATCTGGTCTAACACTCACCAACAACTGGCAAGCGTCAGACCAATCCTCCTCCGTGGCTAGCTGCGAGCGCTCTACAAGACGGGGGCCTTCGTCTTCCTCCTGAGCGCAAGCAACAGAGCTTGACGGCGGATACGCTGATATCCCTGGCAAGCCAGGGAGAGCATGCGGGCCTGACAATACCGGCATGCTAATCTCACTGGCTTGACCAGGAGCAGGCGCCGTGGTAGAGCGCGGGGCATATACTGCCCCACCACGGCCCCGGCCAGCACCAGCGACACGAGGTATGCGGTAACGCTGGCCTTCAGCGCCCAGGGCCACAGTCTGAACCGTGGATTCTACCCCTGGGAGAGTAGAACCGTGGAATAAGGCGCCTGTATTCCCTGCGAGGGGTGCACAGACGTCATAATCTATGTCCACGTCCTCAGATGGCGACCCCAACAGGTAATCCTCATCCTCCTGGCCAGACAGATTAGACTCCGGGTCAGCAAAGAGAGCTAACCCGGACTGGCCAGGGAAGGTGCCATACGAGGTACTGGCACCCGCGGTGTGCGGATAGCCCTGGACTGATAAGCAGCCCGCGGGTTCCAGCGACAACCGTCCACGGTCCCTATTGGGCGCGGCAATAAGCCTGCTGCCAGGGTCGTGGAACGCCCCCTCTAATGGGGCCACCTCTGAATCTTCAAACAACGGAAGCGTACTAAGGAACGGTGATTCAGAGGCGGGGATGACCTGCTCCGAAGCAGATGCTGAGGCCAACAAAGGATTTGGTCCAGGAAGCATGCCACGAAGCAACTCTGGAACCAAATCCTTTATTGTCCTCCTCATCTCTCTCAACATCTCGGTCCGGAAGGCCTCCATGTCCACCGCGGACGAGGCCTTCCTCTTACCCTTCTTACTTACAACCTCTTTTTTCAGCTTCTTCTTCTTCTCCTCCTCCACCACCTTGTCCTTCGCCTGCAAGCACAAGAATTCGGACATTAGCTCGCCCCCCCAGTGCTTACATATCTCGCAATTAAGCAAGGGACCACAGGGGCTACACTGAAAACAGAGATGAGGACCAAACTTGTCCCTCAAAAATCGTCCACAGGACGCACAACCAGGTCTCTGAAAAAGGCCAAAGGACGAGGAGTATGAGCAATCTAGTTAAGCTTAGAAACTCACCAACTCAAGAGAAGGAAAAATGATCATAAAGATCATAATTTATCAGAAAACCAGCTTCGGACAACTTTAATTGTTAATAAAGAGCAAGGCTGATTATGACGTCATTAATCCTATGACAGGAAAAAATCGATCCCCAACAAACATCCCAGTGCAAGGACTAATTGTATCTCTAACCAGAACATGTGCAGAATGGACATTTCGACTACACAAGCATCAGATATATACTGATAACAATGGCAAATACTGTTAATTATCTCCCTTTCCTCTAAATAATTAACATCACCTCATATCAATAATTAGATACCTGACACCTTGTCTAGACAAACCATCCAACCTGATGAACTGGAGCACTCCACCAACTGAACGCCTCTTAACTCTCTCCACCTCTATGGGAAGGAATTGGATCAAGAGGGCAAAGTGAGAAGACCTTTATAATAGGCCTCCAACTCACTGGACATAGAATTTTTTTTTGGTTAGATAACCTAACAGTATTAGTAGGAAATGGAACCATGGTGGAGAGACACAAACCCTTTGCTGATGTCATGTCCATTATATTTCTTCACACAGACCTGTGGACATAAACACAAAGAGAGATTAGTCTTATATAGCACCTAGTTGAAATAAACCAACTAATCAAGGCGCTTATCACGTTTAGCGCGAGTCCCGGAAACACATTACAACGGGACAAAACTCGCTAATTTTACTAGAAGTCACCTGATTTAAAGGTCCTGGGCCCTCCTCTGGCGAAGTCACTCTTCCTGCCATCTTTATCAGGGATAAACACTTCTGAACTTTCACAAAAACACTTAGAATTGAGCCACGAAAAGCACTAGCACAAAAGCATGTGTAGACTCTCTGCCAATAAATTAGCAAAGAGGTAGCGCTAGTCTGCGCATGCGCGGTGGTGGGGCTGGCATCCGCCAGACTACGCTCTGAATCCCTGCCCAGTAGGGGCACCTAACTGTTTTAATCTGAGTGTTTATTGAGTGAAAGCCAATATTTAGCAATATCAAAAGTATTAGGGAGGTAAGTATACTCTTGATGTGAAATACTATATCCCCTCTCCCCAACATTCCAGATACCGCCCACCCAATAATCATCCCATACACCATATTGGCACACAAAATGCCAACAGGTACTGCCAACACAGACTGGTAATGCCCACTATCCGTCACACCACACCACCATGGGTACTGTCAAAAACACCAGCACCGCCTAACAGTTGACACCCCCACATCGCTCGGTACCACCAACCACCACTCACACTACATCACCAGGTACTGCCAATACAGGCATGCACCCCATAACGCCAAATACCGCCAGTAGTAAGTACCACCAACCACCACACATTGGAAAAATTTACCAATCAAATTTCTGTGAAGAAAGTTTAAAATTGGCTCAGTGGTTAATAAGTAGTCTTTTTATGATTTTCTCAGAAATTTGCAGAAAATACAAGATGTCTTCCAAAAATGCTAAATTCTGATTGCTTCATGGCGAACATGTGTTTTTGACAGATCATATTTTGGCCTGATCAATTCAGCGGTTCTGGAGAAGTCGTTTTTGCGAAAATTAGGTCATCCACGATGGCCGCCAAACCATTTGGCAAATCAAGTTCCCTCAAACAAACTTGGTTCAGCTCTTGCCCTAGACCATATTTCATGAGGTTTGCATCGATCCCCCAAGCGGATTGAGAGATTTTTTAAGACGTTGCTAAGTCGGCCAAATCCAAGGCCACCGGCCAAATTGGCCGATCGTCTTCCTTTGAACAAACTTGTATCCCTATGCCATAAGGATGCTTCCTGTTAAATATATTTGAAATCGGCACAGTGGCTCTCGAGAACACATTCCCATTTCTTTAGTATGGGAGCCTTTTGGCGGGAAAATGATCAAAGATGGCCACCAAACCACTTACCCGACAGCTTCGCCAATGGCAAATTTGAGATCAGAATACCCCCAAAAATATATAAACCCAATTTTGGTCTTTCAAAATCCAACAAGTAAAAAAATCTGATATGCCCGCCAAACACACTAGATTTTGATTTGCCCACAGCGGCCATGCTTTTTTTTTTTTTTTTTATGAATCATCTTCTTTAGAAGAAACTTAGATGATCCTTGGTCATTAATTCTCCTAAATTTCAGCCTGATCCCTTCAGCGATTCTTGAGAAGTCGTTTTTGCAAAAACTAGTTCATCCAAGATGGCTGTTCTCTTGAACAAAGTTGGATTACCTCTTGCCCTAGATGATGTTTCATGAGTTTTGAATCGATTCCTCAAGTGGTTTCCGCGAAGAAGATTTTAAAAAACATTTCTAGAAATCGGCCAAAATCCAAGATAGCCACCAACCAAATTGGCCCATCAGCTTCGTTTGAAGACTTGGATCTATATGCCCTAAGGATGCTTCCTGCCAAATATAATTGAAATCGGCCCAGTGATTCTCGGGAAGAGAAAAGATCCAAGATGGCCATCAAAATGGTTATCCGACAGTTTCCAACATAACAAATTGGAAATCAGAATACCCAAAACCCTATATTAAAGCCAATTTCGGCTTCAAAGTCCATCAAATAAAAATATTCAAATATGTCCACCAAACACGCTAAATCTTGATCAGGTAGTTCTCGAGAAGACATTTAAAATTTCCCATTGCTTCAGCATGGAAGCTTTTGGTGGGAAAATGATCCAAGATGGCCGCCAAACCGTTTATCCGACAGTTTCAGAAATGACAAATTTGAGATCAGAATACCCCCAGTAGTAGGTATACTAGGAGTTCTAGAACAGAGGGTGGTGGGAGCTGCCGATCCACAATCCGCGGCTATAGGAGGGAAGGCGGCAGGTCAGAAAAGAGGTGATATATATACATGTATAATGTAGGAGGCCGACTGTTGTTAGCCTGTTTTAATCGGTGGCAGCAGCTCCTTATATCTTACCTGGCCCAAGTGGGCACATGAACATCTATATTAGAGACAATGTTGCCCACATCTGATTTTTGGGGTCCCAAGGACCCCACACTCAGATTTGGGGGTCCCACTGTAAAATTGCTCTTTATCAAACATGTTGAAAGCACTAGTTATGGCATTGTGTAAATACTGTTAATGTATATATAGAGAATATTAACTATGCATAGTGGTAAATTTTCAAAAATATGTATTCTGTGATCTAAAATGGTGGCTAAAGTTGATCTATTGAAATGGCCCTTGTATATTTAACAAATAACATTTGAACTGCATGTCAATAAACAATAACTTAAAGCACTGTACTTGTTTGTTGTCTGATAAACCAACCAACCAACCTACATTGACAACCTTGTATGATTAACATTTCCAAAGACCACTACATTAGTAATTAGCAAAGACCATTGCATTAGTTTTTCTATTAAACCATAACTTGACTTTGGACGAATCGAAAAATTACGAGTGTCTGGGGCGAGTTTGCTCAAGGACGACGTGACCTATTTCAATATAATGCGCGCATATTTTTTATAATGTAACTGGAATGACTAAATATAGTGGAATACATAGGCTAAAATCAGACAAAACAATAATTTATCAAAAATAATCTGTATAAATCAGATTAAACTGCGTAATTAGTGAAAATATATCAGCCAATAACCAGATATGTCTAATTCATAGGGAGGAACTATGTAGCGCGATTGCTGATTGGTTGAAGCATAGATAACGCATTAGCGTGTATCCAATAAGGACGCTTGTATCGGGGAGCTTTGAGCTATAAGCTGTTTGGAAAAAATCTATATTTTAACGTATGCCTACCCGTGACCTATTTCGATATAATGCGCGCATATTTTTTATAATGTAACTGGAATGACTAAATATAGTGGAATACATAGGCTAAAATCAGACAAAACAATAATTTATCAAAAATAATCTGTATAAATCAGATTAAACTGCGTAATTAGTGAAAATATATCAGCCAATAACCAGATATGTCTAATTCATAGGGAGGAACTATGTAACGCGATTGCTGATTGGTTGAAGCATAGATAACGCATTAGCGTGTATCCAATAAGGACGCTTGTATCGGGGAGCTTTGAGCTATAAGCTGTTTGGAAAAAATCAATATTTTAACGTATGCCTACCTGGAGATCAACGATATCGTTGAACATCCCTGCTGGGATGAGCTTTTTAGTTGAGAAATTGGCAACACCTAACGATCGAGTATTGCTAAACATTATAAACACTAATCCATCAGTCAATCAATCAGCCGTTACTGCTAAATAAAAGACGGCTTATAGCGCGTATTGATACCGTTATTCAAACAGCAATACAAGGACACCGCCGCTAATCCGTCAAATGACCATTCAAATGTAAAAGATATCACAATATCTTCCATATATTCCTTCATCCATTTAGATATTTTGATAAGTAAATAGAAAAAAATATTTTGCCTGTAAGTTGCTGCTGCTTTAGGCAAGTAGGCATGTGCAAATTAATTTCAAAATATTCAGCACATTAGTGATAACAACTTTGTGATCTGGCCAATGTTCTGAGCTGTGAGAGTTAAGACGCCCAGACACGTTTGTATACGCTTGATCAGTTGTATTGGATTTCTCAAGCCTGAGTTCCTCTAGAGGGAGATTCCGCTGTTATCCAATCAAATACGTCACACTGACATTTAGCACAACAGACAGAAACATGGGGGGTATTTTTGCAATTTGTAGGCCAAACAAGGCGACTGACATCGGGCTTGTAAACTCATTATTTATCAAAATTAGATCAAATGAAATACTAAGGATGATTTGGGGATTGTGTTTACAATTAAATGTGGCGGTTGAATCTGATTTATGGGCATTAACAACTTTGAGTTGTGCAAGAAAACATACAACAAATCATAGTCTTAAACAACACAGTAAGATCGTTTTTATTGAACACAATACATTAGGTATATTTCTTAAAGTAAAAACATGCACAAATAAATATACACACACGATAATATAATCGATAATTAAGCACACGCAAAGTTACCAGTTTCCATTACACTTTTTCACTGCGTCCCTCGTGCGTCCTCGGGGACACTGAGGGTTAATATTTATGCGTTCCTCTGCCATTTTTATGCGCATATACGCGCAAAAGGACGCAGAAGGGCAACTCTGATTAGAGAAATGACTTCCTAAGTATATCTTGCAAGACATTTTATGAGCTATTTTATGAAACAACATAGCCACAATATTATAAAATTGAAAATGTCTATCCTCTGTGTTGAAGATATTATTTCCGCCTTTCAAAAACCTGAACAATCAGGTGTTCCGTTAAGTAATGTTTTAAACACCGACTGGGCCCATATTCAAGCATGGAAACATAACGTTAAGTACGCGAGTGTCTTTATCGCAACAGATGGACATCGTTATCCATTACATTACTGTTTTAAGGGAGAGAAGCATATAGGATGCTTAACAGCATCCTATGGTCAGAATTCCTCTCCTCAACTTCAAGTTCAGAAATATCCAACCTTAGATTATGAAGGAGTTGCCAAGCCTGATGAGAAAACCAGCAATATATACACATTGTTTAACTTTATAAACAAAGCTTTCTCCCATAAGGTCCATCGGATGATCCATGAAAAATGTATCGGAAACATCAACACACCAATTACAACACCTAACTTGAGAGTAGTCAACATGATTCAGGATCGAATCTCAGAAAAGCACTCGTGAATGATGGGGTGTTGCTAGGTAACCCTATGGTCCGCGTACATCATAAATTCGATGAAGCTGGAGAGCCTATAGGTAAATACTATGATAAATTCAACAATAACGAGCAGATATCTGTGACTGATGAGACTATACATCTAGTAGGCACGTCTGGGTCGATACACTCCGGGATTATTGATGGTTCCGCAGTTGTTCTTTCAAGCATGGGAATCAGTTTACCCATGACAATTCTGGTAGACATCATTGAATATCCTCCTAAAAGAAAAGTGTACGACATAGATGACCTTTATTAACTCCTCTCTAAAAATAGATACTGCGGATACGGCTGGACAGACTAAGCAGATGATTTAAATACTGTCTTAGTTCTGCCATTGGCATTCCTGTCAGTGGATAGCGTCTAAACCCCAACTCGACATTGTGAATGATAGGCCCGGAGAAGCTCTTCAGAACTCAAGCGATTTATTTGCAGTCGCCCAGGTCATGTAATGATCTTGCCACTTTTTCCCGCCATGCCGCACAGCCTACACAATGCATGTAACTCCATAACTCTTCAGGATAACCCATGATTGAGAATTGATTACCTATACAGTTGCGTTTCTCTAATAGGGCATCACCTGGTGGTGGCCTGTTCTAGAACTCCTAACATATAACTACTTAGCTTCTGATAATGCTGCAGCAGCTCATCCGAACACCAATTTAGTGGTATACCGATCACCTGTGATCAACCACACATTACACACAGAGGCGTGATAATGTTGTAGCAAACAAAAAAACTAAAAAACTAAAAAAATATATAAAACTCCCGGACCCCACCTGTCCAGGAGAAAACCCCGCATTATCATCGGCCTCTGGCCGGCCTCTCTCTTCCTCACTCTCTCTTTCTGCAGGTTTTTTTGTGTGTTTGTGCTTGACCGCGCACTAGGGGGGGGGGGGGGGTTCCCTCGTTGCTCCTATTTCTGTCATTACACCCCTACACTAGTGCGTACCCTTTGATTTTGTTTCGAACTGGGTACCATCTAGCCGAGGTCTTTTGAGAGATTTTAACCATGTTTTTTTCATTAGAATTCAGCACTGTTATCAATTGAGCCAACGGGGAACTGATAACTATTCTACAAATAATGACATTTATCTTTTATGAAATGTTGTGCAACAATAGCAAACAGATCAATCGGATTGATAATCCATAAAAGATATAGACCTAGATATATTACAGCCGATGTGTGCACATACTTTCCATTAGAATATTCTAGATAACACATAACAGGTTATCAGCTAAATATAGGTAATTTTTATTTATTAATGCATACATAGTCGAGATAGTTAATGCGTTGCATTATATGTTGAATTACACTTTAAAATTACATGCTCAAATCTCGCTATGTGTTATTAGCAAATGTTTTTGAGAGTAAGAGTATTGCCAGATAGTAGAGCACGCTGGGCAACTTGATGTTGATAGATGATAGATGATGTTGATTGATATTGATTGATGTTGATTGATGTTGATTATGATGTTGATTGATGATGATGATGATGATAGATGATGATGATGATGATGATAGACATAATGATGGTAGGTGCTGACCTGTCTTTAGTGATCACATATTTTTAGAGACAGAATCATGGCCGCTTGAGCGCCAACTCGAGATCCTCGTGGCCACTGGTCAGGCAGAGTCAAGCATACGACTTCATTTTCTGTCGATAGAGACAGCAATCAGCCCGATTGCGTAGCTCACCGAGAACATTGGTCCCAGCCACAATAAGTTTGAAGTCATTTAGCTCCCCCGCCTGCTGGACCCTTCTGAACCAAGACTGTTACAGCTACACAATCTGAGAAACCTCGTTGCAATATCAACTCTAGGCACTGGTTACCTATGGCCTGGACCTGCTGGTACTCTCGCTCTACATGTAGGATTCGCTGTCTAGAACCCTCCCATTTTAGTTCCTGGTCATTCTCATCATGCCAGACATGAAGTCATGGAGAGGTCATCGTTACATCCGGAAGATGTTCAGTGTACACCCGAAGGAACAGCTTGTCCTGCATCAAGGCCGGGTTCACATGTGTGTTCTCGAGGAGGGAGAAGAGTGGCACCGCGACAGGTATTTCTACGTCTGGCTGTAAGTTGAATTCTGTGAAACCTTCATTACATCCGACAGCATAGTACCCTTTCCCCTTTGCATAGTAGACCGGTCCACGAGCCACGAGCTAGGAGCCAGGACTCGATACTCATTGTTTATGTAGGTGGTGTCTAAAGTGGTGTTGGTCTGCACAATCTCCCACCTGCTCACCATCTGCGGGAGCTCAACATCCTTCTCCTCACTGCTCACGAGCTTAAACTTGAGCATCATGCTCCTAATCTCGTGGATCTGTCCCGAGATCGCGAAGTCTATGTACTTCCCCGCAGCGGAGAGGGTTCGCATCATGGATACTAGGTCGATTGACTGTAAGACAATCCTTCCGAGGATCGGTGTGGTGCGAGGTCGTGGGCTCAATCACTCCATCTGGATGCCGCACGTACTGCTGCATGTTTAATGTCTAGCTATATACAGGTTTAAACGGCGATGTTTCTCCAGCAGATCGTCTTTGGAGGGCAGAAGAATCCAGTGCAACCCTCCAAGAAGAAGAAACCAGTACAGCTGCCGATTGACAGGGTCCGACGACTACTTCGCGATGTCAACATTATCTACAGGCGAGCCAAGGTCCCACCTCCGCCTGATGCGGAGATACTGACTGCCATAGAGGAGACCACACCGGCCCGTAGTATGAAGCAATTATTGACTCGGATGCTCTACCGGAAGTTTGACAGTGCCCAGGGTAGGTCACTCAACATACCCTTCAAATTGACCAAGAGTCCTGTAATTCTAGCTCTCCAGAAGGCTATGGTTGATCCCAAAGATTTCCTAATGGTCGGGAAGTGGGCTGGCGTATTCAACCTCCACACTAATGATGAACAGCGGATGCTGGATAGACTACAGGTTGGAGCCACAGATTACTTCCGAGAGGAGATCAGTACAGCTGTGACTGAGGGTCATGAGGCTGGGCATGCCACTGGGTTGGCCGCCGGCCATACCGAAGGTAGAGAGGAGGGGTTGGTCGCCGGCCATAAGAAAGTCGCTGAGCACATCTTAAAGAAAGCGGTAGGAAGCAGTTAGAGAGTAATCTGAAGAACTTTCTAAATTTCCCCGCCAAGAACTATCAGGACAACCTCATCAAACCTGTTCTCAAGGCAAATGCTAGGAAAGCATGGACGAAGTGGGTCTTCCACGAGAAGTTTCGGAAAAAGAGTCGGGGCATCTGATTTCTGAGTTTCAGAAACATTCTCAAGCTTCTGATGAAGTTCCTCAAGAAGCTCACGAAGTTCCTCAAGAAGCTCATCATCAACTTCATCTTCTTCATCATCAACTTCTTCATCATCTTCATCAACTTCATCATCATCTATCATCATCATCTATCAACATCAAGTTTCCCAGCGTGCTCTACTATCTGGCAATACTCTTACTCTCAATAACATTTGCTAATAACACATAGCGAGATTTGAACCTGCGATTTTAAAGTGTAATTCAACATATAATAACGCTGTTTTGCATTATTAGTACAAATTACCTAGATTTAGCTGATAACCTCTTATATGTTATCTAGAATATTCTAATGGAAAGTATGTACACAAATCGGCTGTAATATATCTAGGTTTATATCTTTTGTGCGTTATCAGTCCGATTGATCTGTTTGCTATTATTGCACAACAATTCATAAAAGATAAATGTCATTATTTGTAGACTAGTTATCTGTTCCCCGTTGGCTTAATTGATAACAGCGCTGAATTCTAATATAAAAAAACCATGGTTCAAATCTCTCAAAAGACCTCAGCTAGATGGTACCCAGTTCGAAACAAAGTCAAAGGGTATGCACTAGTGTAGGGGTGTATGTAATGACAAAAATAGGAGCAATGAGGGAACCCCACTAGTGCAGGGTCAAGCACAATCCGACATAAAAACCCCCGCAGAAAGAGAGAGGCCGGCCAGAGGCCGGTGATAATGCAGGGGTTCTCCCAGACAGGTGGGGTCTGGCAGTTTTATAGGTTTTTTTTGTTTTTTATTTTTTGCTTGCTGCAATGTTTCTCTAATACGGAATTGTAGATGTTCATGTCCCCACCTGGGTCAGGTAAGATATAAGGAGCTGCTGCAACTGTATCTCGCCTGGAACAGGCGGATTGGCGATCCGCAGCTGCCACTTAGTAAAGCAGTCTAGCAACAGTCGGCCGCCTCTGTTCTGACAACCCACCTCCCTCCTATAGCAGCCGATCGGCGATCCGCAGCTGCCACCGAGTAAAACAGTCTAGCAATGGTATGTCGCCTCTGTTCTGACAACCCACCTCCCTCCTGTAACCACCGATCGCCGATCCGCAGCTGCCACCGAGTAAAACAGTCTAGCAACAGTATGTCGCCTCTCTTCTAACAGCCCGCCTCCCTCCTTGTTCCTCTGGAACACGTGGATGCGCCATCCATGACTCCCACCGATTAAAACACGCTAACAACAGTCGGCCTCCTACATTATATATATATCGCCTCTGTTCTGACCTGCCGACTTCCCTCCTGTAGCCGTGAATCATGGATCGGCAGCTCCCACCACTCTCTGTTCTAGAACTCCTAGTATACCTACTACTCCCCCAAAACATATATAAAACCAATTTAGGCCTCAAACTCCATTAAATAAAAATCCAACATGGCCACAAAACACGCTATATTTTGATTGGCCCACGGTGGCCATGTCTTTTTACAGACCAACTTCCCTTGAACAAAGTTTAATGACCATTAGGTCCTAATCATCGATACCTTCAGCGGTTCTGGAGAAGTCGTTTTCGCTAAAAATAGGTCAACCAAGATGGTCACTGAACCATTTGAGGAATCACGTTACCTTGCACAATCTTGGTTGAGCTCTTGCCCTAGATCATATTTCATGAGGTTTGCATCAATCCCCCAAGCGGTTTCGGAGAAGACTTTTAAAGACGTTTGTTAAAATTGGCCAAAATCCAAGATGGCCACTGGCCAAATTGGCCGATCGACTTCGCTTGAACAAACTTGGATCCCTATGCCCAAAGGATGCTTCCTGCCACATATAATTGAAATTGGCCCAGTGGTTCTTGAGAAGTTGTTTAAAGGAAAAGTTGACAGACGACGGACAGTCGCCACGGCATAAGCTCATTTGGCCTTCCAGGCCAGGTGAGCTAATAACATTGAGAGCGACCCACTATTCTTGTGATATATGCATGGCTTTTTCAGAAATGTAACAGATTTAACAGACTGAGCTAGAAGCTGACTTATAATACATGTCACTGTGACTCACAAATAGAAATAACAGATGAACAGAAGATAATCATAATCAATATAGAAACAAATGATTTAGGGCCTTGCAAAGCTTCAAGTATTTCATTCGATTCGATATTGTCACGAAGCACCGAGTCAATTTTTGTAGATTCAAGATATTTGAATGGTGGGTAGGCTTTAGGGCTTCATGGTATCGGGCAATACCAAACGCAGGCATGGGGTGAAGCTCTTTGTACTTAGGGCTCTTTCAAGCTCTTTTTAAAGCAATTTTTCAAGCCCTTTTTCAATTTCCACCTTACATGTAGAATCAATAATTATAGTTATCAAATCATTATTCTTTACCATTCTCCATGTGCACATATCATGTTGCTACGAATTGTACAGCTAAACCGTTGCTGCTTATTTTGAAAATAATTTGACTGAAAGTAAGGAAATGATACTTTTAGACTAATCAATCGAGAACACTTAATACCTTTCACAAGCCTACCTGTAAACATATTTGTGAACTCAGAATGAAATGGCCTAATTACATGTATTCATTATTTAATGAGACAGAACCAGTGTATTATGGCCACAAAACCTGTTAAATATTTTAACACTAATTTGACTACATTAAGCTGTTACTGCCTTCATAAAAGTGGTTGCAAAATGCTCAGCATGATATTTTCTACATTATGATTATTATTACTGTAAAAATTCAACTAAAGGATGCAGTTTTTTTGTCAAAATACATCTACTAGAAAGGGGAGTGTGTCCTATAATCGAGAACATTCCTTCTGCACATTTTTGGGTCGAAATTTTTCTTAAAAATTCACAGATTATACCACGGAAATTGAACTAAATGTTACCCTAGACAATTCGCGCCGCCTGACGACTATGTTTAATGTATACTAAAAAAACACCAAGCGGAAGTGAAATTATTAAATTGGGGCACTTAAATATTGCTTATTCTTTAATACATATCACTTATTACATCAAAATTAATCCAGAATTTGACATAAAATGGCGTCGAGAAAAGATATGTGTATAAATCACGTGATTCGCCTTCAATCGCAAAAGATCTTTATTCTAATTAGAGCGAGTACTCGGATCTAAATATTCTGGACTCGGAAATTGCTATATATCATCATTGTGCAATAGGAACTGAATGTTCCCGTACCCGTTTGATAACCAACTTCCGTTAGCGCATAAGATTACACAGAGCCCTCCAATCACAAAAGAGCCAGATAACCAACTCCCGTTAACGCATAAGATCACACAGCGCCTCCAAACGCAAAAGAGTCATTACAATTAGTGACCATCTGAATATTCCCATACCCGTTTTAGAACCAACTCCTGTTAACGCTTAAGATTACACAGCGCCTCCAATCACAAAAGAGCCAGATAACCAACTCCTGTTAGCGCATAAGATCACACAGCGCCTCCAAACGCAAAAGAGCCATTACAATCTGTTTCTATCACACGATTTGTATGTTTTCAAGCACACATTTTATGCAAAAATTAGATTGATTTTGATGTATTAAACAATCTTTATTGAAGATACACAATATTTAGGCGGTCCTATTTAATAATTTCTCTTCCACCATGATAATTTTAATTATGCATTAAACAAAGCGCTGAGTGATGGTTATCTTTGATACCAATTTTCGATTTTTTAAAGGTAGGTTTTTTCTAAATTTAACAGCGTCTTATACTTGATTATAAGTTTTTTGGGCGGATTTTGGTCAAATTTAGGACAGCGTCCTATATTCGAGGGCGGCCTTTAGTCGAGAAATTACGGTATATAATTTGTTTTATCTGGCCTGTCATACCTGTAGAGCTGCAATACATTAACCCTTTTTACTCCATTTCCACTTTTCTTAAACATTTTGCTACATGGTATATCTCACATAAAGCTGGTTACAAGGTAGACAAATACAGACCTCTCTGAATAGTTTGAAAGCGAATTAAATCTATTTCAGTCAATTTCCTTTTAAAAGGTTAGTCCGACATTGAACAGTCTATCAAAATTATGCATTAGATTTATTAACGTTGTTGGGATTTTTATTAGCCTTATACATGTTTTCTGCAGTAAATGCTTCCCCATTAAGGTAGATTTTTATGCATATTATGTAAATAAATACGATTGCGTTTATAAATATAATATGTTTACAATGAACACCATTTTACAGGGTATCTCACGCTGACATTTGGTGTGATAATGATCTGATAAGCATACATTCATACTTACTAAGAATATTAAAGGGATGCTAATCTCATCTCAAATGTTGTATTGCACCGATAGAATATGGTTTATAGATTCCATATCATTCATATCCTGTCACATTCCCTGATCTGTATCGGAATTATCTGTTTTGTAATATTGAGTAAATGTTGAACAGTGATCGACACCATTTTCCTCAAGCTATTGCGTGTGATGTCATGTAAGCTCCAATGCATCATATTCTTTATTATGTAATGCTCATCCCATTGAATATTTTGGAACTAATTTGTCTGGAAGTGGATGCTGCCATAGGCAAATTGGTTTCAAAATATTCAACAGCTTACCTGTAGGATTGCTTTTATACCACGTTGCCAAACTATAGCTGGAGCCTCTATGACTGAGCGTATATACCGAGGCAGACACGCTGGATTTTTTGATTGGTTGAAAAGTAAATCATGACAGCCGTCATAGGGTGTAGAAATGTACCAACATTTAACTACTAAATCCTGAATATCTTTCCTTAGCGGCGTGATAAAAGGCTTAAAATTACCTGGATAGTTTATGACCGGTATGTTAGATCGCCTGAATAGCTATCAAGATATGGGACTAGTTATCCTTTAACAAACAAAATGTTATTTATTAAAAACACAATAAAAATCTTTTTTACACAAACTGCAAAAATTTGAATGCGCCTTCTATTAGATACACTTACAGTTTTGGAGCTGCTAAGAAATTAGAATGACCCATACTCGAAATTTGGCATGTGACTTCTATCAAGGATGCAATTTCAAATCAGTGATATATGGTAATAAGGAAATATTTTTATTTTCTTAACTAATCGTGAGTATTAACAATTTCAAAAGTTTTCATGTACATGTATGATTGCTTTGAAAATGAGATATCGGGAATTCATTGGCGAACGGGTTAAAAAGCAAAGGAATATTTGTTCCACATACCTCTTCTCCAGCGACAGTCCACATAACAGCGTTGCCAGTACTGGTGAATATAAGCAGTGCCATCTGTTCTGGCAAATATCCAAGTCCCACAACTCTGCCTGTTCCATCACGAGGCAAATACGCATCCTTAGTAAGTGAAGCTCTGTGAACAATCTGATTAGAAACACGGTATGTACGTTAATTATTAAAACACACAATGGGAAACTGTTCATATAGAGAGTAACCTGCCTTACAATGTCTTAGGTGACCACCTTTAATGAACCCCAAAAAGTTGTCACCAAAGACAGGAAAACATCCTCTCCTGGCCTGCAAATGGACATTCAAAAAACAAATTTCTTTTCCCTGACCAAATTTCGACATTAAAGGGTTAATTGTCAAACAGAGGACTGCGTTCAGCAGGGATCTTGTTGTATGGTCCCATTAACTTTCTAATCAATTGATATATCATAGCAACTGGAACTCATTTTGAGAAGTGTTGCTGAAGGCTAACCATTGAATTTCTTATTTAATGCACGACATCCGTAATGATGATGGCAACCAAATTTCAGGGTACTAAAATTGCAAGTTCCTATGGTCCTGGACAACCACCGTTTACTGCAGGACAACCAAATTTTAACACACTGGTTGCCTTGGGGGACAACATAAATAATGTTATTTTCGGGACCTGTATATAAATACTCATGTTGAGGATTTATTTAATCTCTTAATATAATAGTTCATGTGGAAATTGTACGGATTCTCTAATCTGTATAACATACATGTTGTACAACAATACATATTGTCAACAGAATTAAATTTAAAGAAATCGGGCAACCTGGAAGCAAAGTCGGGCAAGCTAATTTAAACGGCGTACTTGTCCCTGGGGACCAGAGGATATTTTTCTAACTTTCAAGCCCTGAATTTTAACCCTTTGAACATGAGTCTGAATTCAAAAATGCATTTACAAATTAATAAATATTCTGATTGAATATTTTGAAACTAATTTGACTGGGAGCTGTTGCATATGGCAACAACAGGTTCCAGTCAAATTACATGTAGTTTCAAAATATTCCACAGCTTACCTGTATAGGCACCTTGAAATTGAGATACTTGGAACACAATGATCAATGGCCAGATTAAAACAGTATTCACAAGTATTTCTCAAAGACACTCAACAGTTTTCCTGTAGATACATCTTTACTAATATTTCATCGGTGAAACTTAAGGGTACATATTTTTAGCGTGGAGAACTTTTAAATAATACGTGAATTTTCCAAGGCATTTTTGATAATTTTAATGGGAACGATATTTGTCCATTCAATGCATCTTTGGGGGATTGCATTTGGTCAAGACAAAACACTGGAAAATTCTAGTCTACCGGAACACACTTTCTAGTCTTGAAATGTGAGTCAAACCAGATCAAATAAGGAGCTCTGTGGACAGACAGATGGATTTAAATATACAATAACGTTTTTTCTGTACAGAGTGATGGCAGTGAATTTTAAAGTTCTTGTGTCCTAGTAAATCTAGAACCTTTGCACGAGATATGAGATTCCAGTTAATCTCTGTTCAATTTAGCTTAGGAATCAACAACTGAGTCAAATTACTCTTCAAGTCCATAGTGAGTGGACTGAAAATTATGATGATTATTTTAGAATATATAGACTGAAAGCTGTTGCAGCAACACTTTGCATTTGAATTTGTATAAAATCTGTAGTAAGTAGCAATCACATTACCTACTAATTATTTTGATAACAATTTGACTGAATGCTGTTACTGTCATTGATAGCAACAATTTTCACGTAAATTATTATCAAAGTAAATAAAAGCTTTCTCATATTTTCACCTGGAAATTGACACACTTGTGCTGAACAGTATTGAAATACAGGCTGTGAAATATACTGTCATGAGTATGTCCTACGCGCATGCTTTAACGCTTCCAGAGCTGGTAGAAAAATTACCAGTTGCATGTGCAGAACGATTCTTTTTGTTTTAGAAAGCCTGGCTTGTACAGACAAATAGACTCAAGGAATATGGAGTTCAATAGTTACAATGATTATGGAGTCAGGACATTGCATGCTGGGTAGCATTGTATGCTGGATAAATTGAACAGAGATCAACATGCAACTCATATCTCATGCAAAGGTTCTTTATTTAATGGGACACAAGAACTTTAATGTACAGCTCAGAAATAACGTAAAATGTTCCCCAAAAACAAAATAAAAATTTACTGTTGAATATTGTGGACTCAATTTGATTGGATGCCATAATGCTGCCTAAGCAGCAATGGCTTCCAATCAAATTAAATCTACAATAATCAACAGAACATTTCTTACAGTGTTCAAAATTGAACTAACCAACACGTTTGTGCTTTTGCAATGGAAACCTATTTACTTACATATGTTCTGAACTGTACAATACCTGCATATTGTTCAATCACCTGTGAAAGATTTGTATCAATTCCCACAATACCAGTAGCATGTGCACAATAGACTATCCCACTGTCACAATCTCTGCAAATGGCCTGAGCGTGACACAACTCCGGGATTGGCTGAACCAATTTAAACTGTATCGACTTCAGGTTCCTCATTTTCCAAATTTCATATAAAAGTCCTGAAACAAATATATTAAGTTCATATGGTAATTACAGTTACTTTCTTTTAGCAGTCTAGCACAGATTAGTATTCATGGTTAAATTTGTCCTTGTCATGAAAATGCAGCCAAAGTCCAGCATAATAATGAAGCGGTTTGCAATGTCGAAGCAGCCAACTAGCCTGGCAACAAATTTTGTGATTATGGTAATGTTTCGACATCATAGCACAGTCCCATTCATACATGTAACTGTGCTAGCCATTGACCAAGTTATCAATGAACCTTTCCAGTTTTAGCTATGCCCCAATCATCTCTATCTAAGCTCCACCCACACCATGCTGGTGTTGGGATCGAACAATAGATCTCTGAACTCCCTGACTATTAATTTCCAGAAAACTATGCAGGTAAGCTGTTGAATATTTTGAAACTAATTCGACTGAGTGCTGTTGCTGCCTATGGTAGCAACCGTGCCCAGTTAAATTAGTTTCAAAATATTCAACAGCATATTTATTAATTAGTCAACTTAGTTTCAAAATATTCAACAGCATATTTATTAAATAGCAAAGCCATACAATTCGTACGATGTGTCAGACTATTACGCATTAAAGACAGACTATTTCGAATCATTCATGATGTCAGCATACACTTCACTTAGCTAATTATGACGTCATATGATGGATGGATAAACTCGAAAGGTGAATTACCACTGAGCAGAGTTTCCAATGGCATCTAAATTATGGAGGACCCACAGATGCCACACCGTGAAATCTGGTGGTAGCAAATTGAAAATCTAGAATTGAAATGCATCTTTTTCTCATCAATGGTAAAATTAGAAGGTACCATGAATGCACAATTATGAATTTTGCAGACCATATTAGATTCTGTGCATATTTTTGTACAAAAACCTATAAAACTAATTCATATTTAATAATCATATAAGATTTTCCTGCCACTATTTTTGGAGGTCACAAGCTGCATTTTGGGATATATATACCCTCAAAAGGACCTTTATGAGAATCCGTGCCAGTTTGCCACAGAGAATGATATATTTATAACAATTTGTAAGGACAATTAAACCAGTCTATCGATCATTCATATGACATCAAATTCAATTATGTCACATAGGCTACCGTAGTAATCAATTAGGTCATGAATGACGTAATTAAGTCTGTCATAAACGCATAATAGTGCTGCCATAAGCAGAAACAGTACCCAGTTAAATTAGTTTCAAGATGTTCAACAACTTACATGTGTACCCGTATAGTTTTCTGGAAATTCACCTTTCCAGAGTATCAATCTATCATCTGACCTCGTATGACATCATAATCAGCTCAGCGGTGTATGATGTCACAATGAGTACGTCACGAAGGGTTCCATATCGATCGTCACCAAATCTTAAATACTCCGACACGCTGTGTGAATTGTATGTCTTTGTAATTGTTTGCTATTTAATAAACATGCTGTTGAATATTTTGAAACTAATTTGACTGGGCGCTGTTGCTGCCTTAGGCAGCAACAGCACCCAGTCAAATTGGTTTCAAAATATTCAACAGCTTAAATGTGTTGTTTTTTGGAAATTGATGGTCAGGGTGTTCAGAAATCGATCGATCCCAACACGAGTGAGATGTGGGTGGAGCTTAGCTAGAGATGGGCAGGGCATAGCTAAAAATGGAAAGGTCCATTTAGATCCAGTGAGTTCAGGATACAACTGATTCCAACATAGACAAAGCGTGGGTGGAGCTTAACTAGGAATGGGCGGGGCATAGCTAAAACTATATTCCTCCATCGAGCCAACTGGATAGTTGTGCCTCAAAGAGCCTCCATATTGTGGTACAACAAGCCATGTATAATAAAGCATATCTTATACATGTAACAGCTGACTTACTATAGGAATACTAAACAATGGTTACAGAAATATGTAGGCGGTTACCAACCAGTGTGGTTGATCTCGACTGGGTCCATTGTATATTGCTGATGGATCCAATAAGATTCACATTCCTTATGGAAGGTACTCATCTATTTTTCTTTCATTCAGGATCATATGGTAGAATTTCTATGGCAAAATCTTCCCTCATCTTACTTCTGTAGGGTGGCGCTGCCTCTTGTCTTTCTTGAAAGATCAAATCTGATAAACTAAATCTTGAGGATAATAAGAAGATCAAACGCTGATCATAGTTTTAATTGAGTCAAGGATACCAGCTCCTATGTGGGTGTCTACTTATATACATGTAGGCTAGATAAAGCTCTGGGATTGCCACAAGAAACTTCTATTGCTAAGATATATATGTATTTGGCTGGTTATAGTAGTTCTTGGCTGTTTGACTATTAATGTTGGCCGGTTGAGGTGGTTTAGCTGGCTGTGGTGGCTTTTGTTGTCTGTTTGAAATCATGGATGTGGCCGGTGGTGACGAGTGTTGGCCCTCTGTGGTAGATGCTGTTGGCCTGTTGTTCTGTCATTGGCTAGTTTTTAAGCTGTGCGTTGGCTTGTCGTTATGTGTGTGGCCAGAATGGAACAGTGTGCATGGCTTATCATCCTATGGCATAGCTATAAGTGTCTATATAGCCGCTTGAGGGAATGACCAGTTTGCAAGCATTTTTATATGTCCGTCATGTCTGTTTGCTGTGAATAATTCAGGAATTTATGTTAAGGCTGAATGGTCAGCTAATATAATTCTGGTGAACATTGACAGATTTTGCTAAAACTACTGCACTTCAATGAGCCACATGTGTCTATACATAGCATATACCCACCATTCCAAGACATAACAAGAAATCCACCTCCCTGTGTAGAGATGACTGTCGGGCGAGATAGATGTAAACCTGTGCATGTGTGTGCGTATTTAATTATTACACACATGTACATGTATTAATAATCCATTTTCCAATCTGTCTGCTGTATGTAACCGGACGTCTCACATCACTTTATAAATCAAACAAAGACAGAAAACATTTGTTGTTTTAAGCCTCACCACTCTGATGTTAAAATTTTTAATTTTCAAATTAAATTGAACTGGTGTTCATTTTTCATCAGAAAATGTCCACCAAAATTGTTGAAAAATGTACACCAGTTTTATTCTATTGACACAGTAAAAGATAGAATATTGACATCAGAGTGGTACTTGAGTTAATGTACTTATAATGCAATTATGTGTTATAAGCATCCATGGCATTACGATTACATTAATTTGTCGCCAGTTTTCATTGGATAATTTATGCCCTAATTCTAACAGAAGATGACAATGATGATGATGATGATGAGTGATCATGAGCGACTGTGTTCTGCAGCTGAAGAAGTGAAATCAGTCTTTATAAAAATTTGTTATGCATTTTTGCAACTGACGCCTATCCCATATTCAAAGTACTTCAGAATTGGTTAAACTTTATCCAACAACAGGAATAGGGATCTACTCCAATGACCCAGTGTTGATTGAAATAGGGGCAAAACGACTATATCTTGATTCTATCCCCTCATATAGGTTTACTATGTGTTTTCAGTCTGTCAAGAAATCTTGTTTAAACACCATAGATAAAATTATCTACAATGTTTTCAATGTCTGCAACATTTTACTATGTAATGTTATTTATCTATGCTGCTTTTTTTTTGTGTATACAGATCTTGGCCGCTGTCTGAATGTATTTGCAGAATTTGGTCACTAAAAGAATGGACTCGGTGCTGGTTGCAGACTGTTGAGGCCCACAGCTCAGATGTTGTGGATAATATCCCCTTGACTGGTGATATACAGTACAGTGTATGTACCATGTAGCTATTTACAGGGCTCATACACCTTGGGCAAAATAAAATTCCATACTTTTTCAAGACTTATATTTCAAAATTCTGGACCCAATATTACTAATAATTAGTGATTAATGACACATTATTTATGAATATCCTACTTGTTTGAGGCGCCGCGCCACGCCACCCCACCCACAACAAACATGACAAACAAGAATTCTGCTGAATTAAATGTCTTGTCTGTCTCTTGTTTTTCAGTGGCACTAACCGTTGACCGTCTAACCTCTGTTATCATGGTGCTTACTAACATTATAGATAACCATGCACAAATGTATTCAAGTTTAGTTCCAATCGGATTAACCAATCCTGATATATAAATGGCCTGCTGAATGGAAATACAGACATGACAGAATTGAAATATCAAGGCTATGATGACGGTTGGATCTAGTGATGTCACTATCAGAATACAGCCTCCTTATTTTATAGGGGACCATGGGTCTAAGATTAGTTCTGGTAATATTAAGTAATTCCTGAATTATAAATGGATATATAATTTGCTAAACGGAAAAAGCAGAGGTTAAATAGCAAGATCAGAATGACCTGGTCCTTTAACCTCTATGTCACCATCCTGTATCCGCTTAGTACATGTATAAGCAACCATGTACACAAGTTGTGTTCAATTATGGTTAAGTAATCCTGAAATATAACATGATAAGATTTGGTACGCCTAAAAACTTAACATTGAGAAATAACAAAGTGTTGTAGAGGTCAGAATGATCTTGACCTTGGATATTGTGACTTCAGTGTCATCATGCTGCTTCCTATCATTATAGGTAACAAATGTATCCAAGTTTAGTTCCAATAGGATTAATCAACCCTGAAAGAAGTTTTGCTAGACGCAAACACTTAAAATTTGAAAAAATGAGTTTTGTATCAAGGTCACAGTGACATTGACCATTGACGTTATCATCATGCTGCTTCCTATCAGCATAGGCAACCACATAGCTAAGTTCAGTTGCAATAGCATTAACTGATCCTGAAATATCAGCTGAGAAGTTTTGCTTAATGCAAAAAACTTGTTGACGCCATCAGAAAAGTGACACATACAGTATCATTGTGACATATGTCTCGCTTTCTGCTTCGCAGGCAAGACAAAGATCACAAAAATTTGAATATCTTACCTAGTTGAGCAAGCTCCCGTCTCAGAAAATGTCGATTTGTGGACATAGAGATGATTGTTCTTGAATAGTTAATACTGGAATGACAGGCTCGTTAACTGAATGGCAGTTCCCGCCATGTCACAGCTTTTCAATCAATGTATTTAAAATTATCTGACTAAAGATTGTTGCTGTACGTGTCATATTGTTGCCTACTATCTATTTAATAACGTTAAGAAGTGTTACTTTTATGTTGCAGATTGAACACGACTGAGAAAGTGGCAAGAGATGATTGAAGTTTGGTTATAATGTAAGTGGTTGCTATGCCATACATAGAATAAATCATTGCTTTTGAGTGACTGGCCATGCAGTTGTTGTTGTGCCATGGCTTATGAAATTTACAAACAGGAATCTGCATAGTAAGTTTGTCACAGCAACAACTTTCAGTCAGATAGCTTTCATACAGATAATTTTTAATCCATCGATTTACAAGAGTTCCGCAAATGGCGGCGCATAATACCCTGCCCTGTTGACAAACCCATGAATGAGAGCTTTCAGGAAATATTTATTTCTTCCTCAGACCCAGACCAGTCACCTTATGAAGTGTCAAAGCAATCCTTTAAATGGTCAAGGAGTTACCATCCAGAAACCAATTCCGACTGGCCGCCATATTGGATTTCGGATTATCGTAAATTTCGATAAGTTTCTTCACCAGACATAGTCCAACCACCCTACATGTATGAAGTGATCCGATAAATGGTAACGAAGATATCATCCAGAAAGCAATTTTCAAGATGGCAGCCTGTGGCTGGTGGCCATCTTGGAATTCGGATCATCGTCAATTTCACTAGGTTTCTTCCGCAGACCTAGTCCAACCACCCTATAAAGTTTCAAAGCGAGCCGATAAACGGGAACGGAGTTACATGTACAACGTATCATCAGGACACCAATCTTCAAGATGTCCACCGGTGGCTGGCAGCCATCTTGGAGTTCGAATTATTATTCTGATAGCTTTCTTTCTTCCACAGACCTAGCCCAACCATGCTATGAAGTTTCAAAGAGATCCTATAAACGAGAACAGAGTTATCATACGAAAACCAATTTTCAAGATGGCCGCTGGTGGCTAATGGCCATCTTGAATTTCAGATCATTGTCAATTTCGAGAGATTTCTTCTCCAGACCTAGTCCACCCACCATAAGAAGTTTCAAAGCGATCTGATAAACGATAACGGAGATATCATCTGGAAACCAATTTTCAAGATGGCCACCAGTGGCTGGCAGGCATCATGGATTTCAAATCATCGACGATTTTAATAGTTTTCTTCTACCGACCTAGTCCACCCATGCTATGAAGTTTCAAAGCGATTTGATAAACGGTTAAGAAGTTATCATTCGGAAACTAATTTTCAAGATGGCCGCTGGTGGCTGACAGCCAGCTTGGATTTCGAATCATCGCCAATTTTTATAGGTTTCTTCATCAGACCTAGTCCAACCACGCTATGAAGTTTCAAAGCACTCCGATAAATGGTTAAGGAGTTATCATCTGGAAACTAATTTTCAAGATGGCTATCGGTCACATGCCAGTAGCTGGCGGCCATCTTGGATTTCGGATCATCGTCGCTTCGACAGGTTTCTTCCCCAGACCTAGTCCAACCACCATATGAAGTTTCAGAGATCCGACAAACGGTAACAGAGTTATCATCCAGAAACGACTCTGCCGCCCGCCCGCCTCGTGCCATCACATAATACCCCAAGGGGTATAAAGTGGTGCCATGGCAACCAGTAGCCACTCACTCAAAGACAATGATTTAATATTTATGATACAACCACTAAATTAGCCGAGGAGGCATCAATGTTAACTCATTTAGTTACTGAAAGTCGATTAGTTGTGGTTCGTTTTGTCAGTGTTCGCCAGAAATTTTGATCATTGTCGCTAGTCGTATACATATACACACCTACAAGGTATCCGTAATTATTTTGACACAGATTTGACTGAAAGTTATTGCTACCTTATGTAGCACCATCTTACAGTCAAATAGCGTTTAAATTATCCAGCTATTCTATTTTATATCGCATGGTTTAATCATTGAGATAATGTGAGTTTCCTTTAATTGGATTGTTTCTCTTTGTTTGATAATAAATTGAGCATTACAGTAGAAATAGAGCCTATTGATCTCGCCGTATCACTTAACATTAATAATGACAACACAATAATACTAAACAAGAAGCCCAAGGGGCCTATAGCGCTCACCTGCAATTATTGGCCACCGGTACAAACGAACAAAACGAGACGACCACTGGAAAGATTTACCAGACAAATGTCTGTGAAGAAGATTTAGTCAGGTTTAAATAAAACTAACCCTGTGGTTAATAAGTTGTCTTTTTATGATTTTCTAGAAAAATTTGCAGAAAATTACAGATGTCCACCGAAAAGCTAAATCTTGATTGATTCATGGCATGCATGGTGGACATGTTATTTTGACATACATGCATCTCCATGGAACAAACTCTAATGACCTTTAGTTCCTAATCATATCTCCCAAATTTTGTCCAGACCCGTCCAGCGGTTCGGGAGTTGTTTTTCACGAAAACTAGGTCATCCAAGAAGGCCGCCGAACGATTTCGCCAATCAGGTTCCCTTGAACAAACTTGGTTCACCTCTTAGTCAAACTGATATTTCATGAGTTTGAAATCCATCCCCCAAAATGTTTTCGGAGATTATTTTTAGATCTTTATAAGAATAGGCCAAAATCGAAGATGGCTGGCGGCCAAATTGGCCGATTTCTTTTGTCTGAATAAACGTGGGTCCCAATTTGTTAAGGATGCTTCCTGCCAAATATAATTGAAATTGGACCAGTAGCTCTCAAGAAGACATTTTTAATTTCCCATTGCTTTAGTATGGGAGCTTTTGGCGGGAAAAGATCCAAGATGGCCACCAAACCATTCATTCAACAGTTTCGAAAATGACAAATTTGAAATCAGAATACCCCCAAACATATATAAAACCAACTTAGGCCTCAAAATCCATTAAATAAAAAAATCCAATATGGCGGCTAAACATGCTACATTTTGATTGCCTAATGGCGGCCATGTTTTTTACGTATCAACATCCTTTAAATAAACTTTAATGGCCCTTAGGCCCTAATCATATACTGGTAAAAAAAAGTTAGGGATCATGGATTATATTTTGAGTATATTCTGGTAAACGGCTCAGATCAAGTGAAAACAGCTTTTGTTTACTTCTTTTATTGGTCATTGAGACATGCACGGTGTCGTGTGTTGTCAATTTCACTTTTCACGTGCAAGCGTGCAGCACATGTGAAGGGTGGCTAAAATTGAGTGTTTTCAGAGATCACAGGTGTGACTGATTTTTTATGAAGACATCTGATTGAGTCTGATTGAGGCCTTGGTTAACGTGTACATTGACCACGGTGGACCACCTTTACAAAATGCCGCAAAGAAGACATTTACGAGCTTGTGAGGCAAATCAAGCAGTTGGAATGATCCAAACTGCCCAAACACAGAGACAGGTGGCTGTTGCACTTGGTGTTTCGCAAAGTGTGATATCCAGGTTGTGGACACGGTTTCAAGCAACTGGAACTGTCAATGAGAGGCATAGAAGTGGAAGACCACGTACCACAACACGCCGCCAAGACCGGTATATCGTCACTTTAGCCAGGAGACATCGTTTTGATAGTGCACGTTCTCTCAACAGACAGTTCAATGCTGCTACAGATGTTCAGATAACACCCCAGACTTTGAGGAACCGACTTCACGGAGCCAATCTTAGAGCTCGCAGGCCAGCTGTGAGACCAAGGCTACTCCTACGTCATCGACAAGCTCGCCTGGAATGGGCTCGTAATCACATTAGATGGCAAAGACGTCACTGGCAGCCAGTTTTGTTCACTGATGAATCCAGATTCTGTTTAGATTTCCATGATGGTCGCAGACATGTGTGGAGAGAACCCAGACAACGGTATGCACAGTGTATGGTCGCTGAACATGACCGTTTCGGAGGGCGCTCAGTGATGGTTTGGGGTGGGATTTCTTTGACTGGTCGCACTGAACTGGTTGCTATCAGGAATGGAGCTCTGAACGCCATCTGGTATAGGGATGAAATCCTTCATCCAGTTGTGAGATTGTTTGCTGGAGTTGTGGGTCCTGACTTTGTTCTCATGGATGACAACGCTCGGTCTCACCGTGCTCGAGTTATCACACAGTACCTTGAGAGGGAGACCATAGAGAGAATGGAGTGGCCAGCAGTATCACCTGACTTGAACCCCATTGAGCATGTGTGGGACCAGCTCCAACAACAAATTTCACAACGCCAGGTGCCCCCAATGACTCTGGATGACCTGGAAACTGCTCTCAGGCAGGAATGGGACAACCTTCCAGAACAGAACATCGTGCGCCTCATCAACAGCATGCAGCGGCGTTGTCAAGCAGTCGTGGCTGCACGTGGAGGTCACACTCGTTTCTAAAGTGCATATGGACTGATTTGGAGTGACACACGTTTATACGCTTGTTGACTTGCAATCATGAATTCTCATTGTTTCATGGATGCCTTTCATTAACACCTATGTGATGCATTGCTGACAAATCGATTTCAAAACTGTCATTAAATATGGATTCAGCAGAGGCTGTTAGTTATCATTTTGAATCTGTATATGTCTGTTATATCGAATGTTTCTAACAATACTGAAAAAACTTCGTGATCCCTAACTTTTTTTGTCCAGTATATATAAAAAATTTCAATGTGATCCGTTCAGTGTGGAGAAGTTGCTTTCGCGAAAACTAGGTCATCCAAGATGGCTGCCAAACTATTTGGCCAATCAAGTTCCCTTGAACAAACTTGGTTCAACTTTTGCCCTAGATGTTTCATGAGTTTTGAATCGATCCCCCAAGCAGTTTCGGAGAAGATTTTTAAAGACATTTCTAAAAATCGGCCAAAATCCAAGAAGGCTGCCGGCCAAATTGGCTGATCGGCTTCGTTTGAACAAACTTGAATTTCTATGCCCTAAAGATGGTTCATGTCAAATATAATCAAAATCATCCCAGCAGTTCTTGAGAAGAAGTCGTTTAAAGGAAAAGTTGACTGACGACAGACGGGCCATGGCATAAGCTCACTTGGCCAGGTGAGCAACACAAATTATTGTTTTCATAATATTAGGGCTACATGGTTCAGGTGATTGTAATAGTAATATTAGGTACCGTAGCTGGTTTTGTTGTTGTTGCTGTTGTTGTTGTGATGGTGGGGGTTGTTTCTGTCATTAATCGCGATGATTGTGGTCGTACATACATGTATGGGATGGGGTGGTGACGTGTTTGTTAGTTTTGGTTGTTGTTGTGGTGCATGTTGGTTTTTGTAGTTGGTGGTGGTGATGGTGATATGGGTGTTGGTGGTGGTCTATGTCATTGGTCGTAACGATGGTGTGGTGGTGGAACTTAAATTAAATTCCATACCTTTTCCATACTTTTTCCAGACTCAATTTCAAATTTTCCAGACATAATTTACAACTTTCAATCAGACAAAAAACAAACACAGTTACTAAGTTCATCATATTATCATATATAAACTTTATTAAACTTAATAAAACAACATATCAAAACAATCAACTAACTTAACATCAGATAGCATTCATCACAGATAGAAAGATATACAGCACTCTATTTGTTGATATGACAGTTAAAATAAACATGGTAATTTTAATGTTGATATGGATGGATAGCCCTGGAATGACTGACATAGTGACAAGGCAAATGGACATTTTTCAGGACTACTGCATACATACACCATGACATGATAAAACAGGGTTTAAGTGTAAATAGAAAATGTTATAGAAAATGTGCATTTGCAGGTCAGCAGAAGACTCCTTTTGAAAATTTACCACTGGAATGACTGACATGGTGACCAAGCCAGTCATTACTGTGATAAATCTTCAAAAATAGTCTTTTTTTGATCTGCAAATGGACCACCCTTTACAAGTGAAAAGTTAACAAACTAACAGGTTATGACACCAGAGGTGCCCTTATGCGTCCTTTTGCGTGTATATACGCATAAAAATGGCAGAGTGATGCATAAAGATTAACCCTCTGCGTCCCCGAGGACGCACGAGGGATGCAGTGAAAAAGTGTAATGGAAACTGGTAACTTTGCATGTGCTTAATTATCGATTATATTATCGTGTGTGTATATTTATTTGTGCATGTTTTTACTTTAAAAGATATACCTAATTTGTATTGTGTGTTCAATTAAAACGAACTTATGAGTTGTTTAAGACTATGATTTGTTGTATGTTTTCTTGCACAACTCAAAGTTGTTAATGCCCATAAATAAGATTCAACCATCACATTTAATTGTAAACACAATCCCCAAATCATCCTTAGTATTCCATTTGATCTAATTTTTGTATAAATAATGAGTTTACAAGCCCGATGTTAGTCGCCTTGTTTGGCCTTCACATTGCAAAACCACCCGCCATGTTTCTGTCAGTTGTGCAAAACGTCAGTGTGACGTGTCAGTATTTAACTGGATAACAGCGGAATCTCCCTCTAGAGGAACTCACGTTCGAGAAATCCAATACAACTGATCAAGCGTATACAAACGTGTCTGGGTGTCTTAACCCTTTCACAGCTTAGAACATTGGACAGATCATAAAGTTGTTATCAGTAATATGCTGAATATTTTGAAATTAATTTGCGCATGCCTACTTGCCTAAAGCAGCACCGACTTACAGGCAAAATAATTTTTTTGGGAAGATATTGTGATATCTTTTACATTTGAATGGTCATTTGACGGATTAGCGGCGGTGTCTTTGTATTGCTGTTTGAATAACGGTGTCAATACGCGCTATAATCCGTCTTTTATTTAGCAATAGTGGCTGATTGGTTGACTGATGGATTAGTGTTTATAATGTTTAACAATACTCGATCGTTAGGTGTTGCCAATTTCTCAACTAAAAAGCTCATCCCAGCAGCGATGTTCAACGATATCGTCGATCTACAGGTAGGCATACGTTAAAATATAGATTATTTCCAAACAGCGTATAGCTCAAAGCTCTCCGATACAAGCGTCCTTATTGGATACACGCTAATGCGTTATCTATGCTTCAACCCATCAGCAATCGCGTTACATAGTTACTCCCTATGAATTAGACATATCCGGTTATTGGCTGATATATTTTCACTAATTACGCATTTTAATCTGATTTATACAGATTATTTTTGATAAATTATTGTTTTGTCTGATCTTAGCCTATGTATTCCACTATATTTTGTCATTCCAGTTACATCATAAAAAATATGCACGCATTATATCGAAGTAGGTCAAGTCGTCCTTGAGCAAACTCGCCCAAGGTACTCGTAATTTATCAATTCGTCCAAAGTCAAGTTAGGGTTTTATAGAAAAACTAATGCAGTGGTCTTTGATAAAGTGGTCTTTGGAAATGTTAATCATACAAGGTTGTCAATGTAGGTTGGTTTGTTTATCAGACAACAAACAAGTACAGTGCTTTAAGTTATTGTTTATTGACATGCAGTTCAAATGTTATTAGTTAAATATACAATGGCCATTTCAATAGATAAATTTTAGCCACCATTGTAGATCACAGAATACATATTTTTGAAAATTTACTACTGGAATGACTGGCACTGTTTAGAGCCAGTCATTCCTGTGTTAAACTTTCAAAAATAGGTATTTTGCTGATCTACACTAGTGGCCAAAAGTGTTAAGTGCTAAAGGTTAATAAACTATGCACAGTTAATATTCTCTATATATATACATTAACAGTATTTACACAATGTCATAACTAGTGCTTTCAACATGTTTAATAATGTACTTTATAATTAGATCAATGTGTTGTGTTTATTTTAAGAAAAAACATGGGACCCCATATTTCAGATGAGGACCCCGTGGGACCCCCAGATTTTACAGTGGGACCCCCAAATCTGAGTGTGGGGTCCTTGGGACCCCCAAAAATCATATGTTGTGGGCAACACTGTACGACACTTCATTAACTTTTCATTTCTAAAAGTTTGTCTTCTATATCTTTATTCACAGTTTTTAGTTCAACATTTTTGTCTTCAGCTGATCTTCTAAGGACATTGGATTTAGAAATAAATGAAATATTTCCAGTGGCTTCTGCTTTAGCTGCGAATTCATCAGCAGATTTAATTAATGCAGTCATATTTGTTTCTGTTCTCTTTCGTTTGGCCTTTAAGTCATCAATCTCATCCATCAGCGCTTTCCTTTTCACCCCCCTCTTTAATTCATTAGCCTTGGCCCTTTGCTGATCTAAATATGCATGATACTTACTCCTCGCAGATGAAGCTGATAGTAACAGCGCCTTAGTAATCGCAACATTCCTAGCAAAAACCACACTTTTTACATGATCAGTTATACAACGCTGTGCTATAAGTGTGTGTTCTTTCATATTTTCCACTATTATCTCCTTGTTTACGGAAAATCCTCTTTCAACTGATGCGTGCCCATGTGACAACAGCAAAACTTTACTTGCAACTAACCACAGATCTGTCAAAGAGGACTGAGTGGACATGGATGAATGGATTTGTTCATCAATTCATGATGGTCCAGGTGTGAAGGACATTAAATCTGTATTTGTACAATTGGTTTCTGCAAATTCCTTGTACTGTGAAATGATGTCGTCACATTTGCTAGCTTTTACCTGATTGGCATAAGTCAAATTCTGGAGTGATTTTTTCAGGTGAGTGATACATTCACCCTTTTGTGTACATATCCTAGAAGGAATTAACCATGCCAAATTTCTTACTAGACCATATCTTATGGGTGATTTTTCTAGCAATCTGCTCACAATAGTAATTAAAAACTTCTTTGTGTCGGATCTGATAGAATGGGTATCTTTGTCTGAAATCAGTTTATCTGATTTCAGATTCCTTAACAAACAATCAGAGGCAAAGCCTAAATCAATCTTGGAAATGTCTTTATGTAACGACTTATCATTGACATCTGTCTTCAGAAGCTTGGTCATTGACTTAGCATTGGTACATGTTTGTTCAGTCAAGAACCTATCCATGAGTAATAACAGTGTTTTGTGAAGATGATCACATAGAAAAGGCAACATGGGCATGTCAGTTTGAAATTTTGTTAAGAATGGTGAAATTATCTTAGCAATTGACAAGAAGAGGTTGAGCGTAACAAGAATGAGTTTATCTTTAGATGCACCTTGTACTACTTTAAAAGACTTATTAGTTGGTGTGATTACTTCACCGGCTTGTACACTTGCTAAATATTTCTGAATACGTGGCCAAAGTTCTAAAACACGCTCTATGACATCAACATTCTCTAGCCACCTATGCTTACAAAAGCGTTTCGGAAAGCTAGATGAACCAGTTATTGATGTAAAATCTTCCCGTCTTGCTGGACCATCTTTGAAAAGCCAATACAAGGAGCTAAGAACCTGCTCGATATCCCAGTATGCTGCAGCACTCCTGGCTCAAAATGCATTATGGACCTGGTGTAGACCACACCTTCCAATGTTTAGCATATGCTTATGAGTCTCTTCTTCTATGTCCTTGGCTAGTAATTCATAGGTCTTCCAATTCATGTTTGGTCCATCCATCGATAGCCGGAGAATGCCACAAAGTCTGATGTTATCACAACAACCACGAAGCTTTTCATGTAGATCCATAGCTTTGGCATGTCCAAGGAATTCTGATGTATAAAACCTGGTTGCTACCCGACCAGCATCCCAGAAGCGAACATGAATATCTAATTGCTTTGACTGAAGATGCGAATTCAAACTCTCATAAAAAAGCAACACATATTCAGTTTGTGATTTAACCTTTGACAATAATAAAGACTGGAAGTAAGGAGCTATACCAAATGTAGACAGGTATGCACACTTTCTCTCGCCACAAGAGAATTTGGATGCTGTATCGCTATCACTGAACATTAAATGGAAAAGATCTCCAACTTTTTCACAACTTTTGAAAGACATATGGTTCTCGATGACATGTAGAGTCCAGTATATCTCTGATGTGAGTACTGCATTCCCATGTGTGAATGATGCAAGTGGATTTGCTGGACTGGCTTGGACTTTTGTCTGTGGAACTGAAGCAACGGCAGTAGTGGAAGACCTGAGGACAATAAGAAACTGCATATATAAATAATTGTCACAAGAATATCAAAACAGTGTGCGAGCGTGCGCACACAGGCACACACACACACGCATATGAATTTCATTACAGCAGCACATTTTTTGTTGAATATTTCGAAAATAATTTAACTGGAAACTGTTGCTGCTTTAAGCAGCAATAGTTTCCAGTCAAATTATTTTCAAAATATTCAACAGCTATCCTATCAAAACACTTTCATAGGAGTTATCTTAATCTAACATAGCCAGAAATATCAACAGACACACAAACACACAGTGTGTCACACATACACAGGATTTCTCATTATAAAGGGACTTTTTGAGGGTATGTAGCCCCAAAATCTAGATTGGGAACCGCATATTGTCTAGGAGTGGCTGTGTTTCTCAGGATGCAAGCCAGATATGAATTTCATTACAGCAGCACATTTTTTGTTAAATATTTTGAAAATAATTTGACTGGAAACTGTTGCAGCAATAGTTTCCAGTCAAATTATTTTCAAAATATTCAACAGCTATCCTGTAAAGTTGAGCTTGAGACACCAACTTTCACTTGTTGAGGGCCACACCCACCCCACCAACCCTACCTTTAGATGACAAGTTAAAACCTGCACATATACACTAATTTATTTTAAATTTAATTTACCATAGCTGATCATAACGCCATAGCAACAGGAGGAATCCTCATTATTTTCACTCGATAATGCACCATAAGAGGCCTCGCGATACGAGAATGCTGTCGGGCAGTCAATAATATTTTACCATGACTCAGCGCAAAGTTGGGATCATCTAACATTGGCCGATATAAAATTTCCACGCTTCTAAATGATCGTCATAGCAACAGGAATTCATTATTTTCACTCAATAACAAGCCAACACAAGAGGCCTCGCGATACGAGGGCAAAGTTGGGATCATCTAACGTTGGGCGATATAAAATTGCTACGCTTCTAAATGATTCTGGTACTATCAATGTGAAAATGTAAAATATTCTTACCTTGAACCAAAGGAATTCGTGACTCGGCGCTGGCGTTAGACGATCTTCTGTTAGCAAAAATAGTCTTTTTTTGATCTGCAAATGGACCACCCTTTACAAGTGAAAAGTTAACAAACTAACAGGTTATGACACCAGAGGTGCCCTTATGCGTCCTTTTGCGTGTATATACGCATAAAAATGGCAGAGTGATGCATAAAGATTAACCCTCTGCGTCCCCGAGGACGCACGAGGGATGCAGTGAAAAAGTGTAATGGAAACTGGTAACTTTGCATGTGCTTAATTATCGATTATATTATCGTGTGTGTATATTTATTTGTGCATGTTTTTACTTTAAAAGATATACCTAATTTGTATTGTGTGTTCAATTAAAACGAACTTATGAGTTGTTTAAGACTATGATTTGTTGTATGTTTTCTTGCACAACTCAAAGTTGTTAATGCCCATAAATAAGATTCAACCATCACATTTAATTGTAAACACAATCCCCAAATCATCCTTAGTATTCCATTTGATCTAATTTTTGTATAAATAATGAGTTTACAAGCCCGATGTTAGTCGCCTTGTTTGGCCTTCACATTGCAAAACCACCCGCCATGTTTCTGTCAGTTGTGCAAAACGTCAGTGTGACGTGTCAGTATTTAACTGGATAACAGCGGAATCTCCCTCTAGAGGAACTCACGTTCGAGAAATCCAATACAACTGATCAAGCGTATACAAACGTGTCTGGGCGTCTTAACCCTTTCACAGCTTAGAACATTGGACAGATCATAAAGTTGTTATCAGTAATATGCTGAATATTTTGAAATTAATTTGCGCATGCCTACTTGCCTAAAGCAGCACCGACTTACAGGCAAAATAATTTTTTTGGGAAGATATTGTGATATCTTTTACATTTGAATGGTCATTTGACGGATTAGCGGCGGTGTCTTTGTATTGCTGTTTGAATAACGGTGTCAATACGCGCTATAATCCGTCTTTTATTTAGCAATAGTGGCTGATTGGTTGACTGATGGATTAGTGTTTATAATGTTTAACAATACTCGATCGTTAGGTGTTGCCAATTTCTCAACTAAAAAGCTCATCCCAGCAGCGATGTTCAACGATATCGTCGATCTACAGGTAGGCATACGTTAAAATATAGATTATTTCCAAACAGCGTATAGCTCAAAGCTCTCCGATACAAGCGTCCTTATTGGATACACGCTAATGCGTTATCTATGCTTCAACCCATCAGCAATCGCGTTACATAGTTACTCCCTATGAATTAGACATATCCGGTTATTGGCTGATATATTTTCACTAATTACGCATTTTAATCTGATTTATACAGATTATTTTTGATAAATTATTGTTTTGTCTGATCTTAGCCTATGTATTCCACTATATTTTGTCATTCCAGTTACATCATAAAAAATATGCACGCATTATATCGAAGTAGGTCAAGTCGTCCTTGAGCAAACTCGCCCAAGGTACTCGTAATTTATCAATTCGTCCAAAGTCAAGTTAGGGTTTTATAGAAAAACTAATGCAGTGGTCTTTGATAAAGTGGTCTTTGGAAATGTTAATCATACAAGGTTGTCAATGTAGGTTGGTTTGTTTATCAGACAACAAACAAGTACAGTGCTTTAAGTTATTGTTTATTGACATGCAGTTCAAATGTTATTAGTTAAATATACAATGGCCATTTCAATAGATAAATTTTAGCCACCATTGTAGATCACAGAATACATATTTTTGAAAATTTACTACTGGAATGACTGGCACTGTTTAGAGCCAGTCATTCCTGTGTTAAACTTTCAAAAATAGGTATTTTGCTGATCTACACTAGTGGCCAAAAGTGTTAAGTGCTAAAGGTTAATAAACTATGCACAGTTAATATTCTCTATATATATACATTAACAGTATTTACACAATGTCATAACTAGTGCTTTCAACATGTTTAATAATGTACTTTATAATTAGATCAATGTGTTGTGTTTATTTTAAGAAAAAACATGGGACCCCATATTTCAGATGAGGACCCCGTGGGACCCCCAGATTTTACAGTGGGACCCCCAAATCTGAGTGTGGGGTCCTTGGGACCCCCAAAAATCATATGTTGTGGGCAACACTGTACGACACTTCATTAACTTTTCATTTCTAAAAGTTTGTCTTCTATATCTTTATTCACAGTTTTTAGTTCAACATTTTTGTCTTCAGCTGATCTTCTAAGGACATTGGATTTAGAAATAAATGAAATATTTCCAGTGGCTTCTGCTTTAGCTGCGAATTCATCAGCAGATTTAATTAATGCAGTCATATTTGTTTCTGTTCTCTTTCGTTTGGCCTTTAAGTCATCAATCTCATCCATCAGCGCTTTCCTTTTCACCCCCCTCTTTAATTCATTAGCCTTGGCCCTTTGCTGATCTAAATATGCATGATACTTACTCCTCGCAGATGAAGCTGATAGTAACAGCGCCTTAGTAATCGCAACATTCCTAGCAAAAACCACACTTTTTACATGATCAGTTATACAACGCTGTGCTATAAGTGTGTGTTCTTTCATATTTTCCACTATTATCTCCTTGTTTACGGAAAATCCTCTTTCAACTGATGCGTGCCCATGTGACAACAGCAAAACTTTACTTGCAACTAACCACAGATCTGTCAAAGAGGACTGAGTGGACATGGATGAATGGATTTGTTCATCAATTCATGATGGTCCAGGTGTGAAGGACATTAAATCTGTATTTGTACAATTGGTTTCTGCAAATTCCTTGTACTGTGAAATGATGTCGTCACATTTGCTAGCTTTTACCTGATTGGCATAAGTCAAATTCTGGAGTGATTTTTTCAGGTGAGTGATACATTCACCCTTTTGTGTACATATCCTAGAAGGAATTAACCATGCCAAATTTCTTACTAGACCATATCTTATGGGTGATTTTTCTAGCAATCTGCTCACAATAGTAATTAAAAACTTCTTTGTGTCGGATCTGATAGAATGGGTATCTTTGTCTGAAATCAGTTTATCTGATTTCAGATTCCTTAACAAACAATCAGAGGCAAAGCCTAAATCAATCTTGGAAATGTCTTTATGTAACGACTTATCATTGACATCTGTCTTCAGAAGCTTGGTCATTGACTTAGCATTGGTACATGTTTGTTCAGTCAAGAACCTATCCATGAGTAATAACAGTGTTTTGTGAAGATGATCACATAGAAAAGGCAACATGGGCATGTCAGTTTGAAATTTTGTTAAGAATGGTGAAATTATCTTAGCAATTGACAAGAAGAGGTTGAGCGTAACAAGAATGAGTTTATCTTTAGATGCACCTTGTACTACTTTAAAAGACTTATTAGTTGGTGTGATTACTTCACCGGCTTGTACACTTGCTAAATATTTCTGAATACGTGGCCAAAGTTCTAAAACACGCTCTATGACATCAACATTCTCTAGCCACCTATGCTTACAAAAGCGTTTCGGAAAGCTAGATGAACCAGTTATTGATGTAAAATCTTCCCGTCTTGCTGGACCATCTTTGAAAAGCCAATACAAGGAGCTAAGAACCTGCTCGATATCCCAGTATGCTGCAGCACTCCTGGCTCAAAATGCATTATGGACCTGGTGTAGACCACACCTTCCAATGTTTAGCATATGCTTATGAGTCTCTTCTTCTATGTCCTTGGCTAGTAATTCATAGGTCTTCCAATTCATGTTTGGTCCATCCATCGATAGCCGGAGAATGCCACAAAGTCTGATGTTATCACAACAACCACGAAGCTTTTCATGTAGATCCATAGCTTTGGCATGTCCAAGGAATTCTGATGTATAAAACCTGGTTGCTACCCGACCAGCATCCCAGAAGCGAACATGAATATCTAATTGCTTTGACTGAAGATGCGAATTCAAACTCTCATAAAAAAGCAACACATATTCAGTTTGTGATTTAACCTTTGACAATAATAAAGACTGGAAGTAAGGAGCTATACCAAATGTAGACAGGTATGCACACTTTCTCTCGCCACAAGAGAATTTGGATGCTGTATCGCTATCACTGAACATTAAATGGAAAAGATCTCCAACTTTTTCACAACTTTTGAAAGACATATGGTTCTCGATGACATGTAGAGTCCAGTATATCTCTGATGTGAGTACTGCATTCCCATGTGTGAATGATGCAAGTGGATTTGCTGGACTGGCTTGGACTTTTGTCTGTGGAACTGAAGCAACGGCAGTAGTGGAAGACCTGAGGACAATAAGAAACTGCATATATAAATAATTGTCACAAGAATATCAAAACAGTGTGCGAGCGTGCGCACACAGGCACACACACACACGCATATGAATTTCATTACAGCAGCACATTTTTTGTTGAATATTTCGAAAATAATTTAACTGGAAACTGTTGCTGCTTTAAGCAGCAATAGTTTCCAGTCAAATTATTTTCAAAATATTCAACAGCTATCCTATCAAAACACTTTCATAGGAGTTATCTTAATCTAACATAGCCAGAAATATCAACAGACACACAAACACACAGTGTGTCACACATACACAGGATTTCTCATTATAAAGGGACTTTTTGAGGGTATGTAGCCCCAAAATCTAGATTGGGAACCGCATATTGTCTAGGAGTGGCTGTGTTTCTCAGGATGCAAGCCAGATATGAATTTCATTACAGCAGCACATTTTTTGTTAAATATTTTGAAAATAATTTGACTGGAAACTGTTGCAGCAATAGTTTCCAGTCAAATTATTTTCAAAATATTCAACAGCTATCCTGTAAAGTTGAGCTTGAGACACCAACTTTCACTTGTTGAGGGCCACACCCACCCCACCAACCCTACCTTTAGATGACAAGTTAAAACCTGCACATATACACTAATTTATTTTAAATTTAATTTACCATAGCTGATCATAACGCCATAGCAACAGGAGGAATCCTCATTATTTTCACTCGATAATGCACCATAAGAGGCCTCGCGATACGAGAATGCTGTCGGGCAGTCAATAATATTTTACCATGACTCAGCGCAAAGTTGGGATCATCTAACATTGGCCGATATAAAATTTCCACGCTTCTAAATGATCGTCATAGCAACAGGAATTCATTATTTTCACTCAATAACAAGCCAACACAAGAGGCCTCGCGATACGAGGGCAAAGTTGGGATCATCTAACGTTGGGCGATATAAAATTGCTACGCTTCTAAATGATTCTGGTACTATCAATGTGAAAATGTAAAATATTCTTACCTTGAACCAAAGGAATTCGTGACTCGGCGCTGGCGTTAGACGATCTTCTGTTAGCAAAAATAGTCTTTTTTTGATCTGCAAATGGACCACCCTTTACAAGTGAAAAGTTAACAAACTAACAGGTTATGACACCAGAGGTGCCCTTATGCGTCCTTTTGCGTGTATATACGCATAAAAATGGCAGAGTGATGCATAAAGATTAACCCTCTGCGTCCCCGAGGACGCACGAGGGATGCAGTGAAAAAGTGTAATGGAAACTGGTAACTTTGCATGTGCTTAATTATCGATTATATTATCGTGTGTGTATATTTATTTGTGCATGTTTTTACTTTAAAAGATATACCTAATTTGTATTGTGTGTTCAATTAAAACGAACTTATGAGTTGTTTAAGACTATGATTTGTTGTATGTTTTCTTGCACAACTCAAAGTTGTTAATGCCCATAAATAAGATTCAACCATCACATTTAATTGTAAACACAATCCCCAAATCATCCTTAGTATTCCATTTGATCTAATTTTTGTATAAATAATGAGTTTACAAGCCCGATGTTAGTCGCCTTGTTTGGCCTTCACATTGCAAAACCACCCGCCATGTTTCTGTCAGTTGTGCAAAACGTCAGTGTGACGTGTCAGTATTTAACTGGATAACAGCGGAATCTCCCTCTAGAGGAACTCACGTTCGAGAAATCCAATACAACTGATCAAGCGTATACAAACGTGTCTGGGCGTCTTAACCCTTTCACAGCTTAGAACATTGGACAGATCATAAAGTTGTTATCAGTAATATGCTGAATATTTTGAAATTAATTTGCGCATGCCTACTTGCCTAAAGCAGCACCGACTTACAGGCAAAATAATTTTTTTGGGAAGATATTGTGATATCTTTTACATTTGAATGGTCATTTGACGGATTAGCGGCGGTGTCTTTGTATTGCTGTTTGAATAACGGTGTCAATACGCGCTATAATCCGTCTTTTATTTAGCAATAGTGGCTGATTGGTTGACTGATGGATTAGTGTTTATAATGTTTAACAATACTCGATCGTTAGGTGTTGCCAATTTCTCAACTAAAAAGCTCATCCCAGCAGCGATGTTCAACGATATCGTCGATCTACAGGTAGGCATACGTTAAAATATAGATTATTTCCAAACAGCGTATAGCTCAAAGCTCTCCGATACAAGCGTCCTTATTGGATACACGCTAATGCGTTATCTATGCTTCAACCCATCAGCAATCGCGTTACATAGTTACTCCCTATGAATTAGACATATCCGGTTATTGGCTGATATATTTTCACTAATTACGCATTTTAATCTGATTTATACAGATTATTTTTGATAAATTATTGTTTTGTCTGATCTTAGCCTATGTATTCCACTATATTTTGTCATTCCAGTTACATCATAAAAAATATGCACGCATTATATCGAAGTAGGTCAAGTCGTCCTTGAGCAAACTCGCCCAAGGTACTCGTAATTTATCAATTCGTCCAAAGTCAAGTTAGGGTTTTATAGAAAAACTAATGCAGTGGTCTTTGATAAAGTGGTCTTTGGAAATGTTAATCATACAAGGTTGTCAATGTAGGTTGGTTTGTTTATCAGACAACAAACAAGTACAGTGCTTTAAGTTATTGTTTATTGACATGCAGTTCAAATGTTATTAGTTAAATATACAATGGCCATTTCAATAGATAAATTTTAGCCACCATTGTAGATCACAGAATACATATTTTTGAAAATTTACTACTGGAATGACTGGCACTGTTTAGAGCCAGTCATTCCTGTGTTAAACTTTCAAAAATAGGTATTTTGCTGATCTACACTAGTGGCCAAAAGTGTTAAGTGCTAAAGGTTAATAAACTATGCACAGTTAATATTCTCTATATATATACATTAACAGTATTTACACAATGTCATAACTAGTGCTTTCAACATGTTTAATAATGTACTTTATAATTAGATCAATGTGTTGTGTTTATTTTAAGAAAAAACATGGGACCCCATATTTCAGATGAGGACCCCGTGGGACCCCCAGATTTTACAGTGGGACCCCCAAATCTGAGTGTGGGGTCCTTGGGACCCCCAAAAATCATATGTTGTGGGCAACACTGTACGACACTTCATTAACTTTTCATTTCTAAAAGTTTGTCTTCTATATCTTTATTCACAGTTTTTAGTTCAACATTTTTGTCTTCAGCTGATCTTCTAAGGACATTGGATTTAGAAATAAATGAAATATTTCCAGTGGCTTCTGCTTTAGCTGCGAATTCATCAGCAGATTTAATTAATGCAGTCATATTTGTTTCTGTTCTCTTTCGTTTGGCCTTTAAGTCATCAATCTCATCCATCAGCGCTTTCCTTTTCACCCCCCTCTTTAATTCATTAGCCTTGGCCCTTTGCTGATCTAAATATGCATGATACTTACTCCTCGCAGATGAAGCTGATAGTAACAGCGCCTTAGTAATCGCAACATTCCTAGCAAAAACCACACTTTTTACATGATCAGTTATACAACGCTGTGCTATAAGTGTGTGTTCTTTCATATTTTCCACTATTATCTCCTTGTTTACGGAAAATCCTCTTTCAACTGATGCGTGCCCATGTGACAACAGCAAAACTTTACTTGCAACTAACCACAGATCTGTCAAAGAGGACTGAGTGGACATGGATGAATGGATTTGTTCATCAATTCATGATGGTCCAGGTGTGAAGGACATTAAATCTGTATTTGTACAATTGGTTTCTGCAAATTCCTTGTACTGTGAAATGATGTCGTCACATTTGCTAGCTTTTACCTGATTGGCATAAGTCAAATTCTGGAGTGATTTTTTCAGGTGAGTGATACATTCACCCTTTTGTGTACATATCCTAGAAGGAATTAACCATGCCAAATTTCTTACTAGACCATATCTTATGGGTGATTTTTCTAGCAATCTGCTCACAATAGTAATTAAAAACTTCTTTGTGTCGGATCTGATAGAATGGGTATCTTTGTCTGAAATCAGTTTATCTGATTTCAGATTCCTTAACAAACAATCAGAGGCAAAGCCTAAATCAATCTTGGAAATGTCTTTATGTAACGACTTATCATTGACATCTGTCTTCAGAAGCTTGGTCATTGACTTAGCATTGGTACATGTTTGTTCAGTCAAGAACCTATCCATGAGTAATAACAGTGTTTTGTGAAGATGATCACATAGAAAAGGCAACATGGGCATGTCAGTTTGAAATTTTGTTAAGAATGGTGAAATTATCTTAGCAATTGACAAGAAGAGGTTGAGCGTAACAAGAATGAGTTTATCTTTAGATGCACCTTGTACTACTTTAAAAGACTTATTAGTTGGTGTGATTACTTCACCGGCTTGTACACTTGCTAAATATTTCTGAATACGTGGCCAAAGTTCTAAAACACGCTCTATGACATCAACATTCTCTAGCCACCTATGCTTACAAAAGCGTTTCGGAAAGCTAGATGAACCAGTTATTGATGTAAAATCTTCCCGTCTTGCTGGACCATCTTTGAAAAGCCAATACAAGGAGCTAAGAACCTGCTCGATATCCCAGTATGCTGCAGCACTCCTGGCTCAAAATGCATTATGGACCTGGTGTAGACCACACCTTCCAATGTTTAGCATATGCTTATGAGTCTCTTCTTCTATGTCCTTGGCTAGTAATTCATAGGTCTTCCAATTCATATTTGGTCCATCCATCGATAGCCGGAGAATGCCACAAAGTCTGATGTTATCACAACAACCACGAAGCTTTTCATGTAGATCCATAGCTTTGGCATGTCCAAGGAATTCTGATGTATAAAACCTGGTTGCTACCCGACCAGCATCCCAGAAGCGAACATGAATATCTAATTGCTTTGACTGAAGATGCGAATTCAAACTCTCATAAAAAAGCAACACATATTCAGTTTGTGATTTAACCTTTGACAATAATAAAGACTGGAAGTAAGGAGCTATACCAAATGTAGACAGGTATGCACACTTTCTCTCGCCACAAGAGAATTTGGATGCTGTATCGCTATCACTGAACATTAAATGGAAAAGATCTCCAACTTTTTCACAACTTTTGAAAGACATATGGTTCTCGATGACATGTAGAGTCCAGTATATCTCTGATGTGAGTACTGCATTCCCATGTGTGAATGATGCAAGTGGATTTGCTGGACTGGCTTGGACTTTTGTCTGTGGAACTGAAGCAACGGCAGTAGTGGAAGACCTGAGGACAATAAGAAACTGCATATATAAATAATTGTCACAAGAATATCAAAACAGTGTGCGAGCGTGCGCACACAGGCACACACACACACGCATATGAATTTCATTACAGCAGCACATTTTTTGTTGAATATTTCGAAAATAATTTAACTGGAAACTGTTGCTGCTTTAAGCAGCAATAGTTTCCAGTCAAATTATTTTCAAAATATTCAACAGCTATCCTATCAAAACACTTTCATAGGAGTTATCTTAATCTAACATAGCCAGAAATATCAACAGACACACAAACACACAGTGTGTCACACATACACAGGATTTCTCATTATAAAGGGACTTTTTGAGGGTATGTAGCCCCAAAATCTAGATTGGGAACCGCATATTGTCTAGGAGTGGCTGTGTTTCTCAGGATGCAAGCCAGATATGAATTTCATTACAGCAGCACATTTTTTGTTAAATATTTTGAAAATAATTTGACTGGAAACTGTTGCAGCAATAGTTTCCAGTCAAATTATTTTCAAAATATTCAACAGCTATCCTGTAAAGTTGAGCTTGAGACACCAACTTTCACTTGTTGAGGGCCACACCCACCCCACCAACCCTACCTTTAGATGACAAGTTAAAACCTGCACATATACACTAATTTATTTTAAATTTAATTTACCATAGCTGATCATAACGCCATAGCAACAGGAGGAATCCTCATTATTTTCACTCGATAATGCACCATAAGAGGCCTCGCGATACGAGAATGCTGTCGGGCAGTCAATAATATTTTACCATGACTCAGCGCAAAGTTGGGATCATCTAACATTGGCCGATATAAAATTTCCACGCTTCTAAATGATCGTCATAGCAACAGGAATTCATTATTTTCACTCAATAACAAGCCAACACAAGAGGCCTCGCGATACGAGGGCAAAGTTGGGATCATCTAACGTTGGGCGATATAAAATTGCTACGCTTCTAAATGATTCTGGTACTATCAATGTGAAAATGTAAAATATTCTTACCTTGAACCAAAGGAATTCGTGACTCGGCGCTGGCGTTAGACGATCTTCTGTTAGCAAAAATAGTCTTTTTTTGATCTGCAAATGGACCACCCTTTACAAGTGAAAAGTTAACAAACTAACAGGTTATGACACCAGAGGTGCCCTTATGCGTCCTTTTGCGTGTATATACGCATAAAAATGGCAGAGTGATGCATAAAGATTAACCCTCTGCGTCCCCGAGGACGCACGAGGGATGCAGTGAAAAAGTGTAATGGAAACTGGTAACTTTGCATGTGCTTAATTATCGATTATATTATCGTGTGTGTATATTTATTTGTGCATGTTTTTACTTTAAAAGATATACCTAATTTGTATTGTGTGTTCAATTAAAACGAACTTATGAGTTGTTTAAGACTATGATTTGTTGTATGTTTTCTTGCACAACTCAAAGTTGTTAATGCCCATAAATAAGATTCAACCATCACATTTAATTGTAAACACAATCCCCAAATCATCCTTAGTATTCCATTTGATCTAATTTTTGTATAAATAATGAGTTTACAAGCCCGATGTTAGTCGCCTTGTTTGGCCTTCACATTGCAAAACCACCCGCCATGTTTCTGTCAGTTGTGCAAAACGTCAGTGTGACGTGTCAGTATTTAACTGGATAACAGCGGAATCTCCCTCTAGAGGAACTCACGTTCGAGAAATCCAATACAACTGATCAAGCGTATACAAACGTGTCTGGGCGTCTTAACCCTTTCACAGCTTAGAACATTGGACAGATCATAAAGTTGTTATCAGTAATATGCTGAATATTTTGAAATTAATTTGCGCATGCCTACTTGCCTAAAGCAGCACCGACTTACAGGCAAAATAATTTTTTTGGGAAGATATTGTGATATCTTTTACATTTGAATGGTCATTTGACGGATTAGCGGCGGTGTCTTTGTATTGCTGTTTGAATAACGGTGTCAATACGCGCTATAATCCGTCTTTTATTTAGCAATAGTGGCTGATTGGTTGACTGATGGATTAGTGTTTATAATGTTTAACAATACTCGATCGTTAGGTGTTGCCAATTTCTCAACTAAAAAGCTCATCCCAGCAGCGATGTTCAACGATATCGTCGATCTACAGGTAGGCATACGTTAAAATATAGATTATTTCCAAACAGCGTATAGCTCAAAGCTCTCCGATACAAGCGTCCTTATTGGATACACGCTAATGCGTTATCTATGCTTCAACCCATCAGCAATCGCGTTACATAGTTACTCCCTATGAATTAGACATATCCGGTTATTGGCTGATATATTTTCACTAATTACGCATTTTAATCTGATTTATACAGATTATTTTTGATAAATTATTGTTTTGTCTGATCTTAGCCTATGTATTCCACTATATTTTGTCATTCCAGTTACATCATAAAAAATATGCACGCATTATATCGAAGTAGGTCAAGTCGTCCTTGAGCAAACTCGCCCAAGGTACTCGTAATTTATCAATTCGTCCAAAGTCAAGTTAGGGTTTTATAGAAAAACTAATGCAGTGGTCTTTGATAAAGTGGTCTTTGGAAATGTTAATCATACAAGGTTGTCAATGTAGGTTGGTTTGTTTATCAGACAACAAACAAGTACAGTGCTTTAAGTTATTGTTTATTGACATGCAGTTCAAATGTTATTAGTTAAATATACAATGGCCATTTCAATAGATAAATTTTAGCCACCATTGTAGATCACAGAATACATATTTTTGAAAATTTACTACTGGAATGACTGGCACTGTTTAGAGCCAGTCATTCCTGTGTTAAACTTTCAAAAATAGGTATTTTGCTGATCTACACTAGTGGCCAAAAGTGTTAAGTGCTAAAGGTTAATAAACTATGCACAGTTAATATTCTCTATATATATACATTAACAGTATTTACACAATGTCATAACTAGTGCTTTCAACATGTTTAATAATGTACTTTATAATTAGATCAATGTGTTGTGTTTATTTTAAGAAAAAACATGGGACCCCATATTTCAGATGAGGACCCCGTGGGACCCCCAGATTTTACAGTGGGACCCCCAAATCTGAGTGTGGGGTCCTTGGGACCCCCAAAAATCATATGTTGTGGGCAACACTGTACGACACTTCATTAACTTTTCATTTCTAAAAGTTTGTCTTCTATATCTTTATTCACAGTTTTTAGTTCAACATTTTTGTCTTCAGCTGATCTTCTAAGGACATTGGATTTAGAAATAAATGAAATATTTCCAGTGGCTTCTGCTTTAGCTGCGAATTCATCAGTAGATTTAATTAATGCAGTCATATTTGTTTCTGTTCTCTTTCGTTTGGCCTTTAAGTCATCAATCTCATCCATCAGCGCTTTCCTTTTCACCCCCATCTTTAATTCATTAGCCTTGGCCCTTTGCTGATCTAAATATGCATGATACTTACTCCTCGTAGACGAAGCTGATAGTAACAGCTCCTTAGTAATCGTAACATTCCTAGCAAAACCCACACTTTTTACATGATCAGGTATACAACGCTGTGCTATAAGTGTGTATTCTTTCATATTTTCCACTATTATCTCCTTGTTTACGGAAAATCCTCTTTCAACTGATGCGTGCCCATGTGACAACAGCAAAACTTTACTTGCAACTAACCACAGATCTGTCAAAGAGGACTGAGTGGACATGGATGAATGGATTTGTTCATCAATTCATGATGGTCCAGGTGTGAAGGACATTAAATCTGTATTTGTACAATTGGTTTCTGCAAATTCCTTGTACTGTGAAATGATGTCGTCACATTTGCCAGCTTTTACCTGATTGGCATAAGTCAAAATCTGGAGTGATTTTTTCAGGTGAGTGATACATTCACCCTTTTGTGTACATATCTTAGAAGGATTTAACCATGCCAAATTTCTTACTAGACCATATCTTATGGGTGATTTTTCTAGCAATCTGCTCACAATAGTAATTAAAAACTTCTTTGTGTCAGATCTGATAGAAAATGTATCTTTGTCTGAAATCAATTTATTTGATTTCAGATTCCTTAATAAACAGTCAGAGGCAAACCCTAAATCAATCTTGGAAATGTCTCTATGTAACGACTTATCATTGTCATCCGTCTTCAGAAGCTTGGTCATTGACTTCGCATTGGTACATCTTTGTTCAGTCAAGAACCTATCCATGAGTAATAACAGTGTTTTGTGAAGATGATCACATAGAAAAGGCAACATGAGCATGTCAGTTTGAAATTTTGTTAAGAATGGTGAAATTATCTTAGCAATTGACAAGAAGATGTTGAGCGTAACAAGAATGAGTTTATCTTTAGAGGCACCTTGTACTACTTTAAAAGACTTATTACAATGTAGATGGTGTGGTTACTTCACCGGCTTGTACACTTGCTAAATATTTCTGAATACATGGCCAAAGTTCTAAAACACGCTCTATGACATCAACATTCTCTAGCCACCTATGCTTACAAAAGCGTTTCGGAAAGCTAGATGAACCAGTTATTGATGTAAAATCTTCCCGTCTTGCTGGACTATCTTTGAAAAGCCAATACAAGAAGCTAAGAACCTGCTCGATATCCCAGTATGCTGCCGCACTCCCCGGCTCGAAATGCATTATGGACCTGGTGTAGACCACAGCTTCCAATGTTTAGCATATGCTTATGAGTCACTTCTTCTATGTCCTTGGCTAGTAATTCATAGGGCTTCCAATTCACGTTTGGTCCATCCATCGATAGCTGGAGAATACCACGAAGTCCGATGTTATCACAACAACCACGAAGCTTTTCATGTAGATCAATAGCTTTGGCATGTCCAAGGAATTTTGATGTATAAAACCTGGTTGCTACCTGAGAAGCATCCCAGAAGCGAACATGAATATCTAATTGCTTTGACTGAAGATGCGAATTCAAACTCTCATCAAAAAGCAACACATATTCAGTTTGTGATTTAACCTTTGACAATAATAAATGTATGCACATTTTCTCTTGCCACAAGAGAATTTGGATGCTGTATCGCTATCACTGAACATTAAATGGAAAAGATCACCAACTTTTTCACAACTTTTGAAAGACATATGGTTCTCAATGACATGTAGAGTCCAGTATATCTCTGATGTGAGTACTGCATTCCCATGTGTGAATGATGCAAGTGGATTTGCTGGACTGGCTTGGACTTTTGTCTGTGGAACTGAAGCAACCGCAGTAGTTGAAGACCTGAGGACAATAACAAACTGCATATATATAAATAATTGTCACAAGAATATCAAAACACAGTGTGCGCGCGCACACACACACACACACATGAATTTCATTACAGCAGCATATTTTTTGTTGAATATTTCGAAAGTAATTTGACTGGAAACTGTTGCTGCTTTAAGCAGCAATAGTTTCCAGTCAAATTATTTTCAAAATATTCAACAGCTATCCTATCAAAACACTATTAAAAGATCATAGGAGTTATCTTAATCTAACATAGCCACAAATATCAACATTCACACAAATACACAGTGTGTCACACATACACAGGATTTCTCATTATAAAGGGACTTTTTGAAGGTAGGTAGCCCCAACATCTAGATTGGGAACCGCATATTGTCTAGGAGTGGCTGTGTTTTTCAGGATGCAAGCCAGATATGAATTTCATTACAGCACACATTTTTTGTTAAATATTTTGAAAATAATTTGACTGGAAACTGTTGCAGCAATAGTTTCCAGTCAAATTATTTTCAAAATATTCAACAGCTATCCTGTAAAGTTGAGCTTGAGACACCAACATTCACTTGTTGAGGGCCACCCCCACCCCACCACCACCACCTTTAGATGACAAGTTAAAACTTGCACATATACACTAATTTATTTTTAATTTAATTTACTTTAGCTGATCATAACGCCATAGCAACAGGAGGGATCCTCATTATTTTCACTCGATAATGCGCCATAACAGGCCTCGCGATACGATAATGCTGTCGGGCAGTCAATAATATTTTACTGTGACTCAGCGCAAAGTTGGGATCATCTAACATTGGGTAATATAAAATTGCCACGCTTCTAAATGATCGCCATAGCAACAGGAATTCATTATTTTCACTCGATAACGAGCCAACACAAGAGGCCTCGCGATACGAGGGCAAAGTTGGGATCATCTAACGTTGGTCGATATATAAAATTGCTACGCTTCTAAATGATTCTGGTACTATCAATGTGAAAATGTTAAATATTCTTACCTTGAACCAAAGAAATTTGTGACTTTCGGCGCTGGCTTTAGACGATCTTCTCTTAGTGATTCGTGTTTTCCCCGACATGTGGCTAACAGGAGCAGCTTCGCCCATATTCCCGACGTCGAACGACTTTTTACAAACGCTACATTTGGCACGCGAGTTTGATGTGGTGTCTGGTAAAATCCAATCCTTATATTTATCATTATTTTCCCAACCACTAGAATATTTGCACTTTCCCATGTTTACTGTACATGAATCACAAAAAACGGCATTGTTTCGGCTTCTCACACTCTGTACTACTTGACAGACGACTGCCGATTCGCGCATTTTTATTGCGTTGTACTTGAACATGTTCAGACACGTATTGCTCAACAACCGCGAGATGGTCCCGGTAATAGGCGGTTTCCTATTGCAAGACGAGACCAGGACCCAATCGAATTAGATTCTCGCGAGACTGGTGGAAACGCGAGATTTCGTTCGTAAACAAAAAATGGCGGTCGGAAAAACTATGATTGCCGATATTTTAATTTTCCATACCAGTTGGCCCAAAATTGGAATTTCCATACTTTTTCCAGCCCTGGAAAAGGCTCTCCTAATTTTCCATACTTTTTCCAGACTTCCATACATGCGTACGAACCATGTGATAATTAGGGACAGTTGACTATAATTAACATGATGATTTTAACAACAACAACAACAGTGTTATTAATTAATTAATTATGTTAATGATTATACTTCTATGAGAAGCTTGATTGCAGTGTGCAAGTTGAGTCTGGATGCCAATACACAGTTTGCGTCTTCCTTTTATACTTTCCAAATGCGGCTACACATTGAGGTGTGACCGGATTTTGATTTTGTAGCCGGGATAGACATTTTGTAGCCGGATTATGGCTTTGTGTAGCCAGATTTTCAAGTTGTGTAGCCGAGATTAGGTCATCCCGTAGCCGGATTGGCTGGGTGTGTAGTCGGTAGAGGTGGCTACAGTAGCCGGATTGGTAAGAAACTTGAAAGATGTAGCCGGGATGGGGGTCATCCCGTAGCCGGATTGGTTTGGTATGTACAAAGTAGCCGGTGAGGTAGATACCGTAGCGGGATTATTGTAGAGATTTTGAAAGGTGTAGCCGGTTTACAGTGTGGTGTAGCCGGTAGCATCTTTCTATATTGGATACAGCCGTGTTTGTGCAGCTGGAATCTTGTGATACTAAATTTTTTGGTATGGTGGCTTAAGAGGGCCACTGGTAGGTGGTCGTTATGTCTATTAGGGCTGTCTTAATAAATTTAGTATAAATTTATTGAGTGTCCATGATCATGGTCTAATGGAGTAGTATAGTGGGAGTAAGATTGGCTAACGAATACTAGTTAATGTATTCTTTCCAGTGTGATCCTGACTCTTAGCATTTCGTACCAAGTTTGGTTATACTCATCAGAGGAGAAATGATATACAAGTGATACATCTTATCATCCACGTTTTTTGGATGTTTTAAAAAAAAAATATTAGAACAAGCGGAGGCAGAGAATAATAATTTTCTTACCTCTAGTCCAATTGATTCAGGATAAGGAGCAGATTGTCTGCAGACAGTTCGTCCTCTTCATGGCTCGCCTCTTCTTCAGGAATGAGGAAATCAATTTCTTCGTTGTAGAGTGAGAGAGGGAGGAAGGGGTCCTCAAGTGACAGGGTGTTTTGATCCTCTAGGAGATCTTCCTCGAATGTTGGTCCTGAGACCCCGCTGTCAGGGCTGTTAAAGCCTGGGTCGAACACCTCAGGGTGTGTGGCGCCGCTAATTAAGTCAGAGTTCGGTGTTTCTCTGCAGCTTGAAAGGGGAGAGGAATAATGATTTGGTGGATTCTCTAATTCCAAGATGTTAATCGGGAGAATACCACCATTCAGGATATTGTCTGAAGCTAATCGTGACCCGACAGGAGACGTTGGTGGTGCTGGGGACCGGTGCGGGCTCTGTCTTAGAGCTACGTCTATTGATGCTTGGTTAATGGTCCTGTCTACATTGTTGGATGTGATGATCAGTTCTGCTGTAGTTGGGAAAATTTTGTGTATTTCTTCACAAAATTAAATCATATATTCAGGATACCACTGATTTCATAAATAAACTAGAAACTTTTGGCGCCATCCCACCGCACGCCATTCTAGTTACTATGGAGGTTACATCACTATACACCAACATCCCTCACACTGAAGGACTCAGAGCTGTCTCCCAACATCTACGAGTACATGGCTGCCCCGGCACATTAACATCACGAAGATTACTCACATTACTTAAAATAGTGCTCACCTGCAACAACTTTGAGTTTAATGATGAACATTATCTCCAAATTGGCGGCACAGCCATGGGTACGAAATTAGCACCGAGCTATGCCATCATCTTCATGGCCCAACTCGAAGAAAAACTACTTAGGACAGCTGAAGTACAGCCAGCCCTATATTACCGCTACATCGATGATATTTTTATAATCTGGACCAAAGGATCCGACTCACTGGAAAATTTCATAACACATATGAATAACGCGCACCCGCCGATCAAATTCACAGCAGAAAAATCCACAGAATCCATCAATTTTTTGGACACCAAAGTGTTTATTCTCCCAAATAGACACTTAGGCTTCGACCTCTACACCAAACCAACTGATACACCAGGTATCTACACTACTCATCAGCCCATCCAAAATCTTCCAAACAAGCGAGCCAATACGGACAATTTTTGAGATTACGAAGAATCTGCAGTAGAGAAACAGATTTCCTTAAAAACGCACATGAAATGGTACACCACTATGCAATAAGAGGATATCCAACAGATACCCTCATTACTACCCTACACAGAGCAATTCAACAAAACTGTAAAGCCCTACTCCTGCCTAAACCAACTAAGGAAATCAACACTCGGATACCATGTATCACTGATTTCCACCAACACAGCAAACTAGCCCAAAAAATAATCAAACGCCATTGGCCACAACTAAAGTCAAGCCCAAAATGTCGGGCCACATTTACAGACACCTATCTTTGGCCACAGACGCAATCCATCCTTTAAGGACACATTGGTCACCGCTAAATTCACAGACCCAAGGAAATTTGGACAACAAGGGAAAAGCATAGCGAACCCTATACATCCATGCGCCAAAACAACTGCATATTTTGTAAAAACATGAACAGCACAAACTGTTTCAAAAGCTCACACACTGGACTAAAATATTACATCAAAACAAAAACATTCTGCCACACCATGAATGCCATTTACTTACTCACCTGCAAGAAATGCCTCAAACAATATGTAGGTGAAACTAAACGGGAATTCCAGGTTCGCATCAAAGAACACATCAGGGATATTAAAAACAACAAAGACACACCTGTAGCACAACATTTTAATCTTCCCAACCACGGACCCACAGATGTTAACCACAGAATCATTGAAGTATTACGTCACGATCCCGATAGCACGGAAGCCACTGCTTTCCGCAAGGACCGCAAAAAATTCTGGATTCATCAACTACATTGTATGGATCCAATAGGCATCAATCACGCAGATTTGGTAATCATTATCTACCTCTGGTAGTAAAACTTTTATGTTAATGATTATGTTGATGATCACAATATTACTAATGTTACTTATAGCATAAGGTCATACCAATTAGATTTTTTGCTGTACAAAAACACCTCCTAATTTAATTTTTCCAGATGATCTAGACTCGGAATTCTTTAGAATTTCCTTTACATCTTTGTTCTCCCAGCTGTGTTAACCATTTAATGGTCAAGCCGGTCAAAATGGCTTTACAATAGTCATGAGAAAAGTACATTTGCACGCCGGCAGAAGACATTTTCGAAGATTTACCACGGGAATCTCTGCAAATGGACGCTCACTGAGTAAACTGTGCTTAATTTTCTTGATCAATCATGACAAATAACATGAGGAAAGGATTAATAGCTTTAAAACATCTGAGCCTGAAATTGTGCATTATTTTAGAAAAAATATATTTTCCATCTACAATCGCGTCTTTTGGCTGGGAATATTCGTAGGTCTTGGTCTGGCCTAAGCATTAATGATGATACATAAATATGGTATGATATGTATTATAATCAACCATGGCGAGCACATTCACCCCCATAAACACACCCCACCCCCTCCACCCGAACATGTTTTACGGCAAACAGTACATGTAAATTTCTTCATATGTATTTTTATGTATTGTAAGTTATGTGAATGCTTTTTATTGTTGTCCTCTTTGTGTGTCTCTTGTTTGTAATGTACTGTGATATATATTTGTAAGGGGTTCATCACTTTATAGGCATTGCCTTGGATGGACTGCCTGTAGTATCTGTTTACATGTACATAAATCTTCAATTAAATAACATTGAACTTGGAACATGCTTCTTTTCTTGTTTTGAAAAACTGTTGACCTACTACTACTGCTGATGCTACTTCTGCTGCTACTACCACTACAACTACATGTACTACTACTACTACTGAGGGATGGTGTTATTCCAGATTAACTCTACTACTACTACTACTACTACTAGAATATGACTAGATGATTCCACTTGCTATTATATCCAATAATAATTTCAATTACCATAGTAACAAGCTACATGATGAGTAGGAGAATGAGCACCCCTTCCCTCCATCCCCCTTCCCTTGTCCAAGGATGCTCCCCATTAGCCAGCATCCTGTAAACAGTCTATCATCATTATAAGTAAAATTAGGCCCCCCTCCCAAATATAAATGTTTATTGTCGTATCTATAATCATAGACATCCATGTCTATTATTGAACTTGACTATGTTCTGTGCTTGTCTGTTACGTAACTGTCTTGTCCTTATTTACTACCCATATGTATTGCAAACTATAATACTCGTATTTAAAAAATAGTACTGATGATAATAATAATAATAACAATAATAACCCAAGTGATTAACTCTTTCACACCCTACTGTTGCAGTATTATATGTTGGTTCGCAGACTGAGAGTCCCACTCCAGGAGTTTTTCCACTGGAATAACTGACTAGATAGCTGAACCGGTCCTTGCAGTGGTGAACTCTCCGGGGGTGAGGGGGTGGTGGTGGTCTTTGCTTGAACTGCGAATTGACATATTTCCTTTTTGAAATTTAAACTGGTTATGTGGATCAAGGGTCAAAGGGTTAATAAGGAAGTAGTAAATGTAATGTCTGAATTTATAATTGTTTATGTAAGTTCTGTCTTGTCTAATTTATATATACCTGTATATATGGTCAAGTTCGACTCGCTGACCATAGTCAGTTTCATGGTTTACTGATCATGCGCAGTTGCTATGCCCAGTCGAACTTGATCGTAGTCAACTATAGTTCATTGGTACCCGGTTCCCTATTGAATTACTATTGCAAAAAATTTGGAGCCGGGTACCAGTCTCCATTAACCCTTTCTGTTGTCTATTTTAATCAGCTACGAAAATTGGTTATTTTTGTCAGCAAAGACGTCAAAAAGCGTCCATATGGCATAAAGTTGGGATGAATAGGGGTTTGGGAACATTGACATACAATGGGACAGCATAATTTCATCAAACCTAAGTTATTTAGTGAACTATTTACACTTTCATATGCATTTATTCATGGCAAGCGATTGGTGTCCGCATTTTGAAATTTACGCAAATATTGCACTAACCATCTGAACCGAGCACGTTGACTATAGTTGACTAGCTAGTGAACTATTTGAAGTTCGACTGGTATTCTAATTAGCTATAGCTAACTATGGTTAGGAGTCGAACTTGACCTATGTGTGTAAGGTGTTCACCACAACAATAGGCAATGCCTTCGGCGGACAACCTGGTATGAGAGTAAGATTATGACTCATGAATATTGTTTATTTGGGATTATTGAATAAATAATCTTGACTCTATATACGGCAGGGTACCAGTCACAAACCGGGTCCGTGAAACCACTGACGCGGTCAGTCGCGAAAACGGGCCCTATCTCGCGGTCATTATGATTTACGACCCGAAATTGAGGTGTGTATTATATTATGTATAACGATAACAGCCGTCGTCGAAAACAGCTGAGCTGCTGGTAGATCACAGTAAAAACAAAATTATAATCTTAGATGATAAAATAACTAGACACGACATACTACACGCAGCGTCAGCTGTTACCGATATACCGGCGGCTGTTTTCGGTCTACTGGCGGCTGTTTTCGCCTGCGGTTGTTATCGACTGTGTTCAGGTCCCGGAAACGTAAAACATTGTAAAATATATACAATTATTTCATTAACTCACTGGTAACGTCAATAAAATAATTTGATATACTTTGTTCATGGAATTTCAGCTAAAATGTATACATTACTGTTTAAATGTTGAGTTTATAATAACTGTTTTGTGACATAACAAAGATGATGATGAAGAAACTATTTCAACTATCTGGCAACCGCTTCTTACTTACTCGTTACTTGTTCTGTATATCCCGCGTCTCTGGTCTAGGAGAGCCACCAGTCAGTAATACGCCATATCAGAGATGGTAATTTTAGTTTTAAACTGTATACATTAACCCTTCCTGCTTTTATTCTGCATGACCTGAACTTGTCTGCATGAAGTTAGCGTCCTTAGTTTCTATGCGTTTACCCAGCTTTTGCTATTGCCTGTCAACATGTTAAACAACTTGCTTTTCATTTGCTACGCCTATCTGTCCTTCACTCTGTAACATTAACCTGACATAGTCATATACAAATACTCACTGACTGGTTTATGAGGTGTTCCTCTAGATTACTCTAAGTGGAAGCTGATGCTGCTGATACCCGAAATGGCTTTGAGCAAATTAGTACTCTGGGGAGATTCATCAACTACCAGAACGTATATTTATGGGACTATTTATGTCCTCTTTCTTTCTCTTGTTTCCCCCCATTCCATGCTTGCAAGCATTGGCTGGCTTGCTTTCATCTTCATTTAACCCTTTAACCCCCAAATCTGTGGTGAAAATCTCACTCTTCTCATTGAATATTTATATTTGTGGACCGGGAGGGGGATTGTTTTTTCAAGGATTTGCCACTGGAATGACTAGGTTATCGAGCCAGTCATCCCAGTGGTAGATTCTCGGAAATAATCTCGTTCCTGTCTTCAAATGGACTCAATCCCCGACCAGCTGGTCTTTGACCAACGAGTGTTCGGGGGGGGGGGGGCTACAGGGATATAGCATGAACCTGCATGTCATATTTAGATAATTGCATTAACTTATCCTTAATGTAGTGTAGGATCATCCTCAATAGGCTATTTTTGCTTTGTTCCTTTTGTATGTTTATTTTATTTATTTATATTCTGATAACATTATGCATTATACTTTACATGTATTCAGATATTACTGCTCATCGTACTGGGTGCGATCCATAGCTTATCTACTATCTGTCTACTATTGCAATTATGCCGTTAAAATCCCACAATCACCACGACTTATTCACCCACAAACTCAGAATTAAGATTCCACCAACGAATCCATTACAACCATATATAAATTTTGTAAATGCCAAGACGACGAATTCATTTCTGGTAGCTCATTCACCCAATCTTAGCCCCACTCTAGTAATTTGTCCTTCTGTAGTTTTCCATTACCTTGCCAACCAAATTCCCATGCCCATCCTGCATGAAACCTGCTAAAAATAATCAAAAAGCCTTATTATGTGATTTGTGTAGCATGTGGGTTCACCTAAGATGTTCTAACCTAACCTCTATGGATTATTCTCAACTTGAGTCAGATGACCAACCTTGGTGGTATCTAAACTGCAACAAATCACTCTTCCCATATAACCACATTAATGACGACACTGACTACACACTCAACATCTCATCCTAATTAAACTAAACACCGACACATAGAGACATCAATCCAAAAGATGCTAGAACTGACGTAAATATACCTCCATAAACCTGTAACTGCACACTTCTAAGTACATTTAATGATAAAATGATAAATAGCAAGGGAAGCATTACCCTCTCACTCATGCACGCAAACACACGGTCGATACTGAAGAACCATGACAAGTTAAATACTTTTTTAGACACGAGTGCACATGAGTTTGGAATTATTGGAATTATGGAGACATGGCAAAAACTAAACTCACCTACAACCCTAGCTAGCAAGAACAACTATACCTTTATTGAAAAGCACAGAACTGAAAAAATTAACAAGGACAGCGGTGGTGGTGTAGGCATGTACATACAAGACAGCGTCCAGTTCACTGAACGTCAAAATCTTTCTATAATCGAAGAATACATTGAGACCATATTCATTGACATTCCAATGCAAAAAGGTAAAAACCTAAATTATTGGTACAATCTATAGGCCTCCTAACAGTGATAACAAACATCTGCTCACATAATTGTTTCAGTGCAGATTGATCCTATGCGAAAACCTCCTGGATGAGATTCAAGCTTGTTTAGAAGGGAGTTTCTCCACTGTTTGAAGAGATCAGGTGAAGTGTAGGCACCTTCTCTAATCCCAAGTTCTTCACTAAATGCCCTGGACGTACTGCCTTGCCTAGTAATGATCGATGTAATGCCGGAATACATGCTGTTGATAAGATCCCATGACTTGTTGTGCAGACCTTGCTTATAAGCTGAATTAAGCATACTTTTATGGCGGACTATATCAAATGCTTTTGATGCAGCCATGAATGTGATCAATAGTGGGAGCCCCTTATCCTTAGGCTCAGCTATACATTGGGTAAGTAGAAAAGCTGCATGAATAGATGAGCATCTCTGCATAAAGCCAAATTGAAGTTTAATCTGCGAAGAGTCAATAACTGTTCTTATCCGTTTGAGGAGTTCCTTTTCAAGAATTTTCCACAGCAATGATGAGACCGTGACACGTCTGTGACTATCTGGAGTTGTAGCGATTTTCTCCTATTTCAGGATTGGCGTGACTAGTCCAATTTTCATTCCATCTAGGATTTTTCCTTGCTGAAAGACACTGTTGATAAGAATAGTAAGAACTTTGATAACTGCGTCAGAGGGAAATTTAACATGCTCTGCGGTAATACCATAGGCATCTACTGCTTTTCCTTTCTTTAGGGATGTAATTTGATTTTTAGTGTCATTATCTGTCATTGGCGGAAAATGGATTCCTTCTTATGGCAAAGAGCACACAAGTGCATGAATCATATAGGCGGATTGTAGGTCCTCAAAATAGTTTGCCCATCCTTCAACTTATGAATTCCCAGACTTGAATTGTTTAAAGTCAATTGCAGTAGAACTTGTTGCTTTACTTCCTGCTCTGTGTTTTCGTAGACGCTTAAACATGGATTGCTGGTCATGCGTTGACATAAACATAATTTCACGATGGAGCCTATTACAGGATTCAGCTGAAAGTTGATGTTGAGCCTGCCGATGTTTCAGTTTCTTCCGTTTTCTGTTTTGTGCCATTATGCTAGAGTCATTTGTTGGACATCCTGCATGTTTCCTAGTTCAGTTAGCAACCTTTACCTTAGAAACTAATGGTTTAAGCGATACTATCCATTTGGATGTTGATTTATGCTTCTGTCGTTTATTGTGTGTGGGATCACACTGAAAAGCGCTCTTCTTCAGTAACATTTCTGCAGGGGCATGTGCTGGAATGCTATCCGGTGGGTTTCTGAGCCTAGTTTCGGTAAGTAGTCGGTATCTTTCCTGCTTTACTTTTGACAATCGACCTTGTAGTTTGAGGGTATTGGCTTCGCAGACAGTGTTTGCAGATGAGACCTTTAGTGATAATGTATCTACTATCGCATCATGATTATTTACTATCGCATCATGTACACTCTTGATTCAATATGTGTCTTATGTTAACTGAAGTATCTGTGATAGTAAAGTGATCAGTGTGTGATGATATAGTTCCCATGAAATGATGATATGTGGGGATGTCTAGAGTTGACTCATTCAACTTGAACCCAGATTCTGAGCAGGTTTGAAGAAGAGTGTCATTACACGATGGTGTCTTTCTATTTTTATCTACATTTAGGTCCACCGCCCATAGTATATATTTGTTATCACTGTACTTTTCTCGCACCTCATAGACTTCATCCAGGATACTAGCACAGAGATGCTGGTTAGCTGATCCACGGGAAGGCATGCACGTATTAATGAGAACTACAGGAATTTGGTCTGTAGTGATCTCCAGAGCCATCAGTCTATTGCTTCCATTTAGTAAAACTTATATTTGCCTTGCAAGATCCTTGTGCCAGATAATCGCCACACCTGCTTGGTCTCTGGGCCTATATAAAGGTGGTAGAGGGTTATCACCATCTGAACATTTTAGGGCTGCATCGTGGGATGGAAAGGTTTTACGTATGTCTGATTGATAATTGAAGAGCCAATGCTCCTGAAGGCATACTATTGCATGCTTGTCTTTCAATAGCTCCGCTAAATATGCAGTGTTAGTAACTATGTTCTCAATATTGCATGAAATGATCTTGATATGAGGGTCTCAATTATGTGAGCTAGTTACATCTGCTTCTTTAATGGTGGTGGTTCGCCGGCTTCCAGAGTGTTCTCTAAAAATGATGGATTCACTTGAGCTGGAAAGGCTTCTCTCATGTACAGCAGATGTAAAGTGATTGCATTGTGAACCAGGTTTCTTACAATCATCTACATCTATGGTTAGCATCTCGCTATTGGCGTGGCAGCTATCTTCATCTTGATTGGCTGCTGATTCTGTTGACAAATTTATCCCATCAGCGCTGTACTTGCACTTGATATGCTGTTGATGCCTGCAACACTATCCGGTGACATAGCGTTGCTACTAAGCTGTTCATCAGGTATACACTTAACTTGATTATCAGTGCATCCTTCTCCTTGTACTGGATTGGCTTTAGAAACCACAGTTTGAGAGTCTGGAATTGTATGATCATTTGTACATTTCCCTTCAGCGCTGTTACTTTTTGCCTCACTTAGCAGATTTTGAGTTGTGAGTGTGCTTCCATGGTTGTAGTTGACTCCTTGACTGAAGTAATCAGGTGTTCTAGGCTTTCCCGGATGTGGCTGCCTAAACTGGTTGGAGTTATTTGCTCTACTAATGTGATTCTGTTGGTTGGACTTTGCATTAAACTGACGGTTTTGTCTTGATTATTGCATATTATTGGTGACATTGCCAAGCTGGGTTGTCGTCAGAGCGGTCATAGAAGTCATTAACACTTCCAGATGGCTTGTAGATACTGGTGGTGGATGAGGATTCTTTGGAATTTGTTCATAATAGTGATGACTTATGGTAGGTTGAGGATACCAGTTTGGCATTTGTGCTGGTGGGACAGGATATCCGGAGGCGAATGGAGGAATCTCAGGCCTAACCACGGGTGCAGGTCGAGCCAAAGGAGGTATCCCATTATGAACTGCTGAATTAGAAGTTTCTGTAGTTGTGGTAGGATGATTGAAGTCTGGTGGTGGGATCTCATGTCTGAAGGCAGATACTGACAGTGCCTCAGGCGGTACATGGCTATGGCTTACTGAATTAGAAGTTAGCTGTACATCATTTCATAATAGCAATTTTAGTTCTAACAGCCTATTTTATTCTGATATATTATTAACCTTTGCTTCGTGCTTATTAACTGATGTCATCAATTCTTGTACACAACATGTTTGTTCCCTAAGCTCCTCCTGTTGTTTGCCAAGCTGGCACTGTTTTGACTTTGATGCTCTTTCTTTGGCTCTTAGTTGCTTTTCCCTTGCCTCAAGAGATAGAGACTCGGTTACTGGTTCTGGAGTGCATATACTGTTAGAGTCAACACCTACCACTAAATTTACCTGAGGAGCGACTCTTTTGTCAGGAGTGGCAGTATGTGACTTTGAATAAGCTTTGACGTTACAAGGAGCTCAGGCTCTGTGGATAGTATTTCCATTATGGTTGCGACTTCATCTTCTCTTGTAGGATGATCACATATGCTAGTACATGATGAATAAGTGAATTGTATGTAATCTTGCTCCAACAGCCGTATTGCATCTGTGTTTAGTCCTTCACAATGGTAGTGTATCCAATTGTCACAAGATTAACAAAGAACGGCACTGGTCTCTACTATCTGGCTGCAATGCAGACACGTGGTATTGTTGAGTTTGGCTCAAGTGTCTTCTTTTACATGCACGTTCCCCCACTTCATGAAGCACTTCCTTCTGGAGTAATTGTCCATGGATACAGCATATGCGTAGATAACCAATATATTGTCAAAAACATGCAATACGTAACAGCCGAAGTCCATAATATTGTAACAGTTAATGAAAGTTCATCACTATGTAAAACGGTGAGAGCGAATAGATGTATACAGTAAATATATTGTCAAAAACATGCAGTGCATAATAGTTAATGAAAGTTCATCAATATGTAAAAACAGCAAGAGCGAATAAATGTATACAGTGAGTATGAAAGTAAGTAATGCAGCATCATGATAATGTAAGCAAAAGCTCTCTTTGTGGCAGGAAAATATCCAATATCTGCTAGTATGTTCTATGCATGATATAGTACTTGTGTTCACATCTAGTGAAGAAAGCAGACCTGGATGGAGATGATTCAGGAGAAGAAGAACTGTAGTCGAGGTATCTGGTGTCATATCGGTTATGTCATATAGTGCTAGCATGTAGGGCTGACGAGTTGCCGATAGAGTTGTGCATGGTATAAGCAAATGAGCCATATCTATCTTGACTTCAGTTGCAAAGCTGACACGTTGCTGTGACTTGGCCTTGTCTTTCACCTCTCGCGAATAGAGTCTAGAGTTGATATGCCCCTATTAGAAGTTTTGCTTTAATGGTTGCCTTCTCTGTTTCATGCAGAGTTTCCGCAGATTCAGATCATAAAGGAGCAGGAATGCCTTGCAGTTCAAACATTTCCTCTGACATGAATCGCACTGAAGACATGGATGATGCAGCATGCCACATCTTTCTCTTCCAGAATTTGCAGACTGCGTCATGGATTCTACGCCTCCATACTATCTTTTGTAGGTACGTCGACCAATAAGCAGTGGGCTGAAGGCAGCTGGTATTGCAGGATTAGTCCCTGAGCACAGGAGGGCCATGTATTGCTGGTCATGGATTTCATAGCAAGTTGTCTTAACATAATGGTATATTCGCGACATGATGGGCCAGCGACCAAGTTTCTTAGCAGGATGAAAGCTTTCTTGCGAATCTCGACCACTGATGGAAGACTACGGAGTAAGCCATACACTACTGGATTAGCTGTAATCGGAGCAAGGCTCTGTAGTTGGCGCAAATGGGATCTTGCAAACATTTCCATAGGTTCTGTTTCTCTATCATTTAACTTCCATAGTTCTGCTCCATGAGTAAGGCGTGGAAGGATGAATATAGAATATATCTTTCGATTCACGACAGGGTTCAGCCCATTTTTTCATGTAAGCCAGCTCCAAAGAGACTATCGGCGACTCCTCGGGCCGAGGCAATGTTGTTCCCAACTCTACATTGATTAAGTTTACTAGAAGCACCCATCACAAATCCAAGGCGGGTGACCTCTTCTGATAGAGTCACTTCCTCAGTTTTATAGCAGACGCCAGGTATCTCTGTGAATGTGCTATTAGCCAGATATATGATGGCATTAGTCTTCTTAATTCCTATTGTATACCGTCTTGGGTCAGGAAGGTTCTGTGTAGCTGTCAGAGCAACCTGAGTATCTGGATGATGATGTTTTGCCATAATTGCCACATCATCTGCACATGTTGGCGTTGATACATATATGTCACCTATATGAGCCCCGACTCAGGCATTTTCAATTACAAGGAGAATATTATAATAAGGAAAAATTAGTTACCTCTCCGGGATGTAGAAATTGTTTGAGTGTAGTTTTCGTGACCATCTCGGTCACTTCTTCAGCACTAACTGACGGTCGCTGGCAACGTCGCTCTGGTCAGATCTTGTGGAGTCACGTGACAGCATGGACTTGTAGACCGCTCGTATACGATAGCCCTCGTCTCTGTTCATGGTTGACCAGCTGACCAGATCTGACCAGAGTGACGTTGCCACCGACCATCAGTTAGTGCTGAAGAAGTGACCGAGATGGTCACGAAAGCTACACTCAAACAATTTCTACATCCCGAAGAGGTAACTAATTTTTCCGTATTATGAATCATCTTGGGATCAGGACCAACTTTTTCGGAAATAAGGAGAATATTGTTATTGAATGTCTTGTAGTTGCTTGGAGAGAATGATCTTCACTGGCCTGTGCCTTGTAGAATATTAAAGGTTGTGCGCCTTCCCACTTCACTTGACCACGTAAACTTCTGTATCAGTCACGGAAAATGCACCACATCTGGAGTGGGATCTCTAGCGTATATAAATCCACGAGGATATTTTCATGCCAGACTTCATCAAAGGCCTTCTTGACATCGAAGGTTATGAAGAGGAGATCATCGCCAAGATCTTCAAATTCTGTGATCGTCTCAGAGACAGCAAATGCAGTATGACGATAACTAGTCTTCTCTGTAAATCCCCACTGCAGTTGACTTTGTGCACGATCTAGAAATGGTGTCATTCTGTTGACAAGGATAATCTCAAGGCGTTTACCCATAGTTGAGCAAACCATCATGCCTCTATAGTTATCGGGTAGCTTCTTATATTTGTCAGCTTTCTTCAAAATTGGAGTAAGAATTCCCTCCTTGAAGGCTTGAAGGATTCTCTGAAGATCGAGTATGGCATTGAATATATTGGTTAGGATCAGTGAGACTGGTTGAATAGCATGACTCAAATGTTCTGACGCAATCCCATATTTGGCTGCTGCTTCCCTGTATGCAGTTTCTTAGAAGCACCCTGTATCACCTCATGGTGACCTGATTAGGTTGAGCTATGTTTCTTATGTTGATAACGTCGTTCTGAACTTGGGGTTTATATGAATCACTGAAGTTAGGATTGTCATTTGGCATAGCTAGCTTCCCAAAATACTATGCCCATGCTTCCCTAATATGTTCAGTAGACGTGAAGCTCTGCCCATCAATGATCAGTTCCCCGGTGACTCCTGCTTGTCTATTTCTCTGACGATTTAGTAGCTTGAAAAACGTTGCTGGTTTTCGGAATTAGTATCCTCGTATTGTTGTTGTGTAAATTCTACCTCTCAGAGTTTCCCTTCAGGAGAACCTCCAAACAGATTCAGATTCAAGTAGATTTATTTGCTACTCATGTATGGATATTTATAAATATAAACAGGCAGTTCAAAAAAGGAAAAGCCTATAAGGCGATGGACCCCTAACATCAAATAGACATTCACATTTACACAACATTTAACATTGTTTACATAGAACGTAGAAAACATATATTTGCATAGTCATTAGATACATAAGAAGCATTTGTGTTCTTGGCTGAGTTCTACAGCCGATGGTGATTACGATGAATCATGTCAAATATGTAAACATATGTTAGAAGGTGATAGCAAGTGGCTGCAATGCGAACGCTGTTACATTTGGTTCTGTGCAGATTGTTTGCAAATGGCGGATAGCCAATATGAAGCATTAAATGATAGATCTCACCTACACTGGTTTTGCGGAGGCTGTGAAAGTAAAGCACTCCATGCTGTAAGAACTGATCAGGAGATAGAAGAACACTGTGCTCCTATATAAAGTCTGTGACATATAAAATAGATACGCCCGAGGTAACTGTAAGTACAAAGTCTGATAAATCTGAAACTGAAAAGCTTAAATCATCTATCAAGACAGTAGTAGCATAGCACTCAATACATTTTCTACGAGATCTAACTAAGGAAATGGATAAAATCCGAAAAGAGCACACATAATTATTCTCAAATAAGAGCAGGGATGTAGATGAAGCCAGTTTCAAAAAACTTATTAATGAGAAAGTTAGAGATGTCCATGATCAGGATAGACATAGGCCAAAACTAATCTTTCACAAATTTCCAGAACCAAAAATGACCTCAGATGATACCCACCAGGAAGAAGATAATAAACTCGTTGACACTCTAACTACACCTGATGTCAAAGCCAAAACAACTAATCTCACATGTCTAGGTTGACCAGATAAGAGCAAAAATAAGATCCTACACATCACCTTCACAAATCAAACAGAAATTAAACAAGTTAGCAGAAGTGCAAATAAACTCAGAAAAGCTAGTGAACCATTCAGCAAAATAAGCATAGCAGCAGATTATACAAAAGAAGAGCACGAAGTTAATACGAAATTGGCAAGTGAAGCCAAGGCAAAAAACGATGCAGAAACATAAGAAAACTGGATTTACAGAGTACGCTGCCCACCAATGGCCAACATGGAACAGAAGGGTGGACTATCCTCCAGCCCAATAATCAAAACACATACACAGAGCACTCCTCCAGACCATCGACAATAATCATTATCTTGTTTATAAACAACTGTAGACTGTGCCTGTAGTAAATTTCCAGGACTAAAACAATAATATACAGCATGGATCATAAACCTCAAATAATAGGATTAACAGAAGTAAAGCCAAAAATAACACTTTTTGTATGGAGAATGCAGATATTCATCTAGCTGAAGATTACGGTATTTTATCATGCAATATTGGAAATGCTACTGCAATAAGGAGTGCTCTGCATGAAAGTAAAATCTTCCCAGAAACAGACTTTCAGGAAAGTGTGTGGGTAAAGATTAGTATAAATAGTACTGATGACCTCATAATAATATGTATAAATAGAAGTCCATATAGTACCACGTACAACAACAACCACATACTCAGACTGTTAAAGGGCATGTGCCATGGAAATCCCTCACACTTACTAGTAATGGGTGACTTCAAACTCAGGCATATCGACTGGCAAACACAGAATACAAATACCAATATTCAGCAACATTTTAAGAGTGCGTCCGAAACTGTTACCTATTCAGCACATTACAAAACCAACACATGCACGAGGGACTGACAAGCCTTATCTTCTGGACCTCATTTTCGCTAATGAAGAAACCGTGATTCCTCATGTCGATTATCTAAGCCTACTAGGAAAGAGTGATCAATGTTTTCACCATTGACGCACAAGGCAAAACTCCATCACTTCAAGAGAGATTGTATGAGACAGTATTAGAGAGAACAACCATTACCAAAGAGATAGTCCAGAAAAAATTAAAAGCTCTAAACATTAGAAAAAGCCAAGGCCCTGATGAATTACATCCGAGACTCCTAAAGGAACTCTCACAGGACTTAGCCCACCGCGCAGCATTATCTACAGTGTGCTGTTCCAATTGGACAAACCTCCAAGACATCTGACTGACAGGTCAAATTAGAGCCATATTAAAAACCAGCAGTATGGTTTCATATCGGGATGCTCCACAACTCTTCAGCTTCTTATAGTGCTTGCCAGATGGTTTCAAATTTTGGACAATGCTGTCTCACTAGACGCAATATACCTAGACTACATGGAAGCATTCAACAAAGTCCCCCATAAATGTTTCATAAGCAAACTATCGAGCCACGGCATAAAGGGTGACATATTGAACTGGATTAAACCTTTCCTCTCAAATTGAACACACAATGCAACTATAAATAGACAGTTATCTAGGTGCTAACCATTGACCAGTGGTATCCCACAGGGAAGCGTATTAGGTCCCATATTATCAATACTATTCGTAAATGATCTACCAGACATTATAACCTCAACTACATACCTATTCGCAGATACCACTAAATTATTCAGAAAGATCAGTCATAGAATCGGACAATAAAGCTATGTAGAATTATTTCGATGCTCTACAACAATCGACCAACACATGGCTACTCAAAATCCATCTGGAAAAAATGCAAGCACATATGTTTATCAGTAAATCGGACCATACTATGGAATACAGATTGGCAATCGATAATGGTGATGTTTGTCAGGTACAGAGCTACCACGACGAAAATGACTTTGTGCAATATTTGATCCAGGGCTACAGTTCTCCAACAACGTCAGTGCAAAGGTCAACAGTGCAAATAGACTTGCAGGCCTCATTAGAAGATCAATTCTACACATCAACTTGTACATATTCAGTAAATTATTTAAATCAATTGTCCGACCGGTACTTGAATATGCCTCCACTGTATGCTCACCAATCCCTAAGCGAGATATGGACCTGATAGAAAATGCTCTCCGTCATGCAGCAAAACTTTGTTCCAGGATTAAAAACCTTCCTTATAATAGTCAACTCAAATTACTAGATATCCCATCAATGAGACACAGATCTGTACGTGGTAACATGATCGAATGTTGCAATATCATTACTGAAGTCTACAACTCATCAGGGTGCAAATATATTCTAGTTCCATCAACTGCTACGAAACCAGGGGACACCAGCTAATACTATCCAAAATCCCACTCAAGGACAAAACTAAGACAGCACAATTTCACCCAGTGAGTCATTAACACATGGACCACGCTATCATCGCACATCATTTCAGCACCGATTCTCGACACATTCAAAGCAAACCTAGATGCACACTTCAAAGTCACAGACACCTAAGGTATCCTAAGGTAAAACCTCGAACTATATAGTAGAGTTTCTATCGGTTTGCTTGTCTGAATTATCTAACAGGTGGCTATATAGTCTGAAACTAACTAAGCTGTAACCCGTCCATGCATTTACATAATTTCAGTAACAGAATCGTAAATAACTGGAAATTTCTAAGCGATGAGATAATGCAATCCCCATCATTAAATTGTTTCAAGAACAGTTTCGACAGCCTATTGTCATGCTATGAGTTCAAAGCAGAATAGCCAGAGATTCTCAAGTATGGACAGATACATGCAGCTTGGGATTGATGTAGAACCACAGTATCAGTCGTAAACATTAATTCTGCCTAAGTCAACATTGGGTTTCGATGGGTAATCATCATCATCATCATTGTCGTCGTTGTGGTCGTCGTCATCATGTTCGTCGCCGTGTTCGTTATCAGCTGGTCACAATGCTGACACTATTCTAGCTGTACGTTTTCTTAGCTAGTGTCAACTTAGTGCCAGCTAGTATATCATACTGCTTACATGGAATAGAATCTGTTCCACCTAAATCAAACGTACGTGATTATGACTCAAAGCTATGAAAATACAGCTGACATACTGTTGGATCGAGCAATCATATAAAAAATAATGGCAATAATGGCAAACATGCTCATAAGACTTGTTGCACGTAAGTGTTATCCTATTAGCAAACTCAAATGATGTACATGTTAACCAAGGACATGATTCCACAATATAACCATGTGGGACCTGTGACAAACCAATAACGTGGGATGACAGAGGCATATGTGGTTGGGTAATGGGAATGACTAGCCAACCCAGAACCAGTGGGAACGCCACCTCGGGCTGCGCGGCGGCTGCCCCATGGATGGCAATCCCCTGATTCACAGTCCCCAGGCAAAATCGACAAGATTTGCCTCCTCTTCTGCGCATGTGCCAGGCCACTGGGAGTATGTCCATAATAGCCAGGGTTTCTCATAGGGCAGGACATGCACATACAATCGTGATACCATTGACTGGGTGGACACTTTTTATGTTGTACATATTATCTTTGCACGACTTCTTCCTAAAAATATGGCCTATGGTCACATTGTCCCGTGCAGTATATCTGAGAAGCTTGAGAATCCCGGTTTTTGAAGACAGCCAGCACGGATTTATTCAACAGAAAGACAGCCATGAACTCGGCACTTAACATAGCCAGCGCAGAATAAGAAAATAGCAACTTACCCACGCCATTGATCGCCTACCTCCTGCTTGGATACAGCTAGATCTCCTCGCCGACTTAGGCTACTCCTGACTGGACAAGAGAGAACACAAGGCAGCAAGCATTCGTTAAAAGATAATGAGATGCAGAGTTGACCAGTATAAAAGGAGCCAGCTCAGCATCGTCAAATAGCCGCTTCAAGATTTGAGCATGGAGAGGCTCGATAACATCACAATCGACAGTCCTGTTACACTGCTGCTGCTTCACCTACCTCAAAGCTTCCCACAAGGGAAATTATTAACGTTTTGCCACTTGGTGTGGACAACATTTACACAACCTGCACTCGGGCCTATTTTTTGATGGCCGTTGAGGAAAGCGGGCAAAATATCAACCTAAAAGAAATCCCAGAAGTCCCACCCTGCAAGAACATTCTGCCACCCCTTGTGTTTCTCAAAGAGACTTGTGTCATTCATCCACCTAGACACAGAGGAAGGACTGAACCTGCCATGACTGCATCCCAAACCACGCAGCGCCACTGCCCCTGCTTCCAACCGCGACTGCCAAACAAGAAAGCCAGCCTTCCGCAGAAGAGCTGTGAGACTCCCATTTCAGCACTCATCGCTGACCAGTACTTGATTCTGCAGCCGAATTCCAGTCATCTAAAAAACCCACTTCCTGACCCAGTTACTCTCTGCCATGAACTGTTTAGATATCGCCAGTGCTGTGCCCACCTTCCCGTGAAAAAGACTCACCCAGACGTTTTCCTTATACTCCTAGAAGTGCCGCCCTCCCGGCTTTGTGATCTACGGCCGCCGAGAACTAAGTGACCACATAACATTGCTACAAAAGCTGGTTCGAAACCGACATCATCTGCATACCGTGGAACCTTTTGCCATTTTACAGAAGTTGAGTTGGTATCGGCCGAAGGGGTCATGGTCACAAAGGTGGCATAGCTGTGGTGATTCCTGAGGTAGTGGGTCGGCAGTAGAGGTTCCTGTGGAAGTGGTATTGTGCGGGCATGGGAGGAAAAAGGGCCACAGGTGGCTTTCAAGTTACATTAGCCTGCTCCCTCCCTCCCTCCCTCCCTCCCTCCCTCCCTCCCTCCCTCTCTCCCTCACTCCCTCTCTCTCTCTCTCTCTCTCTCTCTCTCTCTCTCTCTCTCTCTCTCTCTCTCTCTCTCTCATTTAGGTTGTCCAAAAATCTCTACGCGATATTTTAGTCGCTGGCTGAAAAATGGTGCATGGGGCGGTAACTGGAGCAATTCACGTCCTAATCGTCTGGTGGTCCTATCTGAATTAGTGTGGCTCCTGAGACGGGAGGTTCTGTGAGGCAATGTGGGGAGCAGCCGTCTCTCGGGGGAGCATCCTAAGCAGGAGAAGGGATGGCAGACATTTTTACTTTCTTCCTATCAATCACGGGCAGTCGGTCAGTTGCTAATGGTCGCTTTTCATTCTGTCAATCCACAAATTGCTAAGGTTAGTTGGTCGAGAAAAAGTCATCGGCGTTAAAAGCTAGTAGTTTCCTAAGAGTCCACTCATGGCGGAACAGGATGAATGTTCTACTTTAGTGTTCAAAGGAGCATGCAGGAGAGAAGAAGTTTTCAGTCATTGCTGCCTGGTTGATCCGAAGTTCACAGCAGACATACAGAGGCGGGTGTTATCTTGTTCAGTTGCTGGAACCCATGTTAACTGCAGGTCGTCTAACTGAGCCTACGTTTGCCTAGACCACCAGTGGGGTGGGCGGTTGGGGTGGGGGTGGGTGGGTGGGGTGTGAGGGGGTTGGGCGTGGGGGTGGGGCTTGGTGGGGAGGGGGTGGATGGGGGGGGGGGAGGGGTGGTTGGGGCATAGGGTGGAAGGAGGGTGGGTGGTGGTTATCATTACGCTGCTGAGTTCTTAATTCAGCATAAATGGGACACGCTTTGAGTGTCCTAGTTGTTGGTGCAAGTTTTTAGGCAGCGAACTTTCCCTACTGAATTGTGTGTGCGGGTCAGAAGACAACTTGAGAGAGGCGGTGGTTGCTTGAAGCATGGAATGAGGGCCTCTGTGGGGAGGGGTCTTATGGGGCATGAAGCAGTATCGCTATGTTCAAGCCATTCACTATGGTGCTCATTAGCTGGTGACGATACTCCTGCGTGGTGAGGCAAGCTGAGAGGTGTGGTGGACCAACGAACTCAGCTTTCTTAGTCCTAACGATATATCCTAGTCTTAGGGCTGAGACAGTGCAGCTCAAACACGTACATCGATTGCAGGAGTTTCGGCGGAGGGGAGATAACTGTGAGGAAGTGACGCGACAATTATTACTAGTTAGGAGTAGGTCCAAGTGAAGTGCGCGTGGCATACTAAACAAGAAGAAGAAAGTGACCCCATTGGTGGCGGATACTTTGTGCTGAGCATGGTGGGCGTCACATGCTTAGAAAGGCAACGAAAATGGTGACCGTCATTGCCATTACCAGGGAGAATGGCTATGCAGAGACAGTGTCAGATCTGACAGAAGATCTACCATTGACCATATAATATACTCAGCAGACAGTACTGGAAAGATGGAGTCAGCAGACATATTTAGATAGTAGAGTGACTAGACGCGAACAAACATTACTGGATGGCAAGCGAACAGATGGTGCAACAGAGAAAGACAGCATAAATACTAGATCACCAGCATCCGGCGTCAAACCCAGAAATGAAAACTTACTAGATTTCAGAATGGGACCAGCTGCCATGCATCATAGAAGGTGCAAGAAGTAGAATTCACTCCGGTGTACCTCAGAGCTTTTCAGCAGTCAAACGAGTCCCAGTACTATGTCAGCAGCACGAGAGTGAACATGCGTCCACGAATATATACAGATGGCAGTGAGACTGAGACTCAGAACGATAGAAGTTTAAGGAGTAGTACATTAGCTGTTAGAGATGAGGGCTTGCGACTGTATCAATCAGCATAGGACAACATTTATGGTAGTGAAGATTCAGACACAGAATACAGCCACGCCCCAGGCTACCACCGAGGGAGTCATGGTTGATGAGGTAGTGATACCTCAGAGGTTTGAGGGTGAAGTGACATAGAGTGGCTATGGCAGCCAACAGTGATTCGCAGGTGAAGTCATCGATAGCAGCCATGTCTGGGAACTGTGGCCACCTGATCAACCTCATTCATAGTCCGGTGTCACAAGTGTCTAAACATGCAGATATCACCAGGGAACGTTCATAGCAGATACGGCGAGACTGAGACCGACGCCATCATAGTATCTCACTAGAGGCAAGTGCTACAGAGAGACCCACAAAGCCAACCAAGACATTTGCTTCCAGAGTATGACGCCACCACGCAGTCGGAGAGCTAAATAGCTGATCTAAATGCCTCGGGGAATGCAGCAAAGGCAAATATTTAATATCTCATCTCAAAGATAAATGTCTAAACATGTATAGACCGACATCTGAGTACCTTCATTTAAAAGATTGACCTGAACACTGAATGTTAAATTTGGAAATGTGTCCGAGGCCGAGAAAGCTGCATTTCAAATGTAAGGCAACGTTTTGCAGCGTCGGCGTGTTCGCGTTGTTCCTTGTGGAGATGGTCCGGTCAATATGCGGGATATGGGTCATCCAGATGGATTTGCTGGTTAGGTCTCGGGGTTTCCAATTCGATGAAGGTGGGAGTCAGACACTCCGAAGAATACAAAAGCTGATATCGTGGATTGGCGGAATGATAACAATCCAGTGAGGCCATGCATCCATTCCTGCATCGTCTCATCCCTGCTATTGTTTAGTTCCGTATGCCGAGTAAACCAGATATTTGTTACTGGTTTATACCAAGTTAAGTCATGAGTTTGGTACAGCTAGTGGCGTGGGCCGAATGCTAGGTTAAGTTGGTTTAAGCCTACTTTAGACTCGCTGCTTTATTGAGGGTTATGCTTACAAGTTGAGTTATATCTCGCCGTGCAGAAGTGTAAGTGAATCGTAATCGAGCCTGATAGTCGTCGGCGAGAAAAAGATATGCAAAGGAAAACAAAGTGACTTTCAAGCTGGCTTGTTAACCATCAGCGCATGAAAGTGAAAAATTAGTGTCGAGTTACAGATGGCACAACTGATTTACACAAACTGATGAAGTAGTCCAGTTGCAGAACGTTGCTCAAAATGGAGTGAAGAAGTCCTTGTTTGCTGAACGAAGCAGGCAGGTGGCGTTGGGCGTAGCGTGAGTGTTCGTAGAAGAAGTACTAAAGCTTCATGAAATAGTTGAAGTTCGGCACAAGACGAATGGTGCGGCAAGTTCAGGTGCTGCACAGCAAGTGATGTTCTAAACAGTGAAGAGAGGCGCAACAGTATCAATAAGTTCAGGCTGAGAATAATTGGCTCGATAATGAACTCAGTTTTAGTGATACAGTAATTTCGGCTTAACCAAAAAGGTATTGACCCAGATTTTCGGCGCAAATATTGGCCGGAAGTAATGCAGCACGATTTTCACCCGCTACTATACAATAAGTTGTTATACCACTTTTCAGTCATTGTGTGGATAAGTTATGGCAAGATATATATCGTGGCTATAGGATAGCTGACAAGTCGTTTCACAACATGTTTTTGAGTACGAGTTACCGATGGAGTGTTGATTTTTGCGTGCGCGCCATCCAGAAGACTCTGGGAACACTTTCGGCTATCCCTTGAATTGGCCCAAGTCGATTCCTTATGCTTCAGTTTTAAGCCCAAGGTTGGGCCGCAAAAAATTACGTTTTCGGCATAATGTGAGGGTCTCCAATCATGGCACTGGGATTTACTGGTAATTACGCTAGTGTAGATGCATGTAAGCTTCTCAACGTAGTGCTTGGAGCTTCAGTGTTTTTTTCTTTTTTTCTTTTTCAAAAAGAAATGAGTACATACATTAGGAAACTGGTGCAAAAGCACCATGCAGAGACAAAACCCGCAGCCATATAGGCGGTGCCTGGAAAAGCTCCAGACTAGCGACCAAAACGGGTGTCCAAAAGTTACACACCTAATGCATGACTACATGACTTGTTCCTATATTGCCTCATACACCTTTAAAACCATTGTCCTAAAAGCCAGGTCTTACGAGCATCTGTGTATGCAATAAGAGAAATTATTTATTGAATTATTCACTTGATTCGCCAATACACCCAGTCTCCCTATACACTTTAACAAAAGTTATCAAAAAACTAATTAAAAACCACTCACCATTATCCTGTATAGTCCGTACTGAACGCCCACTCTATCTCCACTGATTTTTATGAAGTTATTGGTTTGTTTAGCGTCTATCGAGTCCCTGATTCCAGGTCCCATTCATGCCATTATAGGCTGGTTTTATTTCAGTCTATTATTGGTAACCTCTCCAGTTTTTACATTGGTACCCAGTTATACTCATGGGTGAGAGAGGCGACGAGGAGTGAAGGAAATTGCCTATGTTTCCAGCGCCCGTCAGTTGGCCGGAAGGAGATGCGATCACGGGGTCGCCGGTTTGGCAGCTCTGCTTGTTATCGCCTGAGCTATCGTTTCCTATCCTGATTTTTATGGGCCGAAGTTTTTTGGGTTCAATGAAAAAGCTCCAGCGCTCGTCTCAGTCAATCTACACACAGCTTGTAACAACCAGGTAAACCCAGGTAGTCCGGTGTTGTACGTCATAGGTATTACGGGGGTTAACCACAGTGTGGGCAGTAGTACATGCGCCTATTATATAGTATAAGATATCTCCGCCATTCCTTGTAGGATTTAAAATCTGATAACAGATTTGGAGATCTGACGGAATTTTGCTCAAGATTCGCCCAAAGATGGAGCGAGATGGACCCGTATTAATAATTTAGATAACCCGGGAAATATATACATAAAAGATGCCGGCTCCATACCTACAGTACAGAGTGCATGGCCTATCTGGATTAGGTAGACGATCTTTAGGACTATAGTTTCCAAACCTGTTATGATACAGGCACTATGTATACAGCCCTAATGGTCGCATTAGAGAGGTGAAGACGAACGACATGGCTCGAATCACTCTGGCCCGGTCCGGCCCTACGCGATCTGCGCTACTAGAGTCTTCCCCGCAATCGACGGCGCATGACAAAACTCTCTACGGGTTAGAAACTTTCTTCAAAGCACTGGCAAGGCATCGAGAGCTAAAGGATCACTTGTATCAGGTCAACATCAGGGACCCTGTGACATTGATGAGTACAGCCATCCATGTATAGATAATTACTTATGCCATGGGAAGACACATCTACTTATATCAATTAAGCATTTTAATGGTCAACATTTTAAAAAAAGCTCTAATATTAGAAGACTATTTTTTTGAAAATTTACTTCTGAAATCTTTGACCGGCTTGACCATTAAATTGGTAATGGTAAAGAAAATTCAAGCTTTGGCTTACCCAGCATCCATTTGCAGGTCAAGAGAAGAGTATTTTTGAAAATTTACCACTTGAATGACTGGCTCGGTTACCGAGCCAGTCATTCCAGTGGTTAATTTTCAAAAATAATCTTCTCTTGACCTGCTAATAGATATGCCTCAATACCACTGCAGAGTTGTTTTGGTCAGTGTGACCATTAAAATGTTAAGTTGACACAAGAGGGGATAAAATCATAGTAACTTGTCCACAGGGTGACAATAATGTATGCTTCTGAGTGAAATCGTCAGTGATGACAATTGCTCCATCAATTAATTGATAAATATCCCACCAACCCATGTAAATTGTTGCTAGTGAAATGCTTTCTGATATTTGTGCATGTCAAAAGATATCTAAACTAATGCGGATTAGTAGAAGGGAGGCAGAAGGACTCTTTTTGCACACCTTTTTCCTTTGTTGCTTCCTTTGTCCTTTTCACACTATCTTTTCCGTTGTTATGGTAATTAGTGTTATTACGTAATAGGCGAACAAAAAGCGTCCTTATCGCCACCACCTTTTTAGATATAGAGGAGAGGGCTTGGCTACATGTCCCGAACCTCATTATATCACGTGTCTCCTGTCATCCAATCAGGCGAGCTTAAGGGTCTTTAGTGTCATATCATTTAATGATGATTGACAAGGCCTAATGATGGTATAATTAAGCGATTTCAAAAGCTTCGATCTTTCTTCAAGGCAGGACAATGGATGCAATGGTTAATGTATTGTGTATGGAAAATGATAGTCTCTAATGAGCGTAATTAAGTAGCTTCACAGGTTCAGGTCTTTTTTAGAAGACCCAGGGTCAATTATCGCACTGTGGGCAAACGGATACTTGGGAAGCCATTTCTCCAACCAATTAAATTAACTAGCTGCGCTTTAAAACAACTTTAACCATATACAACGATCTAAATCATGTGTCTCCAGTCATTACGTCATGAATGACGCGAGATATTCTGTTATAATCTTGTTGTATGAAGTGTACGTTTTTACTATTTAATAATCATTATGTTGACTACTTGTAAAATCACGAATTTGCATGAAATAAGTAATTTCCTAAAATAGATATCCGTGAGAATAGAAATAAGCATATGTATATCCCTCGGATAAGATCCATCAATCATATAATGCTATTATCAACCAGGTGATGTGGAGGATGACATCATAATCAATTAGGCCATCACTGACTTACATGAGCTGGTCACGAATGCTTAATTGATGACAGACTATGCATTGGTGTGCGAATTGTATGGCTTTACTATTTATTAAACATGCTGTCGATTATTTGATATTAATTTGACTTGACATTGTTGCTGTCATAAGCAGTAACCTCACACAGTCAACTTAGTTTCAAAATATTCAACAGCATACCCATATAGTCTTCTGGTAATTGCGATTCAGAAAGTGCAGGAATCGCTTGATCCCCAACACGGACAAAGCATGCGTGGCTCTTAGGTAGAGAGCTGATAAACATATCTAAAACAGGATTTCACCATTGACCGGTGATTAATTTAGCTCCAATGATGAGCATAATTTTGGCTAAACACATTTTCCTAATCAATTTCACATGTATTACCGATATTAAAATTGATATATGATCTGCCTAAACACGCATTTCTATATTCATTAACACAGCTGCTCAAACGTTAAGTAACAATGTGTAGCTTATGTTTGAGTCATGAAACGTAATGACGAATTGGGAATAGACATACACAAGCTTAGCATTCACCCAGGGCAATATTGGTAGCAGATGGCTATAATCAATATTGGTAGCAACTTACTATAATCAATATTGATAATGGTTAGTTATAATTTCAAGGACAGATCCATGTACACAATCATGCAATGTCTGAGGCTAAAATCCAAGCTGCTTCGCCGTATTAACAACTTAAATATAAAAATGTGATAAACCGTCAATCTTACGCTATTGTGATGGATCTACAAGTCAAAGCATAGCAATTATTTATTTGGAGATATAAAAATGTGTAGAATTATAATTTATTGCAAAATGTGCCCATTCAACAGTATACAGGGCTCCCTGTCATTACAGCAGAGACCATGTGCAGTCAAGCATGAATGTTCCTGGCTTTACACATGGAGAACAATGGCCGAATTCACAATAGACTCATAATCACCTGTGACCAGCTTGTTGGAAATATCATGTTTGCTAACATTTTTAATTCATGAAATTTTTTCATAACATTGCCTATATACAGTACAGCTCAGGGGTAGGATAACATGTCTATAAACATGAACAGAAGCATCTTCATAAGACATGCTCACTTGTGTATTTTGGGAGCAATTTTATTTGAAGACAATTGCTGTCTTAGGCAACAATGTTTTTCAACCCATTTATGTTCAAAATTGTCGACGGTACATTTTATTTTGTAAACATGTTAGGTTATATCTGTGCTGTGCTGTACTCGAACTTGATTCCTAATAAACCCTTTTCATTCTCACAAATACGATTCAGGTGAATATGACATGGAGCCTGCAGGGTATTTTGAAAAAGATTTGACTGAAAGGTCAAATGTGTTCAATATCTCATGTAGGTAACACGATAAACATCCAAAGTCAAGTCGAAGTTGAAGAGGAAAAAGAAGTCATAGGCAATCAGGAGCAGGTAACACCAAGCTGTGTAAAAATTATTTTCGGAATAAACTATTCTGAACTATTTGACCTGTTTTAAAAAGCCCGATTATGGTTTTTATTGCGTACTCCGTGATCAGAAACTCACTTTTGCGAAAATCTGAGAAGACTGCTTCATCATATGCATAGTGATAAAATCTTTAGTTTCCTGATGAATTTTTATAATGAGCCTAAAGTTCTATAATCTGCTCCACTGGAACATTATGGCAGTACACTTTGTAACTAAAGCATCGGTATATATGGAAATATACTCCTTGTCTACACCATTGGGGTATTTGTTCGCTTCACCACCAGCATCTTCTAAGCCTGATTGTTCAGCGTCTAAGTCCTGCTTAATATTTTGGAATATGGCAAATAGCTCCTGATTGCCTATGACTTCTTTTTCCTCTTCAACTTCCTCATCGCTTGCAGACTCCATTGAGCCATCACCGACTCCACTCTCCGACTCCATTGGCTCATTATCTTCACTCCTCATCTCTGTTATTTCTTCATCTTCACTGTCTAGATTTTCGCTATCCTCATTGCTATGGAATCGGCTTTTAATTCACCCCAGGTCATTTGACCTAGCAAAAGCTCAATCACATTGAAAACATTTACGTTTTGGCATATTTAAAACATTTACGTTTTGGCATATTGAAAACATTTACGTTTTGGCATATTGAAAACATTTACATTTTGGCATATTGAAAACATTTACGTTTTGGCATATTAATCGTTTTGGCATATTGAAAACATTTACGCTTTGGCATATATGGAAAACATTTAAGTTTTAGCATATTGAAAACATTTACATTTTGGGATATTGAAAACATTTATGTTTTGGCATATTGAAAACATTTATATTTTGGCATATTGAAACCATTTACGTTTTGGCATATTGAAAACATTTATATTTTGGCATATTGAAAACATTTACGTTTTGGCATATTGAAAACATTTACGTTTTGGCATATTGATTATAGGATAAACGTATTATTTAAATTTAAATTTATTAGTCAACTTTTTTTTAGGTTGTTGTTGGATTAATCTTCTTACTGCTTATGGCTCCCCTAACTACTATGCAGATAAAATTTACGTCCGACCCTTTGGGCTGTTTAAACTGTAGTGAATAAAGGGATTGAATTTGTCTGTATGTGCGAACACCACACTCGACCACATATGTAAATATGCAGTCGCATGTATAAATGTGCAGCCACACAAGCAGATTTGCAGCCACATGTGTGGATATAGGCGTGTTTGTACGTGTGACCACCACACTCGGCCATGGCCACAAATCCGCACATGTGGCCGCATGTATATGATGTGACCAAGATATTATGTGAAACTGATTTTAGAGCATTTAATTATATAAATTTGAAAAAACCGATCTAAGTGATATTGAACCGTTAACAGGTTAGGGGTAAAGATAGCTTTGGGAATTTTACAGAGGTATGGTTTGGAGATTTTTAAATTTTTTAATTTGTTTTTTTCGGCATTGTTTAATCAAGTTTTGGATAGTATAGCATCTCGAGATCTCAGATTTCTAACAGCTGAATGAGTTGTATGGGTGCTCTGTCTACTGATGCTCATATGTGGTGAACTTTAGACCCGGGCTCTCTTTCTTTTTCCACTTTAGATAGGATATATTGAAGGCTTGTGTCTTCTTCTTCATCGTGTTCGTTTATACTATGAATCTTCGCCCACGTTTTATGACAAATTGCCTAGGGAGATTAGAATCCGATAAGAGTCTATTGAATGCTGTCAGTAATTTAACGCCTAAAAATCATTAGAATTTGAATAAGGTTTCTGCATCACTGTTGAGGCTATTAAATCCACTAAATTACTATTCGGATAGGTGACTCCATCTATGGTAGCACGATTAGTGTTGTTTAAGGATAAACCAGGTGTCATATGATTAAAGATTTCAATTAATCTCTCACATTTACTTCTTAAGCTAGGGCTGAATGATTGAATGAGTAGTATACTAATAGTTTTGTCCAAATTTATCCCCCAAGGCACTGCTGTCTGGAGATTTCATGAATGCATCGAATCATCTGATGACTTAACCACTGAACTGGATTGTTTAGAATGATCTATCTGCAGTCTAAACCTTTGCACATCTGAGAATACAAATTTGACTTTTCTCTAGCCGCCAAGTCACTACGATTTAGAATTCACTCTAGATCTAAGATTTTAATTTACTATTTAGAATATTGATCTTAGATGTTGTGTTTATACCCTCTATCATAATATATATGAGAGACAAACGCCATCTTCTGAACACTCTCCATCATTATTATTATTCAAATAATTTATAAATAAGCAGTAATACTGCTGGTAGTAGAAGATATAAGAAACCTCTGTTCTGAATACCCCGATGCCTTAATTATAATGCTGTTTTGCTTTTACTGAATAATCTAATGTTATCACTATATTTGTGTAAGTGTGTATATTGTATTCGATTAAACTTTATATTTCCATGAATTAAGTTTGATCAGTATTCCGACACATCATCGGCTAAACCCTTATTACATTGCTCTAGCATTATCTTTCGTTGCTTCAGTTTGGCTTTAGCTAAACTTTGTAAGACATGCAATTGGTTGGAGATATTGATGGTTCTAGATCCTCTCTTAAGCTTAGCCGTAACTGACATACTAATCTGTCTATGATCATTATTAGCTCTTCGCTTATGATTAGCCATTAGACTTTCTTACTCATTGTAGGGATGCACACTACACAAACTTGGGTGGGTAAAATATTGGTCTGTAATCTCAGGTGTGTGGGTTTTGTCTGACAGGCGTCTATGAGCAAATAGCCATGAGCTTGGTTAGTGGCATCAAAATATAAATTCTCTAATGCTGAGTTATATCTAGAATACATTTGAAGGGCCAATGTTGTTATACTCGATGCGTCTCGAGGATTTTAAAATAGAATTATCTAATAGGAGTTTAAAGAATTATTTCTGTGATGTTTGTTTTTGAGAAGATATTCTGAAGCAAATGAATTATCATTGAATTCTTGTGATGGTCGCATCTCGTAAAAACCATTAATTAGGTCATCCAGGGTAATTAGATTTACTATGCTTAAGTCTATTTCTAAATCTTGAACTCCAGAATATAATTCTACATCAGACCCGAATCTTTCATAAGCTGGCTGCTAAGAGCCATAGCATAAGCTAATGCGATCTGGAGTTTTATAAAATAGCTGATGTCTGAATTTTATTATTTTGCTTAATAGGGCCGATTTTCCAGACTGGGATAGGACGCTAAGCAAGATATTACAGCGTGGAAATTTGCAATACACTCGGTTCACATAAAATTTTGTTTTTTCATCTGATTAAGTATATCTCCATCCCACCCCAGCCCAACACATTTGAGCAGTCTGCAGATGTTAAGTTTGACAATATGGGCTTAGATGGCTTTTAACATATGCAGGTTAAAATATCTTTCAAAGTCAGCTTTCATTTTCCCCAGATATATATATATATAAGGTTTGGCATAGCCTCGAGCTGCATATCCCAACCCAAACCCATGACACACCTGGCTAATGGCCTGCCAAATTAATTCTCTAAGAAAATCGATAACACTGAATATGACACACCAGGCTAAGCGGAAGGTATGATTGTTATTCATAATAATGGTTGTGGCGGGGGTGCACTAGTGAAAGGAGAAACGTGTGTTTAGACAAATCATATACCACTTTTTAATATCAGCAATGCATGTGAAATCGATTAAGAAAACAAATTCAATAATTATATGTTATAATTCCAGGTTATAATTATATCTATAATTTATTTTAATTTAAGATATTATTTGCGCAACTTATAAACAGGAACTTACAGCTATCGCATAGTTCATAGACATTCCAATATAAATTTGGTTCAGTTTGCAATACATGAAAGAAATTGATTTTAGACACCTTTTCTAAGGCTTTTAAGTAAGATAACATAACATTGTCGATAGGGCTTAAGAAACAATCGATCTCCATGCACTGGTGTTCCCTCTGAGATGGTCGGTCATGTTGACACCTGTAGCAGTCACTAACCACTAGGTTATGCCTGGCTAAATTCATTATGTTAGCGAAAATAGAGGTAGTTTGTCTCAGGTAAATTTGGTGATGTTTTTAGAATCCAAACTTAGATATTCTCGTTCATTAATATTGTGATGGAAAATATCAAACCTACATGGTTTAGCATTCAGCTATGGGTAAATTTCAACATTGACTGGGGAGTCTGTCGATATAAAACATGAGTCTTCATAATCTGGTAGATAATTAGAGCTTAACGTATCTGGCAGCGGACCCTGATGGCATTTCTTCTTTTATATCTGTAAACACCTGTTGAAAAGTGAGATTTAGTACCCCGTGGTCCTCTGGAGATACATGATCGATAAGGTTCTGAATGGCTTGGTCTATTTCAGAATCAGCTCCCATGAAGCCATTAGCATTGTTGTCCTGCTTAGGTGTTAAACCCAGCAATCGAGTCATACTTATCTTGAGAACATGTAATCTTTAGGCTTTACATGTCACCTGATAAAACTGTAGTTAGTGTAAGCTCTTCAACTGTAATAGTAATATATAGCCCATCAGATATTAACTTTGAGTTAACATTTGAGCAGCTGCTTAGAGTTCTGACTATTTCAACCAAAAGTCTTCGCCAAGCATTAACCTTAGGCTGACTCTAGCGCTGGAGAGTAGAGGCACATTACTGCAAAAACCTATTTGTCTCTGCCCAAATCAGAATGACACAAATCAACCATTAATCTAACACTTAATAGCTGATCTCTGGAATCTTTGGAGATCATAGATTGAACCATCGAGCATTTTTAATAGATATATTGATGAGCAGCTGTAGAAATTTTCAGTATTACGTGGCTGCTCCAGGTCCATTAAAAATTGATTAGAAACATTGCTTTTCATGTATAAAACACTTACACGCATGTAGAGTTCACTATAGCACCAAGAATTTCATGCAAGTTCTCTTTCAAGATTCTCCACGAGTCACTAGGGAATGTCACACTTCTGAATGATGGTTTCATCTCAGTTTGACTTGGCCGAGTAAAGTACCAAGTTAGCATGACGTACAGATATTTAGTACTGATAGTGACTTTTAATTGAGGCTCTAATTCACATAGGTAATTAATTTGCTCTATTCTATCAGGACATCTAGCCCTAAGCACAGTTTCTTCAAACACTGGAATCATGGCACATTGGCTCGGTTGGAAAAACCGTTTTTCCGCACATGCTTGGAATTCCAATCCAAAAGAACCGGTTTCAATCCCGCATTCAGGCATGTGACAAACGGTATAAAAACCTGCATCATTCACATGACACGTCCTTCTGAGGGGATGTAAAGCCGTCGGTCTTATCTCGTGTGGTGTCTGTGCAATAGGGGACTTAAAAGAACTCATTCTGAGTGTCAGACCCTGTATTGTGAGCTCAGTTGTGAATATGCTCTGATAGTGTAAATAGTACTGTAAATAAGTTAAAATACTATACTGTATCTACGTCTCGGTCAAGTGGCCAGTGGCCAGTGGCTCCGTATCTGAATCTGTAAATAAGCTAAATAGCACACTGTATAGCACAGAATAGACAACACTGAGCGGCTAATATGTCAGCCTAGATGGTACTCCTATCAAGAGGAGGAATATCCAAAACACAACAACAACATGGTGGCAAACTTTCGAAATGTTTTGCCATACATAAACACTCCACGCTTGGTGGGGTAAACACTACCAACACTAAACTCGTGTATGTCTACTACAAATTCGCCATTGCCTTTCATGACTCAACATAGTTACCAAGTGCAACTGATACATCACCACCTAAAAACATGCAGAATTCATAATTATAGTGAAAGTTGAACAAACCGTTTAAACAAAATCAAAAAGTTAAGCCCCAACCAAACATAATTTTAACCTCTTTTATGCGATTGATTCCTGATTAAGCCTGTCAATCATCCTTACACAATACATTAACCATTGCGCAATGTCCTGTCTCGAAGAGATCAAAGCTTTTGAAGTCGCTTAATTACCCTCATTATGCCCTGTAAATCATCATTATGCGATAGGACCCTAATTACCCGTAGGCTCCCCTGATTGAATCACAGGAGACAGGTGATTTAATGATGGGCTGGACTTGTGGCACGCCCTCTATATCTAAAAAGGCGATGGTGATAGGGATGCTTTTTTGGGTCACCTATTACCTAATAACACGAATTACCATAACAAAGGAAAAAAGGTGTGAAAAGGACAAAGGAAATAACAAAAGTAAAAAGGTGTGAAAAAGTATCCCTACGCCTTCCTTCTACTCGTATTTGTGAAAACATTAAGAAGGGCCTATTGTATGTCTGTATCCCCTTTCAAAATATGTGACGCCCTACCATGCATAGAGAAAAACGCCAACAAATGGAGATACTCATTGGAAACTTAACAATGGCTTACATCGATGAGCAATACCCTCAGCAAAAGTGGCCCGCCCGCCCGCCCGCCCGCCCGCCCGCCCGCCCGCCCGCCCGCCCGCCCGCCCGCCCGCCCGCCTGCCCGCCCGCCCGCCTGCCCACCTATCTATACGCACTCACGCATATTTTCAGTGATCAGTCAGAAAACATCAGGTCAGTAAAATTATGGGTATTTATATCAATATTTCGATGTTTCTAAATATCCATTTACCGTTGGTAACGAAAGAGCTGGCATCCGAGAGCATCTACATTAAACCTTTCCTCGGGAGTATGCCCCCGGACTCCGAAAGATTTTGACCCCACAATTTTTCAAACTATTACTACAGCCCTGCCTAAGTACCAGAAGGACTACTTACCAGTACATAATTTCGATTTTTGGTTACGCAGATCATAAACAGTTTTCAATAGCTTGTTTTTCTGTTGCCACGAAGGCGGGTGGGTTCCTGGGGGGGGGGGGCGGCGGGGCATCATTAGCTGTTTCGCAGAAATACAACAACATATTACATTTTGTACCCGCCAACGCTTGTTGTCATCAGTGCTACATTTGCTTCATGTTACAATTGGCGCTGATCGCCCAAACTACACATGCAAAGGGCAAATAAATATACATTATGTATTAAAACCTTATCCACCATTTGAGTTTCTTGATAGGCTAGTGGAATCACTATTATATGGCCTAATGCGTTATGAGAATTCAATTTGCAAGTTTGATATATTCTGCTTGGCTTTCAAACAAGCGTGCTTCATAACGGGCCATGCTTGTTTAATTGTTATTGGAAGCTAGTTGCTTGGCGTCGTCATGGTGAACCTGTGCCTAAATCAATATATGTATTGTCTCACTTGTTGTATCGTCAAACAATAAGAATCCACTCAGTGTGTCTTTACCATACTTTGGCACACCGAGCGGACAATGCGCCATAAATATTGTATAGGGGTTAGGGAGAAAGGTAACCGTCCCACCAAGGGAAACACAACACGAAAGCCAATTCACAATTGATCGGCTCCTTTTAATGCATAACCGATTTCAGTCTATGGATACTTAGATGGATAACTATTTAACTGATGATTAATAGAACAATCTGACTGAAATACGCTGCTGCTGACATCAACGACTTTTTAGGGAATCAAAGTGTTGTCAAAATCTTCCGCACGATCATTCTACATACCTTCATTCTAACCGGCCCCCTCCATGGGAATATAGAATGAAATGTTCAAAGGATGAATGCGCGTAAATCTTTCGATTATCTAGCTACATTAGCGGCTAGGTGGGATGGGTGGAGGCTCTCAGGGAGTGAGTTGTCTCAGGTAGAGATATGCCATTGCGTCTAGTATGAAACGGCACGTAACAATTTTAACCTGATTTCATATGGATCTAACATAGCGGTTACTAACCATGTACAGTTTGTATTAGTATCGACGACGATGGCGACACCGACAGCGAGGATGAGCCTAATGAGTGTTTATTGTTAGCAATGCACCAGGGACAGAGTCAACTAACCTGCATAAATGATGTTTGATTCGAAATAATGCACGCAATTGACCAGACGGCACGTTAATTATAAATTTATGTTGATATTTGAATAGACCGTGATGTCACGAATGCGCGCCAGCGTATTATTAGGCTGTAGCTGTTACAAGGACCTCCGTAGTTACATAATCTTTAACGAAAGAAAATACGATTTTATACAGTACAGGATTCGTTGATATTATAGATATATACATGAAGAGTGTCTAAAAACCTTACCCTTTCAGCTCTGAAATCCCAATATTTGAATTGAAATTGAATCAACCAAGAAGACGTACCTATTTTAGAGCTCACCTAGGTGAAAGTTGTTGTTGAATCGAGTGCCAACAACCAAAACCACTTTTTCAAATGGTTGATACATATTTCAACATGTTTAAGATCTTGCTGACACAGCTTTCGCGACCAGCTTTCTTTTGGTCAAATAATTTTCAAAATATTCAATCAGGGAATTCAAATATATTATGCTGAATATATGTTGAATCCAGTGGGATCCATGAAAAGATCAAATAAAGGTTATTAGGCGATTGAAATGTTAACTTCTGGAAACTATCGCCACGTTGGCGGGGAGCCAGTGGATTATTTATTTAGCTTCCAACAAGGGATGTTGAGCAAGAAGCCAAAGCGCGTGAGTGCAGTTTATTGACTCGGTGCCTGATGATTTCCTGCAGACTACATTTTCTATGGGGTTTAACTCTAGATATGCCACCGATTTCGAAAACAATTTGACTGAAAGTTGTCAACTTGTTTTCAAAATATTCAGCATGACCAGAGTTATTTCCCATTGAATTTATTATCTTGTGTCTTGCAGCAGTCAGACAGTCAGACAATACAATGCAATCATATTTGTAGACCAAGAGAACAGTTCGAAATATTATACCGGATTATTTATTAGAATTTAAATGATAAAAAGTTAAATCTCGACTTAACGAGAGAAACTACTATATTAAATGTGAAAGTGGAACTAAAGAGAACCGCATGAGCAAGCGAATAGCTTATTAGCTGTACATGAAGCGAGTAACGATTAGAATACGTCGAATCTAGATTGAAATTACAACCCAATCAAATAACTCTACTCATAAAATGAGATACTTCGACGATGGGCGAAAACGGAAAGAATGATTGCTGTAAAACCGTCCTGAAGTTTACGTTTTCTCATATTGGACTTTGTGTTATGGTAATCTTGTACTGTGTAGCTGGTGGCTTTATATTTGAGCATTTGGAGAAAAACAACGAGCAACTAATATGCTATGAAGCAATGGACGAATACAACCCTATAGAGAACCAGACTCTGGACAGTTTAATTAAGGTTGTGGATCAGTATCCTTCAAGGATCGACCAGTGGGACAACTTCAGGAAAATCCTACAACGATTCCGCGACAACAGCATAGCTATCGGGTAATACCAAGCGACTCCATTTAATAATATAAACAGATACTTACATTCAATTGAGTTGTCCACACTCCCGTTATCACTTCATAACTACTGATACTAGGCTACACGCGCGTTTACTATCTACTGCTACTGCTGCTGCTGCTGCTGCTACTGCTGCTGCTGCTGCTGCCGCTGCTGCCGCTGGGTGCTGCTGCTGCCGCTGAGTGCTGCTGCGGCTACTGCTAGTGCTACTACTACTACTACTACTACTACTACTACTACTACTACTACTACTACTACTACTACTACTACTACTACTACTACTACTACTACCACTGCTGCTGCTGCTGCTACTACTACTGCTGCTGCTGCTGCTGCTGCTACTGCTACAACTACTACTCCTACAACTACTACTACTACTACTACTACTACTACTACTACTACTACTACTACTACTACTACTACTACTACTACTGCTGCTGCTGCTGCTGCTGTTGCTGTTGCTGTTGCTGCTGCTGCTGCTGCGGCTACGGCTATGGCTACTACTACTACTACTACTTTTTTTTTTTGGTTGAAAATCCGACGCTGACGCAGTCGGATACACTTCCCAGAGGAACTCCTTTAAAAAGGCTTGCAAACCCCCATAAAAAATCGGTTGAAATAGCAGGCTTTATTAATAGAATAACAATACAAACCTAACATATCAGAACAGTGCAAGCTAAAATACTCTATTATCATATACCACAACCGTGGCATAACTACATAGAAAACAAAATTAATAAAGAGCTGATAACATAACATAATTCAACAAAGACATTGCTATTTGCACACCGTGTAGTAGTAGGCCCAAATGGCGAGCATAGCTAACCAACACGTGGTAAAGGCACTCATCAATAATTAGCAGTAAGCTACTGCTAATCATTGATGCCATTGAGCCGATTCATGACCGGCAGGCTAAGTAGATCATATGTAGTTTAACGTAGCACACCGTATAGTAGTAGGGCCAAATGGCGAGTGCAGCTCGCCAACATGTGGCGAGGTGACTCGTCAATAAGTAACAAAAAGTCACTCATTGACGCCAGTTAGCCGATTATTAAATACCCAACGGACGTAGTAGCCTTTATATAATAAATTGCACAAAGCAAACGTATACAAACTATGACTACTTAGATGGCGTTCTGGGCTCACATTCTAAATTTACTTCATTGTAAGTTTTTGCAAATTACCCTAGAACAAATACACCTACAGTAAATATTTACGACAGGAAGCTAATTGTTAACTTGAAAATCGGATCACCTCCAGAATATTGACATAATGCTCATTTGATATTTAAATATTCTGATCCCAAGGTTAGGATATTCGTCAAGATTAGAGTCTCTTAAGGCATTACAATTTTAAAATAAAGGCAATTAAATTAAATTAAAATAGCATTTATCAATATACAGCAAGCAGCGAGTGTGCTAGCTTATACAAGTTCCGCTTCTGATATTTTAAGATATCCGTATTCAATTGATACTGGGCCAGTTTTGCACCATACATCTACTTTCTCTCCCATCTTCTACTAGCCTGTAAAATTCACAATGAATGCAGTTTATCAGCAATGATCGAAATATAGCTTGTATGGCTCTCTGATGGTTGTTGGCGGTTTTATCTCTGGCCTCTGAACACCGATGCTTCCAGATGGCCCACACTCCTACAGATAACAGGGTTATTAACAATTCTTTCTCCTTGCTATTAATGATTCGTCCGATAGTTGAGCAATCTTTGAAGAAAATTGTTTCAGCCACTAAATTTACATATTTGGTTCCAAATTTAGCAAGGAGCATATTGATATATACCCAAAAGCTTGTAGTTATGCGACACTGAGTAAATAGATGGTCTATCGTTTCCTCCTCAGTATTACATAATAAGCACCAGTCTGTACTTGATATTTTACACATATAAGTAAGATGACCGACCCATAGCCTTCGATGGAGTAATCGCCATGCCAGGTCCCGTGCATTTCCTGGTGGACAAGGTAGATGTATTGCTTTCCAGGCATTTTTCCAGTTCTTTGGCGTGCATCCTAAATTGTTCCAATGCCTAACCACAATAGGAGTCTGTCTCCGACTTTGCATTAGAATTCTATACCAGTCTCTAGATGCCATGTTGTATTTTTTATGTTCTGACATAAATACTAATGTTGGTTGCAACATATCAATGTTGCCACGTGCTTTCGGCAATTTGAACCATACAGCAGGTATTGCATTCTTTATTCTACCAAATAAGCGCTGAGCATCAATATGTCTCATTGATGTTATTCTTGCTACATCTTGCATCGCAATCCATCTACGAGATTTCGGATTTACCAAGTCACGTAAATATTGAATACCATTTTTGGCCATAGAGGGCAAATATAATACATCATCATTATCACGAATCAACTCGTTGCCCCAAAGACGTTGCTCTAAGGCATCTTCCCAACAATTGGGTTGTGGCATTGATCGTGTAAATATTTTTAAGGCTTCGAGCTGTTCTTTATATACATTTGGAATCTTTTGATGATTAGGTGGCAATTTATTGCACATAAATAAACATTCTACTGGAAATGGGTCAACGTACCTTTGGAGAAGTGCCCTTGAAACACTTGACCAAGATGAGTTTGAAGTAAGTAACTTATTCAAGAATTTCAATTTTAAAGAAGCACACTTTGCTGAAACATTAACCAAATCCAGACCTCCGGCATGCTTTTCATTGGGGAGGATTGACTGTGATACTAAATGGGCTTTGTCCTCCCATAAGAAGGACAAAAGTAACGTGTTGATCTTTGACTCTACTGATTTGGGCATATGAACTACAGAAGCGGTATACCACAGTCCAGATAAAATTAAATTATTAAGGACAAATGTCCTGCCAAAGACAGTTAGGCGACGTCGTTTCCAATCTAGTAATGCACACTTTAGCTTGGATATCCTTTCTTCCCAGTTTAGTAATACATTTTGTTCTCTACTAAAGTAAATACCCAAAATTTTTATGACATCATTTGAGCAGTTAATATCCATCACATTATCAGTTCTACCCTTCCAATCGCCCAAAAACCATCCCTTAGATTTATCTTTATTGACTTTAAGTCCTGATGCCATTTGAAAATCTGTTAATACTCCATTTAAAACTCTAAAATCCGTATTTTTACCCGCAAACACAGTCGTATCATCTGCATATTGAGAAACCTTTAGTGGCCTTTCTATGCCACGTGTACATATTCCTTGAAAGTCATTGCGTTGCCTCAATGTGGCCCCCAACGATTCCATAGCTATGACGAATAGAAGCAGGGACAGTGAGAAACCCTGTCTGACACCTCGTTCCAACACTACAGGTTTGGATAGCTGATTGTTAACTAAATAGCAACTTGTTACATCAGTATATAAAATATTGACCCATTTAATAAATCTTGAACCAAAGCCAATATGGTCTAAAGACTTAAACAAGAAATCCCATTCTAGTCTGTCAAACGCCTTATCGTTATCAAGTGCTATTATTGCTGCTGGGATACAATCCTTTTCAACTAATTGAATAAGGTCCCGTATAAGCAAAGTGTTGTTTAATATTGATCTTCCTGGCACAGAGCAGGTTTGATCATCATGAATGACTTCGCCTAGGACTGTGCCAAGTTTTAATGTTAGTGCCCCAGTAATAATCTTATAATCTACACAGAGTAGAGAGATTGGTCTATAATTCTGTATTTTATTTCTGTCACCCCTCTTGTATATAAGCCAAACATATGCTTGGGCCATCGATGTAGGGAGATGCCCTTGCTTAAAAATGCTGGTTGCTATTTCTTCTAATACTGGCCCAAATATGTCCCAGAATGTTTGATAAAATTCAACTGGAAGTCCGTCACATCCAGGAGACCTTTCTAACTTCATACCTTTGAGGGATTTTGTCAAATCATCAATTGTTATTGATTGGTCACAGCTTTCGCGACATGAATCTGGAAGTCTTTTCGTTATATTAGCTAAAACATCTCTAGTTTCAGTTTCCTCGCTTCCCTCAGATTTATACAATGATTTGTAAAATTCGGATACTGTTTCAATCATTTCTGCATTTGAGCACACTGATACTCCATCATTAGTCTTCAGTGAGCGCATTAATTTCTCTATACCTCTTGCTTTTTCCAAATTACAAAAGTAACGTGTAGGCTTTTCGCCCTCGGTGTGCATTTGTGCTCTTGACCTTATTTTGGCGCCATCAAACTGATATTGCTCTATTTCATTTAGTCTACCTTTTAATTTAACTAATAGTTCGTAATAATTATATTCCCCATCATTAATTTTCTTAATAATTTTACATAACGACCTCTGAAGCGCCTTTTTACGCTTTCGTATTTCACGTGCTTTCCTAATGGAATACTGCCTTGAAATATTTTTCAGGTCTGATTTAGCATCTTCCCACCAGTCTGTTATACATTCATACGAACCTCTTCTTTCATCCCAATGCCTCCAACAACTTTCCACACATTTGCGGTAGCAACTATCTCGTAGCAATGCTACATTAAGTTTCCAAAATCCATCTCCTCGTTTGACCCAGTCAGCATTGTCTAATGTGATGGAAAACATATTGTGATCAGAGAAAGTTACTGGTTTTATGTTAGTTTTACACATGTAACCTTTCAATGAACGCTCTACATAGATCCTGTCTAACCTGGAAGCTAACCTTCCATCGGTTGAAAACCAAGTAAATTCCTGGCCTTCTGGATTTTCAATCCGATAAGTGTCTAACAAGCTTTTATTTTCACAAATGTGTTTCAAAATATTATGCGATGTGTCATTAAAATTAGACCTAGAGTTTCTGTCTTTAGCCTCGTCTAATATGCAATTAAAGTCACCGCCCATAATTAGGTTTTCAGGCATTCTGTCTTGAATTATTGTGGAAACATCATTTAGAAATTCACGGCGCAATTGATGAGAGGTAAGTGCATAAAGGCACATCAAATTTAAACTTGTGTTTAGTACATCAATTGATACACAAATCCATCGTCCATTTGGATCTGATGACGACGATATAACGTCAAACCTAGTTGAGACAGTGGGGGCAGGATAAGAATGGCCACTCCCGCACTATTATCTTGTGATAAAGAAAATAAAATCTGCCCTTTTGAAATATCTTTGAGAGATTCATACACTTCAGCTTTTTTGAATTTTGGTCTCTTGTAGAAAAGCAATATCAACTCTCTCATTTGCTAATTCTTCAAGCAAGTGGCGCTGCTTGAATTCGGTATTTAATCCTCTGCAATTGATGGTGCAGATAATCATAATTTGTAAAATGATGTTTACAACCGCCATCATTAGATTAACTAGATTTGTTTTTTTAGCTCGTTTCTTAGACCATTTACCTAATTTTCCTGCGAATCCAATATTTCCTACTTCTACCACAGACAAATATTCATATTTGGAAATATCAGAATCATGGCGCAGTAGACGATATTTCACACCTCTCGCCGTTACATATGGCACTAACACTTCACCCCCTTCTGATCGGTACATTACCATTTCATCTTTCATCTGTGTACTCTGTGTTTGAATGGACACATCTGATTCTGCAACTGACATTGTATCATCATCCATATCATTTACTTCAATCTCAGATTCTGAGCTATTGTCTTCTTTATGACGCTTATTGCTACTTAAGTTACATTTGGCAGAAGCGTCATTTACCATATCTTCACGCTGACTTAAATCAAGTGGGCTTAGCGAAAAATCGACTGAACTTTCAGTCTTATGAGTCCTAAACTTATCCTGTCCTAATTTTAATTCATCTTCTAAGGAATTGTAAACTGGCTCTTCTGTAAGATCATCATTTTCCTGCGTGTCTTTTACAGCTACGTTTGGCTCCACTGCATTTTGATTATTTTCTTGACTTAAGGTTATACCCTCCTATAATACATGAATTTCATCAACTCTAGATACTTCAACAGGATTTGATGATTTGTGTGTGTCATTTTCGGTGGCATGAACCACAACAACAGCTTCCGTAGTGATTGCTCCAGAAGCATTTGACTCAGTTGCATCCTTTATTGGGCGATTATCTCCTGATACGGAGGGCTTGTTTTGATTTTTTGGACAGCACCATTTAAAATGGTCAACTGAACCACAGAGCAAACATTTGTTTCGATTGGGACAATCTGTTGCCAAATGGTCAGTACTTAGGCAGATCCGGCATTCTTTAATTTGCCCTCTATACCATAAGGGCAGGACAAAGATGCCATCAAGCGTCAATCTGCTTGGTAAAGGGCTATCCACTTTATCAAACCAGATGCGTCTTACACCGTTTTCTAGCATTCTGTCAAAGGGATATGTTTCCCGTTCAATCTTTTGCACTTTGCCATACTTCCTGAGTTCATCTGGAATTTCTAGTGGAACTTTCATCTTCACTAGCAACCTATCTGACTCGATTTCCTCTACGTTACAAACTTCACCTTTTACAATAAGAGCATCTTCCAGAAGCTTTTCCTTGACCCCCTCATTTGACACTGTTACATTCCATACAGTTTTAGTAACATTGATAAGCCCCTGCAAAGTAGCAGGTCCCGCGCCAACGACGTCTTTTAACCCATGATACACATCGATAGCCATGACACCCCACCCCTTAGTTGTTATTTTAAGGCTTAGGGTACGCTTATAGGTTGCCATGGTGGTTTATCAAAGGAGGAACCCCATACTACTACAATATATAATAAATATATACTTATATAACACCAGGACGTCAGGGAAAGAGCTAAACATAAATACATAAATAGTGTCCTCTTTTGAAACCCTGACGTCTACCAACAAATATACGAATAGAGAGTACAGTCGTATATTTGTTAGTTTGAACCACTTTCTAAGTGGTTCACTAACACCTAGCCGATTAAAGTATACTAACAAATATATGAATAGATAGTACAGTCATATATGTGTTAGTCTGTTCGAGTTGACCGGGGACAGCCAACTGACTATAAGGATTTATTTAGTTAAAGAACTAGGCTTGTGCTTACAAATGACAAAGGAATTAAATCCACTCACTCAAGTGATCTTGCCAAATATAATGCGCTAGCCTACGAACTATAGAAATAGCAGACTGGCGTGGGGAGGAATGTATTGCATTGACCACAGTAAGAGGAGCCCTATTAAATGGCGGAAACCGCCAGCTAAGAGGAATGCCTTTAGAAAATGGAGACACAAAATGCGCTCCAACCAAGACAAGAATTTACAAATTAAACATAAAGTTGAAAGGAAATACTAATACGAAATATATGTATAAAATTTATCTACAAAATCGCGCTAGAAACTAGCAAATTCGGGCAGCAATTGCAGAGCTAAATAAACGCATGCGTTCACTTCGACTACTACTACTACTACTACTACTACTACTACTACTACTACTACTACTACTACTACTACTACTACTACTACTACTACTACTACTAAATACTACTATCTTTTTTTTCTTCTATTTTTTTTGAAAATCCGACGCTGACGCAGTCGGACACACCTCACGGAGGAACTCCTTTAAAAAAGGCTTGCAAACCCCAATAAAAAATCGGGTGAAATAGCAGGCTTTATTAATAGTATATAAAAACAATACAAACGTAACATTGCAAGCTAAAATACTCTATTACCATATACCACACCCATGGCATAACTACATAGAAAAAAACTTAATAAAGAGCTGATAACATAATATAATTCAACAAAGCCATTACTATTTGCACACCGTATGCCCAAATGGCGAGCATAGTTACCCAATAAGTGGTAAAGCGACTCATCAATAATTAGCAGTAAGTTACTGCTACTCATTGACGCCATTGAGCCGATTCATGGCCAGCAGGCTAAATAGATCATATGTAGTTTAACATAGCACACCATATAGTATTGGGCCCAAATGGTGAGTGAAGTTCGCCAACTAGTGGCGAGGTGACTCGTCAATAAGTAACAAAAGGTCACTCATTGACGCCAGCTGTCCGATTCTTAAATACCGAGCAGGCGTATTAGTCTTTATGTCGTAAAATGCACAAAGCAAAAGTATACACACTATGACTACATAGATGGTGCTCTGGGTTCACATTTTAAATTTACTTCATTGTAAGTTTTTGTAAATTACCCTGGAACAGATACACCTACAGTAAACATTTACAACAGGATGTTAATTGTATATATGCAAGATGTCATACTCTGTTAACCTAATGAACTCGAAAGTCGGATCACCTCCAGAATATTGACGCGATGCTCAATTGATTTTTAAATATACCGATTCCCAAGGTTAGGTTATTCGTCAAAATTATCATCTCCTATGACATTACAATTTTAAAATTAACTCAATTAAAGAAAATAAAATACTATCTATCAATATACAACACGCAGCGAGTGTACTAGCTTATACAAGTTCTGCTTCTGCTATTTTTATACATCCATGTTCAATGGATACTTGGCCAGTTTTGCACCATATATCTTTAAATCTACTTTCTTTTCCATGTTCCACTAGCCTGTAAAATTCACAATGAATGCAGTTTATCAACAATGATCGAAATATAGCTTTATGGCTCTTTGGTGGTTGTTTCCTGTTTTATCTCTGGCCTCTGAACACCGATGCTTCCAAATGGCCCACACTCCTACAGATAACAGGGTTACTAACAATTCTTTCTCCTATTAATAAATCGTCCGATAGTTGAGCAATCTTTGAACATAATTGTTTCAGCCATTAATTTCACATATTTGATTCCAAATTTAGCAAGGAGCATATTGATATATACCCAAAAGCCTGTGGCTATACAACACTGTGTAAACAGATGGTCTATTGTTTCCTCCTCGGTATTACATAATAAACACCGGTCTGTACTTGTTATTTTGCACATATAAGTCAGATGGCCGACCCATAGCCTTCGATGGAGTAATCGCCATGCCAGGTCCCATGCGTTTGCTGGTAGACAATGTAGGTGTATTTAAAATGGCCAACTGAACAACAGAGCAAACACTTGTTTCGATTGGGACAATCTGTTGCCAAATGGTCAGTACTTAGGCAGATCCGGCACTCTTTAATTTGCCCTCTATACCATAAGGGCAGGACAAAGCTGCAATCAAGCGTCAATCTGCTTGGTAAAGGCTATCCACTTTATCAAACCAGATGCGTCTTGCACCGTTTTCTAGCGTTCTGTCAAAGGGATATTTTTCCCGTTCAATCTTTTGCACTTTGACATACTTCTTGAGTTCATTCATGATTCTGCCATCTGGAATTTCTGGTGAAACTTTCATCTTCACTAGCAACTTATCTGACTCGATTTCCTCTACGTTACAAACTTCGCCTTTTACAATAAGAACATCTTCTAGAAGCTTTTCCTTGACCCCCTCATTTGACAATGTTCCATTCCATTCAGTTTTAGAAACATTGATAAGCCCTGCAAAGCAGCAGGCCCCGCGCCAACGACGTCCTTTAACCCATGATACACGTCGATAGCCATGACACCCCATCCCTTATTTGATATCTTAAGGCTTAGGGTACGCCTATAGGTTGCCATGCTGTTTTATAAAAAAGGGGAAACCCATACTACTACAATATATAATACAAAAATATAACACCAAGACGTCGGGGAAGGAGCTAAACAGTAAGAGGAAACCTATTAAATGGCTGAAACCGCCAGCTAAGAGGAGTGCCTTTAGAAAATGGAGACACAAAATGCGCTCCAACCAAGACAAGAATTTACAAATTAAACATAAAGTTTGAAAGGAAATACTAATACGAAATATATGTATAAAATTTATCTACAAAATCGCGTTAGAAACTAGCAAATTCGGGCAGCAATTGCAGAGCTAAATAAACGCGTGCGTTCACTTCGACTACTACTACTGCTACTGCTACTACTACTACTACCTTTTTTTTTTCCTTTTTTTTTTGGAAAAACCGACGCTGACGCAGTCGGACAAACTTCACGGAGGAACTCCTTTAAAAAGGCTTGCAAACCCCCAGAAAAAAACCTGGTGAACTAGTAATCTTGATTAATATTACACCAAAACAATGATAAATAATGAGCATTAATACAATCTATAAATACATATGGCTTAAAAAGTATAGATACAAAACAATAGGCTGATAAAGCTCCGATAGCAAAACAAAACTTAACAAAGGCATTACTATTCAACCCATGTGTAGTAGTAGACCCGTGTGCCGAGTGCAACTATCCAACAAATGAAAAGTGCCTCGTCAATCTATGACAAATAAGTCAATCATTGACGCCAGTGGGCTGATTCTCTAAAGATCAGCGGGCGTAGTAGCATTTGGGTAGTATAATACATATAGTCGGCAGAAAAATTTCAGAAAAATTGATGGCGCTCTTGTTTACATTTTCAATTTACTTTATTGTAAGGTTTTGTAAATTACCATTCAATCCATGTGTGGTAGTAGGCCCGTGTGGCGAGTGCAACTATTCAACAAATGAAAAGTGACTCGTCAATCAATGACAAATAAGTCAATCATTGACGCCAGTGGGATGAGTCTTTAAAGATCAGCGGGCGTAGTAGCATTTGGGTAGCATAACATATATAGTCAGCAGGAAAATTACAGAAAAATAGATGGAAATAGATGGCGCTCTTGTTTCCATTTTTGATTTACTTTGTTGTAAGGTTTTGTAAGTTACCCGGGAACAAATAACCCTATAAAACTCTGTGCAAATTCCTAAAATTACCTGGGACAATTTTATAATTCAATGGCAACTTACTTTATCGATTGATTATTAAATTACCCCAGTCTGTTTATTTGTTAACATGAATTATTAAACATAACAATATCAAAGTGCAGACTAAAATGAATTACATGACACAGATTAATTAAAAGACACAGATAAATCAGCTGTAGTAATTAAATGATTTAAGCTAGTGCAGGCTCATTTATTTTACTACTACTACTACTACTACTACTACTACTACTACTACTACTACTACTACTACTACTACTACTACTACTACTACTACTACTACTACTACTACTACTACTACTACTACTACTACTACTAAGCTAGGGTTGCGGTATATATCACTCATTAAAATAACATTTACACAGCAAATTTACAATAATCAATACAGCACCACGTATTTAGACGCGTCTGACTCTGAGGGTCTTTTGCAATCATGTGCTGCTGTTATGACGCGGCTAAGTCCTAATGAAATTATACAAATTCTAATTATAAAGATACATTCCGGTATAAGCGAAATAGTGGTCAACCTATATAGACATATGCTCGATTACTTCAGTGTGGGTGGGGGTGGAAGGGGGGGGGGGGCGTCCTCTTCTCATGGTATATTGAGGTAGGGTCTATCCCTCCCGAGATCGGTCACTAACTGAAGACCAGAATCAAAGGGGTTACGAGGTACTCTCACCACCAGTCAGACAGTATAATCCCACATATTCTTTAAATCAAACAACCGATCAATTCTTTGAATGGATAAAGTCAGATGCTCCCTCAATTCTGATGGCAGTACTGGTTGAGATCGGTCCACATAAATATAATCATGTAGCTAATCCTTTAATCCTAAACATGCACCGCATCAATGTCATACTAAAATACATTCGAGGGTTAAAGGTTAAAGAAAGGATATATAAGCAAATGTGACGTTTAGTCTATTACCTCACTTTTAGATTTCTATTATTGATATCATTTGCTATATATTCAATATTTTAGCCATGCCCCGCCCATCTCTAGCTAAGCGCCACCCATACCTCGCTGGTGTTAGGATCGATCGATCTCTGAACACCCTGACTATCAATTCTCAAAAAATTACACGGGTAAGATGTTGAATATTTTAAAACTAATTTGACTGGGTCTCAGTCAAATTAGTTTCAAAATATTCAACAGCATGTTTATTAAATAGCAAAGAATTACAAAGACATACACTTCATACAACGTATCAAACTATTTGAGATTTGATGACGGTCTATATTGAACCCTTTGTGACGTAATGATTCTGACGTCATCATACACGCGCTGAGTTGATTATGACGTCATACGTGGTCAGGTGATGGCAAATTATTGAGCAATGAGGATTAGCTTACCACATTTTATACTCATACAGTCTCCTTTGCACACGCATATTGCCAACTCACTACATGCTCTGAATGCATCCGTGGCAACAATAGATCTGACATCCAAATAACCCAGACAAATATTGCTGATGAAGGAAGGTCATACCATGCCTATGGGCTGTTTGTACGCATTCAGTCGTGTACACTGCCCGTTGTGTGTACTGTAGATGAATGTGCCGTGCGTGGCGGGATTGGGTGTGGCATTCTCTTCATGGACACTACCAGTGCTCAGAGGACTGGTTTTGTCATACATGGTAGCGACCACCCTCGATGGCGGATTCCAGTTTCCCATTCAATCATATGATGTCATAATCTACTACGCGACGTGTATGATGACGTCATAACCGATTATGTCATGAATAAAGCAGGTAAGTTGGCCACGAACGCTAACGCTTAATTGATGACGGACTAAGAGTTTTTGCACAAATTACATGTCTTTACTAATAAATAAACATGCTGTTGAATATTTGAAACTAATTTGGCTGGGCACTGTTGCTGCCATAAGCATTAGTTTCAGAGTATTCAACATCTTACCTGCATAAATTTGTGGAAATTGCGATTCAGAGAGTGCAGGGATCGGGCGTAGTGTGGCTGGAGTTTAGGTAGAGATGGGCGGGGCATAGCTAAAACGGGATTCCTCCGTTCTCTAGTATTGCTCAGAATCTACATTTACGACCATAGAGGGAGAGCGGATCAGGTAATAAAATATCTCTTTCTTTCTGCATTTGCTAGCAAAGTCTGCCAGCGTGATTTTTCACTGTTGTGTCTTAGGAGCTCATGTTCCATTACAGGCAGATATTGCTTGTAACACAGGCAGTTATGGAGATCTTGTTTCTACGAGATTGGCACATATTGAATTGATACTGTAAATCTATAATTCTGTCCCATTCGAAATGCTAGCCATCAGCCAAAGTCCCGATTGTAAATGACTTTCATTCTCTGGAATGTACCAACAAGAGTCACTACAACATCTGCATCCACAGTGCATATCTGAACTGTTATCCACACTGGTCTATTTATGCAAAACATGAAGCACAGCACTAAGGTTTGTCACTGGGATGTATGAAATTGTGATATTACAGACTCCCCCGCTATGGTGAGTAGCTATACCCATCTTCTCTTGGTGTCCATGTGATTTAACCTACTTTTGAACACACAAATGATAACAGTACATTTGTTTTGTGAATCAGGAAGAAAGTCCATCCAATTGATAGCAATTTTTATCCCATCAGACACTTCTCCAAACCCGTTTCCATTTCTTTTAATGGGTAGTCTCTTTTATTATTATTATTATTATTATTATTATTATTATTATTATTATTATTATCATTATTATTATTATTATTGTAATTATTATTATTATTTTTATTATTATTATTATTATTATTATTATTATTATTATTATTATTATTATTATTATTATTATTATTATTATTATATATCAGCTACGATGGCAAAGTGTGCTCGTTGTATGGGGAGACAGATGGTCCTGTGTATAGATGGTCCTGGGCCGGGTCTATGATGTTTTCTGTCACAGTTATAACAACAATAGGTAGGTGATGTAATAATACTCAATCTTCTTTAATCTTATCTACAACTAGTTGAAGCGTCTGTTGAGGATTCTAAATAACAATATTCTGCATACATCATCTTCGATTTATGCATTCTTTCCGATTGCCAGAAATGAATGAAACATCACTTGTGCGAGGCTTGTAGGCAGATGTGTTGATGGAGGACCATGGACACGATAGATGAATGAATGGAAGGGTGGCTGGGTGTATTGGTTAGTGCGTGGGAGCAATCGCATACATGGCAGACTGCTTGTAACAAGAGTCACAGATGCCTGAATAAAATGACGGATGAATGGATTGATGGATAGATAGATTGGTATGTGTGAGGCTGTATGATTGGTTTTGTTGAAGAATGAATAGTTAAATGGATGACTTGATGGATACAATTATTACTAAAATGACTATCCGTATAAACAAACGTGCATCTAGTATTGTCAGTCTTGTTTTATGGTAACAGGTTATGGCCATATTGCTCCGAAAACCTTCTGGGGTCGATTAGTGTGCATAGCATATGCTGTCCTGGGAATTCCCCTTATGCTTCTCTGCCTGGCAAATATTGGTGACGTCATGGCGGATATCTTCAGATTTATCTACTCCAGGATATGCTGTTGTGGGTGTTGCCGAAAGAAACCACGACCAGAACAGGTAATTCATCTTGCTCGTTTGAATTAATTCTTGAGACTATATGCATAATGGCACTGTCGAGTTTTAGCTATGCCCCGTCCATCTCTATCTAAGCTCCACCAAAACCTCGTCAGTTTTGGGATCGATCGATCTCCGAACTCCCAGACTATCAATTTCCAGAAACATATACAGGTAAGGTGTTAACTATTTTGAAATTAACTAAACTGTCAAACTAGTTTCAAAATATTCAACAGAATATTTATTAAATGGTAAAACCATGCAATTCGTACAACGTGTCAAACTATTAACCGTTAAAGACGGACTATATCGAGTCATTTGTGACGTCATTAATTATGACGTGATCTTACACCTCACGTAGCTGATTATGGCGTCATATGACGTCATCTGATGGATTGATAACGTTGGAAAGGTCCGTTCTCACATTGCCGCGAATTAACTGACTTGTTTGATAATTTCATAATTATTGCAAAATCTATATACAAGTTAGTATTATATGAAGAAGATATTGACAAAGACAATAATGCCACGCATATATGCGAAAAAGAACTGATTACACCTGTATGATGTTTATACTACGCCAGCCACAGATTACATAGTGAATGGCAGAAGCCAGAATTCTGCTAGACCAATTTAAATCTGTATTTACACCAGATGTTGACAATGCCATGCGTCATGCGAGCAATCAATCACACATATTACCATAAAGCATGAATATGTGATTAAACAGCTAAGCGACCCTAAAGCAGCCAAAGCCTCAGGACCAGAGAGCATCCGAAATAAATTTCTTAAATGAATGTGCTGAAAACATCGGTTCTTGTCTAAGCCTGATATTCCAGAAATCCCTGGATACTGGAACACTACCCGAGGACTGGCTCATAGCAAACATATCTAGTGTCTACAAGAAAGGAGACAATCATCTTGCAGAGAACGACCGACGAATCTCTCTTACATCTGTGGCATCCAAGCTACTAGAACACATCCTTGACCACCTTGCGTGAAACATTACACTGACGAACCTGGATCATAGTTTTTGTTCCGGTTACCCATGTGAAACCCAGCTGCTCATCACATCTTGGGATCTGATCAAATCATATGATGCAGGGACACAAGTTGACATCAGCTTCTAGACTCCTCGAAGGCCTTCGACACGGCCCCTCATGACAATATACAAACTATACAAACATAAGCGTTATGGCATCAGAGGCACTACTCATCAATGTAGGCTTGCGCAATTTTTCGATTTAATCGCGAAGTTCGATTTATTTTTAAAATCGCGATTTTTACGATGTAATTGAGGAAAAATCGGAAAATCGTCAAAAATTTCACGTTTAAAAAAAAAAATCTGAAGTGTGTACTTTTCCGTCGCATTTTATCAGTACATGAGTGCAATTATAATCGATTCACGCCTGTGTTCATCGTGTTTATATCCCGCCGCGCCGAATAATTACTAATCACAACACAAAGTCCCACAATAATCAAGCCAACAATAGCGAAGTTAACACCTTTGTCATTGAGAAAACCAGATAGTTACTCCGTCGAATCGCCATATAATTTTCTTTCTTTCGCTGCAGACCCTGAGTCTGTCGTGAAATGCCAAGTATATACTTAGTTGCAGAGCGTTAGGCAATCAGTGAACATAATTCTTTTTAATTCTAGAGTTAGCAATTTTAGGCGGTGTAATAATTTTTCCTTTTTGATTCGGCTGTCATGTCAAATTAAAGAAAATAAAGCAACAGCATTCCAGGTTATTTGATTTTGAACTGTGCGTTCTGTTGATTACTCTTAAATGTAAATCGCACATCCTGAGTGCAAATATAAACTGCTCTATAGGACGAGTTTACGCCGTTACCCTCGTACCTACTCAAAGCTCCCGTCCTATGTATGTGGATTGCCCAGTATCTCCCCCGGGTACTAATATTAACGTCTTCGCGTTACTCCGATAATGACCTAAACTCGTTCTACAAAGGGAGGCTATAAGCGGAAGCTAATACATCATGTAATTTATATTTTTTTCTCGGCGACGTTTTATCTCAAATTTTGATGAAATAAATAATGTTTATTAAACTATACGCAATATTTAGGCGGTCCCAATTAATAATTTCACTCCCGCGATGATGGATATAAGGGTATACATTAAGCATAGACGTAGGACGGTAAGAATTCGGAGCATGAAAATGTGTTCTAATTTCGTGCTATTTTTGTATCATTTATTTAAACATTTTCAAGTCACGTTACCCCGGTTTATACTTTTGGGAATTTGGAATTACGATTTAATCGAAAATCGCGATTTTTTTTTTATAAAATCGATCGCAATGTTTCAAAGCAAAAATCGCGCAAGCCTACATCAATGGCTATCATGCTTTCTCACTAATCACGTGTTGCGTGTTGTCCTTGAAGGGAATCATCATAGGAATCTCCTTAAGGCACTGTCTTAGGTCCTCTCCTATTTCTATGCCATATAACCAACCTACCGAGTAGAGGAAAATGCCAGATCCGACTGTTTGCGGATGACTGTCTGATATACCATGAGATAGATTCACCATGCGACCATTCTGTCTTGCAACCAGACGTTGACGCGGTAGAATGCTGGACATCAGACGGGGGCGTGCAAATTCAATGCAAAGAAATGCTACATTCCAAGTGTAAAAGACAAGTGACATCACTACTATAGACTTGGCAACACCATCCTACAGCAGGTTACAAATAACCCTTACCTCGGTTTCCAATTCGCTGAAAATCTTAAATGGACAGCGGGTAGAGGCAAAATCATAAACAACGCTAATGCAACACTTAGTTTCCTTCGAACGAACCTAAGGAACTGTCCAACATCATGCGGGAAGAATGCTTGCCTATGACTTGTACGATCCATACTTGAGTATGGCTCCGTAATATGGGACCACTTACTCCAATCAGCCATCGACCATTTAGAAAAATGCTAAAAACCAGACAGCAAGATTCATCACTGGTGACTACAAGAGCAGAACCCCAGGACGTGTTACCCAGATGCTGCACAACCACGACCTAACACCATTACAAAAAAGGCGTAAACAACTCCGGTTAACATTTCTATTCACGTTGGTTGAGGGATCGATTCCAGGTAGCCCTCCTCATAAATACTTGACACTTAAACAACTAAGAAAAACTGTTCTCACGCGGAAAGTTCGAAGGCTACCTGGCATCCAACATCTGTGAACCGCAGGTCACAAACAATTCTAAGATGTTTATGTGTACCGTAAAACTGTAAATTACTGGAATCATCTAGACAACACCCGTGTCTGTGCTCCAACTGTTGACAGTTTCCGGTTCTCATTCAACAGCAGACCACCCGTATAACGCGCTCTCTCATCCGCTGTGTTAAGCTAGTATTGGTTCTACAACGTACGTCATACAGATACATATACAGTACATTTTCTTCATCATATATGCGTAGTCCTGCATACCATTGAATCACTCGCAGAATGCAAAGTCGCGTGGTGTAACCCTTATAGAGACACACATGTCGTAGGTATATGCACTTGCTGATAGCAAAGCAATGGAGCAATCTACTCTCTAAAAGCTACCCCAATGAGAATTAAATGGCAGGCGATCTTTGCTCGGATGTGAGGTCGTCCCTGGGACTGTATATCTGGCTGAATAGGGATACTCAGCAGCTAGTTAGGCTGGTTAGAGATTGTCATTTGATGGTTGTCATCACCTGATTGATTAGTAGGCCTAAATCGAAGCAAACAAGGCTACAGAGATGGCCGTGGCGGACCACCTCCTTTTTACTCACGCTTGGAATCAATTAAACCCTTTGAAACATAAAATCCCTGAATCTAAATTTCAATGTAACTATACAGGTGAGCTGTTGAATATAGTGAGACTAACTTCACTGGGGACTGTTACTGCCTATGACATAGGATCTCTGGTAGAAGACATTGTAATAAACTGTGATTTGGCAGTGATATTCATGGTTTTAGTCAGAGATACTTTCGCGAGAGTTTGCCGGAGAAGCCTACAAGCCGTGGAAAGTGTGCAAAACTTATCAACCATGCTCCAGCGATCCATGCCCTCATTCTGAGAGAACACGCCCTACATTACCTGATCATCTCAAAGATAAAATGTTAGGTCCATAGACTCCACCTACAGCAGGTTGAAAACAGGATGAAAAGGAGATGGAGGCTAGATCTTCAGCTATGTGTGGGGAAATTTGGGGAAATTAGTCACCACACACGAGGCTATATTGTATCTAGGTGAAAACTATGAGGAAAGCATAGAGTGTTATTAATATTACGTTAAGAAAAGATAATTGATGTGGATTAGTTGAAGTTGATTAATTTGACAGTTTGGCGCCAGCTTGTATGATGTGGGCATGTTTTAGTTATTATGGAACGATCCATATGGAAGAGGTCTTAAATTCAACGATCAGAAAGTGAATATTTTTGAAATACGACGCTCCAAAATGGTGAAATGTCCCGCTGATTTCTAGGTAAGTTCCACCGAAGTTTCGCCCGTGTTGGAATCGATAGATCCATGCACTCCCTGAATCTCTATTTCCAGAAATCTATACAAGTCAGCTGTTGAATATTTTGAAACTTATATGACTATTAAGACATACAATTCGTACAACGACGCTTAGTCCGTCATCAAATAAGCGTTCGTGAAATTGATGATGACGTCACCATACACGCTGCGTAGTTTATTATGACGTCATATGATTGATGAATAAACCGGAATCCTCCATTGTTCACAGGGAAAAGAAATAATAATTTCTCTATCATTTGAGAGATTCTTAACCGCCGTCTACAGAAGCGGAAAGTTACCAGTCAGTCTAGTCCCAACAGTCTAAACGGTGGGATAAAACAGAATGGAATACCCAGCCGACTTGGCCTAACCTATGCTGGGTGTTATATCATGCTCATGGGTCCAAATCGAACATATTCGTCAGTAGAATTATATTGTTGTAGCCAGGGCCAGATTTCTTACTGTGGATACCCACTGAGCAATACTTTGGGGAGGTCATGAGAGGGTTTCTCCCCTCTTATAAATGATGGACCCGGGGTCATCTTCCAGAGACAATTGAAAATTAGATGCTATGAGAAGCCAGTTAATGGCTTCTCATGGCACCTAATTTCCAATTTTGTCTGAAGGAAAATCCTGCCCACCCACACGCTATGGAAGGGGGGGGGGGCCACATAGCCATTTCCAGCATTCTGAGTTACAAATAACAGCTTTATTTTGCTTCGAGTGTTGCCATTCATTCTCAATAAAATCTGGACAGCAATTTAACAATCATCTTATCACAATAATTCTCACTGATCATTCCTTTTACATTATAATTTTGTCTTCACTGCACAAGACTACTTCTTGGCGGAGGCCCATATAGTATCATTCAAATTTGATTTTGGTTGAGGCCCATGTGTTACTGCCCAATCTACCCGGTCCTAAATCTTGTACTGGTTGTAGTCTATTGTTGACTAGATTATTTTTTTTAATTTGTGCCAAAACAATTTGAACCCTGTCATATATATCCATTGGTGTGATTCCGGAGATGTGCAAATATTGACTTAGCGAATTACGATATTGACAGATACACTATAAATACGTGTCAAGATCTTTGCCAGCTGTACCTGACAAGGCAGACCAGCTGTACCCGATATGCGATGTACAAGCATACTTAAATCATAATCCGCATAGTAGCCATTAAAATGAATAATTAAGCAGTTGTCGGTACAACTGCACACTGCACGCTGATACGAGGTCGATGTTGTGGCCTGTGGTCATGCAGTGCAACATGACAGTTATGAGAACATTGAGACTATTAGCAACACACATGAATTCTTTGTATAAGATTAGTATGACGCAGAAACGTACCAGGTTGTTGTCAGTTATGAAGCTCTGATTGCGATTTTGTGAATACTTCATACACCGCAATAGCAATAATTGTAAATACATGCTTCAAACAACCGTGCGTCATAACATTAGCTTTTAGAGAGGCGTATAATATAATGGTAATACACCTTCCTGTCTGATAACAGAGTACGAATAAGGTGTCAAAGCCAAGACTAGTTCCAGTATTTCGGCTGTTGAAGTCAGATCCATTTACATATTTCTTAGAGCAATGCTTTCTACTCTTCATCTGAATGATGTCACACTTTTAACATACAGCTTATTTTGCCGACTCACGCTTAGTATTCAGTAGGCCTTTTACCAAGTGTCTAGTGGACAAGATAAATTCACTCCGTATGCTTGTTCACTCATTCGGGGTTTGAGGAAAAGTTATGACCCCAATTTTCACCAGTACTATTATCATCTGCCACATCGGTATGTGCGTGACGCCAACAAACACAAGCATACCTCGAGACACACCGATGCCACGCATCAAAAGCATACCCACTATGCGACATGTGTCCTCCGCTCCAGTGACGCCAACGCATCATTGCTTATATCTGACTGAACATTCCTTTCTCCAAACGATTTAAAGGAAAAGTACGCCATTTCTGTATCCGCTATCTGGTATTAGTTAAAGTGTGACTGATTCTTGATGTGGGTAACGGCTAGCTGAAACTGTATTAACCCTTTCATGACGAAGCGGTCCCAAACCGGCCACTACCGCGGTCTTTGGGAATGTCCATTTGCAAGCCAAGAGAATGCTATTTTTGAGATTTTACCACCTGAATGACTGGCTCGGTTATTGACCCCGTCATTCCAGTGGTAAAATTTCAATATAGTCTTCTCTTAGCCTGCAAATGAGATTCAATAAGCAGATATTTTAATGTTCTTGACCAAATTTAGACATTAAATGTTAATGTTAATGTGGTGACATTTATTGGCCCGTGAGTAGCCATGCCTTTGATATTGACTCCTGTTGTGTCTCATAATTCCATATATATATAACATAAACTGTACTACCATATATATATATATATACATATATATATATATATATATATATATATATATATATATATATATATATATATATATATATATATATATATATATATATATATATATATATGTATGTGTGTGTGTGTGTGTGCGTGCGTGCGTGCGTGCGTGCGTGCGTGCGTGCGTGCGTGCGTGCGTGCGTGCGTGCGTGCGTGCGTGCGTGCGTGCGTGCGTGCGTGCGTGCGTGCGTGCGTGCGTGCGTGTGTGTGTGCATGAGCTCGAATGCAGATGCTCTCATGTTGAGACCAATAGAAGTAGCTGATTCAATCAATGTTTGTGCAGTTCACTATAGGCATGGTAGACCTACTAACATATGGAACTGCCTTTCGGAATGAATAAATGTCATGTTGGTAGTCAAGTTTATGTTCGTATGTTTGCTCATATCATTAGGAAAACATGTTCTAGGTATCAATCAAATATAGCAACACTGGCATTCGTATGGACTAATTTATGAAATAAAGTGAACGCGGTGTCATAATCTATACATGATAGAAGCAGAGTACTCGAGCAACATCGTCCATGCCTAGAGAGATGGCAAAGCCTGACAGCCAGTCACCCTGTCAAGCATCATGACCATATTCCTTCTTTAATCTCTGCAACCACCTCAGTAATGAAAACATCAGATCGACGCTACTCCTTCCAGCAATCTATTGGTTAGCACATTGCAGTAATGTATTGGTTAAACTATTCCAGCTATGCATTGCTTGAACACTATTCCAGTGATGTATTACTTAACCAATTCGAGTGCACACGCTGAATGTTGACAAAATAAAATGCTCTGTGATGAAAGATATATTAATTCAGAGATTTCGGAAATAATTTGATTGCATGTCGTTATATGTTCCAGTCAAATTCTCTGGAATTCTTGAGTTACTCATATATCAGCTTTGAAGTGGCAAAGTTTATTTCTATTGCATGTTTTAAGTCCCAACAGGAGCGAGTGGTTCAAATTAACCCAATGGCTAAGGAACCTTGTCGGAGCTTGGAACCAGGGGTAGACAAAGTGATCAAGCCAGTCGGTACAACAAGCAATGACAAAGCGTTGATGAAATGTGCAGGTGATAAGACTGCGGTCACAGGACGGGCGTCACCTCTGTCTCGACCAGTCAAAATAGCACCATTAGACGTGACACAATATCAAGGAAGTTCAGCAGCGAAAAAATCTGCCCGACATACAGATGTATGTATTTTAATTAGAATGCGTGTGAATGCAGATTGAATGCAGATTATTATAATTACTTTCTCTGCCCTTCTTGGAGCCGGGTTAAGCGTACTTGGGGCCTGTGCCAAAGAAAATTAATGGAGTCCCTCCTGGGCGGGAGTGGGTGGTGTCAGGGAAGGCGTTCTTGCTCCGTATGGTGGTCTGTTCAGGTCATTCATGCGGACAATTAAAACAATTAGATACGCTGTTCGAGCAATGGCGAATATATTCATGGATGGAGAGGGGAAATTTTCCATAGCAGCACATGTACAAGGAAAATTTCCAATTTGACAATTATTTAATATCGTTCCCTTCAGAAATTTTCACGGTTACTTTGTAAATTCAGAATGAGTAACAACAGGTTACTTGTAAAACTCGGAAAATATGAAAATCCACTACCTCGAAACGGGCGAGTGTGCACAATATGCGCTCAGAACGCCTTAGGTGACGAATTTCACAGTCTCTTTGAATGTCCAGCCCTAGATAGTGAAAGAAAAGAATACACGGCGAGGTGTGGGTAGAGCTTAGCTAGTGATGGGCGGGGCATACCTAAAAATGGAAAGGTCCATTTGGGTTCAATTCTAGAGAAATGAGTATCTTTAGAAATCTTTTTGAAAATTTGATGTCCTGAGAGGGCATTTATTGCACTCAGAAGATAACATTTTGGCAAAAATAATATGGGCAAATATGTATTTCACCAAACTATTTCCAGAAAAATTCGTTCAGGTGTGCAAGTCTGCGCCTGTGGCTACACCACTCGCTCTGCGAAACATTTTCCTGCATTTAATGAACATATTTAAATTAGTAATTCCACTGATCAGATTGTCCCGCTTTTAACAACATAGAGCAAGGCGTTATAAACGTTATTGATTGTTATGTTGCGTGGACCTGTTCTGTCCGTTTGTCTTCCCATCCTCATGTATGTAATGCGGACTGCTTACTAACGACCCACCAGTGACCAGCCAGTGTTATGTACATATAGAGGGACAGTGACGGCAATGACTATGTTCACTAACCCCCTTTTTAATGCTAAAACGAAAACCATGTCAGAAAATTGTCTTACCTATTTACAGGAAACCTTTTTTCTATTTAACAAATGTTAAAGGACGGGTTAATCTAATCAGATCGTGACCATCTGACATTAACATAGCCAAATTTAATTGTCTATTGTTTGTAGTAGCTCAAATAAATCTCAGTAATTTAATATATTATAGATTAAATTACTGAGGTTTATTTGAGTTACTGCGAACAATCAAATTATTCAATGGCGGCTGTTGGCCAACCTGGCTTCCTCCTCCTCCCCCTCCTCCCTCTCCCCGCCGCCTCCTCCTCCTCCTCCTCGTCGTCCTCCTCCCCCGCATCCTCCTAGCAGAAGTGAACTCTTATTAGCCTGAGAAGTTAGATGGGCATATTTGAAGATATCCCGTGGCGGATGGATGCCTATTTAAACATTCTTTTTGTAGTAATTGGTTTAATATCAAATTGCCAGGTAACCTACAGATGTAGAGAGCTTAAGAAAACAATTAAACTGATACAAATCTCATCTCAAGTGTACTATTGTACTGGTAGACTATTAGGTATATATATTCCATATCATACACCTCTCGGCACCTTCTCTCGGTATACACCAACCCATTATTCCAGACCAGACCCAACTGTCCGCTGTCTGTAGTATTTTGGCAGACCCGCACTCAGCAGCGTGTTCCGCAAACTGGGGTCATGCACCAACGGACTAGTTCGGCGTATGTAAGAGCTGCACCTAGCGACCAAACTGTGACCCACGTACCTCCTAGTGAGAGAAGTGCGAACCATGTTGAGTTATCTTAACGGGGCCCACCAATTGAGTTCCCGTTGATTGCCTGTCTAAGATCTAACTTAAAAACAACAGCAATAACAACACCACCACCACCAAAAAAAACAACAACAACAGCAGCAGCAGCAGCAGCAACAGCAACAGCCACTAACCACCCAACTAACCAACCAACCAACCAACCAGCCAACCAACCAAACGTGGCGTCAGCATTGCCAGTTTGTCCGTCTGACATGTAATTAACCAACCGGTTTGTGTTAATCGGCTGGTCTATGGCCCTACACTGACTGAAACTTGTCATTAGTCGACCGATGAGCGCCGATTAAAAAAATTAATCGGGAGTCGGCAATGTCAGGGATGATCTGGTGGCTTATGGCCTACTGGATCCAACTCGACTGTCCTGTCTTGGTATGTATGATGGCACAGACTTGCGTCTCGCCAATTAAATCATCGGCGTTCATGGAGCTAATCAAGGATTTGCACTTTCTCACATGATAACAATCAATATTTCAAGATGGCACGTGTATCTGAATCACACCTTCTTTATTAGACTACCTTGACAGTTGACTATTTTAAATGACGCAAACATGTTTTCCCTCGCCTAAAGTAGCTGTCGTGCCTGCTGTCATACAACTGGAGATGCGGACGCCACATTTCAACAAATTCCGTTTCACTTTCTGTATTGCTCTACACTGGCATGTTGTTGTTGTTGTTGTTGTTGTTGTTGTTGTTGTTGTTGTTGTTGTTGTTGTTGTTGTCTGTGGCGTTGGGAAAACAGGAAATTAATTTGAGGTGTGCCCCCCCCCCCCCCCCCCCCCCGTTAAGATAACTCAACATGGTTCGCACTTCTCTCGCTAGGCGGTTCGTGGTTCACGGTTCACAATTTGGTCAGTAGGTGCAGGTTTTACATACGATGAACTAGTGCGTTGGTGCATGACCCCCAGTTTGCGGAACAGGCTCTTGAGTGCTAGTCCGCCAAACTACTTCAGATAGTGCGCAGTTGGGTCTGGTCTGGGATACGCGGTTTGTGTATACCCAGAATTAGTTGAAATGTAAATCATGGGAGCGTTCATGGAATAGAGAAATGCATCCCTATCAACATTTAGCTATTAAAGCCTGGATATCTCTACTTATACCTGCTTTAATGGCATGCCAATAATCATGCATAGTTTACGTGTGGTATGTTATATCACCTTAATGGATATTATGAGATGAGCTTAGCTTCCTGTGACCTTGCTTATGTTTTATTGCAGAGTCCTATAGCATCGGGCCCATTAATAGTAGACGATGATAGCGATTGTGATGACGATGATGATGACGAACTAGATAGAGTGACAGTGCCTCTGACTGTAACCATGATCGTGATAGCCGGGTATATCTTCGGCGGCGCGGTGTTGTTTGGACTATGGGAGGGATGGGACTGGCTCCAATCAGCATATTTCTGCTTCATCACGCTCTCGACAATCGGCTTCGGAGATGTTGTGCCAGGGACGGAATTTGAGAACCCACAAGCTCAGGCTCAGCTCATCCTCGGTTCTGTCTATCTGTTGTTTGGTATGGCTATTCTGTCTATGTGTTTCTCGCTGATGCAGGACGAGATCATAGCAAAATGTCGCTGGGTTGGTCGCAAACTGGGAATACTTGAAATAGTAGAATGATCTTATATTTAACTATTCTAGGAAAATTGCGGTCAAGGTCAAATCAAATTGCAACACATTTCACTTTTATGTGTTTCAGAGCTTAGGCCCCCTGCGAAACATTTCAAATTCCCCCGAAATAATGCACGTGTACATTGCTAAAAGCACACTTTATGGTAATGGTTAGGAAAAAGCAGGCCGGGAATAAATATGTCGGTACGTTTAGAGCAGCGTAAATGTTAATGACACTCAATGCCATAGGATTATTTGATAGGAATTCTTACAGATAATAAAATAGGCTACGTAATTCAGAGATCGTATCTGCAAATGACAAAACATTATTTGCTGGAATTCTGTCGGGAGAAAGCGATATGACAGAGAAAACTAGTAGTAGTAGTAGTAGTGGTGGTAGTAGTAGTAGTAGTAGTAGTAGTAGTAGTAGTGGCGATTGGTGTGCGCTGGTAATGGACATGACGTGTATAATACGTCAGCAGCAACAACACAATGGGAGTGCACGAGCCGACGTAAATTGAATCTAGAAGTGTACAATGAAAATGACGTACCTCCGTCAAGAAACACGAAAACCTGGCACGAAGGTGTACGAATTGTATGTCCTTAATGAATTTACAATTTAGTAAACATTCTGTTAAATATTCTGAAACTAATTTGGTTGTAAGATGTTGCTGCCATATGCCTTTATTGGTACCAAAAAATCTAGATTCTGGGAATTCAGGTTTCAAATTTACATTTCAATTCCAACACCCGTGAAAGTGGGCTTGGCTTGGCTAGAAATCGGAGAGCTAGAAATGGATCCATATATTAGCAAGCACTTCAAGCTGATGGTCAAGTGATGCATGGCCTGACCTCTTTGAAACCTCATTCAATCATCTTATTGGCATACCGTATCTGTTGCAAAAGCTAGCCACAAGAAATACACGGAAATTCAGCCGATTAACGTTTTCCATATTAGATGAGATTTCAATGAAAGGTGTCCTCCTATGTGTACAATATACTATCAGAATAAATCGACCGTTCCAGTTTATCCATCTACCATCCATCATATGCTGTCATAATCAATTATGTGACATGTATGATGACGTCATAATCAATGACGTCATGAAAGACGTAGATAAGTACGTCACGAACACATAATTGTAATTGGTTATGGAGTAAACGTGTTGTACGAATTGTATGTTCTTACTATTTAATAAACATGCTGTTGAATGTTTTGAAACTAATTTGACAGGGCAATGTTGCTGCCATAGACAGCAACAGCACCCAGTCAAATTAGTTTCAAAATATTCAAGAGCTTACCTGTATAGTTTTCTGGCAATTGATAGTCATGGAGTTCATGGATCCATTGATCCCAACACGGCGAGGTGTGGGAAAGGTCCATTATACATGATATTCTTTTCTGACTGCACAGAATGTAGCTACAGCAAAAATGCACAGCAGTACTGATAATGTACGGCTTGTACTTAACCCCTCTTGTGTCAACTTAACCATTCAAACTTCAAACCTTCTAGTTATGTAGTGGTCTTGAGACATGAGCCTATTTGCAGGCCAAGAGAAGCGTATTTTTAAAAATATTTACGACCGGAGGCATTCAAGTGGTAAATTAAAAAAAAAATGCTTTAAGCCTACTTTGGCCTTTAAGTGGCCGCTGGCTAAGCAAAAATTTTCTTTAACGTTCCTCTTTGGATGGTCAAGCCGGCCAAATTCAAGTGGTAAATTTATAAAGCTAGTCTTCTAAAATTAAAATTACTTGAAAAATGTTGACTAGTTAAGGTGCCGTTGACATAATCTGGGTTAAAGATCATCTGACCTTCACTCTGAGCTAGACGTGTTTTACGCACTTGCTTGCCTCAGTCCCATTAAGCCACCGGTAAAGTTACTTTACATACTGAGTTTTCATTTAACATATTACAAATTTTAAGATCTGTCTATGCACGTGGGCTGTGCTGACCAACGTCCAATTATTTTCAAAATCTTCAATGTTGTATGATTGTCTATTAAAGCTAGACCATAAGAATGAAAATTGATTTTAGTTCACCTGGCCTGAAAGGTCAAGTAAGCTTATGCCGTGGGGACGTTCCGCCGTCCGTCTGTCGTACGTTTTCCCGTCGTTCGTCTGTCCGTTGTTCGTCTATCCCTGTCAACTCTGTCTTTAAACGACTTCTCAGGAACCGCTGGGATGATTTCAATTATATTTGGCAGGAAGCATTCGTAGCATATATAGATCCAAATTTGTTCAAACGAAGCCAATCGGCCAATTTGGCCGGCGGCTATCTTGGATTTTGACCGATTTTTAGAAACGTCTTTAAAAATCTTCTTCTTCAGAACCACTGGGGGTGGGGGGTGGGGGGGATTGATTCACAACTCATTAGACATCATCTCGGGCACACGCTAAATCGCGTTTGTTTAAGCGAACCTGTTTGGCCAAATGTTTCGGCAGCCATCTTGGAGGACCTAGTTTTCGGGAAAACAACTCCAGAACCGCTGAATGAATCGTGCCGATATTTGGGAGTTATAATTAGGGACTAAGGGCCATTCAAGTGTGTTCAAGGGGGACTGAATACGTTATAAACATGGCAGCCGTTGACCAATCAAAATGTAGCGTGTTTGGTGGCCATATTGAATTTTTTTATTTGATGGATTTCGAAGCCGAAATTGGAATTAAATAGTTTTTTTGGTATGCTGATTTCAAATTTCCACTATCGAAACTGTCGGGTAAATGATTTGGCGGCCATCTTGGATCATTTTCCCGCCGAAATACCCACATACTGAAGCAATAGAAAATGTAAAATGTCTGCTCAAGAACCACTGCGCCGATTTCAATTATATTTGGGAGGAAGCATGCACGCTTACGGCATAGAGATCCAGGCTTGTTCAAAGGAAGCCGATCGACCAATTTGGCTGGTGGCCATCTTGTATTTTGGCCGATTTTTGGAAATGTCTTTGAAAATCTTCTTCAAAACCACTTAGAGTATCGATTCAAAACATCATCTAGGGCAACAGCTGAAACAAGTTTCTACAAGGGAACTTGATTTGCCTAAGGCTACGTTTCCATTCATCCGCAATCTGCATACACAAACCCGACGTGCAAACATGATACATAAAACAACATGTCTGCCGTGGGCCAATCAAAATGTAGCGTGAAAGGCGGGCATATTGGATTTTTTATTTGATGGATTTTGAAGCCGAAATTGTTTTTATAGGCTTTTGAGTATTCTAATTTCAAATTTTCCATTATCGAAACTGTCGTATAAACGGTTTGGTGACCGTTGTTGGATCTTTTTTCTCGCAAAAGGCTCCCATGTGCTAACGCAATAGGAAATTTAAATTGTCTTCTCAAGAACCACTAGGCCATTTTCAAGTATATTTGGCAGAACGCATCCTTATGGTATAGAGATACAGGTTTGTTCTCACGAACCCGGTCAGTCAATTTGCCCAGCAGCCATCTTGGAGTTTGCTCGATATTCTTAAACGCCCCATGGGATCGATTCAAAACACCTGAAAGGTCATCTATGGCTACAGCTGAACCAAGTTTGTTCAAGTGAACCTGATTGACCTATTTCTTTAACGGCCATCTTGGATAATCTAGTTTTCATGAAGATGACTTCTGCTCCAGAACCACTGAACGGAACGGAGCGAAATTTGGGAAATATGATTATTGACTAAGAGCCATAGAAGTTTGTTCGAGGGAAGTTGATACATAAAGAAACAATTCTCGTCAACTCCTTAGGGCTTTACTCATAGCCGATGCCCTTTCTAGTTGAAATGCTTATGTGCCATGTGAGCAATACAGGCCCCTTGGGCCTCTTGTTTAAATATTCTTATTCTTCGTATTTCAGTAAATTCTTTGATATGTGGAACACGGGGCCTGTCAGAAATCAATAGCTGTGAAGAAAATTGTGTTGCAATTAGTTTTGGGCTAGCCGAATGATACATTGGCTAGACTGCATGATCTATGCGGTTTTCACACCGACAAAAATTGGCGAATAAATCAAAATTAATCTGAATATGTGATGCTGGTGAATATTACTGGCGCCTTAAATGTCTAGTAGTGTGATGCTACACGACATTGCTGCAACATAACAATGGAGTAATCCGATCTGTCACTCAAGTATCTGACGCCATAATTAATTACACCACAGGTAGGATGACGTCACAATCATAATAGCCAACACCACCGTTATGGAAATTGAAAAATCCGTCGCGAAGTGTACAAATTGTGTCTTTGATGAATTTACAATTTAATTAATGTTATGTTTGCTATTTTGAAACTGATTTGAATGGGCAACATCACGCAATCAAATTAGTTTCAAAATATTCAACAGCTTACATGTAATTACCTTGATATTGGGATTCTGCAAATTCATGATTCAAAGAATATAAATTGATTCGAACTCACGTGAAAGGTGGGTGAAGCTTGGCAAGAAATGGGCGGGGCATAGCTAGAAATAGTCGGCCCATAGCTATAAACCCGGGAATAAGAAATCATAGTTTGCTGGCTATGTATATGATACATACCCGGGTATTAGCGGCATTTTTACGTCGCATACATTCAGCTATGTTACTGGTGGTTCTAGTGGTGATTCAGTATAAGGAAGCCTTCTAGGTGATCTCACCAAGCAAAGTGATAATGCACATATCTGGATGTGATATTAATTTTATATTGTGCTTGAATAAAGTGATTTTTTGAAATAACTGGTGATGAATGAATTGTTCTTACACCCATATGACCCAGTCTAAGTTTGGCGAGTGGCTTGTGAGTTAAGTTTTCGCTATTTGAGTATACAAATGGGATTTCATAATATTTTAGATTTATGTTTGCTCTGCTATTGACACTCACTTCCCAGTTGAGGACGTTTGTCTTGTAAAACATGTCGACAATCCATATTGGATTATATTGCTGTGTGCCATGTTCACTCACCACTTTATGTTGGTATTCTCCTCTCAAGTAGCGGACTGTATGCAGGGCCGAACTGAGGACTCAAGGTGCCCTGTGCATAGTTTCTGAAATTTCTACGTTGTGGCCCTCGGAACTGCCATTAGGAGAGTGGGAAAGCTAGGGGCCATTTTCAACCGTAATGGGGGTGGGGTGGGGTGTAGGTGGTGTGGGGTGTGGTGTGGTGTGGTGGGGTGTGTGGGTCAGAGGCCAGAGGGATTTGACCACATCAGTCTTATACAGTACAGCTAAGAAATTGCGTAAAATATTTCAAACACAAAATAAAGAATACTGTTGAATATTTTGAACATAATTGGATTGGAAGACATTGGCAGCAATGTTTTTCAATCCAATTATGTTTAAAAATTCAACAGAACATTTTTACCTCGTGTTCAAAATTGTTTTCATTTGGAGGCAGTTTGACTTATTTATGAGTTGCACTATATGTGTGGCATCTATGTGTGTAACTTGTAGTTATGCAGGGGCCCAGAAATTAAGACAAAAAAGAAATATTTGTGTCACTTTGTGGGGGCCCATGGCAATTTTGGGGCCCTGTGCAAATGCACTTGCTGCGCTGCCTTGAATAACGCTTACCATCACAGCGCAATCCACAATGAGCCCAGAGAAAAGCCAGGCGAGGGTCAGGCCTGTTCTTGTGATAACAACCATCTGAACCGAATGCTTTTGGTGAATTTACAAATTTGTAGACATTATGTTGAATATTTTGAAACCTGCTAGAAATGGGCAGAGCAAACCTAGAAATAGGCGGGGCATAGCTAACATGGGCGGGCCATAGCTAGGAATGTAGCGCTCTAGTGTTATCTATTCGATATATGGGGCATGGGGGGTGGGGGTGTCTAACAGGTATGCTAAACCACAAACAAGTTGTTAAGGACCAAATAAACCTCAACAAGGGTCTTTCAGAATAGTTCGCAATTCACGTTTCCAGAGTATCCATCCATCGTCAGACCTCGCATGACGTCATAATCAGCTCAGCGCGTGTATGATGACGTCAGAATCATTACGCCACAAAGGGTTCCATATAGACCGTCACCAAATCTCAAATGGTCCGACACGTTGAATGAATTGTATGTCTTTGTAATTCTTTGCTATTTAATAAACATGTTGTTGAATATTTTGAAACTAATTTGACTGGGCGCTGTTGCTGCCTTAGGCAGCAACAGCACCCAGTCAAATTAGTTTCAAAATATTCAACAGCTTACCTGTGGATTTTTTTGGAAATTGATAGTCAGGGTGTTCAGAGATCGATCCCAACACGAGCGAGGTGTGGGTGGAGCTTAGCTGGAGATGGGCGGGGCATAGCTAAAACCGGAAAGGTCCATTCATTGGTTCGTTGACATGTCTAATAATAAAGCAAGGCAGAATTTAAATGAGCCGATCCACTAATAAAACATCATATCCCGGTTTATCAGGCCATCTTACGCGGCGCCTCTGTCATTGAAGCGTACATTCTTTCTATCATTTAAGCGTAAAGGGAATCCATTGGTGAATGGCTCTGAAGATTAAGAGTAACTTCCCTTGTATTGTTTTATGACCGGCTTAGATTAAAAGACCAGAAAGCTAGGATTTGAATTTAAAGAACATAGGCGTAGGAACAGGGGGTGGGGGTGTTGGGGTGGGGTGGTGGTGGTGGAGGTGGTTGCAATAGCAAAATGCGGATAGCCTCACCCCACCAGGTTTTGTCTCTCCCATAGTGTATCCCCATAGCGACCGCCTAGGTTTTGACCCGACCCATGCTTCAGCACCCCGTCTCCACCCCCAACCATGGCAAAGTACGTTCCTAACTCTGACGAAGATTTGTGATTGTTAAGTGATGATGTTCTTCCAGGTCCACGTGTATGCTAGCCCTTTATCTCTTGAAATTTCAGTGTATCATTTTCAAGACATCTATACAGGACTGCCGTCGAATATTTTGAAACTAATTTTACTGGCCAACAGCTCCAAATTAGTTTCATAATATTCAAAATAATATTCCGTACATCATAATGATGGCACTATAAATACAAAATGCTAATGTAATAAAAGCAAGAAGTACACTTCCGGGTCCTAACTTGGTCGTAAAAGATATTTAGTTACATACTGTATATCTCACAACACGACCCCTCCCCCACCCACCAGCAAACTCCCAGTATCTCAGTTTCAAGTCCAACACATACATAATTTGTTGAATATTTTGAAACTAATTTGATTGACGTTGCTGCTGCTTCTAGTTAATATTTCTTACAATCTAAAGATGAACGTGTCATAGTTTATCAGGTATCTGTGGTTGATAAGGTCCGTTTTTGTCTGCCTTAAGCCGGCTGCCCATCTAACGATTTTGCCGGCCGGATGCGCTGCCGGCCGGAAAAATCGGTAGCATCGGTAGATGAGCAGGAACTACCGGCCCGATGTTGACCAATTCGGCCAGAAAAATCGGGCGGAAAAAATCTTTGACACTGTCAAGGATTTATGTGATTTTGCCGGCCGGATCGCTACAGATTATGACCGGCCGGCTAGAATCGGTAGATGAGATAACACAATCGAAAAAAATCGGCTTATTTTTTGTAGTATTGTCATGATCTATCTCGTAAGCACTAACTCGTCTATTTTTTAATATTTCAAATTTATGCCCTTTCAAATTATTGTTAATCACAGTCCAGGCTAACTGTTATACAGGAGTAACTAAAAACGACTTCGATGAAATAGACTTCCGACAAAAACTGCAAAACTATCTTTGACAAATACGTCCCATCTACGCCATAGAGAAAACCTGTAGAAGTAGTAGTAGTAGTAGTAGTAGTAGTAGTAGTAGTAGTAGTAGTAGTAGTAGTGGTAGTAGTAGTAGTAGTAGTAGTAGTAGTAGTAGTAAAAACAAAATCAGCCGGCAAAGAAAAATCGGTAGATGGGCGGCCGGCTTTACTCAATGCTAATGATCAATAGTAAATTATAAGCAACCCTGATAACGCTGGTTATTGGGTCGGTACATGATTAATACCTGCCTAAGGACGGCCTAGTGTTAGCTCAGTACCGGCCCAGTAACCCGCGTTATCAGGATCGTAGTGATGTAAAACCAAACTTCTCGTAACCATTTCATGCCGAAGTCTGACAGAACCGGCCTCTGCATCGGTCTTGAGGAATGCACATTTGCAGGCCAAGAGAATACTATTTCTGAAGATTTAACACTGGAATGACAGGCTCAATAAACTAGCTGATCATTCCAGTTGTAAATTAATCTTCCCTTGGCCTGCAAATGGACATTTAATAAGCAAATATTTTCTTCATAATATGATATGTCATTTGGTTCTGCAAGACGCTGGTTCATTAATATAGGTGGTCTTATGCTCAAAAGGCAAGGGCGTACAGGTTTAACAATATAGTCTATTACAGCCAGTGCTGGGTAGTAAATCTATTACTATCCTCTCGCATTGCAGACTCCAGTCGTTTCCATGATAACACTGAGTACTGAGCCGGTACTCGATCAATACTGTGCCCTTTTGGCCCAATACAAACCCACTGCAGGCCCAGTAACATGCGTTATCAGGTGTGAATGTGGTCATCAGTTCTATTAGTAATCAATGCACCCTGAAGCTATCCGCGGTAATAAATAGTAATTACTTGTATCATTTAAACGTCCATTAGGCGAGTTTATTCTGCCGTTGACGAGGCCAACGGTAATGAATTGCTGATTCTACGGTCGTAAATGTTATTAAATGATATCTTTAGCACAAAAGATGTTATTTGGAATTTTCACATCGATTCTATTCGTTTTTTTCACTATTTTACATTGTCTCACTATCGCCGTGGCATTTCACTACTGAGAGACCTGATCAATGCGCAACAGAATATAGGTTACAGATGAAGTATTTGGATTTAGGAGCTTTTGATTAAAATTGAGCAACATCTCAGTTCATCTTACAAGATTTTTACAGCAATGGAGGAATCCATCTTTAGTTATGCCCGCTCAATTCTAGCTAGCTCCACCCACACTTCGCCCGTATGGGGATCACTCGATTCCTGCATTCTCTGAATCTCAATTTCCAGACAACGGCTAACGTAAGTCGTTGAATATTTTGAAACTAATTTGACTGGGCGCTGTTGCTGCCTATGGCAGCAACAGCGTCCAGTCAAATTAGTTTCAAAATAGTCAACAACATGTTTCTTAAATAGTAAAGACATACAATTCGTACAGAAACATTTAGTCTGTCATAAATTAAGCGTTCGTGACGAATTTATCTACGGCATTCATGGCCTACCTGATTATGACGTCATCATACACATCACGTAGTCGATTATACCGTCATATGATTGATGGATATACCATAATCTCCATTGAATAGTGCTTCAACAAGCAGAGAAGTAAAGGTGCAAAGTGAAGTTTCCTTTATCCGAGGGATATGGTTTATACATATGCCTATCTCTATTCTCAGGACATACAATAATATCCATAATAATAGTATTATTAGTATTATATTAGCAAAATAACTTATTTCTTGAAAATTCGAGGTTTTACAATTTCATATTGTAAGCTCCAGTTCTAGATTCTGATGTTCTAACACAATACATAATAAATGACAAGAGAAATCTGCATAGGCCTATATGCTATTTTCCATACAGATACAGTTGAATTAAACCGGTACTAGCAATTTCAAGTCATTCATTCCACAAATGGCACACAATTAAGGGGAATGGGAGATTTTATTAACGATTTGCTAGTATTTTGCAACCCTCTCCCTAAAACTGCAAAAAAAGTTAGTACAAATGCCAAATGACAAAAAACTACAAAGGAATTGTTCGAATGCTAATGAGTACAGATCGGAGATACCTTTATGGTACAGATGACGGGAGAGGTTCAGCACGCACAGAAAGACACGCACAAGGACACACAACTGACCACACTATTCATAAACAGACATATACGGGAAGCAGGGGATAATATGGTACAGATGACGGGATAGGTTCAGCACGCACAGAAAGACACACACAAGGACACATAACTTACCACACGATTCATAAAAGACATATACCACATGCGCATCAGGAACAGAATATATACAGCACACTCCAGGACAGAAGTGCATATGACCACACACCCATAAAGGAGAACACAGGACCCCATGCACGCGCGCACAGGACAGTCACATCACATGCATAAATAAATGAACAAGCAACGCCCACAGATAAACATACAAGTGCACTAACATACATCGACAGTGACACACACCGCCATTGACTTACACACACAACTACGGATTATATACACCCTAGGCTTATACGAAAAAGGATTGTCGAATTATTGTGTCCATACTTTATTGTTGTAGTTAATCTAGTAATACGTGCTGTATATACGGAACGTGCTGTCACGGATCAGGTGCAACTATTTGACACCAAGGTTTGTGACTATGGACTGACGTCACATGTCTCTAAAAGAACATGGGACGGAAGTCAGTTGGAGTTTGGCGTTGGGCACGGTCACTTGTTGTTTTGGATAGTTGGTCCCACTCCGCAACTTGAATATCAAACTGTGGATTGTGGCCAACTGTGCAAACGAGCCAGCGACAGTGTCCCAGCGTAAGTTGTACATTAATAAAGTATTACCGTAACTATAAAGACACGTATGTGTTATCTCACCAGCCAGATGAAAGATCCTGATGTATCGGCAAACGCACGGTACAGAAAACAAACTACATTAATTCACACCGTTTTGAGGTATTAATTTGTTTATGGCAGATTACAGGTTGATGAGTCTTAAGACAGTGAGTATCTTTCACACCTGTTATCTAGAATGGGGATTACACATGTAGAATATTTCTCTTTTCTCTGCGAGTACTGTGTTGCTGTTTTATTTAATGTTCCACCTAGAATCATTGCCAGCGGACTTAGCTTTTGGTTTTACTGCTCTCATCCACTCATTTGAGAAATATTCAAATAAATTTGTATTTGTTTTATCATTCACAATCAAATTGACCTATACTGGAAGTAATACACGTGACGCATGCATGTGTTCTACCATCTCAGCTGCTGTACTCTTCCGTCATCCTTCCTGTCTCAAGCTGTTTGCGGGTCCAAAGTTCGGCAGATCTCCAACACAATCAACATATTTCGCAACCAGCAGGCGTCTTACGGTTTATATTGCCGAGGTAAATAGTTGAATATTCGAGTTGCCGAGGCTCTGAAAGTTTCTGTAAATCCTCCTGGCATCGTAGAAGATGTGTTTTGCATATTACATCCGGAGGGTGGCATGTTCATTCATGGCTAGATACCTCATAACCTCAATGCTGTGCAGCAGACTCGAACAGAAACGATGCGTAATTTGTCCATTCATAGCTGAATGCTCGCTTATAAAGTATCTGATATCTTTAACCTCACTTGTGTCAACAGCGCGGCTCCTCGAAGCGCCCAAAATACTACTTATATCAATTAATCGTTTTATTGATCAATATTTTCCAAGTAATTTAAATTTTAATGGTATTTTTTTTTTATAAATTTACCTTTGGAATTTTGGCCGGCTTGACCATCAAAAGGGTAACGCTAAAGAAAATTTAAGAGTTTGCTTAGCCAGTGTCCATTTGAAGGCCAAGAGAAGAGTATTTTTGAAAGTTTACCACTGGAATAAAGCTAGTCATTCCAGTGGTAAATATTAAAAAAATACTCTTCTCTTGGCCTGCAAATAGACATGCCACAAGACCACTACATAGCTGATTTCGGTGGGTTTGAACTAGGAGGTTTGAAACTTGAAGGGAACCGAAACAATGAAACACAATGATGGCTGTTCCAAGATATTTCGTCTTTTTCGTCTTTGTTTGTATAAATGATATTATAACAAGATGTCTTATGTTACGTGACTTTACTTCATTTGTATTTCAGTAGGTTACATCACTTTTAGACAGTGCTCAACGGCCAATTAAGCGCACGAAGCTTGTTGTCCAGTAACTATGATTATCAATGCACCAAAGTAAAGTTCATGTCTTAATTCCAGGGACCATTTGCTTGTCTTCCGAGCTTGAATCTTGCTCACAGTCTGAGTGTAGGACCTACCATTGGTAAGCCATTTTCACCTATGCGTGTTATAAAATGGACAACGTTGATATTCACTTATGATCAAAAACACTCTCCCTCCTTTATTAAATGTCTCCTCAAGTCACAACTCTGCCCACAAAACATTGAATAAAGCGGTTGTTTGTCTTGCCGTAAATTTCTCACAACAAAATCTACTGTGCCCAGCTGTGTATGTGTATTGTGAAGATATTTCCTTTCATGAATGGACTAGGTGAGAGAGGGGCTAAAAGTCACAGGAGTAAAAAGTCACACGACTATGTCTTGGCAGTTGTTTGTATTTCCATTCATCTGATGACATTGCTTTGTGTGCACATACTGCCTAAATCTGTCGATGGATATCCTTGCAAAGACAACAAACACAAGGTAAGTAGGAATCTGTTATTTTTAGCCTACTAAAAGCGGGATTTGATTTAACAGAAAATCTTTGTTTATGAGTTGATGTTTGGAATTTGGAATGGTTTAATGCTTGGTTTATACCGTAGTAATGTATTAAGAGATGCAAATACGTAATTTTATGCAAAACATTTAGTATTCTGATCAATGGCCTATATAATGTAACTTGACCAACTGGGGTTAAATGTCACAGCTGCGACTTTTTGCCCCAGTATGCGATCTTTAGCCTCAATTTTTATTTTCAATACAAAAATATCACGAAATTGTAAGACTACCCGCACTAATGTATTTAACATTGTATTTCTCACAGCACAATGAGACACCACAAGCAAAAAAACCGACCGAGGCAGTACACGTTTTGCAGTGAATATCTCAAGAATTATGTTTTAGAGTAGCTTTGCTTCAGATTATGATAGCAGTATGCATAAGATACCAATAAAATTGATTAAAATGTAACATTTGCCGTTTAATCGTAAATTTGTAAAAAGTGACATTTATTTGGTTGATGCGTTTTTATACGTTGAACCAAAGAAGGGTATTTAAAAAAACGTATTACTGGAATGACTGGCTTGTTTACCGGGCCATTCCTTCCAGTGGAAAGTTTAAAAAATACTCTTCTATTAGGCTCAAAATGGGAATTATTTCAAGGCCATTGTATTAGCCCTTTTCACCAGCCTCATCATAAAATCGTTCAATACTTTTAAATGCCACTTTTATAATGATGACATTCAGTTCCGAATTTAAAGTGTTGCTAGAATGTGTTGATTACTAAAATAATACTCATCATTAGCTTACTCATTACATCACAGCCCAAGCGTGAGATAGGCATAGGCCTATATTGAAACACTATCTACTCAGCAGGGTCGTCCCTAGGGTTTCTGGCGCCATTGGAAAAGGCAAAGGACCAGTCGTTAAGCGTGTGGTCAGGGGTCCCCCCCCGGAAGATTTTGAAATCCAGATGTTCTGAGAGGGCATTTCATGCATTTCTAGAGCGAAATATGGTTCTTGTCCTAGGTGTGGATTTAAAAAAAATCTTATTTGCTTTGAGTACATTTAGTTTGGGTGGTGAGAGGCACCCCACTCCATTTTAGGCGCCCCTCTAAAATCTGGCGCCCTATGCTTTGAGCCGACCCTCCTACTCAGAGTAATGGTAATTAATACTTATTTTCGATTAAAATGACATTGTAACACACATTATGACACTATTATAAGAATTTACTCTGGCTATGGGTATAAAATGTTATATTTTAGATATTGTGACATTTTACCCCAGTGCTGTGACATTTAACCCCACTGTGGGGTAAAATGTCACAACACTGTCTGACCTAAATAGATTTTTTCACATTATGTGTTTATTGTTTTGTTGTCTTTTAATCAGGCAAGATAGCCACTATATAAGGCTGTTGTTGGCATTATCAAATCTGCTCTTTTTACAACTTGGAAAAATATATGAGCACATGTTCTAAATTTGTGTCTTTTATCCCCACCCTCCCTATTATATGATACCATGTAGCTATAACGCTTCCTGGATACTAATGGATGTATCATTCTTTCAAATTCTTGTAGGTGTTTCCCCAAATGGACCTTTGTATCCATGATATGACGTCATAATCAACTACGTGACGTGTAGGAAGACGTTATAATCTTTGACGTCATGAACGCTTATTTGAGGAAGGACTAAGCCTTGTGTACGAATTGTATGGCTTTACTATTTAAAAAACATTCTTTTGAATATCTTGAAACTAATTAAACTGGGCTGCTGCCATAGGTCAAATTGGTTTCAAAATATTCCACAGCTTATCTGTATAATTTTCTGGAAATTGATAGTCAGAGCGTTCTGAGATTAATCGATCCCAACACGAGCGAGGTGTGGGTGGAGCTTAGCTAGAGATGGTCGGGCATAGCTGAAACAGGAAAGGTTTTATTATAAACTCCTTCTGCTTCTACGTACCCAAAGCAGTTGCAAACCCATAGATATACACATCCCAGTACCAGGGGCCGAACATAGCCCAAGGGGGATGGGGGAGGGGTTTGTTACTGAGATGGATGAATCCAGTCTGCCACTCAAGGATCGACACCATAATCAAATACGTTACATATAGTTTGACGCCACAATCATAATTGCCATAGGCAGCAACAGCGCCCAGTAAAATTACGTCCACAAAAATCAACAGCTTATTTGTATAGTAATCGTGAATTTGGCATTCTGAATTCAGGATTCAAAGTACATAAATCGCTCCCAACATGCGGAAAGCGTGGGCGGAGCTTAGCAATAGATGGGTGGGGCATAGCTAGAATTGGATCGCTCTATACTTAGATGGGTGCCTTAGTGTTGCAAAAAAACCGATGATCAAATTCCTACAGCCATGCTTCCAGGGGATCCTGTCAGTGCCGGATTAATCCTTGCCAGGGCCGGGGGGGGGGGGCGTGAACTGTTGGGTGGATTTGAAAGGCAAAACAAAAGGGGGATCTGGGCGTCCCCCTGGACATTTTGAAATCTAGATGCTCGCAAATGGCATCTCCTGCATTTCCAGAGGTAAATATGGACCATCAGTTGACTGTTAAATTATTATTTTTTAGCCATTAACTTTCATATTTTTATTCACTCAATTTGTTTAGCCGTTCAGTTGTGAAAACAGGACTGGATAAAAAAAATGAATGAACAATAAGAAGAAATTAAATAGATAAAAATAGAATAATTTAACAGCCAACTGAAGGGCCATATTTACCTCTGGAAGCGCAGGTAGTGCTTTCTGAGAGCATCTAGAAGATAAGAAATGGTATTAAACTGTAATACAATCATGAACCATCTGACTCCTAAAACATCAGAAAAGTCTCAAGGCAAAAAACCACTCTTTAATAAGAATAATACTGAAACAATATATAATGGACAAATAAGACCAACCCTTTTATGCAGTTTCTCTCTTTACAAATGAAAAAAAGCTCTCTGGACATTATGTCCAGACAGCTTTTCTCTTTTGTAAAAAAGAAACTTCATAAAACACATTATTCACTAAAACTTTTGTTTGATAGAAAAAATGGGATGCTGATCAAGATATGGGGCCTGTGGCAAATGCCCCCCCCCCCACCCGCTGCCCTTATTATAATCCTCTACTAGATCCTGTAACAATTTGATGATAAATGCTCTGTGACGCTATCTCATGAAATTAGAGTGCGTAACAACATTTTCGTTTTGCTACTTATCTGCGGCTTATTTCACAAATTAATTTAAGAAGACTTTAATTTCAAAGCAATGTTGACTGAATTTGCACATGTTTTCCAAGTTCAATCTACTTGCAACTCGCCTTATAGTTTGCGATTGTATCCACTATGCATGTATGTATGTATGATTACTGTATACTGCGGCTGTAGTAGTAGAAACATCCTACAGCTGCAATCAGTCCTTCGTCGCCTTTACCCACTGTGTCTTGTCCTCAGTCGAAATCGTTAGCTTCCTCGGGTCCATTCATGACTTGAGTATACCGAGTCTTGCTTTCTTGAGGCCACCTCGTAGCACGCTTAGCAGATTTATGAAATGACGTCCAGTCCTGGCTTTGTCTTTGCTGCCTCCAATTATGGCGAATTCCAAGGCTCTTTGTGCTGGTGTCTCTTCTCGCATCCTTAGCACATGGCCAAACATGGACCATCTTTGCTGGGCGACTTTTACAGGCCGCAGCGACGTATTACACATCTTGTCTAGTGCATCATTGGAAATTATGCTGTCTGGCCATCGGTGCTCAGCGATGGTGCGTAGGTGTTTGCAGTGGCAGGCATCGAGTTTGTCTAGAGCTACCTTTGGAGCTGCTCAGCTGTTACAGTTATACAGCATCAAGGATACGCAGGTTGCATTGTGTAAACGGAGCCCTTTAATCAAGGGCATCTTTGATCTACGTATACATAGCCTCCAGAAGAACTGTTCCCCATGATGCAGCGTGCGGCAATATCAGCAGTACTGCAAAGCAGTGAGCCCAGGATTTCACTTTTCCTCTATGGCTCGCCGCCACGAAGTGGACCGCCATTTTCTTTACATTTATACTTTGTACATAGGTATATACGTGGGTGACCTCTGATTTGGATTTATTCATAAAGAGATTCTCAATTCTTAGTTTGCTTGCAGCTATTGAGAGAAGTTCGTCAAGGGGTTTCTTGTCCTCATCTATGAAGTCCACATCATCGGAATATTCCATCTTTAGTAGCATACTCAGTATTGACACTGGGGTTGGGGTGGGGTGGATGGGGTGGGGTGGGGGTGGGGGTGGGGCTGGGTGTTGTGGAACTTCCTCGCACGGATTTCAATACAGCAGTAAGTTAACAGGTGAAAAAGTACCGGAGATAGACCATCTCCCTGCGGGGACCGGATTAATGCCTCAAACTCTACATAATTCACTGACTTGACTCGTACTCCCAGCTTGGTGTCTGCAAGCAGTAGTCTCACTAGTCGTAGCTCATCTTCATTGCGACTGGGCTGGCGTGGTACATCTAGGGTCTTTGAGCGTTTAATTGTGTCTAAGGCTTGTGACATGTCAATGCCCATTTTGCGGAAATCCCAGTGTTTGGACATGACTACCGACACAAGTATGCGCTGAGCCCATACAATGTCTGCGCAGCTGCGTCCACGTTTGAAGCCATTTTGACATGATCCGGTGAAGTCATTGATCTTGTCTCGGATGCGGCATAGAGTAACATTGTATAGGATTTTCTGAATGCTGATGAGGAGCACAATGTGGTTTCTTGAGCTTGGGTAGTGCGATAAGGGTGCCTTGGCCTACAGCGTCGATGGGAAGGTGGTGCATAAAAGCTGAATTGATTACTTGCATATTTGAATAGTTCATTGCTCATGCCATTTTTCAGGGCTTTAAGTGCCTGCTCATCATCGTGGTCAGCGAACTGTTCTTTGAATCGCATCGACCTTGTCCTGGCCTGTTCCGATAATGTGTTCTTCAGAGTTGTGCCTGGTATGGTGTTTATACATTAGGTAGGGATCGTTCAACTGAAGGCGTGCAATGACTGGCTTATGGTCAGAATTGAGGTTTGTGCCTCCATAGAAACGAGCATTCCGAAAACTAATGACATGGTCCAAGACCCGTAGTCCGATTACGAAGCCTAAACCCCGATATGTGGCCTGATTTGCTCCACGAGTACTAGCTTATGGTCTGTCCGAGGTTGCTACTCAGAGTGTTTAGCTACTTTACTCTCTCGAATGCACCGGAGGATGTCGAGCACATTTTTTTGTTTGAAGAAGGTTAGACATAATCAGAGTTGCCTCTGTATGCGGATGTCCGCCCCCAATCCTTGATGACTTAGTTTCCCAACAAAGCTGGTATTTACCGAGGAGACCGGTGTGGAGGTGTCATCTTTCTCTCACTATACATAGTTCTATTCAGTTGGGATATAGACACACAGCAGGAGATTTCAGTATACGATAATTCTATGGGGTGGGAAATGGTGTGCTAAAGTGTTCAACCTATCTTTTGGACGAATCAAGTAAGATAATTCTAGGGGGTGGGAAATGGTGTACTAAAGTGCTCAGCTTATATTTTGGACGAATCAATTTCCGATTAATTTCAATTTTCCATGGACCTTAGTAATATGAAAACTATTTCAATATTTTACATTTTTTATAAGCGTTGGCTCTTCAGGCATCTGTCATAAAGGTGTATCTAATCCGTCCAGTGCTTGTATATACCCGTGTTTCTCAACCCTGTGCGCACATGATTTCCTGTTTCAAGCAAGAACCATGTTGTAGTAATCTATGCCGGTTTTATTTCATATCTTGTATGCATAAATCAGCCTTCTCCATTCTATACACAAAGTACCTCTCATAATCTTTCAGACAGTTCCCGCATAGTCCATTCACATCTGCATTCCTCATAACCTGTTTACGACAAGACGATTTTAGATCCGGAACATATTCCCAAATCTTGTTGTTGTTGTTGCTGTTGTTGTTGTTGTTGTTGTTGTTGTTGTTGTTGTTGTTGTTGTTGTTGTTGTAAATGTAGCTTAATAAAACCTGAGAGGGATTGGAGGCAGGTTTTCAACCTCACTACTTCGCTGGGGTTTAATAGGGAACCACACCGATGAATTTTTAAATCTTAACTCCTACGAACCTTTTTCTTAGTTATCTAGAAACTTTGTAACAAGACCCTTGACAATTCCATTGACTCATGCTTGGTCTGCGGTAACCCCAAATTTTGTTAGCTCATGGCTTATATTGCTCTCTAAGAAAATAATCCAAACTCTATATCTTAAGTGACTTGATTCACACACATAAAAAATAAAATGTATTGATGGATTATTTAGTAATCCAATTGATATGCAATCAGCCATTATTGAGGACTTGCCTTAAAGATCAAAGAATCGTGTGCATCTAAATCACACGCAGCGCTTACAGTAGGATAATGACATTGGGCAGGCTGTAACAAAAATGTAATGTCTATTCTCTCATGAAGCGACGTAGCATCTAACATTATCTGTCAGGTTTTTTTAAATCCAGAATTAACGTTTTCGATATTGCAAAACTTCCCATGCTCGAAAGAGATTAGATTGTGACAAGCGAGTTCAATCAAAGACCTCATTTAACGAAGAACGACGCAATAAAGATCACGTAACCCCAATTGACACATCAGTTTAGATTGGCAGTTTACGACATTACCAGTTATGCAAAACTAGTAGTTATTTTGTGATTGGATCGGCTGATAATAGCTCTGAACATTGCGCTATAAGTTAGTATACTCAAATCGATACATTAGAGCTTAGTAAGACGCTACACTGTGCGCGAAAGACAACATATCGTCTAGACATACACGTGATCATATGATGTCATAATCAATTACTCCACATGTAGGCTGGCGTCACAACCATAATTGACAGAAATACTCCGACGTGATGCTGGAATAGTCAGTCAAGTATACGAATTGCATGTCTTTGATGGATTTACTATTTAACAAACATTCTCTTGAAAATTTTGAAACTAAATTGAATAGGCACTGTTGCTGCCATATACAGTTAGCTTGATATTGGGATTCTGGGAATTTAGGGTTCGCTGGATCCCAACACGGACAAAGCGTGGATGGAGCCATGCTGAGATGAAATCAGCTGAATGATTGAAGGCTCTCAGCTTGTAACGTGGTTGCTGGTAAGGCGTTCCAGCCCCTAATGGTATGTGGGAAGCACAACTCTTTACTATAGTAATTTTTTGCTAGATAGAAGCTGTGATGACTCGCAGTGCATGGTCATCGAACACCGTTTCGGTGGTTTGGGTCGGGTCTCTTGCATACACAGTCCTGGTCGTTGGCGACTTTATATAACATGCTAGGTCCAGAAGATTTACTTCGCTCTTCGCGTGATTGCACTCTAACGTGGTCTAGCGTACCTTTGATGTTTAATGTGTTGTGGATTCTTTTAGAGAGCAGCGGACTGTTCGTCCTTAAACCATTTATAGTACTGATAGAATGGCGTTTTGTCGGTTTGATGGTATGCGCCCCATACAATGTTGGTACATTCTACAGTAGGCTTGGCTAGGGCTTTATAGCTGTTTGTCTTAATGCTTTTGGATGCAATATTGAAGTATCTCCTACGGAAGCTGAGCATGCTGATAAATTTATTACAGATGTTGTTTATATGTTCGCGCCAATTTGGATCTGATGTGATGGTGATACTATATGCGACACCCGAGGAAGCCATGTTGTTGAGGGTATATGGAGATATTCATGTCAGCATGCTTCACTATATGGCTGACCACTATGTGTTCTGTAGCTCGCGGGGTATGTACTGGTCCACCATGACGTTTCCACCCATCGCACCGCAAGTGCATGATGAACGGGGTGGCTGGTTAGCTGCGGATCTTGGGGTTGCGGATCCCGTATGACGTCTCTCCGAGAAATACAAAGAGCGACTTCTAGAGCCGGTGGGACACTAATGTTCCAGTGGGGCCATGCGACCATTGCCACCAAGATCATCCCAACTATTAGTGTCACATACATGTCTATCCATACTAATTTAGAGATATGGAACAATTTGTAATTAAACAGTAGAACTATTTATATACTATACAAACAAGGTGAATCGTTTGACGGTAAATGAGCACACAATAATACACAACACAGGGCTATTTGGTGTTCTTTGGTGTCGCCGGAGGTACCACACAGGTTCTTGAATCCGCAGAGATATCCCCGCAAGAGAAGTATCCTCAACGAAGTCACTAGGTAGTTTTAATATAAACTAGTATACCCCTAACACACACACACACGCACACAAAGACAATATTGTTGGTTCGAGAGGTAAGTGCCTTGCGCGGGCTTCCGTCACAGGAAAATGCCTTCAACACCGAAGCTGAGGAAAAGAGCTGGCAAAAAGGGCCACTCTTTTGTTCAACAGAAAAATGCAAAAATCCTAGTGAAACCATAATTAATGTGATGCATACTGGTTTACGTGAAGATGGGAGGAACGAGTTCCGAAGAATTCCCAGGTCACCGTCTTATGAAGTTTCAAAGACACTGTATTGATAGATGCCACTTTATTTATGCGGGCCTTCTGCTAGCGTCTAACCTACCATTTAGTGGTTAGAAACAGAAACTAGTTTTGGCCGCAAGTGGCAGGGATTCCTACCTAACTTTAAATACAGTTGTCTAATGGGGGCAGCCGCTTCGCTTCCCATAGGTTTCCCGGATTAGCATCTACCTCCAAGGACAGCATGCGTACATGTTACGACACAAGGCATCCGAAGTCGATGAAAATCCGGCTACCTTGTCCCGCAACAACATAGAACATCACCTGTACAATAGCTATGCTTCACATAAGCATGTTTTGATTCCTGACATGTTTTTATGGTGGGGGTGGAGAGACGGATATCCATTGCGAGAATCCTTCCCGTGAGGGCGTGACGAGCTCCAACACTTCATCCAGATGCTGCAACGAATTTGATGGAGATCCGCATCTCGTTCGTTACTGCACGTTACGGATCTAACAGTTGACCTGTCATTAGGGCTAAGTTCCAATATGCCCAAATATGCATTGCGGGCCGGTAAATAAACTAACTAATTCACATTTGTAACTATATGTTTTCGCAGTGCTTCCTTCATTGGCAGTGTTATCTAGCTAACAAGTATCTAAAGATACGGGGGAGATGTATGTAAATCAGCACTTTAATCATCACCGCTCGGAAACCTCAGATAGTTTCCCAGGGTGGGATCTGATCAACGTGCTGATGGGAAGTCCAAACAATTAATAAACCATGCAGCTGGTGGATCGTAGAAAGAGACAATAACTTAATATATATGAGGCCCTATAGGCAACTGGCCGATTTTACACAACCTTGCCGGAGTGCGGGGCTACATTCGGAAAAGAGGCATACACTATATGTCTCTAAACAAAGAAATTGTCCCTAACCACTTTAACCTATCCTATCGAGCTGAATAGTAAGGTTAATCGGTAACATGCCGGGCTCTAACAATTACAGCACATTAACTGGATGGCTAACTGCCATATACAACTAACGAATGCAATACATAGATTATAATTTAATGATGTAACTAAGTATCACAGCAAAACAGAAATTATAACTTGCGGTCTTAAGACCGGTAAGGTACCTATTAGTCATCAGTACCATATACGGAAATAATAATTAAATGTACAATGGTATAGCTACTTGAGTACCTAATAGTCATTGGTATGGAACAGGCTACTATGTTACTGAAATTGAGGTGCTAAGATATTCATAGCGCGAGCCGACACGTTCTCTGAAGCTGGAGTGATTTCCACAGGCAGATTTCCGCAGCTGGTTTCCGCAAGCTGGTCTCTGCAAGCTGACTCCTCCAGACAGGGTAGACATGGTACACACTCAGGACAGTGAAACAAAGCAGTGAAGAAATGTCTATTATATAGTCTTGGTAACTAGTATACAATTTATACGGACGTGAGAAAATTATCCGCCTGGCGACGGAAGTAGTAAAGTTGAAGGTTGCCCATTAACAGAGAGGGTCGTATATAATATTAGGCAGTTACATAACTTGGCACATGCTGTGGGGTGGTTTCGCATAGCTCTTGCGGCGCACCCCACAAAGTTCCATCAGACTGTGATCAAAAAGTTAATTAAACACACATGACATGCAGTGCGGAGATTGAAGTCCACTTTTCAGCGCGGTTGGCAGATCCAGCGAGTCATCCATCAAGAATCACTGTAAGCTCTACATTCCGTAGAATCACATCCAGGGCCCGCACGGCTCCCTCTCGGAAAAGCTCCCTTAGGAAAGTCTGGATGCAGAAGGTATAACTTTAAATTTAGTTTATTACCCCCGGATGGCCATCATCCGGGGGTGTCCATGGACGTCCTACCACCGCGGATGTGCTGGAATCCATAAGACACCGGTTGATATGAGAATCATTTGTAGGTCAGCAGTTACATCCGTCCTCCTGATGGTCCAGAGGTCCTGCGCAGGCCAGCTTCCACACCGGCGATGCTCCTGATTTTCAATCTTTTACCCATTTTATACTACTCGTGACGTCAGAAGCAGATGCCTCAGCCAATCAGCGGCCGAGCAGTAGCCAATCAGCGTGCAGCTAGATCAGTGACGTATTTATCATGTTCACAGATCGTTCTAGATCTATGCATACACGCGATTACGACGTCAAAAGCAATATTTTGAAGATAATTTAAGGGGATTTTCGCGGATAACTCAGCCATTTCTCTGCCAATTTTTAAATGTTTAACAGTTCTAGAAAGCTAGCTTTATTTTGGTCCTGGTCGCTATGAAGAACAACGAGAACAGAATAATTAAAGCTTTTTACGAGTACCCACGCTGTACACTATAGGCATGCACTCGCTTCCAATTCCATGACGTGTTGTCAGGGAAGCTCTGATGCGCGTGCATGCGCACAACGTACTTTATTGGACTTAGCCAATTTCAACGAAAACTTCTCTCATAGGGCTTATGTACACGTACCATCCTACCTGGGGGTGGGGGCGTGCTTGGAGTGAATCCGGAGTGGCCGTTCCATACCCAGCTTTGCCGGGATGGTCAGTACCCACCCAGTCAGTCCACGCTACAGTTCCTTCACCATACAAAATATGCAGGTTAGAAAACTGACTGATGGTTTTCATTGTTATATCTCTGTCCTGTCTTTTTGATCGGGTCTCAGGTTTGCAATGCGATAGTTCTTTTGGTATTATTAGAAATGTGTGAAAATAGTTGTACGTATTGGGCTATCTCGTAGACTAGGCCCTTGAGGACATGCGGTCGTAGGTTGTCTGGTCTTGGTGCATTAATTGCATTGTCTTCAACAGCTTCCCGATGCCGATTTGTCTTATTTCCAGATCACCTGTGATTGGGTTGAATTGATCCTTGCTGATGGTTATTTTGGCAGAGAATACTGACTCGAATTATATGTTTTTGCTTTGTCCACTGCTTCTTTGTATAGGATACCATTCTGTTTAGGTGAAGCGATTCCACTGTCACCATACTTTTTGTGTTTATTATATTCATGACCAGAACCTCTTCAAACTGTTGTTCTGCCTACTCAACTCCTCTGCTTTAGAGGTTATAATTTCCCCAGTCTGATTCCTGTATGCTAGAGCTCCCGGTGAACTAGTCATGTTAGCTCCTTAAATTGGATGGTATCATTTTCGTTCGCTTCTCTTCTTCTTCTTGCGTTCATCTTTCTCATGACAGTAATCTTAGACTGTTCTCCTTATTTGGTGCATGAAAGCTGAAGTGGTCATCAAACTGTCTCTGTCTCCTCTGATCTTCTCTTCAAAAGATACTTCAATAGGCCAGAAGCTTCTCCTAGCCTGTTCATATCGCTGGCAGTGCTGCAAGAGATGTTCTGCTGTTTCTTCTGACTGCTGACACTCACAAAGTGCAGAATCTGTAATCTTGAGACGGTGAAGATGTGCATTGAGACGATTGTGACCAGTCCGTAATCTGAATATACATGTCTGATCCTCCCTACTGAGACTCTGTATTGCATCATTATGCTGCCTGCTGGTGGTTCTTGTGGCTTTAATGATATGGTTCAGTTCTTCAAAGTCAACCTCATGGTTGAATTTTTCTTTATTTGACCCTTCCTTAGCCAGTTGATCTGCTTTGTCATTTCCTAATATGCCACAATGCGAGGGGATCCACTGTAAGTTGACATTGTTCTCCTTAGCCAGTTGTGTAAGATTTTCATTAATTAAATCTGTACTTTCCTTTCCACTCTCCAGCGCCTGGAGCACTGAGAGGGAGTCTGTCAGGAAGACAATATTTTCATTTCTGGTTTTTCGTTGTATCAGCATTTGGCTAGCTAAGATCAGTGCCTGGATTTCTGCAGTGTAATTGCTACAGTGCTTCCCTGTTGGCAAGCATGAGTCTGTTATATCTCCACATGGAAACCGAATGTGAGCACCTGCCCCTCCATTCTTGACAGCCTGGATAACTGATCCATCTGTATAAACATGTATCAATTCTTCCTCAGGGTAGTTTTCTGCAATATGACTCAATGCAAGAACTTTGTTTGTCACCTCTGCTTGATCTCCCATGCTTTCAATCCCTGGAATCGAGGGCCAGATTGAAATTGTGTTTTCTATTTCAGAAGATTTCCACGGTTCCCTCTCAGAGATAGCAGTTATGTTTCTACATCTGTGGAAGATATCCGACTCTCTGTTTCTTTCAATTTTCTTTGATGTTAATAAGAAACTATTCCTTTTGAGCCTTCCTCTAGACATTTGGTGAGTCATCATATGCATGGGATGGTGAGGCATCAATTTGAATTTCTCGTATTAAATCTCGGCCTTGATTTCTCGTCTCTGCTGGAGTGGCTGGATATTGGTAAGTTCTTCCATCGCTGCTATTGGAGTGGTCTTCATAGACCCTGTTATGATACGAAGAGCCTGATTTTGTACCTTATCCAATGTCTGAAGGGTGCTTGTAGCAGCTGTCATCCATGATGATGAGGCGTATTCGATTAATGGCCTAACTCATCCAGAGTAAACCTGTTTCAGAATTTTCATGTTAGCTCCCCATTTTGTTCCAGAGAGCTTCCGCATAACTGCCAGTCTTCGCTTGGCTATACATTCAGCTTTTCTGATTTGCGCCTTCCAGGTTAGTCTTTTGTCAAAGTGCAGAACTGAGTCACCAAATTTCAGACTTGACTTGTGTTCCTTTTTAGTGGATAGTGTGAATAGAGTTGCGACTGTCTTCTGTTTGTTGATCTGGACAAACCATCTTGTAACCCAAGAATTGAGGTGATCAATTATGAGTTGCATGCAGTAATTGGCTGTTGACACATACTCCTCGCTGCTCCACATCACAAGCTCGTCAGCATACAATGCAGCTGTGACTCCCATTGGAAGGTTCCTCACCAGGCCATTGATGAATATTGTGAAGAGGGTGGGAGAGACTACACCACCCTGAGGTACACCATGTCGTAGCAGGACTTTCTTGCTGCTCGTCCCATTCAGCTGTACTGATGCCTTTCGGTTGTGGAGATACTGGCATATCCAGCTGTACATTTTCCCAGAAATGTCACTGGTCCTGAGCTTTTGGAGGAGTCCATGCTTCCATACTTTATCAAATGTCTTCTGCAGATCAACCCACACAGTGATGGTATGCTTTTTCTGTTGGAACGCCTCCTCAATAGACTGTGTCAGATACGTTGTTTGATCCTCAGTAGATCTACATTTTCTGAAGCCATTTTGTTCATCCGCTAAGAGATTGTTGCTTTCAAGATGTCGAAGAAGTCGCTGGTTGAGGATTCTTTCCATGGCTTTGACAGTGCAACTAGTCAGACTGATAGGTCGATAACTTGCTGCTTTAGATTTATTCTTGCTTTTTTCAGTACAGGGATCATGTTGGCCTCTGTCCAAGACTGGGGAACTTCTCCTGTGTACCAACTGTGGTTGAAAATATCCAAAAGCTTGTGCTTTCCAATAGTACCCAGATTCCTCAACATCTCATTGGTTATTCCATCTGGTCCAGGAGACTTCCTGTGTTTCAGAACTTTCAAGCTTTTCTCCAACTCGCTGATGGTCAGAAGCTCATCCATTCCTGCGGCATGTATTTGTGTGTCTCCGTTCCACTTTGCAGACTTCATTGCATTTTTTTACAACTCACTGGCACATCTAGATTGCTTACTTTCTGAAACATACAAGCAAAGTGTTCAGCAGCAGCCTCTCCTGTTTTAATTTCACAATCCTCTTCAAGAGTTAGGTTCGGTACTCTGGTGTTTTCATCGTTAAGCTGCTTCACAAGCCTCCAGAGATTTAAGCTTGACGTTTTTTCTCTCCACGATTCTCTGGTGGCTCTGTTTCACATGGTTGACTTCTGTTGGGACATTCTCTGCAATTTCCCTTGCGTTGGACATTTCTTAGTGTAACCTTTGCAGAGACATATTCCAGTAAGGTCTGTAATTTTTCCTGGATCCCCTAGGAATGCATTTGCCAGCAGCAGAGAGTAAAGCAGAGTTAAGCTCTTTAACAACTTTATTGATATTTTGGCTTTTGACATCAATGTCTTCTACCAATCTGTCACTCTCTTTCTGATATCTGTCCCAGTCTGCTTTCTTATAGTTCCATCGAGGAGTCTGATTCCAGTCAATCTCAACATCCATGTTAATGGTAATGAAAACAGGGCGGTGATCACTGCCTCCAAGCTGTTCCCCAACAATACGCAAATATTCTTGATGTAGATTTTCTGTAGAAAATGCTGGATCAGGAGAACTTGAGGTATGCCATCGTCCTGAGTAGAATGTATGGGGTCATCTGCCTTATTCAAGAGAATCAGCTTCTGCTCATTCATCCAATTTTCAATGTCCTCACCTATCCTATCAGTAGAATGATAGCCCCATAACTGAGAATGACTGTTGAGGTCACCAGCAACGATAGTAGAACAGGGTGAACTAGGATTTTCCTGAGAATCAATGGTTGATTATTAGGGCAGTAATAGTTGACAACAGTGATAGGACGTTTCTCTGGAATTATCTTGATTGTGAGAATTTCAGGTCCGTCCATGTGTCTCTGAACTTCAATGGCGTCTAGGTTATTCCGGACCAGGGTTATGACTCCTCCTTTATGTCTTCCATCCCTGTCAGATCTGAAGCACTGAAATCCTCTTATACAGAAACTTCTGTTGGCATTTAGATAAGTTTCTTGGATACACGCGACATCTACGCTTTTCTCCTTGAGAATTTGGCTAAGCTCCATTTTCTTGTTAGAAACGCCTTCAGCATTCTATTGCATGATACTCAGCGGTTTGCTTACTTGTACTGTAGGTTGGGCAACCTTCTTCCTTTTTCTCCAAGGTCTACGAACTTTACCACCAGTAGCTTGGGTGGACCCCTTCGAGGCAGGGGGTCCCGGTGCTGCACATGCCTGGCGGGAACTCACACGGCGAGCACCATGATGGATATTTATAATATTAACTGTCATGAAAGATGAGTTGTTTAGTGCTATGGTTGGCCACTCGCTCCAAATACCCGGCTTGGTACCCAGATAAAGTGTTACACTTGTTCGCTGATTTGTCATAGTCTTATAGGCTGGATCCTTTCTTTTGATTAAGCATCTGAGCTTTGGTGATATCCATGGGTTTTGATTCATCGTCCTTGCCTAATCTTTGTATGGTGTGTGGGTAATGATCCTTTCATCTAGTTTGGTTCTTAATATGTTCAGACACTTGATACATGCTGTTGTTGTTTTTACCCATTTATTGTTCTATCCCCAGAAGAGGACCTATGCATTAATGCTAGCCTTCTAAAACAGGTTTATGAAAGAGATATGCTGAAAAACATGGGTAGCGATATAAACTGTAGGTTTTAAGCTCTATTATACCAATGATATGATATATTTGAATCAGAATGAGAGATTCCAAAAACCACAGATCCCTGTTTTACGACCATGAAAAAGTCTATGTTCAACCAAATATATAAAATCACATTTTAATACATCATGTAGATGGCGCTTGTGGGCACCAAAATCCATGAATGATTACTATTGCAATTTGTCTTGGGTTCGACCATTATTGGCCTTGGATTAACTGGACTAATTGTCATCTGACACATCGACAAATTTATGGTGATGATTCACATAAGCAGTTCCGTATATTATTGCCGTAGATTTCCGATGGAGGCTGCAGTCACCGCCTACAAACACAAATGCACTGTTGATATCGCATACTAGCGTGTATGTTTTATCGAGCTCAGGGAGGCTCATTTGGCCATTGTTGGCTTGGGCATTATGGCAAGAGCATAGGTAGATGCCCACACCAATTCCAGTTTACACCATGAGATTTCCTAGTCAGTTTGCAGCTCTGTTGCTGGTCAAATAGGCTGTGCTTACAGCAGTGAAAACATACCCTTCATTGAGGTTCCTATCATTTCGATATAGAGTCTGTAGTTATCTGGGAGGTTATGCTGTTAGTTTTATTCTCGTCAATCCTCGTTACAGGGGCGATGACTATGTCTGATTTGATGCTGTCAATCGGGGTTTTCAGACGACATTGCTTAGGTTTTATGGTTAGGAAGTTGATATTTAGCAGATAAAGAGGCATAATTGGCTTCGCTCTATCCATGGAGGTTTAACGTATTGGTGTCGATGAGTGGATTGGTTTCAGTCGTGACAGCATTATGTTTTGTAGTGAGGTGTATTGATTTAATATGCTAATTAGTTCAAAGTATTGTCTTGTGTAATTAGAGCAGCCACAGACATGAACGGCGAAAGGCCTTTAAATGAGGGGTAGGTGGGCTGACCCGTGGGTAGGTCGGGGTGGCAGTGGTGTTTGTGGTGTTCCTTCCTAGTGTGGGTGGTCCGGCGGTGCTCACCGGAAGAACATTAAAATTAGCTGCTCTGAGAAGTCCATTCCTGCGTTCTGAGTGATTTATAAGCATTTAGACTTTGCTTTCACTGTATAGATTGTTTTATATTTTCACTCCCAATTGATCATGGTATTGATGGTTGAATTGAAGTTACAGATGGAGAGACCAACTTAAAGTCAGGATATTGTTAATTACTTACTGGTTAGCCGTATTGGCTGTAATTGCAGCTCCAATCGGACTCTCATCACCACAATCAAATGTTAAGCCATGTTATTATAATTAATTAAATAAATGGAAGGACTATCAGGTCATATTCTATCATAATTATATTGGTTATGCAGATATCGTGAGTATGTGAGCTGTGAATGTCGTAGATTTTAAGGCTTGACTTATTAACTGAAACACCATAATCCACCCTTATGTATAACAGAGACTTAGTCAAGTCTACAAACTCAACTTTAACCATTGCCACTCTGATGTCAATACTCTATCGTTTACTGCGCCAATAGCAAAGAAACTGATGTACATTTTTCAACAATTCTGATGGATAGTGTTGCTACTGCAACTGCTATGATATGCATATTCATGATTATGTTAGATTATGCTACTTTTGTTTAAATTAGGCTTGCAGAGTTACTCCACATATTAAATTAGGCTTGCAGAGTTACTCCACATATTAAATTAGGCTTGCAGAGTTACTCCACATATTAAATTAGGCTTGCAGAGTTACTCCACATATTAAATAATTTGAGGGCGAAAAAGGCTCCCTCGGAAAATAGTGAAAATCCGATGCTCTGTGAAGTCGTTTCCTGCGTTCTAAGTAATAAATAAGCACCTGTATCTTTTTTTACAGAACAAGACCATTTTAATGAGAGGGCTCTGCCCCACTGTTATAGAAATGTGGTGGGGGTACAGTTCCACGGCCCCATTTTCCACCCCTCTGACAGATAAATCAATCCCATGAAATATATGAATACGATCAAATGCGTCACATGTAGACCGACGTCACAATCATACTTTATTGAAATACTCCGTCGTGAACCTGGAATTGTCCCTCAGTTGTATGAATTGATGTCTTTACTATACACCTGTGCAAAAGTTAAGCACCACCCTATTTTTACGCACATGCGAGGGTATATTCATGTGCTATGAAGAAAGCAATAGCATAAACATTTATGTACCCATCCATCTTAGTGCAAGAGGTAATAATGCAACTAGAGGAATGCTGATTATGATGGTGGGGAAACACTGTATGTTTTTGTTTGAACTTGAAAACGAGGCCTGAATATGGTTACGTTGACACAACTGACAACTATTGCCCTACAGTTGACACACGTGGCTAGATTGTCATTAATGGTGTCTGAAAACGAAGTTTAACATCTGTGCACGAGTTTGAGACTGTCATTATTAATACCGGGTATATCCACCTTGTGCCTGGATGACGGCCTGGACACGACGTCTCATGCTGGTCACCAACCGACTGATACGCCATTGTGGTATTCGTTGCCATTCAAGATGGAGTGCGTCTGTTAATTCCTGTAGGTTCTGCACAGGAGGATCCCTCCTTCTCACCATGTTTCCCAGAATGTCCCAGATATGCTCAATAGGGTTCATGTCAGGGCTCCTTGCTGGCCATGGTAGGGTTTCGATGGCATTCTGGCGGAGGTATTCATGCACAGCTCTAGCACGATGTGGTCGGGCGTTGTCATCCATGAATATAGGGTGGGTTCCAGGTGCATGATTTACAAAATGAGGGACCACAACTCTATCCAGTATGGAACTTGATATCTTTGTCCATTTAGTGTTCCAGGTACAGTCAACAGATCCAGCTTACAATCAAATGAGATGCACCCCCATATCATAACGGAACCTCCACCAAATGGAACTTCTTCCATGATGTTACGTTGGTCGTACGCCGTGCGTCTGGACCTCCATACACGAGTTCGACCATCTGTGTCATGAAGCAGGAACCGACTTTCATCGGACCAGTGTACCCGTCTCAAGGATCTCATGTTCCAGTGTCTTCTTTCGTTGCACCACCTCAGACGCTCCTCTTTGTGGTGTGCAGTGAGGAGAGGACGTCTGACAGGTCTCCTAGCTTTCATGCCAGCAGCATACAGTCTCCTTTTGACGGTAGACATTGACACTCTATTGCGCGTTTCCCATTGCTGGCTGAGCACTCTGCTGTTGGTGAATGGAGATCTCCTAACAAGGCGTACCAGGGCTTGATCATCACGGGCAGTAGTCTTCTTCGGTCTTCCAGATCTAGGCCTGTCCTTCACCTCGTTAGTTTGCCCATGTTTTGCAATCAAACGACTGATTACAGTATGGTTAATGTTCAGCTGTCTGCCAATCTCTCTGCATGACATACCAGTGGTATGCATGCCTATGATTTGCCATTTCACACGATCACTTAACCTTCGTCTTGCCATAGCGGTTCACAATCAAGAGCTAATTCTCTCTGTACAAATAAACCACGGTCATGAACACAAAATTCCTAATCTTGTCGCCTAAATCTGTATGTAATGTTCTACACCTCAAACTGGACTTTTACATAACTGAACACGTGTGCTGTTTCCCGCCGCGCACGGACATCAAGCGGCGTGAAGTCATGCATGCATGTGCATTTCGTACTTGGAATTATGTCAGCTAACGCGGGGACAAAAAGTATGGCAGCCTAGTTGTACCATCATGTTTCTACGTTCTATTGTTTTTGCTGGTGCTTAACTTTTGCACAGGTGTATATTTAAAACATTCTGCTGAATATTTTGAAATTATTTGATTAGGTGCTGTTGCTGCCATAGACACAAACAGCACCCAGTCAAACTAGTTTCAAAATAGTCAACAGGTTAGCTGTCTAGTTACCATGATATTGAGATTCTGGGAATTCATTGTTTGATCGATCTCAACAAAACGTGGGCGGAGCTTAGCTAGAAATGAGCGGAGCATAGCCAAAAGTGGATTCAACCACTGCTGAGTCATTTCCTGGTTCGTCATATGATCGATGTGTATATTTCTTGGCCGTTTAAATGGTAGTCCCTACCATTGATTATGTGTGTCACATACATTTCCGCGAGCACCTCCTGTGACAGATTTGTCACGTGTAGCAAGGTTTTATGTAGAATATTCTGGTTGTTGATCGTGTGCATGCGCACTCCATTCACTTTGCATGTGAATCATATCTCACAGAACAATATATCAGGATTAGTTCACACTACATGTTTGTTAATCTGACGTCATATACATCTACTGGGAAGGGTAGCGGAGTATTTTGCGTTATTACGTCATAATGGACGAACCCAAACTATCAGTCAACTATATGACGTCATAATCACTTACGTTACATGTATGCTGACGTCACAATCAAAATTCGTAATGAATGACGTATATAAGTTCGTCATGAACGCTTAATAGTTCGTCAAGTGTACGTATTGTATGTCTTTACTATTTAATAATCAGGCTGTTTAATATTTTGAAACTAATTTGACTCGGCACTACCAAGTCAAATTAGTTTCAAAATATTCAACAACTTACCTGCATACTTACCTTTAAATTGACATTCTGGGAATTAAAGTTTTGATCGATCATAACCCAACCAGTGATAACAGCAAAATCACATGATATAATTCTGGTACATGATTGGCTGTTTCATCAAACATGTTTTACGTGATCAGACGAAAGTTGAGCATTGCGCGACTTTTTGTCTGTATGATTCGACTTGTCGAAAGATGTGATACACGATCAAACATCGTCTGAATTTGTCGAATTATACATGTTTAAGCATACACGTTGCATAGTTTCTCATTTACACGCTTACTTCCGTATCTCATCCTATGTTTCAGGATTTATCAATCGTATCTCATAGGCAATGCCTTAATTACAAGCACCCTATAATGTATATATCATACTGTGTTTAAACTGAAAATAAAAGTAACTAACTTGAACGTGCATCGTGACCAAGCTTGAACACACGCAAGCATGTACGCACGCATAAAGGTAGAATCCAAGACTTCAAAGCGTTCGCCCATTTTTGTATCAGGGCAGAGATAGTCATCTATTCGGCTGGTGTCGCTGAATGCAGAGTGACGTCAGTTGACTCAGGTCTGCGTTTCAGTTGCTATGCCATTTGTATTTACCTCCGGAATCTCAATTCACCTTTCCAACGTACACACCCATCATATGACGTCATAATGAACTGCGTGATGTGTACAATGACATCATAATGAATGACGTCATGAATGACGTCGATAAGTACGTCACGAACGCATATTTGAAGACGGTCTATGCGTTGTTGTGTATAGGGGAGACCGGGGATTAGTGTGCCATGCGGCACTATGTGACCATTACTGACCATACAATGAACCTTTCCAGTTTTAGCTATGCCCCGCCAATCTCTAGCTAAGCTCCTCCCACATCTCGATCGCATTGGGATCGGTCGATCTCTGAACTCATTGACGATCAATTTCCAAAAAAATATACAGGTAGGCTGTTGAATATTTTGAAACTAATTTGACTGGGTGCTGTTGCTGCTGTACAGCATATCTGACTATTAAGCGTTAAAGACGGGTCGTATAGAATCTTTTATGATGCAATGATTATGACGTCATCCTACACGCCGCTTAGAGGATTATGACGTTATATGACGTCACTATGTAAAGGTCCATTGACCAATCACAATGACTATTACAAGATACGGTAGTAGTCTTTCATATCGTTTGCCATGTGGTTTAAATTTCGTTGGAAAAAGCCATCGGGAACTTTAAACAGGAAAAATATATCTTTAGATGCTGTAAGTAAACTTTTGTGTTCCTAATTATTTAACTTTTTACACCCATGCATTCGATAGTAATTCCATATGCTGTTGAAAACAAAAGATACCACTTTGTGTCATGTTAGTAAACACGTCCTCGTGTCTAAAAGGGGTTCGCCACGACGGCTACCTTTCATGAACAATTTTGTGTCAAAGGCACACTGTGACGGGGGAATATGTGACATGTCACAGTGTGTTGTGCCCCTTGTAGAGACAATAATAATAATAATAATAATAATAATAATAATAATAATAATAATAATAATAATAATAACATTGCGCTATGTAATGAAGCACAAATGGCTAATAACATATTTATTATTATAACCTACTTGGCATATCAATAAATCACTAAAGAAGATGCCATCTGGTCCAACACATACTACACCAATAAAATGTCAATATTTAAATTACAAAAGAACGCAATTAGATTAGTAAATACAACGCACATACAAAGCTACTCTTTTATAAAACACAAAACTCTCACATTAGTTGATATGATTGAACTCAACACATTGATATAATGTTTAAAGAAAAAAAACAACATGCTACCAATAAACTTGCCAAACTATTTTCAATTAACTGTAACAACTCATCAACATTATATACGGCAGACAGATAATAAAAATAGGTATCGTTGTCCAACTCAAAAGTAATGCGTGTCTCTGTCAAACGAGTTAACCCTATGGAATAATTTAGATAACAATATAAAATGCAGCGAAACAATCTACACATTCCAAAGGAAATGCAAAGGAATTTTTTTATAAACAGCATGCAAGACCAGTGAGCACATTAAATAATATCCTGAAAATTGTTGTAAAAGTGGCCTGATTACCTCAAATCGTATTGCTATGTATCTCTGTTAGCAACCGCCTTTCTTTTTCAGACATCAAACTGTATAAATAGAAATGCAATATAAAGACTTTTTGATTCCGTATACAACGTACAAAAAATGACCACACTAATAAATAGTATGCAATTTGTGTACTAGATTACTTAACACTATAATAATAATAATAATAATAATAATAATAATAATAATAATAATAATAATAAAAATAAAAATAATAATAATAATAATAATAATAATAATAATAATAATTAAAATCCACCAATACCCCAATCAGTCAGAAAATAAATAAATGGCTGCCTATTGTCTGCCATACATGTGGCTGTCAGTAGGCGGAAGTGGTCAGCCAGTCAATTTCATGCTTAACATATAAAAGTACACTAGGGGAATGCAGTTCATTTCCCTTCAACATAATTTTTCTACAATATGGTTATGGATAAATATAATGTAATGGAATATAGATATTTTCATGTGTTCGTTTGTATAAGGCAAAGTAATATATGTTTCAGATGTTGAATACATTGAATTGAATTGGATTGAATTGAATGATGACAAATTATGCTATTGTAGATGTTGTTGGACATGACTATCAAACACACAGCCTGGGTTCCATGCTTCTGATCTTGTTCCCTTCAACAAAGACGTATTTATGGATGATGCATTTTACCATCCTTTATGGACGGACCTCATTCCAGTATACCCATTGTGGCACTAACTGCTAGTACCAGTAAGCATACAATCATTACAAATTTCACATGTGTGACAATCTTCCAACTACAACTACCAGAACAGTTATTCCAACTATGCAAGCTATAAGTGCTGGCACTTCAACTCCAACAACTTCAAGTAGCAATACAGTCGCTGCAAGTCTATCAACAGCAAGTTTCAATCTAGTTGCTGCAGCGCGGCCAACTACAAGTGTTAGTACATTCAACACAACTACCAGCGCAATTATGGCAATTTACAAACGCTATGGCAGTGCACCGTATAGTTACAAATGTCGTTACACTTGCTACAAGTCTGCTACCTACATCTCCGAATTTCTTAGAATTCTATTCTTTTCAACTACAAGAATCAACTTCTACTGCAAGTTCTCAAATATCTACTATATTAGCCGACGTATCATTTTCCTGTGCGATAGTTTCATTTGCGGACAAGACATCAAATTTCATACTATCTTCCGGTGTTATATCTGGTCATATATCCATAGCTGCATCTGAACAAGCCCCACCCCACTGGCCATTAATACGCAACTAAGCAAATAAATTCATAAACCAATCACATCAATTCACCCTGGAATTATTTGCTCATATCCTAACGCAGAAGTAAGAAAGAACCTAGAGATAGGAAAACGTGGTATGCTGTTGTTTTAGTTCATACACCTGAAAAATAGACGAAAATTAAGATTAAGAACAGCGACTGGGCGAGGGGGTGGGGGAGGGCAGGACAACATACCAATACGGGAAAGAAAGGCGAAAAGGAACGAAAAAGCTAAATTTAGATGTTATCAGATCACAGGAAAATGAGTATATTTGTCTAGTCTGCTGCGAATCGGTCTAATTGATGAACAGTGAGTGCAATGATTAGATTGCAAGGATTGGAAACATGAACGGTGCACATCTAGAGAAACACAATAGTATGCACGTATGTGATCAATATGATTCCGAATAAATTTCTGTTAATTCTTAAAAACGTTTTAATCGCTAAATTCATTGTTGGTGTTTAGCTTTCGAGGTTGCGAATGTCATAAAAGTGATTGTCAGAATATTAGGATGATATGAGTTAATCAATATCATATTGAAATGTAGGGGATGGCGGAATATGGTGGATGGAGAGTCCCCGCCACAGCAGACCTCCCCTAATTTATGAGATTAGCTAAACTACTTACTGAACAAATCTGCATCATCTCCTTCCTTAAATTGGCTACTATTAACCAATTCTTTTTTATGTGTCTATATTTTTGGCAATTGTTCCCCAGATTTTGTCATATAGTGCCCCAGGCTGTAGCACTACATGACACACGAAAATCAAACACGAATCCAGCTATGTGATTTTAGTGCAAAGGAAAAATACAATATTTGTGTGTAATTATATAAAGTACATATATGTAAGGTGTTGACACACAGAATGAACTGATAAATATATACTAAGATTACACATTTTTACGAGACACATTTTTGTGTCACACAGTGCTCCGGATCCACCCATAATGGAGCATACATGCTTTTATTAATCTCCTTTCCGCGGCAGCCAGAAAACAGACCGCTTAGCGTTTTTCAACATAATTGTTGTGCAAAATAATGGGTTTTATGGGAAGAGCTTTCCACACTCATAGCTAGATGCATTGCCCTTGGAAATTAGCTATATATAGACTACTCTTTATTACTCGAAGGAGGTTGATCAGTTATTGGTCTGTTTAAAGATCACTTGATAATCGAGTAAGGTGCATCTAGCCTAATTTACAAACCTTGATTGCGTATCTCAACCAGATCATCCGCATTAGGTTTGATGCTCATGTGATGATTTGTTAAGTTTGCAATATTTTCGTCAAGGGTAAGTAATATCTTATTCGAAGATATCTCTAATGCAATTACTTGGCTAACATTATAACGATGGCAATTCTCGTGAAATGAACGTAACTGCTACTGCTTCGGAACGTGAAAAAATATTTTTATTTAATGTGTTGCTGAAATGCTAGCGCTAATGCAAATGTATAGCTTTAACTTATCCAGCACACTGCCAACGATGCCGATTCCGGGAATAACGAAATTACAAAATCTAAAGCAATGTTGAAAAAACGACCACGTCAGTGAGGTAACGGATAACCTTGTTTACTGAGTCACTGCCTATCGGAATAACGCACGCTCGATTGTCAGGGCTTGGGACTTAAGCTAAGGTACACAGACCGAATCTTCGCTGGCATAATAATTATAGCAAATGGCACTAATGCACACCAGTAGAGAAAAGACTGCTAATTTGATTCTCTGGCGCTAAGTAGTAAATCCTGAGTGAAAAGGCATTTTCTGGTATTATGTCTTTGGTGACATATATATGATTTAATGGTTGCCGATTTTTTTACACACGCGTGTTCACTTATACAGTACAGCTCAGAAATACCGTAACAAATTTCGTAGACAAAGTGAAGTAGAATATTTGGAACATATTTGGGCTGGTAGACATTGTTGCCAAATGTGTTCAAAACATTCACCGGATCATTTCTTACTAACTAACTCTTTTTATTTTGTAAACTTGTTAACATATTTATGAATTGTACTCTAAACAACAAACTCCATTTAAGATGGTATCTGAACTATTTATCTATTAATAATTACAAGGATGCAAAGATCAGAACTCTCATCTGATAACTGTCTCCTTATCACCATGGTGACCAATATTCTAGAAATAAAAGCATTTGATTTGATAAAGATAGTGATCGTGGTAAAAGTATCGATCGTGATTTATTTACTTTGTGTCCATGCTGTGTTCCCATCCGAAGAAAGGACAATGACATGGTCCAGACACGATATTCCTCCTTGGATGACTATATTATATATACATATATCAGAGTTGCTGAAATACATTCACGTATGATTCCACATACAATAATGATTTACAGAACGTTTGGTGCTATTTAGAACTCTGGCATCCATCCCATGATTTGCAGATCGCATCTCACAGTTTAATCAAACACGACAATCCTACCATCACAACAAGTTACACTGCAGCTAACCCGTTGTCTGATTTGAACATGGGAGAATACTTCAGAGGTCGGCGCAAGCAGAGCCGGACTAAGCCTATTTTGGGCTCAGTGTTACTATGTTGTTGGGCCGGGCCCCTTATTACCTGCTGCTGCTGTTACTACTACTACTACTACTACTACTACTACTACTACTACTACTACTACTACTACTACTACTACTACTACTACTACTGCTACTGCTGCTGCTGCTGCTGCTGCTGCTGCTGCTGCTGCTGCTGCTGGTGCTGCTGGTGCTGCTTCTGCTGCTGCTACTACTACTACTACTACTACTACTACTACTACTACTACTACTACTACTACTACTACTACTACTACTACTACTACTACTACTACTACTACTACTACCACTACTGCTACCACTACCACTACCACTACCACTACCACTACCACTACCACTACCACTACCACCACTACCACCACTACCACTACTACTACTACTACTACTACTACTACTACTACTACTACTACTACTACTACTACTACTACTACTAATAATAATAATAATAATACTACCACCACCACTAGCACCACCACCACCACTACTACTACTACTACTACTACTACTACTACTACTACTACTACTACTACTACTACTACTACTACTACTACTACTACTACTACTACTACTACTACTACTACTACCACTACTACTACTACTACTACTACTACTACTACTACTACTACTACTACTACTACTACTACTACTACTACTACATCTTTGGAGCTTCGAACCTGAGTCGCATTAATGTTGAGCCCCACCCTGAAACCCAAGTTGCCTGCTACCCAGGAGCTAAATTGTGTCATGCTAGAGGACTAATTCAAAAGTACACTGGATCATTTAAACCAGAGAAAATGGTGATTAACATTGGCATTAATGATATGAATGAACCCATCTCTAGTTCAAAACATAGATTAATGCTGCTTCTCAGTGCGATTAAGTCCAAATTCCCAAAGACTGCGATTTACTTCGCAAAACTTAACTATTCAAGTCGGTTGACAGCTCAGCAGAAGTTGGCGATTCAGTCCATCAATTCGACGGCTGAATCATCAAAATCTGTGACTGTCATTCCTGCACCTAGACTCTCCGAATTTAATGTTGTTAAGGATAACATTCATTGGACTGAGAAGACAGCTAACTCGATGTATTCTGCCTGGCTTAAATTCCTAAATTTAAACTAGACAAGGGCCAAGGTAACATCCGCCCGGAAACAGGACTGGGCAGTAATATTGTCAATCTAACTGGCTCCCCATTAGGTGAAGCAGAGCAGTCACTGCTCAATTTTGGTCTTACATTTGTCCCAACACCAAAACCTAAAACAGGTTTGGATGCTCTTTTAGATAATGGCTGTATGGAAACATCTGAATTTAGTCACCGTATTAAGTTAGCAGACTTCTTTCGTAACTCTAATAGTAACATTCCACCATTCATTGAAAAAACTGGCTGGGCACCAAACGTAAAAATCCTGGACCCAGCGATCGGTGAAAGCATAGAACTCTTTTCAGAACGTGTTAAAAATTCTACATTCCCTAATGATCAACCAAATTTACCCTATGAGGAACGCCAGGCCTTAATTGAATTGTCTAAAAACAGCGAAATTGTCATCAAACCTGCAGATAAAGGGTCGGCGACTGTAATAATGCTTAAAGATAACTATAAACGTGAAGCACAACGACAACTTAGTAACCCAAAGCATTACCAGAAACTAAGCAAACCACTTTGGCAAAGTAATTGCATCAAATTTAATGAGATTCTTAAAAAATTGCTCGATAGCAAGAAGATCACCGAAAAGCAACATAAGTATCTCTTTGCTAAACTTGAGTCAAAAACACGGACTTTCTATCTTTTGCCAAAAATTCATAAACCCATAGATTCGTGGTTGGACCTTCCTCTCTGAGACCTGGATACCTCCAAATTCATTCTTGGTCACGCTTGACATCGATGCTATGTATACAAACATTGACATCGAGAAGGGTATAAATTCTATCCGTAGAGCATTCGTGAACTACCCAGACACCAACAGGCCAGACAGAGAAGTAATAGCCCTATTAGAGCTGAGTCTGAAAGGCAATGATTTTGAATTCGATGGCGAAATTTACCAACAAATTTGCGGCTGCGCGATGGGCAAGCGCTTTAGCCCATGTTTTGCCAATATTTACGTAGCAGAGTGGGAGGAGGAAGCGTTAGAAAAGTGTCCAAAACATCCCCTCATTTATCGCAGGTACCGTGATGACATTTTCATGATTTGGCAACACACAAAGGCAGAGTTTGATGAATTTTTCGAAATTCTGAACAATCACGATCCGAATATCAAATTAAAAGCAACCACTGACGAGATGTCCGTAGATTTCCTGGATGTAACAGCATATAAAGGTCTAAAGTATGAAACAACTGGCTACTTAGACTACAAAGTGTATTTCAAACCAACCGATTCACATCAGCTATTGCACAAAAAATCTTTCCATCCACCACATACTTTTAAAGGAATAGTTAAATCACAAAAAATCCGTTTTCACAGGAATTCGAGTGATAGGAAAAACTTTGAAGAAGCGTGCTCTACCCTATTCAAAGCCCTCAAACCACGAGGTTACTCCTCACGATTCTTGCGCAAAATCAAATCTGAAACATTAGACGGCTTGGAAACCATTCCAGATAATGCCTCAAATCGTCGGCCTACCAAAATTTCTCACAATCGTCCTATTATAGGTGTAGGCGAATCTCGCAAATACGAAAAGGAAAGGTGCAAGTTAGATGAATTTCTCCCAAACCAGAATACTTTCACGAGCTTTCAGAACAAAAGCAAGTTCCAACTTCAGTCTAATCTAGATTGTGACTCTGAAAATGTTATTTATCTAATTTCATGCAAATTGTGCCAAAAACAGTATGTCGGCGAAACCAAATGTCCATTAAGATGGCGGGCAACTCGACACCTCTCAGATATTAGGCTAGAGGAAGACACACATGTTTCCGAACATTTTAATCTTCCTGACCATTTAGTCCTTCGTGACTTTGAAATTATGCCGATTGAACAGCCACCCCTTCCAGATACGGCAGAAGAAACTGATAAACAAAGAAAACTTCGAGAATCGTTTTGGATTAAAGAACTCGAAACACAGTGGCCAAGGGGAATAAACTCGGACCCAGGCTTATCTGATCAACGTGACAAAATTCCAGTCATTCTGACCTATAATCGCAAAAACCTTGAAATTTACAAAATTTTGAAAAATGAGTATCAAAACCTACAGGAGAAACTGAAACAACCCTCTAACAAGCGTCCAGTAATTGCGTTCAAGAAAAATCCGAATCTACGTGACATCTTGGTAAAAGCAAAACTCAAATAGCTATCCATAATATCCATCTCAATCATTCAACATTAACCCTTGCATGATGGTCAGCCAAAAACGGTCAATTTAGTGATCTTGGGCAATGTCCATTTGCCGGCGGGGATTGGAGTATTTTTGAAAATTTACCACTGTAATGACTGGCTCGGGAACCGAGACAGTCGTTCCAGTGGTATATTCTCGGGAATGACCTTGTCTGTGCCTGCAAATGTACATTAAATAAGTAAGCGCATATTTGGATTTTACTGAACAAATTTAACCAGTAAAGGGTTAACATTAATGCCATATGGCTTTCCTCAAACAAAATGACAAATCTCAGGCAGTAAGATAAACCAAAATATCTTAAATTTTTGAATTCTTTCAATTATTGAAGATTCTGAGCCAGTGCGTTGACAATATTGACTACTACTACTACTTTTTTTTGAAAAACCGACGCTGACGCAGTCGGACAAACTTCACGGAGGAACTCCTTTAAAAAGGCTTGCAAACCCCCAGAAAAAAACCTGGTGAACTAGTAATCTTGATTAATATTACACCAAAACAATGATAAATAATGAGCATTAATACAATCTATAAATACATATGGCTTAAAAAGTATAGATACAAAACAATATGCTGATAAAAGCTCCGATAGCAAAACAAAACTTAACAAAGGCATTACTATTCAACCCAGGTGTAGTAGTAGACCCGTGTGGCGAGTGCAACTATCCAACAAATGAAAAGTGCCTCGTCAATCTATGACAAATAAGTCAATCATTGACGCCAGTGGGCTGATTCTCTAAAGATCAGCGGGCGTAGTAGCATTTGGGTAGTATAATACATATAGTCGGCAGAAAAATTCCAGAAAAATTGATGGCCCTCTTGTTTACATTTTCAATTTACTTTATTGTAGGGTTTTGTAAATTACCATTCAATCCATGTGTGGTAGTAGACCCGTGTGGCGAGTGCAACTATTCAACAAATGAAAAGTGACTCGTCAATCAATGACAAATAAGTCAATCATTGACGCCAGTGGGCTGAGTCTTAAAGATCAGCGGGCGTAGTAGCATTCAGGTAGCATAACATATATAGTCAGCAGGAAAATTACAGAAAAATAGATGGAAATAGATGGCGCTCTTGTTTCCATTTTTGATTTACTTTGTTGTAAGGTTTTGTAAATTACCCGGGAACAAATAACCCTATAAACCTCTGTGCAAATTCCTAAAATTACCTGGGACAATTTTATAATTCAATGGCAAATTACTTTATCGATTGATTATTAAATTACCCCAGTCTGTTTATTTCTTAACATGAATTACTAAAATGAATTACATGACACAGATTAATTAAAAGACACAGATAAATCAGCTGTAGTAATTAAATGATTTAAGCTAGTGCAGGCTCATTTATTTTTACAGCTCCCAACTCTATTGAAACTATGTTTGTTTTGCACCATATGTCCTTGAATACTTTTTCTTTACCATGCTGCTTTAATCTAAAATATTCGCAAGGAATATGATTCAGCAGCAATGACCGAAATATTGCCTTTATTGCTCTATTGTGATTGCCCATAGATGGATTTTTCGTCTGTGCACACCGATGTTTCCAAATGGCCCAAACACCTATGGTTAGTATTGTTATTAAAATAGTCCTTTCAGACTTTATGATATTTACACCGCTTGATCCAAATTCTCTAAATAAGACTACATGCGTGTCTAGAACAATGGGCTTCGCTCCAAATTTTGCCAAGATTTGGCTGATATAGTCCCAAAATTGTGACGATATTGGACATTCCGCAAATAAATGCTCGATTGTTTCCTCGTCTGTTTGACATAAGTAACACCTATCAGAAGTCGTAATATTGCACTTGTATGTCAAGTGTCCCACCCATAGCCGTCGATGTAGTAATCGCCACAATAAATCACGAGCCATATTTGGTATGGATGGAGAATGTAAGATTTTCCATACATTTTTCCAACTGGATGGTTTATAGCTTGAGTCATCCCATCTCCTAATTGCTATGGGAGGTGTTACTTGTTTTCGTCTCATAATATGGTACCATTCCTTGGATCTCATCTTGTATTTTAACATCTCATCATCAAGAACTAATGCGGGTTGTGGAGTCAAACTATTATTATTTACATTTGGCAGACGAAACCATTCAATTGGTACAGCATGTTTTATTTTATTTAGCAACCGCTGGACATCTATATGCCTCATATGTGTTTTTCTAGCTACGTCTTGCATTGAAATCCATCTACGTGTTTGAGGGTGTATCATATCCGATAAATGTTGAATGCCATATTTTGCAAAGGACGGTAGATAAAGTACTGCATTGTTATAACATATATTACTATTGCCCCACAATTGCTGTTCTAGTACTTCCTTCCAGCACGTAGGTGGAGGCATGTATCTGTCAAATATTTCTAACTCCTTAACTTGATCTTTAAACACATCTGGTATCATTTGGCTATTCGGAGGTGGCTTCTTTGAGGTAAAAACATGCTCCGCCAGAAATGGTTCTACAATTCTCTCCATGAGAGCTCGTGAAACACATGCCCACGTCTCATCTGATGTAATAAGATCATCCAAAAATTTTAACCTTAAAGAAACACATTTCACTTTAATATCAATTAAATCAAGTCCTCCTTCTAACTTAGCATTATTGAGTACACGATGGGAAACTAAATGATTCTTTTCTTCCCATATGAATGACAATATCAACTCATTAACCTCCTTTTCTACATGTTTTGGCATGTGTACAACAGATGCTGTATACCATAGCCCAGATAATGCCAAGTTGTTGACAACAAACACTCTACCAAAGATTGAAAGACGACGACGCTTCCAATTTGCTAATATTCTCTTAAGCTTAGATACTCGTTCATTCCAATTTTGTATTGTATTCGGTTTCCTGCCAAAATAGATGCCTAAAATCTTAATGGTATCATTAGACCAATTGATTTCAAGTGGCTGGTCATTCCGCTCTTTCCATGGCCCCAGAAATAATCCTTTGGATTTTCCTTTATTGATTTTCAAACCAGATGCATTTTGGAACTTTTCTAGTACGTGGTTTAAAATTGCAAAATCATTGTTTGAACTGGTAAACACAGTTGTGTCATCAGCATATTGTGACAGCTTAAGTGGTCTTTCTATGCCACGAATACATATGCCTTGAAAGTTATTATTTTGCCTCAATGCTATGCCAAGTGATTCAATCACAATAACAAATAATAATGGCGATAGGGAACACCCCTGTCTAACCCCACGTTCTAAGACAATTTCTCTGGATAATTGATTGTTCACTAAATAGCTACTCTTGATATCCATATATAAAATCTTTACCCATTTAATAAAGTTTGAGCCTAACCCAAACGATTGCAAAGAATTAAAAAGAAAATCCCATTCCACACGGTCAAATGCCTTTTCATTGTCCAAGGCAATCACAGCTGAAGGGATGCTATCCTTCTCAACCAATTGTATAAGGTCTCTTATTACCATGGTATTGGTTAGAATTGTCCTCCTGGGTACAGCACATGTCTGCTCTGTTCCAATGATTTCTCCTAAAACACTACCTAGTTTCAATGTTAATGCTCTGGATATTATTTTGTAGTCTACACATAGTAGAGAAATTGGTCTGTAGTTCTGAATTAGACGTCTGTCATTTCCTTTATATATTAGCCTTACGTATGCCCTAGCCATAGTTGGTGGTAAATGGCCTTTCTCAAAAATTTCAGTGCCTAATTCTTCCATTATTGGACCTACAAGGTGCCAACACGTTTGGTAAAATTCAACTGGAAGGCCATCACACCCCGGTGATTTTTCTAGTTTCATACGTTTAAGGGATTTAGTTAAATCTTCTAGTGTTAAGGGTTGATCACAAAATTCACTGCCTGTGTCTGACACCTTTTTGTCTATATTTGCTAACAAATCCAATTTTGCATCTTCATCAATTCCCTCTGACTTGTACAATGACTCATAGTAATTGCATACAATAGTACTCATTTCATTGTTGGTAAAGACGGTTGAACCATCCGGCATGTTTAATGAGCACATCACCTTATCTATTGCCCGTGCTTTTTCTAATGCGCAAAAATATCGGGTTGGCTTTTCCCCTTCTGCGTGCATCTGGGCTCTTGCTCTAATTTTTGCACCCTCAAACTCATAGTGTTCTATATCTCTTATTTTACTTTTAATTTTAACCAGTAATTCATAATAATTCTCTTCACCATTATTTACTTTAGCATTAATTTTCATCAGTGATCGATGAAGTGTTTTCTTGCGTTTGCGTATTTCCTGTGCTTTTCTAATAGCATACTTTCGGGAAACATACTTTAAATCCAGTTTAACATCCTCCCACCATTGCAATGTGCTCTTATATGATGCTTTCCTATTAATCCAATGTTGCCAACAACTCTCTATATTATTCTTATAAAATTCTTCTCCCAACAGTGTTGTGTTTAATTTCCAAAACCCGACCCCTTTTGCTACCCAGTCAGCATTGGCAAAGGTTACACAAACCATGTTATGATCGGAGAATGCAACTGGCTTAATATTAACATCTCTCCAGTACCCTGTTAACAAACTATTCACATAAATTCTGTCGATCCTTGAACCAACTTTACCATCTACCGAAAAACATGTAAGATCTTTACCATGAGGTTTTGATATTCTATAGGTGTCCACTAAATTTTCATTATCACATATTTCTTTTAAGAGTCTATGTGATGTATCAGTATAAGTTGAAGTTTCATTCCTGTCATTTTCTTTGTCTAAGACACAATTAAAGTCACCACCCATTACTAAGTTTTCAGTGATGTTATCTAGTGCTGTTTTAGACATCTCCTTAAAAAAATTACGACGTAGTTGATGAGATGTAGGTGCATATATACACAGCAACGTGATACGTGTTTGTTGTATATCTAGCGTGACTCTCACCCAGCGACCATTTGCACCTGATACTGAAGAGATTATATTTACATAGGCTGAACAACGAGGGAGTATAACAATTGCTACGCCTGCACTATTATCTTGAGATAACGAATAAAATATTCTGGATCCAGAAATCTTTTCTAAATTATCGTATAATTCTGACTTCTGAATTTTTGTTTCCTGTATCAAAGCAATGTCAATCTGCTCATTTTTCAGAGTCTCTAGTAAGTGACGTTGCTTTATGTCACTATTTAAGCCTCTACAATTGAGTGTGCAAATTAGCATAAAAGGTAATAAAATGCTGTGTAAAACCGCCATTATTAAGCTAACAAGATTTTGTTTTTTTCGACCCTCTCTTAGACCATTTACCTATTTTACTCACAAACGCTGCATTACTTAGCTCAACTTTTTCCAAATGCTTATATTTTAATATATCTGAATCATGACGCAGATGCCTATATTTAACACCATTTGCCGTCACATATGGAACTAACACCTCTCCTGCCTCTGACCTGTACATGACCATTTCATCAGGTGATTTAGAACTCTGTGTTTGAATGGATATATCAGATTCAGCGACTGACATATTATCGTCTTCTATATCACTTTCCTCTATTTCTGATTCAGAACTCTCTCCATCTTTCTGTCGCTTTGTTCCACTCAATCGATCCGAGACACCAATTACTTTCTCTATATTATTTAAATCGTCTAGATTGAGTGTACTCAGTGGAAATTCAAAGTTAGTTTCAGTATCTTGCGACCTGAATTTTACTTGTCCTAAATTAAAACTCTCTTCCAGAGGGTATTGATCATCATCTTCAACTTGTGTGGAATTAGCCTCTCTGTCATCAAACTTGGATTGACTTGTTACTGGAGCAAGACTTAGCCCCTCATCTAGAACCTCTATTTCATCGCCTGCAACTACAGCGATTGGATTCTTAGTTTTTTCCCCATGCTTCTCATTAACATGGACTTCAGCTACAATCTCAGCAACTACTGGTTCGATGACATTTTCCTTAGCAGCGTGCTTCCCATTAGTATTAATTTCCGCTACAATCTCAGCAGCTACCGGTTCTATGACATTCTCTTTAGAGACAACTTGCTCTGCACTTTTATCAGCACCCTTTTTGACATAGTTGTTCTTCGGGCATCGCCACTTAAAATGATCAGATGATCCACAAACTAGACATTTGTTTTTGTTAGGGCAATCTGTTGCAAGATGTTCTGTGCTTAAGCAGATTCTACACTCTTTGATTTGCCCCCTGTACCATAATGGCAAGATAAATCGACCATCTATGGTGACCTTGCTTGGGAGAGGTTGTTCTACCTTTTCAAACCAAATTCTTCTGATGCCATTTTCTAAGGTTCGATCAAATGGATAGGTCTCGTGTTCTACTTTGTCCACTTTGCCATACTTGATCAATTCAGTGATAACCCGTTCATCTGGGATCTCTAATGGAACCTTCATCTTGACTAATAGACGATCAGAATCTATTTCCTCCACATTACACACCTCACCCTTCACGACAAGGACCTCGTCGAGCAACTTTTCCTTCACACTTTCATTAACTACGGTAACATTCCATACAGATTTGGAAACATTAACGAGACCTTGAAGGACCCGTGGCCCTGCCCCAACTACATCCTTCAACCCATGATACACCTCAATTGCCGAAATACCCCAAGCCTTTGTCGTGATTTTAAGACTCAGGGTACGCTTATATGAGGTTGCCATGGTGTTTTATAAAAAGAGGAACCCCATACTACTACAATATATAATACAAATATATAACACCAAGACGTCGGGGAAAGAGCTAAACACTAAATAAATAGTGTCCCCTTTTGAAACCCTGACGTCTACCAACAAATATACGAATAGAGAGTACAGTCGTATATTTGTTAGTTTGAACCACTTTCTAAGTGGTTCACTAACACCTAGCCGATTAAAGTATGCTAACAAATATATGATTAAATAGTCAAGTCATATATTTGTTAGTCTGTTCGAGTTGACCGGGGACAGCCAACTGACTATAAGGAGTAACATAGTTAAAGAACTAGGCTTGTGCTTACAAATGACAAAGGAATTAAATCCACTCACTCAAGCGATCTTGCCAAATACAATGCGCTAGCCTACGATCTATAGAAATAGCAGACCGGCGCGGGGAGAAATGTATTGCATTGACCACAGTAAGAGGAGCCCTATTAAATGGCGAAAACCGCCAGCTAAGAGGAATGCCTTTAGAAAATAGAGACACAAAATGCGCTCCAACCAAGACAAGAATTTACAAATTAAATATAAAGTTTGAAAGGAAATACTAATACGAAATATATGTATAAAATTTATCTACAAAATCGCGCTAGAAACTAGCAAATTCGGGCAGCAATTGCAGAGCTAAATAAACGCGTGCGTTCACTTCGACTACTACTACTACTACTACTACTACTACTACTACTACTACTACTACTACTACTACTACTACTACTACTACTACTACTACTACTACTACTACTACTACTACTACTACTACTTCTACTACAACTACTACTACTACTACTACTACTACTACTACTACTACTACTACTACTACTACTACTACTACTACTACTACTACTACTACTACTACTACTACTACTACTACTACTACTACTACTAATAATAATAATAATAAAAATAATAATACTACCACCACCACTAGCACCACCACCCCCACCACCACCACCACCACTACTACTACTACTACTACTACTACTACTACTACTACTACTACTACTACTACTACTACTACTACTACTACTACTCTTGCTGCTGCTGCTCTTATATATAATAAATTAGCTACGTACGTGTCAAAATGTTGTTTAATATTTCAAAACTATTGGACTGAAAGCTTGCGCTTCCTAAGACAGCATCAGCTTTCAGTTAAATCGCTTTCAAAATATTCAATAACTTATATATCACTACAGCAAAATTGAGATACTGAGATTACGGGTTCCCATGGTTACAATGCGATAATTGTTTTTAATTTGAGTACTCCTTATTTCTTTGTGCCCCGGGACTCGATCTCCAACATCCCTTGTCTTAATCCAGTTCTGTGCACATGTGTGCAATGCCCATAAATATAACAATGTATACAAGTACACAAATAGACCATATTTACCTGAATCATGTATATATTGTCTGGAATCTGTCAAGAATATCCATTGATCAGAACTGTCATGTTTAAAACACGATCTGTCACATAAGTGCTGAATCAAGATGACAGTAACTAAAATATAAGCAGAATAATATAAAATCACTGCTATTTGTCACGTGTTCAAGTAAAATTATATTAGGAGATCTTCATATAGTCATTTTCCATTTAGACGATGCTCGATGCATACAAGAAACGTGACCGTTAGTCATGAACTCCCATGTGGCAGCTTTGTCACACATAGCAAGGGTTTAAGAACACGAACATTCTGATTGTTGACCGCGTGCATGTGAATCATATCTGACAAACCAATATTTCAGGATTAATTCACACTACAGACTGACGTCATACACGGATATGAACCTGAAGCTTAGTATTTTGCTTTTATTACATCATAATTGCTGAATTCGATCGGCCAGTCAGGTATATGATGTCATAATCAACTATATCACATGTAGACTGACATCACAATCCCAATTGACAGAAATACTCAGTCATGTAGCAACAGACCCTGGTCAAATTTGTTTCAAAGTTTTAGACAAAGTACGTGTATAGTTATCATGAAATTGAGATTCTGGTACTTCAGCAGTATACAAATCGATCCCAACACGTGCAGTGCATGGGCGGAGCTGAGCTACAACTGGGCTGAGCTTGGCTAAAGTGGATTCATCCATTGTATGTTCATGGCGTCATCATTTGCTGTTGACAGACAAGATTATCCTTAGAAATAGAAGAAATGACAAATCTTTATGCCACAAGGAATATCTTGTGCATAAACTCGCGCAACAGATTGCAGTCAATTTAGTTTCTAAATATTCGGCAACTTTACTCCCTATGTATCTGGAAGCTGAGACACTGGCTTATAGAGTTAACATACATATAGACCCAGAACTACGCCATCACGTAATAAGTCTTCTGCAACTATTTACCCCTTGGTGACCGCACATTAACATCGGGTTGTAGGGCATAGGGACGTACCTCCGTATCTTATTCTGCATTTTTAAGTTTATCAATCATAACGTTACCAACCTTGAAGACACACGCTCTCTCTCTCTCTCTCTGTATTGAGAGCATATGCAGCTCAATAACATCGAGCATGAGTGGTTAAAGGTACGATGTAAAACCTTTCAAAATATTCGTCCATTTTTACTCAATGTCACTGAATGCAGAGTGACATTGGTTGGGCGTTTCTGTTCCTATGCCATTTGTCTTCACCTCTAGGATCTCAATAGAGGAATCCATTTCTATCTATGTTCCGCCCATTTCTAAATAAAGGTGCATATTCACAGCAAAATGACAGAAAATAACATTGTTTAAATTGTATACTTTTAGCGGCTTAAACTATGGCCCTAGATATAATGAAACGAAATAAAACTTAACATATGATGATTTCCTTACGTATACATTACTATAAATTTTAAGTTGTGAATTTAAATTAGGGTCTCGTGCCTCTCTTTAAATTTCACAACGTAATAAGTTATATTAATTTATATGGAATGAAATCATTATGTGTTAAGATTAATTTCGTTTCATTACATCTAGGTACACAATTTAAAAGTATACAATTTTAACAATGTTATTTTCAAGCATTCTCGTGTGAATATGCACCTTTAAGTCCATATATTATGTGTGTTGAGACTGATTTATATACTTTAACCTTGAATTATCAGAATCCCAGTTTTCAGGTACACTGTCGCATATTTTGAAACTAATTTGACTTGGCGCTGTTGCTGCTAAATGCAGCAGTTGCATTCAGTCATATTAGTTTCAAAATATTCAACATAATGTTTATTAAATTGCAAATTCATCAAAAACATACAATTCGTACTCTTGTGGTATCCATACAATTCGTACTCTTGTGGTACTTTTCCTGCTTCATGACAGAGTTTTATTACGTCATAATAATTGTGACGTTAGCCTACCTATGGCATACTTGAGCGTCACGCCATATACTTGAGTAACAGATCGGATTCATTGATAATGGGCGTATAAATGGTTTTTTTTTATCATCTGTTTCACGATAACCAGAATATAGGTTGTTCTTTTAGCATATTTAAAAATAACGTTCTTGCAGACTGTTTTATGCGAAGGAACTTTAACAAATACATTGCTAGATGTATATTCTTGATGTGTGATGAGGGTAGAACATTAACAGATATTGCCATGTCAACTTTAAACCTCCAAGTGGCAAGATTATAGCCCTAAATCACTTTGTTCCACGACGCGTAGATATGTAAAGTGCAACTATTAACGCAATACACTGCTGTGATAGCATCGAAAATCAACTAAGTAACTCGCTGAATGACTATAATTATCCGACCAAATGCTGATTCGTCTAATGGAAAACAGCTATATATAGACATGTTCTTTCTCTCTTGAAGTAATAAACGTGGTTGGTCCATTTAACAATCACTTGATAAACAAGTAAGGTGCACTTAGGCTAATTTTCAAACTTCGATTCTGTATCTCAATGGACCGTTCCATTTTTAGCTATGCCCCGCCCATCTCTAGCTAAGATCCACGCACACCTTGTTCGTGTTGGGATCGATCGATCTCTGGACCCCATGACTATCAGTTTCCAGACAACTAAACAGGTAAACTTATGCCTTAACCGCGCCCAGTCAAATTAGTTTCAAAATATTCAACAGCATGTTTATTAAATAGTAGAAACATACAATTCTTACAACGTGTCGGACTATTAAGAGTTAAAGATGGGATATAGAATCATTTATGACGTAATAATTATGACGTCATCCTACACGCCCCTTAGGTTATTATGACGTCATATGACATCACCACTCTGGGAAGGGTCGATTAGGTCATCTGCAGTAGATTTGCTGCTCATTTGATGATTTAATGAGATTGCAGTCAATATATCCTTCAAGGTTAAACAATCCCATCCCACCTCCCCATCATTCCCGCCTCCCCATCCTTCCATGGATGGATGGGGGCGTGGGATGGATGGATGGTTGGATGTCTGGATGGATGGATGGTTGGATGGATGGATGGATGGATCTGTCCATCTGCCTTGCCAGCCATCCGGCTCTCTGTGTGCCCGTCCAGCCACTCACTCACATAAAATTAAGGGAGCTGAATACTACTTTCTTTCTACATGTATGAACAAAGTTTAAATATTAACACTGCAGTGGCCTTTCCGGTGTGGTGAACAAAATTCTATAAAATGACAAAATATGTCCTCCTAACTTGATTAATTTTTTCGGCATCAAATGATCAAAAGGAATCAAAAGGCAAAATTGAGTGTCCCAACAAAAGCATATAACACCTTTGAATGATCGGTCCATGATCTCGTGAAGGAAACACTACTCACTTATCAATCCAATTCGGAAGAGTAAAATTTCACTAATCTGTGTGGAGTGAAACCAGTCCACTAATCATTGGCTTTATTAATGATGTTTGTGATAAACCCGAATCAAAGGAAATTCAAACCTTGCACAAAGTTCAATTGTTCAAATTAAACCATAGAGTAGTTTTTCAAAGGAGATTGAGTAATTCAGTAAACGTATATAAAGCTGTCTATACTGAAGGACTGACAGATTTGTCATACAGGCTACTGATGAAGCACATCCATGTGAAATGCATTTAGCCAATTGACGGTGTCCATAATTACTGTGAGTAACTTAAAATATTGCGTATTGTATTGTTGTATTGTTAACCCTTGCATATTACATGTTAATTCTATAATTTGTCTTTCAGGTGTAAGTAATATATTGGTTCAATTTGTAGTTGATGTGAATGAATTTGTGTGCTTGAATTTGAGTTTGCCTGATCGAATCGTTCTTACCTGCTCAACTGCCTGTCTGATTGCTAGTTAGATTGAACGATTGTCTGTCTGAATGGCTATTGCGAGGAAGAATGGTCGTAGGAAGAATGGAGATGGTAAAGGGGGTTCATCTGCGCATGCGCGCCTGGTAAAGCTGTATTACCAAATAATTCAGTGCTTCCACCATATTGCTACGCTACGTAGGCATTTAGATGCCGAAACTCTCCCTGATGGGCTTAGCAGGAAGGTGGAAGAGCTGAATGGATTTTGTAAGCCAGCTATACCAAATGATGACATCTACTTTGCCATCTGGAATGTGAATTTTGAGTGGGCAAAATCTACCATTAAGGCCATGTTAAATCACTATAATGAACAACTTGGTAGTATTAGAACTGAAGTAGTCCTCACACAGGCAATGCCACATTTAGACCTAGGTCGTGCTAAATCCAATGCTATACGCTGGGCAAAAAACAATTATAATAGAAAGCTCGACATTAATGCGATTAGTTCTTTTTACGATTTTGTGCGACCGATAGATCCATCTCAGCAACCAATTCAAAATCTCGCACAAGCCACGCCTCTGGTCATGATACCAACTGTGGCCCCACAATCACAAATGAAAAAACGCCTCAGATCACCTGAAACTTCGCCGCCAGTCACAAAACGAGTAGACAATAAAATCTCTCCATTGCTACCATTAGATTCTGGCCCTAGAGATATGCTATTTGAAGCATCATTAATCCCACTACCTGACTCTCCACTAGGCAATCTAAATGACCCAAACGAATATCCGCCCTTGCCACAGAGGGAAAGGGTTAATGGTAGCAGATCTGGTCCACGGACTGGCGCTTCTCAGAAATCCCCCAAGAGCAGTCAACCATCGGGTCTCAAGACCCCATCCCCAACAGGGAAACTGCCACAGCCCAGCTTCTCTCCAACTCCAGGTCCAAGTAATGCACCGGAGGTGCGTCCTATTAAATTTGCAAATAGACCCCAACAACCCACCATGTTGGAGAGAAACATTTTTTGGAAATTTCGTCATGAAATCGAAAACAAAATTGACTGGCGACTACCTGTTCTCACGAACAAAGTACTCATCTTTGGAGCTTCGAACCTGAGTCGCATTAATGTTGAGCCCCACCCTGAAACGCAAGTTGCCTGATACCCAGGAGCTAAATTGTGTCATGCTAGAGGACTAATTCAAAAGTACACTGGATCATTTAAACCAGAGAAAATAGTGATCAACATTGGCATTAATGATATGAATGAACCCATCTCTAGTTCAAAACATAGATTAATGCTGCTTCTCAGTGCGATTAAGTCCAAATTCCCAAAGACTGCGATTTACTTCGCAAAACTTAACTATTCAAGTCGGTTGACAGCTCAGCAGAAGTTGGCGATTCAGTCCATCAATTCGACGGCTGAATCATCAAAATCTGTGACTGTCATTCCTGCTCTTAGACTCTCCGTATTTAATGTTGTTAAGGATAACATTCATTGGACTGAGAAGACAGCTAACTCGATGTATTCTGCCTGGCTTAAATTCCTAAATTTAAACTAGACAAGGGCCAGGGTAACATCCGCCCGGAAACAGGACTGGGCAGTAATATTGTCAATTTAACTGGCTCCCCATTATGTGAAGCAGAGCAGTCACTGCTCAATTTTGGTCTTACATTTGTCCCAACACCAAAACCTAAAACAGGTTTGGATGCTCTTTTAGATAATGGCTGTATGGAAACATCTGAATTTAGTCACCGTATTAAGTTAGCAGACTTCTTTCGTAACTCTAATAGTAACATTCCACCATTCATTGAAAAAACTGGTTGGGCACCAAACGTAAAAATCCTGGACCCAGCGATCGGTGAAAGCATAGAACTCTTTTCAGAACGTGTTAAAAATTCTACATTCCCTAATGATCAACCAAATTTACCCTATGAGGAACGCCAGGCCTTAATTGAATTGTCTAAAAACAGCGAAATTGTCATCAAACCTGCAGATAAAGGGTCAGCGACTGTAATAATGCTTAAAGATAACTATTAACGTGAAGCACAACGACAACTTAGTAACCCAAAGCATTACCAGAAACTAAGCAAACCACTTTGGCAAAATAATTGCAGCAAATTTAATGAGATTCTTCAAAAATTGCTCGATAGCAAGAAGATCACCGAAAAGCAACATAAGTATCTCTTTGCTAAACTTGAGTCAAAACCACGGACTTTCTATCTTTTGCCAAAAATTCATAAACCCATAGATTCGTGGTTGGACACAATGTCACCGCCCGGGCGACCTATAATCTCTGATTGTGGCTCAGAATCCTACAGAATCAGTGAATACATCCATTACCATCTACAGCCAATAGCAAATAGACACCCCAGCTTCTTGAAAAACACAGAAGACTTCTTATCACAGGTCTCTGAGACCTGGATACCTCCAAATTCATTCTTGGTCACGCTTGACATCGATGCTATGTATACAAACATTGACATCGAGAAGGGTATAAATTCTATCCGTAGAGCATTTGTGAACTACCCAGACACCAACAGGCCAGACAGAGAAGTAATAGCTCTATTAGAGCTGAGTCTGAAAGGCAATGATTTTGAATTCGATGGCGAAATTTACCAACAAATTTGCGGCTGTGCGATGGGCAAGCGCTTTAGCCCATGTTTTGCCAATATTTACGTAGCAGAGTGGGAGGAGGAAGCGTTAGAAAAGTGTCCAAAACATCCCCTCATTTATCGCAGGTACCTTGATGACATTTTCATGATTTGGCAACACACAAAGGCAAAGTTTGATGAATTTTTTCGAAATTCTGAACAATCACGATCCGAATATCAAATTAAAAGCAACCATTGACGAGATGTCCGTAGATTTCCTGGATGTAACTGTATATAAAGGTCTAAAGTATGAAACAACTGGCTACTTAGACTACAAAGTGTATTTCAAACCAACCGATTCGCATCAGCTATTGCACAAAAAATCTTTCCATCCACCACATACTTTTAAAGGAATAGTTAAATCACAAATAATCCGTTTTCACAGGAATTCTAGTGGTAGAAAAAATTTTGAAGAAGCGTGCTCTACCCTATTCAAAGCCCTCAAACCACGAGGTTACTCCTCACGATTCTTGCGCAAAATCAAATCTGAAACATTAGACGGCTTGGAATCCATTCCAGATAATGCCTCAAATCGTCGGCCTACCAAAATTTCTCACAATCGTCCTATTATAGGTGTAGGCGAATCTCGCAAATGCGGAAAGAAAAGGTGCAAGTTAGATGAATTTCTCCCAAACCAGAATACTTTCACGAGCTTTCAGAACAAAAGCAAGTTCCAACTTCAGTCTAATCTAGATTGTGACTCTGAAAATGTTATTTATCTAATTTCATGCAAATTGTGCCAAAAACAGTATGTCGGCGAAACCAAATGTCCATTAAGATGGCGGGCAACTCGACACCTCTCAGATATTAGGCTAGAGGAAGACACACATGTTTCCGAACATTTTAATCTTCCTGACCATTTAGTCCTTCGTGACTTTGAAATTATGCCGATTGAACAGCCACCCCTTTCAGATACGGCAGAAGAAACTGATAAACAAAGAAAACTTCGAGAATCGTTTTGGATTAAAGAACTCGAAACACAGTGGCCAAGGGGAATAAACTCGGACCCAGGCTTATCTGATCAACGTGACAAAATTCCATTCATTCTGACCTATAATCGGAAAAACGTTGAAATTTCCAAAATTTTGAAAGATGAGTATCAAAACCTACAGGAGAAACTGAAACAACCCTTTAACAAGCGACCAGTAATTGCGTTCAAGAAAAATCCGAATCTACGTGACATCTTGGTAAAAGCAAAACTCAAATAGCTATCCATAATATCCATCTCAATCATTCAACATTAACCCTTGCATGATGGTCAGCCAAAAACGGTCAATTTAGTGATTTTGGGCAATGTCCATTTGCCGGCGGGGATTGAAGTATTTTTGAAAATTTACCACTGTAATGACTGGCTCGGGAACCGAGACAGTCGTTCCAGTTGTGTATTCTCGGGAATGACCTTGTCTGTGCCTGCAAATGTACATTAAATAAGTAAGGCATATTTGGATTTTACTGAACAAATTTAACCAGTAAAGGGTTAACATTAATGCCATATGGCTTTCCTCAAACAAAATGACAAATCTCAGGCAGTAGGATAAACCAAAATATCTTAAATTTTTGAATTTTTTCAATTATTGAAGATTCTGAGCCAGTGCGTTGACAATATTGACTACTACTGCTACTGCTGCTGCTGCTGCTGCTGCTGCTGCTGCTGCTGCTGCTACTACTACTACTACTACTACTACTACTACTACTACTACTACTACTACTACTACTACTACTAATAATAATAATACTACCACCACCACTAGCACCACCACCACCACTACTACTACTACTACTACTACTACTACTACTACTACTACTACTACTACTACTACTACTACTACTACTACTACTACTACTACTACTACTACTACTACTACTATTACTACTACTACTACTACTACTACTACTACTACTACTACTACTACTACTACTACTACTACTACTACTACTACTACTACTACTACTACTACTACTACTACTACTACCACTCCTACTACTACTACTACTACTACTACTACTACTACTACTACTACTACTACTACTACTACTACTACTACTACTACTTCTACTACTACTACTACTACTACTACTACTACTACTACTACTACTACTACTACTACTAATAATAATAATAATAATACTACCACCACCACTAGCACCACCACCCCCACCACCACCACCACCACTACTACTACTACTACTACTACTACTCCTACTACTACTACTACTACTACTACTACTACTACTACTACTACTACTACTACTACTCTTGCTGCTGCTGCTCTTATATATAATAAATTAGCTACGTACGTGTCAAAATGTTGTTTAATATTTCAAAACTATTGAACTGAAAGCTTGCGCTTCCTAAGACAGCATCAGCTTTCAGTTAAATCGCTTTCAAAATATTCAATAACTTACATATATCATTATAGTAAAATTGAGATACTGAGATTACAGGTTCCCATGGTTACAATGCGATAATTGTTTTTAATTTGAGTACTCCTTATTTCTTTGTGCCCCGTGACTCGATCTCCAGCATCCCTTGTCTTAATCCAGTTCTGTGCACATGTGTGCAATGCCCATAAATATAACAATGTATACAAGTACACAAATAGACCATATTTACCTGAATCATGTATATATTGTCTGGAATCTGTCAAGAATATCCATTGATCAGAACTGTCATGTTTAAAACATGATCTGTCACATAAGTGCTGAATCAAGATGACAGTAACTAAAATATAAGCAGAATAATATAAAATCACTGCTATTTGTCACGTGTTCAAGTAAAATTATATTAGGAGATCTTCATATAGTCATTTTCCATTTAGACGATGCTCGATGCATACAAGAAACGTGACCGTTAGTCATGCACTCCCATGTGGCAGCTTTGTCACACATAGCAAGGGTTTAAGAACACGAACATTCTGATTGTTGACCGCGTGCATGTGAATCATATCTGACAAACCAATATTTCAGGATTAATTCACACTACAGACTGACGTCATACACGGATATGAACCTGAAGCTTAGTATTTTGCTTTTATTACATCATAATTGCTGAATTCGATCGGCCAGTCAGGTATATGATGTCATAATCAACTATATCACATGTAGACTGACATCACAATCCCAATTGACAGAAATACTCAGTCATGTAGCAACAGACCCCAGTCAAATTTGTTTCAAGTTTTAGACAAAGTACGTGTATAGTTATCATGAAATTGAGATTCTGGTACTTCAGCAGTATACAAATCGATCCCAACACGTGCAGTGCATGGGCGGAGCTTAGCTACAACTGGGCTGAGCTTGGCTAAAGTGGATTCATCCATTGTATGTTCATGGCGTCATCATTTGCTGTTGACAGACAAGATTATCCTTAGAAATAGAAGAAATGACAAATCTTTATGCCATAAGGAATATCTTGTGCATAAACTCGCGCAACAGATTCCAGTCAATTTAGTTTCTAAATATTCGGCAACTTTACTGCCTATGTATCTGGAAGCTGAGACACTGGCTTATAGAGTTAACATACATATAGACCCAGAACTACGCCATCACGTAATAAGTCTTCTGCAACTATTTACCCCTTGGTGACCGCACAATAACATCGGGTTGTAGGGCATAGGGACGTACCTCCGTATCTTATTCTGCATTTCTAAGTTTATCAATCATAACGTTATCAACCTTGAAGACACACACTCTCTCTCTGTATTGAGAGCATATGCAGCTCAATAACATTGAGCATGTGTGGTTAAAGGTACGATGTAAAACCTTTCAAAATATTCGTCCATTTTTACTCAATGTCACTGAATGCAGAGTGACATTGGTTGGGCGTTTCTGTTCCTATGCCATTTGTCTTCACCTCTAGGATCTCAATAGAGGAATCCATTTCTATCTATGTTCCGCCCATTTCTAAATAAAGGTGCATATTCACAGCAAAATGACAGCAAATAACATTGTTTAAATTGTATACTTTTAGCGGCTTAAACTATGGCCCTAGATATAATGAAACGAAATAAAACTTGACATATGATGATTTCCTTACGTATACATTACTATAATTTTTTAAGTTGTGAATTTAAATTAGGGTCTCGTGCCTCTCTTTAAATTTCACAACGTAATAAGTTATATTAATTTATATGGAATGAAATCATTATGTGTTAAGATTAATTTCGTTTCATTACATCTAGGTACACAATTTAAAAGGATACAATTTTAACAATGTTATTTTCAAGCATTCTCGTGTGAATATGCACCTTTAAGTCCATATATTATGTGTGTTGAGACGGATTTATATACTTTAACCCTGAATTACCAGAATCCAGGTTTTCAGGTACACTGTCGCATATTTTTAAACTAATTTGACTTGGCGCTGTTGCTGCTAAATGCAGCAGTTGCATTCAGTCATATTAGTTTCAAAATATTCAACATAATGTTTATTAAATTGCAAATTCATCAAAAACATACAATTCGTACTCTTGTGGTATCCATACAATTCGTACTCTTGTGGTACTTTTCCTGCTTCATGACAGAGTTTTATTACGTCATAATAATTGTGACGTTAGCCTACCTATGGCATACTTGAGCGTCACGCCATATACTTGAGTAACAGATCGGATTCATTGATAATGGGCGTATAAATGGGTTTTTTTATCATCTGTTTCACGTTAACCAGAATATAGGTTGTTCTTTTAGCATATTTAAAAATAACGTTCTTGCAGACTGTTTTATGCGAAGGAACTTTACACAAATACATTGCTAGATGTATATTCTTGATGTGTGATGAGGGTAGAACATTAACAGATATTGCCATGTCAACTTTAAACCTCCAAGTGGCAAGATTATAGCCCTAAATCACTTTGTTCCACGACGCGTAGATATGTAAATTGCAACTATTAACGCAATACACTGCTGTGATAGCATCGAAAATCAACTAAGTAACTCGCTGAATGACTATAATTATCCGACCAAATGCTGATTCGTCTAATGGAAAACAGCTATATATAGACATGTTCTTTCTCTCTTGAAATAATAAACGTCGTTGGTCCATTTAACAATCACTTGATAAACAAGTAAGGTGCACTTAGGCTAATTTTCAAACTTTAATTCTGTATCTCAATGGACCGTTCCATTTTTAGCTATGCCCCGCCCATCTCTAGCTAAGATCCACGCACACCTTGTTCGTGTTGGGATCGATCGATCTCTGGACCCCATGACTATCAGTTTCCAGACAACTAAACAGGTAAGCTTATGCCTTAACAGCGCCCAGTCAAATTAGTTTCAAAATATTCAACAGCATGTTTATTAAATAGTAGAAACATACAATTCTTACAACGTGTCGGACTATTAAGAGTTAAAGATGGGATATAGAATCATTTATGACGTAATAATTATGACGTCATCCTACACGCCCCTTAGGTTATTATGACGTCATATGATATCACCACTCTGGGAAGGGTCGATTAGGTCATCTGCAGTAGATTTGCTGCTCATTTGATGATTTAATGAGATTGCAGTCAATATATCCTTCAAGGTTAAACAATCTCGTGTTTTAATTCTCCTCCGTTGTAATTACTTGGCTAACATTACGAGGATAGCAATTCCCTAGCATGAACCGCAACTGCCACTGCGTGGATGTAGTTGTATTCCGAACTTGATAAAATATATGTATTTAATGGTTTGCTGAAATGCTATGGGCTAATGCAAATGTATAGCCTTGATTTAGCCAGTCCACTGTCAACGAAGTCGATGGCTGGAATAATGAAATTGGAAAATCTGAAGCAATATAGAATCAATGACTAAGTCAGCGAGTTAAAGGATAACGTTGTTTCCTGAGTCATTGTCTATCGATTTTAGTTCTCTAATTCAGTTGCCGATTTATTTATAAAGGTGTTCACTTATACAGTAAAGCTAAGAAATAAGGAAAACGCTCTTTTGAATATTCGAACATAATTGGGTAAGGCACCAATATCTTTCAATCCGGCTATGTTCTCTATATTCAACCGAGTATTTCTTAGTAACTAACACGTTTCTGTTTTTGTCTTGGAAACGCCACGACGTATTAAAGGTGTGGTGCTATTTAGAACTCTATTTGCTTTGGCATCCAGCCACATCCTTTGCAGATCACACCAGCTGTCTGATTTGAACAAGGGAGAATACTTCAGAGATCGACACAAACGGAGCCGGACTAAGCCTATTTGGGGCCCAGTCTTACTGAGTTGTTGGGGCCCTTACCCTAAGACAGCGCCAGCTTCTAGGAAAACTGTTTTCAAAATGTTCAATAATACACATACGTCATTACTATAAAAGTGATATTACAGGTACACATGGGTAAAATGTGACAACCTTGTTTTGATTTGGCATACTTATTCTTGGGCCACTGGGGCCGTAGTCCCATTATCCCTAGCTTTAACCCGGCTCTGTGCACGGCTGTGAAATGCCCATAAACATAGCGTCGTTTAAAAGTAGACAAATAGACCACATTTGCCTGAATCATGTTTATAGAGTCTGGCATCCGTCAGGAATATCCATTGATCAAAACTGTCATGTGTCAAAATAGTCTCGTGCTTAATCAAGATAGCAGCAACTAAGATATAAGCAGAACAATAAAATCATTGCTCTTTGCCACGTGGTCAAGAAAAAATATATTGGGAGATCTTCATACAATCATATTTCCATTTGGACGATGAGCGATTATATAAAGAACTAAAAAAAGTTCCATTTTTGCAGATTTGTTAATCATGACAAGGTTTTAAGAACAAGGAAATTCTAATTGTTGATGGTGTGCATAGGCACCCGACTCCGCATGTGAATCCTATTTGATAACACAATATCTGAGGATTAGTATCGTTAAATCTGACGTCATACATATCTAATGGGACCAGAAGCATAGTATCTTACTTTTATTACATCATAATTGAGGAGTCCGATCTGGTATAGTCAACTAGATGATGTCATAATCACTAATGTCACATGTAGGCTGACATCACAATCACAATTGTCAGAAATACTGAGTCATGATCCTGAAATAGTCTGTCAGTTGTGAGAATTTGTCTTCACTATTTCATAAACATTCTGTTGAATATTTTGAAGCTAATTTGACTGCCCGCTGTTGCTGCCATGGGTAGCAACAGACACCAGTCAAATTAGTTTCAAAATATTCAACAGGGTACGTGCATAGTTGTCATGAAACTGAGATTCTGCTAATTCAGACATTACAGTATATAAATCGATCACAACACGTGCAGAGCATGGGTGGAGCTAAGCTGCAAATGGGCAGGGCATGACTAAAGTGGATTCATCCATTGTATGTTCTTGGCGCCATCATTTGCTGTTGAGCAACAGCATTATCTTTAGAAATAGAAGAAATGGCAAATCTTTATGATGTAAGGAATATTCTAATGCATATTCTGGCGGCAACAGGTTACAGTCAAGCTGGTTTCAAAATATCCAGCAGCTTTACTTCATATGCGTCTTAAAGCTGAGACACTGGGTTATAGAGTTAGCATACATGTAGACCAGGAACGACGTCATCATTTAATAAGCTTTCTGTAACTATCATGGGTCAAATACTTAATACGTTCAGTTAGATGCATCCCAACCTTAGGCGGGCTCTCCGTGTAAGCGATTCCGAGCAGATTCTCTCGTAATTTTTTTTGTGAGTGTGTATGTATTATTGAAGCAAATTTAAGGGGCGGGGGCAGGTTCCACAAAAGGGCACACTGGATGGAATTGTCTGGAGGAAGATATGTAATGGGTGTCTCCACCCCGTCGCTCATAGAAAGGTGCTCGGGGATACCCACCTATCTAATCACAACGACAAAAACGATTGAAAGATGCAGGCTCATGACTCGATTCCCTGCATTCTGAGTGTCTTTTGATTACGTATAAATGCTAGAACAATGTTAATTGAAATTATTTATTCTTTGGTCAATTGAACCTATTCCCAATTCCCAATGTGAGCGAGCGGACGGACGGGTTGTTGTGATCCTTCCTGCCCAGCAGTTCTTAAGGACTCGCTTAAAGAATACGATTGGCGTGTGGGTGTCAGAGGTACATTTGGCCCGGGCTATTCAAAGGAGGCCTTCAAATGTCTGATTTTGTTCACGTGTGGATGGTGGCATCACCTTTTATGGTTAGAACTCAAAGGGCGTGGCATGGATATACATGTGTATCACGACCGTACGATTTGATATATATATCCACTGGAGCCAATTTTGTTCGAGAGAACCTAATTGGTCCATCGGCCTGATGACATCCCACACCAACCCAAACCCCTTCACCCATGCACACACGCACGCACTCACGTACGCACGCACGCATGCCCGAACGCACGCACGCACGCACGCACGCACGCACGCACGCACGCATATATATATATATATATATATATATATATATATATATATATATATATATATATATATATATATATATATATATATATATATATATATATATATATATATATATATATATATATATATATATATATATATATATATATATATATATATATATATATATATATATATATATATATATATATATATATATATATATGTGTGTGTGTGTGTGTGTGTGTGTGTGTGTGTGTGTGTGTGTGTGTGTGTGTGTGTGTGTGTGTGTGTGTGTTTGTGTGTGTGTGTGTGTGTGTGTGTGTGTGTGTGTGTGTGTGTGTGTGTGTGTGTGTGTGTGTGTGTGTGTGGGTGGGTGGGGGGGGGGGCAACAAATCTGAGACACATTCCTTAAATACACCCACCGACATTGCACTTCGGCCTTTGCATCTGCCTCACAGGTCAATTAAAAATTTGAGTTTGAGAGTTGCTATTAATTCTAATATACCTTAGTGTTTCTGCTGCACCCAGCCGCCCATCATTTCACATATATTCTATTCTACCCACTAAGCAAGTCATTACCGGAGCGTGGTCTCTCTTAAAAAATTCAAATAGCATATGACTATGTATCTTACCTTTACTTGTAAAGATACACGCAACGTTTACAGATATACAAAAAATAGTCAATATACCACATGTAACTGCCACTATAAATAGCGTTTGCATTGATGATTTGTATCGGCCTAGAAGCACTCCCATATTAATTTATGGACTTGTGGTAAAGTTAAAGCAACCGAACTCAGCTCAGTCTGCTCTGAATATTCTAAAAATCTTGTTTAAAGTTCTAAAGTAAAGTTTACTAATTTTTTCGCAGAGAAAGAGGTAAAGGGCACAGCTACCCCCGCTGCCCCCTACCCAAAGCGCAATGGGGCAGCTGCCTCCACACCCCCCGTCCTCCCACCCCCGCTGCTGCCCCCCCCCCCACCCCCACCCCCGCTGCCCCAGTGCTTCCGGCGCGAGAGATTAGTCCAGAAAACGGCATGTTTCTCACCCTATACCTGCGACTTTCTATTGTAGTCAACATGTTTCTTGTTCTGGCTTTAGGTTTGCATATTTTTTTACCAGTTTTGTTTTGCTATTCTCTGATAATGTCTCAAAATGGTAAAATCGAGATTCTGAAGCTGCCACATAACAAGAAAGTTTTTGATTAATCTGGTTGACAAGCATCATCTCCCGTATATTGTAAAATTATGGGATAACACAGAGTTGTGTGCGTGTGCGTGTGCGTGTGCGTGTGCGTGTGCGTGTGCGTGTGCGTGTGCGTGTGCGTGCGCGTGCGCGTGCGCGTGCGCGTGCGCGTGCGTGCGTTCGTGCGTGCGTGCGTGAAGGGGTTAGGGGTTGGTGTGGGATGTCATCAGGCCGATGGACCAATTAGGTTCTCTCGGACAAAATTGGCTCCAGTGGCAGCAATAGGAAATGTTGTTTGTGTGTGTGGGGGGGGGGGGGGGTGGGGGTGGGGGAGGGGTAGGGGTGGGGAGAGATAGGAACATGTTCGTCCATGAGTGCCAAGGTTGTTACTGGGAGCTATGAGGGGGAACCAACCCCACCCCAGAAACATGTACATTAAAGTCGAAATAAGAGGACATTTATTGGGCATACATGCTTGCATTATCGTCCTTTCCGTGGTAGCGAGCAAATGGATGTTCTTTTAGCGTATTTAAATATGTGCAGAATGTTGAGTTTTGTGGAAAGGAAATTTGTACACTGATTGCGAGATGCATTGTCCTTGATGAGCGATGTTCTTTGAGCATATAGCAATTTAAAAGCTTTGCAGGTCTACATTAAAGATCAAACTGTCAAGATTAGAGCCATAAATCCAAGATTCTCAGATATTTAAAGTGAAGCAATTACCAAAATGCACTGCAGCGATAGCAGCGAAAATCAATTACGCAACTCACTGAACAACTATAATTACACAACCAAATGCTGATTTGTCTAATGGAAAATAGCTATATTATAGAGTATTCTTTCCCACGCGGTTGATCAGTTGTTGGTCTGTTTAACGACGATTTGATAGACGAGTAAGGTTTTAATTTGCAAACTCTGATTGTGTATTTCATCTAGGTCATCTGAAGTGGATTTGATTATCATTTGATGATTTTGTTGGCAATATTTCCGACAATGTAAAGATTTATTTTAAGTCTTCTCCACCGCAATTACTTGGCTAAGATTACGACGATAGCAATTCCAAACCAGGGAACGTAACTACCACTGGGGATGTAGATGTGTCCCGCACTCAATAAAATATATTTATGTAATGTTCTACTGATTTAGCCAGTGCACTGTCAACGAAATCGATTCCTGGAAAAATGAAATTGGAAATTTGACGCATTAAAGAAGCAATGATAGCCGTGTTTCCTGTGTCATTGCCTATCGAAATAACACACGGTCGATTGTCAGGGCTTAGGGATTCAGCTTGGGGCTTAAGCTAGGGTACACAGACTGCGCCTTTTGTGACATAATATAACAAATGGCTCTAATTCACACAAGTCGAGAAAGCCAATTTTCAAGACTAATTTGATAGTTGATGATATGAAGCAAATCCCGAGTGAAAATGCATTTTCTTGTTTTATGTCTTTGGTCGCATAAACGATGTTAGTTCTTTAAGAGAGATGGTGATTTATTTATAAAGCTGTTGACTTATAGAGTACAGCTCAGAAATACATTCACATGATTCTTAAACAAAGTAAAATACACTGTTGAATATTTTGAACATAATTGGTCAAGGCACCAATATCTTCCAATCCAATTATGCTCAAAATATTCAACCGATCATTTCGTGCAAACTAACATGTTTCTGTTTTTTTATTTTGGAAACATTCTAACTTATTTATGAGCTGTGTTGTTGACAAGAAACGGGTGTTTAAGATGGTATCTGGACTATTAATCTGTTACTAATTACAAGGCCACAAACATTAAAACTCTCGTCTGATAACGGGATCCTTATCACCATTATCACCAAGTAAAATTATATTGGGCGATCTTTATATAGTCATATTCCATTTGGACAATGCCCGATCCATACAAGGAACATGACATGTTATGCTATATATGTATCTAGTATTTTCTAGTAATATAGCTTATCTATGAGCTCATTATTTAGATCTACACCACAATGCACCCAAGACTGGTATGATCATATTACAAATGTTTATATATAAGTTACAATAATTTATTGACACAACCCATAAGCATATTCGTCTATCAAACTATAGTTTAAATTTAGTAATTTAATTTAACTAGGGATCCGTCGACCCAGTTACTATCTAGTCGGAGTTCAACTGTTAGATATTCGTCGACAGTTCAACAGCTGAACGTGGAAATACTTACACCAAACATTATCTTGTACTCATTGGCACAAACTGATACAAATACAGCCACATTGCCATCCCGCTCCCTCCAAACCCCCACCCTCTCACCCACCCACCACCCACCCACACACCCGCCCCAACCCCACCCACCCCCACCACCAACCCGAATGCAAATCAGCTGTTGTCTATCATTCTTAAAAAACATCATGATCAGGACAGATGCGAACGAGCTACGAAGAGTCAGTGGCACGTTACAGGGATATTAATCACATTTTAAATGATGTATTGTAAACCCACTAATCGCGTACTGATTTGTCCTGGCATTCCCGTTAACTTGTAAATTCATCAAAGACCTAGCATTGTGCACCTTTCAGATGGACCTTTGATTGTGATGCTAGCTAATTAATGACGTAAATGATTATGCTGTCGTATACTGGGGTGACAGACCGTATCCCTCTATTCCTCCCTGTACCACGACCAACATTTCTGAAGAAAGACATGGCAACCGGCAAGTGTGACTTATGCCTGCTAATCGCTCCATAATGCAAGCTAATGCAAACCAGTATGCCAGTTATACCAGTTCATTGAGCGTCTGTAATAAGATGATTTATTAGAAGAACAATGTATAGCGTTGTTTGAAATACAGTTTGAAGTGACAAGCGATACTTTGCTAACTGCTAATACACGTAATGAAAAGCTATGCGGTCTTCTCTGTCTGTCTTTCAGGGATTAGAAAACAGTGTAAGGAAATGTACGCGCTCATGGCGAAATGCAGTGTCCTCGATATGCTTCCGGTGTATAGCAATTTAAAAGGTTTGCAGGTCAACTTTAAAGATCAAAGTGTTAAGATTAGAGCCATACATCCCTTTGTTCCAACATGCTCAGATATGTAGTGCATCAATTCACCTTTCCAGAGTATCCACCCATCATATGACGTCATAATGAACTGTGTGATGTGTACAATGACAGCATAATGAATGACGTCATGAATGACGTCATGAATGACGTCGATAAGTCCGTCACGAACACATATTTGAAGACGGTCTAAGCGTTGTTGTACAAATTGTTTGCCGTTATTATTTAATAAATATTCTGTTGAATATTTTGTAACTAATTTGACTACGGGCGGTTGCTGCCATAGGCAGCAACAGCACCCAGTCAAATTAGTTACAAAATATTCTACAGCTTCCCTGTATAGTTTTCCGAAAATTGATAGCTAGGGCATTTGGGGATCGATCAATCCCAACACCGCGAGGTGTGGGTGGAGCTTAGCTAGTGATGGGCGGGGCATAGCTAAAAATGGAAAGGTCCATAAACGCAATACACTACAGTGATAGCAGGGACAATCAAATAAGTAACTCACTGAACGATTATAATTACCCAACCAAATGCTGTTTCGTCTAACCGAACAGAGCCCCAAATAGATTACTCTTTCTCACTTGAAGGAATAAACACTGCTGATCAGTTGCTGGGCTGTTTATGAATAAATTCATAAACGAGTAATGTGTATATAGATTAATTTTCTGATCCATCTGTAGTAGATTTGATGCTCATTTGATGATTTGATGTGTTTACCCGGAATATTTCAGACAAGGTTAAACAATTTCGTAGTCTGTTTCCTCCAATGCAATTACGTGACTAAAATTACGACGATGGCAATTATCCAGGAATGAATGTAACTGCCACCGTGGGGGATATAAATGTGTCCTACACACGGTAAAATATGTTTATTTGATGTGCCGCTGAAATTCTATATGTCAACAATGTCGATTCCTGGAATAACGAAATTGGAAAATCTAAAGCAATATAGAAGAAACAACTACGTATGCGAGTTAAAGGATAACCTTGTTCTGTGACATAATATAACACATGGTACACGAGTAGAGAAAGCTAACTTTGAAGACACCTAATTTTTAAATAACAATATTTAAAATATTCATTTCTTACTATAACTAACACGTTTCTGTGTTTGTTTTGCAAGCGTGTTAGCTTATTAATGAGTTATACGGTAAACAACAAACTGTGTTTAAGATCATTGGCGGATCCAGAGGTTTGGTATGACCTTCTCACCAAAAGGGGGTCCGGGTATCCTTCCCCAGAAAACTTTGACAATTAGATCCTCTGAAAAACCATTTCCCACCTGTCCCACCCCATCGCCCAAACCATGGAAAAATTGTGAAAGTAGAAAAACCATCTCGCGTATTTCGAGTGATACGCAAGTTTGCGCATGTGTTCCATCTGGAATCGCATGAGTTTAAGAATATTCCTTAACTTGGAACATTAATGTACAGTTTTTAATTGGTACTTGGGTAGGGTGTACGCGGCATCAGCCAATGTGCGAAAATAATATGTCCGTAGATATAAGAATCAACAAAACATGCACCTCAATACACTCAATAATACACCATTAAGATCTTTCAATCGAGAGCAGATGAGGACCAGACATACCGGATATGCATGCTATCTAGCATGTACCACTTGAAAATCTACCACTGTTTAGCACTGCCCCTTGATTCATACTATTTTAATTTATTGGGGAAGTCATCAGTTAAAGAGTTACCAAATGAATGATATGTGTATTCATATAGTTTAATAATTTTAAATTAGTTTGACTAAAAGTCGTTGACAACATCAGTCTTCTAGTAAAATCAGTTTCAAAATAAAATGAACTTAATACTTTTAATGGTCAGTCATGTTCAATGTGTCAATATAAATTTGTGATTACAGTCCAAGAATGTTGTGCACATTGACCTGTCCAGGAGGGCAGTTATGGGATTGTCGTCTTCAGCTGCCCATTCGAAGAAATTACTCACGTCTCTTTTTTATGTGTCTGTTTGTCTATCCAAGGCATATCTCCAGAATACTAGGAGGTAGAATCACCAATTTTGGAACATACATGCATATTATGATTGGTTAGAAATCTATTCTGGTGTCAAAAGTAAAATAATTGAGGTCACAGTATCATAGAGTGCATAGCGGAATACACATAATAATTTTCGTCAATAACTCTGCAATGCAAGACTGTAGAATCACCAAATCGTTAACATAAATTCATATTCTGGTTGTCATTAAAGAAAATTTAGTTTCCGGTCAAAAGTTCAGATATCTAGGTTATGGGGCCACTAAGAACATCCTGTAATAAACATTTAAGCCATAACTTGGGAACGTACGTAGGAAGAATCGTTTGTCTCATTCATTCATATTATAGGTGGCTAGATCTTCTATGAGTTCTACAACATATATCACCCGCTGTATGCCTTGAACAAGGAAGAATACTTCAGAGATCCTCACAGGTGCGCAATGTCTATAAATATACCATCGTATAAAGGTACACAAGTAGACCATATTTACCAGAATCACGTAAATATTGTCTGGAATCTGTCACGAATATCCATTGATCAGACCTGTCATGTTTTAAATGATCTCTCACGCAAGTGCTGAATCAAGATGACAGTAACTAAGATATAAGCAAAACAATAAAATCACGGAGCCCTATCTCTCACGTGGTCAAGTAAAATTGTGTTGGGAAATCGTCATATAGTCATATTCCATTTGGGCATTGACATCCCCATACAAGAAACGTGACATTTAGTGCTATGCTATATAGGTATCTAGTAATTTATAAAAAAATATATAGTGTATCTACGAGCTCATTATTTAGATCTAAACCACAATGTTCCGTAGACTAGTATGATCAT